>JAQFVV010006281.1:0-1200000 GCA_028023455.1 Epiperipatus broadwayi | reverse complement strand
TTTAAAATACCAAGTACCAGAAACTAAGCTCAGTATAAAAACAAATCCTTTTTTAAAATTATATATTTGTAATAAAAAGTCAACATTGTGAGAGCGAATTTTCAAATGATAGAGAAAATGTATGCCTTGTTTTTGCACCAACGTAGAAGGATATGAAAGATTTAGAATACCAAGTACCAGAAACTAAGCTCAGTATAAAAACAAATCCCGTTTATATCCATTCTTTTTTTTAAATATATTTGCAATAAAAAGTCAACATTGTGAGAGCGAATTTTCAAATGATAGAGAAAATGTATGCCATATTTGAAAACACTGGCTTTTCCATATAAATTCATTGGTGTAAGACCCCAAAAAATTAAGTTTGATGTTTGAAGTAAGAGAAGACAAATAAATTTGTGCAGCTTAATGAAAGAAGGAAATTGTTTTTGAACTGATATTGGGAAAATGATACTATTTGAGTGCAAACAGAAAGGGAATAAAACATTGCCAACAGCTGATCAGAATAACGAAGTCATTTCTTCTTGCATATAAAAACCATTTAATGCCAAACTGCAATTAGATAGAATTTCATTATATTATAAATCACTATGCAATGTATTCTGACTAAAATACTAATGCCATAGGACTGACCACCATTATTCCAACCATGGGAGCATGAGATTTCATTCACATACTCTTGTAAGGTCTGAAGGGATACCAGTTATCCATTGCAAAATGCCTACATATGATATATATTGATAGAAAGATTCGACTGAGGATTGATGCATTATTATTTCAAGCATGTTGTGTAGAAATGTCGATGAGCAATCAATATCTTTACCTAAGAAAAGCGATTCAGAAAGGATAGACTGTACATATGAAAGATGATTTAATAAAATTTTGATCTAGTTATGTGTTCTTATTATATATTTTTTTTTGTAATTTTTTTTTTGGATTTTCACACTTGGGAGTGCAAATGTTTATAGTTTGTGTTTTGAAAGAGTCTTTTATAAGTGAAAGCAGAAAAGAGGAGGGAATAATTAAGTTTACTTATAGTTAAAAAAATTTTTATTACGAATAAAGTTTAGATCGACTTTCCCTCCATAATGACTTGTCATTAATCATCATAATAAGGAATAAAGATAAGAGCTTTAATATTATTTCCTATTAAATGCACTCACTTATTACAGGACAGAATTTACATTATTTGTTTGTGTTAATTAATAATTGGTTATATTTTTTTCCCCAATGTGAATGGCTAATCTTGGATGCTCTATTCTGTCAACAGTAGGGATTCATACATAGATAGGGAGACCCCAGAAGCAGAAGATCAAACACCATCAATCTGGATTAGATGATGAGGCAACTACAAATATACTGATCATCATAATTTTTTTTCTTTTGTAAATAATTAGTGCCATATCATCGATTTATACCATTGGGTCAGGATTTGAAATCATAAATATATTCAATTATTAATATGGTAGAAACCTATTCTTGGCACAGATAATTAAACTGTTTCATATTGTTAAAATAGGTTAATTTTTTACTTTGTTTTTGTCACCCAATTTATTGATATCAAACTGGTCTCTAGTTTATTAAAATTTCACATTCACCGATCAATCTGTAATCTTGAACATGCACACATATATAACTCAGTCTTATATAATAGTAAGAAAGATAGTTGTTAATTTGTATAGATTCATCCCTGAAGACAGTCAAAGCCAAATTCTCCATGAGTTCAAATCATGAGGCATAGTGGAGCCAGAAGGGGTAGAATTGGGGATAAATTCACCCCAAATTGCATCTAGGTTTAATGAATAACTACAGAATTATTCCATTGTAGGGCAATCAAGGATTATACATTTCATCACACTATCACTAGCATCCTACCCAAAGACCCTTGATCTGACCATAGCAAGATGCACTTCCTTTCTCTTGTCCAGGGCAACTGGCCTGTTACATCTGGCACCCTAACTTTAAGGGTATGAAACTGGAAGATACCAGGGAAGTCCAGCTATTGCACTGATAAGAAAAAAATGTTTTTTTTTGTTTTTCTGAACATATTATTTGGTCAAATTTCCATAGTATAAACCATCATAAACTTACACATATAACAAACAATTGATACACCCAACCATGAAAGAGTGAAGCTCATAAATTTAAATCACTTCCAAATGAATGCATCAAAAGGAAATCAAGTGGGAAGCATTGAATGCAGGTTAAATAAAAAAATTGAAGCAATAAACTGAGACCAACAATAAATAGATAATTAATAAATAAACAAAATAAAATAAATAAGTTAGGCAAGTAAAAAAAAGGCTAAAGCGTAGGCATTAAAAGCAATAAACAAAAAAGGGAAAGAAGTTAAACATAAGCGTAAATTAATGAGGAGTGGCATAAAACCCTATGACAGATATCCATTTGTATCTCTATAAAAAAGAAAATAAATTTATACTTGACTAATGAGGAGCGGCAGACAATTATTAAACATGGATGTGAAATGTTCTGAAGAAACCCAAAGCAGTAATGATAGTGAGATGGGAGGTGCTGCATACAGGAGGGGGTCATGACTGAGATTGCTAACCCTCCACAGGTATATGTTATAGACCAAGCGACATCTTGTTATATATCCAAGAAGCATATGATAATGAAAGAGGCTCAAGTGCTCAGAACCGAAGTAGCACAGGCTACAAAAAATAGGATACCAATGGAATGAATATTCCAAGTGATTAGGATTAGGATAGCATAAAAGAAGAGATAAAAGAAAACCTAAATAATATGAAGACATATCTGAAAATATATCTAAAATACATAAAGACTAGATTGTCTGTGAATATGGAACAACTATCCATAAGTCTAAGTAATATCCAGAGGGACAATGCTGAACTGAAGCGAGCAGTGGGAAAAAATGAGAAGAAAAAGAGATGAGAAAGATGTGTGGTGCCACCAACAGTTTGAGGAATTCAAATTAGCATTACTAGTCAATTGGACTTCAAGCATGAAAATGTGTACCAAAGCCATAGAACTTTCAGGAATGAGGTGTGGACCAAAAGAAGCACCAAGTCAAGGTTCAGAGAGAGTTCCAGGACATCTACACAAAGAATCAGTGCATGGCAAAATATCCAAGTCAGAAATGTGCAACAAGACCTTAAGAAACTATGGGCCATAATTTAAAGCATCTGGAGGACAAGATGGCCTCAGCTGACACAGAAACAATGACACAGAAACAATCTTAGATAAAGCAACTTCTGGAGAAAGTGATAGAAAAGGCAAATGAGACATATGATCAAATTGGCCATATGGTTGAAGCCATCAGCCAAAGATTTGTCATTATTGAATTCCAGCTATGCCAAAAGATGCAAGCCATTTAAATGCAGCAGATTGAGGTAAGCCAAAGGACTCAGAATAATAATCTTAATAGGATGATTGACCCCTGTTTGGAATCCACTGTCCCACATCAGACAATGTCCAGTATAGAAGTTATCCTCTCAATTTTAATGTGGAAGAAATAATTCCAAGCACATGTCAAACCAACCCAGATACCCAAACATCAATCCCACAAATAAACCCCATGGAAATTAACAGAGTGCATAGTCATACATCACAGATCAGTGCAGTCAACTGATTTGTGAGACTCAAGAACTTCAAGAGATCAACAAATGAAGCCTTACAGAACATCTTAGGAGCCTTAACCTATACTTCTCCATGAATCAAAATCTGTCAAAAGGTGAAAAAATAATCATTGCTTACTGCCATCTCCAAGGGGATGCAATAATGTGGTGGGAATCATTATTCCAAACCCCATCCACCTTCAAAAATTATTAGACCCTATTGATAAAAAAATTTCTGAAACAGAGACAAGAAAGAAGCCCTACTCTACCAATCATTCCAAAAAAAATATTGACTGATACCAGGGAAAACATTGACCAAATTCTTTCACCACCATGCCACTAAGCTAAGAATGTTAAATAAATATCATATGAGTGAGAGCAAAATAATTAGGATTATTAAGAGAAACTTATCTCTTAGGATTGAGCAATCACTTTTGTGTACAAGTGCTAAAAGCATTTAATAAATGACTGAGTTGCTGTACAGTAGCAACTTGAACACTACCGATGTATCCACTAGAGCTCCTGAGAAAATGAAAAAGCCACTATGAATACCATATATTATAAGAGGAAAAAATGATCCAAGCCATTGGAAGGGAAAATCATTACAACAAATTTCCCTAAGCACCTGGTCATCCCACAAAAAACAAACCAACAACAATAAAATCAGAAAAAGTCCCCCCTATAGCCCAAAAAAATCACCAAAGCCAGGATACAGAAACCATGCACCCAAAGTCCAGTAGAAATCAAACTAGAATGGTAATTTGAGCCCATGTTCCTTACTTCAGTAAAACAAAAGACAATGAGAAACACATTAATATGTTCATGGCAAGACAAAGCACCTAATTTCACTTTACAAAGTTGCCCCATGATATTTTGTTTGAGGGTTTATGAGTTAAAGCTTTGTTAGACTCTAGTAGCCAGATAACAGTGGTGTCAGATAGGTTCTATCATAAAGTTTCTGACTAAAAACTCCAACATCAAAACCTTGTTGCTGAATCAATTCAAATTACCATGGCTATCAATAGGAAGGATAAATTAGCACAAAAACAGGTGTGGATTTAAATGGGAATTGATAAAACAATACTCTAACACAAAAACAGGTGTGGATTTAAATGGGAATTGATAAAACAATACTCTAAGATGGGTTTCTCATACTGAATGGTCTAATACATGAGGTCATCTTAGGAGCAGACTTCCTGCATATGAGCAACTGTACTCTTGATTTCTCTGATAAGATAGTATGGGTAAATGATAAGATCTTAGAGATGACATTTCTTCTGGGATACAACCTATGTGAAGTTGACTGCATAATATCTAATCACAAAATTCAACTTACTAGGAGGTGATGATGCATTAAAATTATGATCAGTTATCAATAAATTTAGTCCAATTTTCTTGGAAATGCCAGAGGTGATAGAGTTTCCGACAGAGAATCAAATTAATCCATGACCAACCATTTCAATGCACATTGTGCCATATTCCATATTAATATCAAAAAGAAGTATCCAAGCAGATTAACAAAATGCTGATTGCAGAATTATTCCAAAATGTTCTTCACCCTATTGTAACCCAGTAGTCATTTGTGAAGAAAGATGGGTCGATGGGATTTTTGTTTGGATGCAAGGCAACTAAACAAAATTACAGTTCCTGATAGGAACATCCCACCACCCATACACAAATTATTTATGAAATTTGAAAATAAGAAAGTATTCTTCACTTTTGATTTAACCTCCAGCTATTGGCAGATTGAACTCCATCCAGAGAATTGTCAACACTGCCTTCATAAGGTTTTACCTATCAGTTTAATATTATGCTTTTTGGATTGATTAATAGTGGTGCCAATCTAATTAGATTCACAACCATCTACATAGATGATGTAATAATTGTATCTTACATGGTTAAAGAGCATCTTCAAAATATCACCATGTTCTTTAAAGAGTGTTACAAGAAGAGAATAAAGTCAATTTCAAGAAGAAAATGTTAGTTTGTAACAAAGTAATCTTCTTAGGTCACATAACTGATTGCAATGGGATACGACCTCATCCAGACAAGATCAGTAGCATTCAGAACTTTCCAAAACCCACTAACAAAAAATAAATCCAATCATTTCTAGAACTGTAAAATTTCTTTAATTGTTTCTACCAGAAGTTCTCTGACCATATGGAAACATTGCTGAGACTCATTAGAAAGAATGAGCAATGAAACTGAACTGAGGAGCAAGATGAGATATTTCAAACATTAAAACAGGTTCTTAGGGCAGACAATGTTATCCTTCCCTGGTTTTAATAAACCATTCATTGTTCAAACAGACAATAATGGTTATGGATTAGGGGTGACTATCCCAGAGGATGACCAACCTGGAGTCCTCTACTTTATCAGCCAGCTCCTAAAGAAGCCCAAAATAAATTACATGGCTATTGAGAAGGAAACACTAGAAATGGTATGGGAATTCTAGAAATTTTGACAAATGCTTCTTGAATCAGGGATGATAGTGATCACTGATCACAAAAGCCTCAAATTCCTGAATCACAGCTACATAACCAATAGTTGCCTAGTCAGATGAAGTCTGCTGTTACAGGAATTCAATCATACAGTGTGATGCTGTAAGGGATCTGAGCACGTAACTGATGTGCTTAGTCAAAACCCATGTAGGTCAGAACAGAACCATTTATCTGTAGATAATGCCTACATTACTAATGTCAATTTAATAATCGATAATAATATATGAGAATGATTTATAGAATCTACCTGACATACAGTATAAAGATCCAGATCTTAATCCAATCATTAAAATTTTAAAAGAAAGTTCTGCATGCACCAAAAGATCTTGCTTTATAAGTTAGAGAAGGAGGTCTTACTCTATAAAGTGAGTTCAGATACAGATGAGTGGAGGGTAGTAATACCTAAGTCACTGAGGGCCCCACTCATAAAGTAATACACTGTCTGTACAGACACTACAGTGCCCATAAGACAGAACACAACCTTAAAAATTAGTTTTACTGCCCAAAAGGGTACCAAGACATCTTGAGGTCACTCCAAAATTGTCTGGTGTGCTTTCAAACCAATCCAGTGAACCAAAATTATAGTACCACCATGAATAAAATGCAATCAACTATTATGGGTCATTACCCCCATTTAACAAGAAAAAATATTTGTTGGTTGGCTAAGCAAAAATATTTGTTGGTTGCATATGATCTCTTTACCAAGTACATTTTTGCTTATTCAATACCCCAAGCTAATACTAGGCATATGATCAGAGTATTAAATACCCTCCAATTCATAGTAATAGGAAAGCCCAGGACCATTTTAATGGGTCAAGGATCTCCTTTCCTATCCAAAGAATGGAAGAAATGGATAGGAAAGGAGTTCCAAAAATCATAAATAAACATGTGCTCACCTCACATCCATTAGGAATCCACAATCAAATCTTTGCAAATGTATAATGTGGAAACTTGGACATTTCGTTTAGTACTTACTTAGAGGATGAGCATAAAGAATGGTTAAAGCAAACAAAATGTGTAGTTAGTTACATCAACTGGAGTGCATTGGACTACACTTTAATCAATCTACACCTACACTATTCGTGAAATATCAATTCACGATTAATTTTTGTTTATTATTTGTTTATATAATTTAATCAAAATAATGTTGATATCAGAAAGCCCATACAGATTAATTAATTCAGATAGCGAAAAGACATTCCACATGCTGATTACAATCAAAGTTTCAAAGCTAATTAAAGATTGCAAAAATAATCCATAAAAAAACTTTGTAGCTGAAAAAAAAAAAGTGGAATATTATAGAATAATAAAACAAAGAATAAAGAAAATATGTGCAGGATTTCTCAAAAATGATCTGGAGTATAAAAGAAGCAGACAAGTTAAAAAGGGGCTTTTTTCACCTGTGTTTTGGGCAGTTTCGCATGTGCAGCATTTAATTTTCCAAAATGTTGCCACTTAGATGTAAACTGAACCTATTCTCCCATGTGCGAGTAGCACCAGATTGTTCGCTGATACCTCTCAGAAAATCACCTAAACCTTTGTCTAACCTTGCCTCAATCAGGATAAGAGATATGGGAAAAAATAAAATCATAAAAAACAGTACTACAGATTATCCATCGAAAGGAATCAGACTACTAAGGAGATCAATCACCCACATAAACATGGGAAGCTTGCCGATAAGTTAACGGCCATAACTTCTATCTAGATGAAAGATATGCAAACTTAATTTTAAATAATAAACTGTTACCATGGACAAAAATAAGATATTAGTTATCTATTACTTCAAAGTGTGATATTTGAATTCAAATGGTTAAAATAAACTGAGTATGCATGCGTTTCTTTCCAATATTATAATTTTATTATTATAGGTCTTTAAATGCTCTATGTATTGTAATAAATCTTTACTACTAATATAAAAAAACTTTCATTGTATGTACCTAATTTTTTAGTTCGTTACATTGTTAATTTTGAGTGTTAGATTTTTATTATTTAGTTACATTGTTAATTTTGAGTGTTAGATTTTTATTATTTAGTTTTAGAGTAGTATATAAATTACCTTGCCAATATTCTTATTTCTTAATTAAGTCCAGGTAGAATATTTTCTTAAAATAAATTGACGAAAAATCTTAATCCTGATCTTGTAATTATTACTTTATAAGTTACATCATGCTTGACACAGAATCAGTGAGTCTAGCAACTTTTGCATCCTCTTTTATAAGTTAAAAACTGATTCTGCCAGCAATTGAAATCATAATAATTAGGTTGAGTTAATCAGGAAATATACCTATGTTTTTAGAAGTATGAGTGAAATATTTTTCTCCTTCATTGCTTGATTAACTCACACATTCTAGTGCGTAATTGAAGGCCTATCAAAATGTGAAAATGTTACAATATACTAAAAGTGATAAGGAAAGGGACAGACAAAGTATATGAATGTATTGTGGATAAGGCTGGTCAAAGAAATAATAAGAGAACCCCATATAATTTTAAAGTAGGAGACAAAATCTTTATAAAAACTACTCATTTAAGTAAAGAGCAGGAAAACAAAAATTACAAATTTTACCATCCATATGAAGGACCATTCACTATGTCCAAATGCACTCTGGATAAACATAGAAGGAGACTAGAGACATGCATAACCCACATCTTGAAGCCATATTTTGGACAATCTGAATAACTGTGTCATTGTTATACCTGACTTATATACAAGCCAAAAGATAAAGAAAAGCAGTAAATGAAATATAAAGGGAGAGGGAGTTAACTTCAAAAAAATACACGATTGGGGTCAGTAGTTTTGGTGAGAGTATAACCCAAGTAAGTGCTTGAGAATAATCACTGGGTTGCCTTGGGACTAACTGAGACATGGGAGTTGATCCATATTGAATGATAGATATACCAATATTTCATTAAGTCTTCCTAAAATCGAGTAAGTCTCCAAAAGGGAGCAGGTTAGAAGCTAACAGAGAAAACAGTGTGCAATCTGCAACAGAGACACATTACTGGTTGAGTTCAGATCATAGAGCCATAAAAAAGAAGAGCCCTATGTTTAAATCTTACCTTAGTATGATGCCATGTAGTAAGGAAAGAAGTCATAAAGTAATATGAACATAGTTGATTAATTATAAGAAGATAGGGGACAGGCTTCATGACCCTTCATTTAAAAAAACAGGCAATCCAACATTAAATGCATACCTACATTATTTAAGTGTTAACATTTTGATTAATAATTAAAGTTTTAACCCTGTAAGGAGAGGGAAGTTGTAAGGCCAGCTTATAATTATATCAAACCAGCATATATTAATCCACACCACCAAATCAAGTCCATTCAAAACTTACACTTAATTAATAAATTATTGAATGCATGCCATATTTTTTTTTCATATCTAAATGTCGCAATAGACTAATTTTCTTTATATAAAAAATCCATTTAGTGAAAGGATACAGAATTAAACATTTAAAAAAAAATGTCCAAATATATATGCATACTACTAATAAACTAAGTCATTGTATGATACATCATAAACTAAATAGTAAAATAGCTTGGCCAGTGACTAAATAAGTATAGTGATAATCCAAGGTCAAGTTAATCGCTAGACAATCAAGTGTGAAAAATGAAATTAGAATTCATATTAAGTAATTCTTTTTAACTGATTATTGCCAAAGTAATTTATGCAGCAATAGGCAACTGCAGCATCATAAAAGGAAATGAAAGATTTAGTATACCAAGTATTGGAAACTAAGCTCAGTATAAAAACAATTCCCATTAATATCCATTCTCTTTTTAAAAATCTATTCACAATAGAAACTAAACATCATGGGTGAATTTTTGAATGATAGAGAAAATGGATGCCATGTTCAAAAATACTGAATTTTCCATATAAATTCATTGGCATAAGACCCCAAGAAATTAAGATTGATGTTTGAAGTAAGAGAGGACAAATAAATTTGTGCAGGTTAACAAAAGAAGGAAATTGTTTTCAAACCGATATTGAAAAAAATGATACTATTCAAGCACGAACCGAAAGGGAACATCACCAGCATCTGAACAGAATAATGAAGTAATTTCTTCTTGTGTATAGAAATCATTTAATGCCAAACTACAATTAGATAGAATTTGATTGTTATAAATTGCTGTGCAATGTCATTCTGGCTAAAATACTAGTGCCATAAGGCTGACCACCATTATTCTGACCATGGGAGCATGATGACTTCATTCACCTACTCTTATAAAGCCTGAATGGATACCAGTTATCCAATGTGAAATGCCTGCATGTATATCAAGAGAAAGATCAACAGAGAGGATCAATACAATATTATTTCAAGCATATTGCATAGCGATGTCAATGAGAAATCAGTATCTTTATCTAAGGAGAGACTGAACATATGAAGGACATTCATGAATGTTAATCAAGATGATTTAATTAAATTTTGATATTGTTATGCATTCTTATTATATATATTTGTAAATTTTTTTGTTGATTTTATTTCCACACTTGGGAGCATAGATCTTTATAGTTTGTATTTTAGAAGAATCTATTATAAGTGATAGCAGAAAAGAGGGGGTGGGTAATTAAGTTTAGTTAAAAATTTTTCATTACAAATAAAGTTTAGATCAACTTTCCTCTATAACAACCTAATATTTATCATCATAATATGGAATAAAGGTAAGGGCTTTAATACTGTTCTATATTAAATGCTTGCACTTACTACAGGATAGAATTTATGTTGTTTGTGTTAATTAATAATCATTACATGTTTGATTTTTCAGTGTAAATGACTAATCTTGAAGACTCTATTCTGTCAACAGTAGAAATTCATACACAGATAGGGAAATCCCAGAATATCAAACACCACCAATCTGAATTGGATGAAAAGGCAACTATAAATATACTGTCAGAAAACTTAATTGATCTAGTTAGTTTCACGGTCACTGTAAATTAATTTTTTTAAAATTTTTATTTGTTTTGTAAATAATTAGTGCCAGCCATGTCATCAATTTCTACCATTGGGTCAGGGTTTGGAATCATAAATATATTCAATTATTTATACGGTAGAAACCCATTCTTGACACAGATAATTAAACCCATTTCATATTGTTAAAATATATTCATTTTTAGTTTGTTTTGTCACTCAATAAACATTATAGAATTTATTCATATCAAACTGGTCTCTAGTTTATAAAAATCATCTTGCATTCACCAATCAACCTGTAGTCTGGATCAGGCATACGTATCTTGGATGAATAGTTAAATCAATTGTAACCTATATAAAGATACAGCAGTTGTTAATTCATATAGGTTCAACCCCGAAGAGAATTGAAGGCAAATTCTCCCTGAATTCAAATATTGAAGCATAGCAAGAGCCAGAAAGGGGGAGAGATGTGGGTAAACTCACCCCAAATTGCATCTAGATTTAGTGAATAAATACCTATCTAGTCCATTGGAGGTAGATGCAATCATGGGTTATACATTTCATTATACCATCTCCAGCATCCTATCCAAGGATTCTTGGTCTGACCATAGTGAGATGCACTCTCTTCTCTTGTGGGGGTACCAGCCCATTACATCTATACACTATTTTCACTTATTAATGCAAAGCTTTATTAGAAGCCCATATATATATGGCAACTACATCATTTTTTTCACAGATTGTTTATAATTGTTTTTAAGAACATAAACTGATTCATAATCCAAAGTGGGTATTAATGGTATTTCAATATTTTTTATTATTTATTATATATACATTTATAAAGCAACATGTTGAATCATTTCTAAATATTTTGGAGGGAACACATACGTACTAAATGAAAACACATTTTATATGCTTGACACAACCATAAGTCACAATTGGCTCATCAAATAGAACCATTATGAATGCTAAAAAGAGTTTCTAAAAAAAATAAGTGTTATTTTAATGATCATTATGGAAAAGGCAAAACTTTAATGGTATGGATTAAAATCAAACTAGCTATAACATTCCTTTACATTCAAGTACAGATAAGAAAGCTGATAGAGGACAAAATCTAAAGCTAATTATAAATGGTTTTTAATTTTAATGATTAATTTTTTTTTTTCCATGCTGTAACATGGAATATAATTGATTTTTAAAGTTTCCTTTTAATTTTATTCATAAATGTTTATTTATTTGTGTTGGCAAAAGTAATAAATAATCAAATATAAATATATTGAAGTAACTTTTATATTAGTAATAACATGGAATTTGGTGAGTTGCAACATAAGATAGAAACAAATTACTTACTGAGGCTATATTCCCAAAAAAAAAAGGTTCTGATTTTCTTTATAACAGATACTATTGTTTACATTAATAGTAAGCCTAATATCATTAAAGAATTATGTAATAATCATTACAAATACATCAGTGCAAAAAGCATGGAGATCATATTACCAATAATAAGTAGATGATATAAAAATACTACTATTACACATAAAAGTTTTAACAGACAAAATGGTCTTAAGTGTCAATAATTTCAAACAGATTTATTTTTTAAAATAAAGTCATTATCAAAAATTTATAAATAATGAAATTTAAGGTGAACTAATATAGCCACTATACCTTTTCTTTGTCTTCCATGCAATAATAAATGTATATTTTAATAATATGCAGAAAATAAGATTTGAATGGGCAAGCAGGAGAGTCAAATAATCCATTTATCAGTTCAATTATAAAGTGTAAGTTAAAAAAAAACTGAATTGTCTTTAATTGGTTTATTATTTAATATATGGATATATTTCTATTAGAAGATACATTTCTTAAATAATTAGTGTATGTATTATAATTAAACTTTGTTTCAGTTAGCCACCAACAGAAAATGGGTTGCCAAAATAAAATCGACTTAATTTCTGTAGCTTACTGCAAGTTTATTCTTTTTATATTAAATATAAAAATAATAACTTACTGCTGTTTATAATGCTATATTAATAAAATTCATACGGTTTTGACCCCCCCCTTCTATTCTTATAATCTTTATTCCAAAATCTGTGATATAAGGTAGGGATTTATCTTGGATTGAGTCAAGGTTGTGTTTAATTAAGAATAATAACCATAAACAAATAAATTAATTCTTGGGAGTTCATAAAAAACTCAAGTACCAGAAATAATAAGCTATAGACCTTGAGATCTAGAGCATAGCATTCTTCCACTGCACTAAAACATTCTTAATTTAATAATTTACATTAATGTAAAAAAAGAAACTCATTTATCACATTACTTAACAGAGTATAATAAATTCCTTATTGATTTCCAATATGGTTTTGATAATAAATGTGGAAGAATTCATAGTGAAGTCTATATTTGGAACATTATTAACAAATACTTGTTTGAAGTAAATCACAATCAGTTTGGAAATGTAATATAGTATTACTCATAAGTATTCTGAATTTCATATACAAACAGTAGTGGTGTCAGTTGATATAATATCTTATCATACATTAATGATATTGCAGGCCATTTCTTGAATCAATGTGAATTTTTCCATTACTTGGAAATGATCTAGCATAACAAATAAAATACCTATAACACAACCAGTGTAATCTATCTGCCTCTATGATATGAAGAGTGCATAAAAAGACACTCATTATAATTATGCATCGAAGATCATGCATTGTTTTAAAGCCAGTTGGAAATGGAGCAAAATGAATGATCTTGATGGCTGTTCTATTATTATTTTGAACATAAGTTCTAGAATGGAGGCAAGACTCTATAGAGAATCTGGAAACATATTTTCAATATAAGTGCATGATTATACTTCCAATGATCACCAGACTAAAATAATAAAGATATAATAGACTTTTTGCTTTTTAAGATATAAAATCATTTCTGAAATTTTATTTTTCTTCTAAAATATAGACCATAGACAAAAAATCTGTTAATGGAATCTAAACACCTGGATTTTTCTAATACATCCTGATAAACTGAGTAATATTATCCAATTAATGAAAATTCAACAAATTCTGGGGTCAAGTGAATAAATAAAAAATTGATATTTCCAGAATTTCTGTCACAATTAAATGCTTTCCTAAAGTTATTTATTTAGTATAAGTCCAAGTTATTATCTTTTTTAATAATAAATTTTATGTAGGGTAGAAAAATGTGAAAAAAATTTATTTTCATCACTGCAACTTGTTCTCTTTCTTTTTACAGTTTTGAAAGTCAGTTTCCATCAATTGAACTTTACTATGAATAACATAAGTTGACTTTTCAGTCTGATTTTATACTAAATAAGATGCTTTAAATATTTTCAATTGCAACACTTGATATTTAGTAATATTCTGATGATTTTTTAATTGACATCTTATCTTATTTGCACAAATAAGATTGCAAGAATATTTTTCATTTTTGGTTTGACTATTACATTTTAAAATGGAGCTGTATCAAGATCAGTATTTCTTCTTAACATTGATGATGGAAATAATTTTAAAAATATTTTTCTGACTTTGGATAACTTAGAATTGATGATTTAATTGAAAAGATGCAATAAGCAATAAAAACGTTAAAAATATTTTAAACCAATCTACCAAAGAGACAATCTTCTCAGCTGAAAACAATGCTTCTAAATTGTTTTTCCCCATACTCTAAATTATCTTATTTTTAAATGTTATTTAGTAAACAATTCAAAAGTCAGTTTTTGGTTTCTGATTTAACTTTTATTTACAATCATTATTTATATTGAGATGGATAGAATTAAAACTTCTAGTTTTTAACTATATCTGCCCACTTAGTAAATGGAAGGGAAGCAAACACAGGTAGGAATTCCAAAAGTCCTGGATCATAAGATTAATGTTATTATTTTTTATAGACCAAGATGTATTTTAGCAAGAAAAAATGAATTCAGGATATAGAAAATTAAAGTCAATAAGAAGCCATTGCAAAATTTAAGATTGCATGTAATAATCGAATAACAAAAACTTGTGTTAGCAGAATTGTTGTGAAGTTCATTAAAATAGATTCATATGCAGAAAGTTAAATAAATTTACATATTAAGAATACATTAAGCAAGTTCTGCAAGTAAAGACTTTTGTTTTGGTTTTTCTCCTATTATGCTATTCTCATGAAATACCCCATATATAAAGCCAAAATCAAGAAAATGTAAAAAAAATTATTACTGCTTAATATAAAAAATTATCTTAGTCCAAAAAAATTACACAGAAATGTGAAAATTAGTAGACATATACTAATTAATTATGATATATAAGTCATAGAAATTTATTGGAACTTCAAAAATTATCATCTATTCAGGTGTACTTCATGTTTAACAAATCAATGATGAGAAATCAATGTTATATAAAATAGACAAACATTTATGACATATAGAAAATTTTATTAAACTTAACAACAATCAATATGTTCAGAAAAATATTGATACATCTAGTTGGTCTATGAATCAAAGTGTAGCACAGGAACATAGAATAAAAAATAGTAGGGCATGTTTGGTTGTAGTGATTTAAGAAAAAAAAACATTAACTGTTATCATAAAGATTATTGCTGAATTATATAATTCAGCTTAAACAGTGATATATTTATTACAAAGAAAAAATGGATTCACAAGATGTTGTAAAAAACATTTGAGAAAAACATTGACCAAAGAAAATCGGAGTACACTCTTTGTGATGGGTTCACATCTAAGGCATGCAGCTCCAAATAATAATGGCTCAATGATAAAATTAATAAAATCTTATAGTCAATATTGTCTATAAAAAAATAACAAAATAAACATTAATCTTATGATCCTGGACTTATGGGACTCCTACCTTTGTTTATTTCCCTTGTATTTTCTAAATGGGCAGATGCGGTTAAAAAATCATTTTAAATAGAAGTTAAACAAATGAGATATAACTGTTTTACAACTGTACTTGGAATTCTAAAATTACTCAATTATGGATCAAAAAACAGTAATTAGGCATAAAACACCATCAAAGAGATCTTAATAATTCTATACCTTAACTAGTAAAAGGTATTGCTTTAAAAATTAACTATATTTACGATATTCATATGCTGTTGTATATAACTGTTCAGTTTAACCTGTTGTATTATATGCTATGATTAATAAATATTCCGTATTAAGCATTATGTATATATAACATAGTATTGAGAATTAAATATTTGTTGCATCAGAGAACAAATATTTAAATCGCACTGCATGAGAATAGTTATTGATTACATTTTTTTTTTTTCAAAATATTAAAATTCATCCTTGATATATATATATATAAAGTATATGCGTATACATGCAAATAAATATTCAGTTATTCATCAAAAAAAAAAAAAGCTTTATAATTTTTCACAGCTGATAAATATTTGAAAATATTTTAACTTAAAAGCAAAAGAATCAATTTATTCAGTTATTCTTTAGGAGGGAAAGCTTTAAAAAATATAAGCAAATTTCAAATTTAATCATTTTTATTATTATTATGATTTTATTTTTTTTAATAAAAAATGCAAACTCAAAATTTTTATTTTCAGTTCTACCTTTTTTTTTTTAAGCTTTTAATGGATGCTGAGGTTTGGGAAATAAAACATTAAATAAAACTTTTATTCAAGATCCATAAATTTATGCTTTCAAATCACTTATATATTTTCAATTCCTATATATGTATATAAATTATTCTATACAATCAAGATGACTTCTATAAGAGTATATAATCATTATTTGTATGCAGTTAAATTAATGTTGACACCTGTCATCTATTTTCGATAGAAATTTATTTTAATAAAAAAAAAAATCCTCAAAAAAAAAAAAAGCAATTAAAATATTTATTTACAAAATAAAATTACAAAATAAATAAAAGATATTTATATTTTCAACATTAACCTGAAAATAACCAGATTACATTTAAACTGATTGCAATATTAATACTGAATACTGAAATCTAGAAAACTCAAGCCATAGTGAAAATATAGAAAATGCAATGGTTAGTAAGGTTTTAATTGATTTGATTACACTGAAGTAAAAAGTGTTCAAATGATTTATTACCCGGGTCTGGGCATCAAAAGTAACAGCTGGGTTGCACTATGAATTTTTAGCTATCAAGTCATTGCACTAAATAATGCAGGGCTACAATGATGCTGAAGTTCTGATTTTAAAATAGTACATTGTCAAATAATAAAAGATTAAATTATTCTGATCAATAAATTGCATTAAAAAAATATCTGAAACTTTCCCCTTTTGTTTCAAATAGGACTAGCATTATTTTCCTCATAAACTAGTCTGGTATTTACGTTTTTTGGTCTAGCAAATAAATCAATGTAATTACTTATTTTTATTAAAATGTTGAATGTATTTTTATTAAAAGGTGCATAACTTACCAAAAAAAATGATTTAATTTATTAGGAAATTAGGGTCTTATACTTTCAGAATTCAGCAGTGTAGTAATACCACAGAGTTGTTTTTTTTTCTCTCACTAATACTTATATTCTTCTAAAAACATCACTGATGAAAATAAATGGATAATAAATAGATACATAAAAGATAACATATAAAGATGAAGATTAAATATTAAATATTGTGATTCATTGAAAAAGGCTATTGTCGCAATTTTTAAAAATTAGAAAGAGGCCAGAGCAGGTTCCCTTACCCAACATTGGCTTGGAGCTTTGTCAAGCTATAATTTTTAAAACTTCTTAACAATAAAATGGGCAAGTGTTTGTGCTGGGTGGATATAATTTATCCCTGTTTAGTAATATCAGATACTCTACAAACATACATAAAATAAATACCTAGGGAAAAATTAGCCCCCTCACCCCCCCAAAAAAAAAAATATATCCTCCAAGGAAATAAAACCCTTTTGGTCAAAATCTACCTTGAAACAATATCTCAATCTACATTTAAAAACCAACCATCAAGAATGAATAATAAAATAAATTTTTAAAAATTTATATCATTTAACTTTACAATAAAAAAAAATCAGTATTAAAAACAAAATATCTGAACATTTATTGATATATCAAAAAAATTAGAGAGTCTATAATACAACAATTTTCCATTTCAGTTGTATGTTCTTAATATGAACAATTGTGTTCTTGTTTTTCTTGATTTATTGATGAAAGATGACCAGTGAAAATGTGGATCTCATAAATTTTTTGCAATGCATGTGTCTTGGGTATAATTTTTTTGAAAATCAAAATGTTGGGATGAAAACAATCAACTAGAGACATAAATACCCTTGATGTCATTCTTGAACTTTGAAAACATTTTTAAAGATTAATGTTAAATCTTGGATCTTTTACCTTACTGAGTTATTAATCCAATGTAAATATCTTTAAAATATTTAATAATATCACTTTCAGCTTCAATTACTTTGTCTGAGGAATTGGAGAGTTTATACCATTATTATATAGATGCAAAATATCTGCACTCTAAACTTTTTGTTAATATTCTATCCCACCGTCCACCCCCACTCCAAAAATATTCTTTAACTTCTGCATAATATCTAACCTTCAATATTATTCATTATCATTCTATATTTATTGGATGTGCATTACTGTTAAAATTAATCATTTTTTTGACAAAAAAAAAAAAATTCATTGCTTCAATTTTATTTGGGGAAAAACAATAAAAACAAGTTGTATATCAACTCCTTATGAAAGCATTTATAATGCATATCTTTCAAAATAAATTAGGTATGAAACTAATATTTCATTCATGGAGTGACTTCAAAACTCTTCTACAAATAATACAATCTTTTCAATTACAAAGATATACAAAATAATGTTTTAATTATTCTAGTGATAACAAGATCTTTAGTATATTATGGTATTAAAAGAGAATTGTTTTGCCTATACTATCTAAGATTTATTATCAAATGTTCTATTGATGGCATATTTGTTGCTACTCCCGTCTACATATCTTTAATTGTATATAAAACTATTTCTTGAGAATCACTTGTTCAATTTTTAATTTCCTACAGTGACTTTGAAGTTTCTATACATGACACATCTAATTCATGAGTATGATCATTAGCCTTAATTACAATTTCAATGTCCTAAACTTATATTTTTTTCTTTGTATTATGAAAGACAATAACAATGCTCATAATCATATAAAACTACTTTGTTAGTTAATTCTTTTATATATTCACAGCTTTTGAAATCTATTTTGGCTCTGCCTTTATTATATTTAACAAATATTATGGTTTCTTTTAAATGTAGTTAAATTTATTTTAAAAAATAAATAAAACAAGCTGTTCAATCATATTTCTAAATATGGCTTTTCACATTAAACAAATGGAGACAACTTGCCAGCTTGAAGCATAATATATTATTTAATATCTTTTAATTCACAAATTTGTGGTTATATCATTTCAAGAAGTGCCATTTATATTTAATGCATGCTATTCCCCAAAATTAGTTTAATTTTCTGAAAATAGTATAAACTAAATTTATATTTTTCATAAGTTGAGCAATTTTTGTCTTGAGGAATTTTTTTTTTCTTTGGGGGATATCTTCCTAGAATCCAACAAAAACTTATTATTTGATCACATTTTCAGATATTTAGGAAAAATTCTGAATTATGTATAGTTGAATAAAATATCAAATAACTTTATGGCTATTTCATCATGAAGTCATGTGATACTATATCCACATAACAAATTGAGCAACATTTCTGCTCCAGTAATCAGGATGAGTTTTCTTTTACTTTGTTCTACTGCAAATTAATCCAGAAATCTTTATCTCTTGAATTTGCCATTCTATCATTGTATTAAATCATATAGAATAATTAAGAAATTATTACTCAATAGTAAAATTTATCAATAAATTTCTTAACCTCACATGTAAGTTCTTTACAAACCTTACACTTTTAAATCCTATATCATTTTACACATGGATGAGATATGTAACCTTTATATGGCTGACAAACTTAATGTCCATTTTTCATTGCTCCGTATGTTTACAGCCTTGACATCAAAAGTAACTTTTTTTCAAAAGTGGTTTTCTATATTTCCACCAATAATATATCATATTTGATCAAATTAACTTTGACTGCCTTCAATGATTTCTGGTATAAATAATAGTTGTTGGATCTATGATTATTCATGTTGAACACAAAATGTAAATACTAGCTTAGTCATACATTTACATGAGCAAAATTTAGTTTGATCTTTTAGATGTCTTTGAAAATAGTTTTTATTTTTATTTTATTATTGTTTACACATTTTGAAATTTTGCTAATAAAATATGTCTCAAAAAAGGAAAAATTACATGATTCAATTTGAAATTATTATAATTTTATTAACTCATTCTGTATATACAAAATTATTTAGAAACTTACATATGAATGATTGGATATTCTTTGGTAACCTGATAAAATCATGATGAAATCATGAAGACATTTCTAATAACAATAAAAAGAAAGTGATATAGCAACTAAAAATTAATCTGATACTTATTATTATTTTTTCTTTATTATTTAGGTATATTAAAACTATTATAACTGTGATAATGTTGTACAAGTAACTTTTCTAAATAGAAAAGCACAGAGTATGTTTACGTGCATTAATCCTAATTCTAAAATGATGTTAATGTTTTTGTGAAGTTAATCTTATATCTATTATTATTTTCTTTTCTATTGAAGTATATTAAGACTAATATAACTGTGATAAAGGTGTACAAGTAATTGTTCTCAATAGAAAGGCACAGAATATACCACATCACTAATTCTAAAATGATAGTACTATTTTTGTGATTATTATAATTTTAATAGCAATGCTGACAAAAGACATAATATAATAAAATCTATTTGCAATCAATACACTGTATCTTATTGTAAATATTAGTTCTAAAAGTGTATTTTAAAAGCTGTTTATCTTAAACTAGATAATTTCTAAAATCTTGAAAAAGGAAAAGGAATACACATTAGATGATCTTTCTTTTCACAAGCATTCTATTAATAATAACTAATGAAATAAGAAAACTTGGAATATGAATTTATTAAGAGATTTATAAAAAATAGCAGAAATTTCCATATAGTGTAATTTGTGAATTTCAGTAATCTAATTAAATATATTTTGGACCTTATAGCACATACACAGTTTATAGTGAAAATCATCGGTTTTTATATTATCAAAGGAAATTATTTAAAACTAAGAGATAATTAATTCTTTTTAGATATAATATAGAATATATTTAACAGTTTCAGATAAAAATTACATGTAAATACATCCCAAGTTTAGACTAATCAAAAATATTGCATATGTATCATAATTTTCATGAATTCATAATAGCAAATAACTTGTTCAAATGATAATTTTGAAAGATTATATATCAATTTTGAGATTGTATTTTGTATAATATTAAAAAATGTTTCTTACAAAATGTTAATTTGATAATTTAAAAGTATTTTGATGTCATTCATATTATGGAAGTTATATTTGTGAAATGTTAATATAAAGATTATTATTTTAAACCAAACAATTGTTTTTAATGTTGGAAAACAGACTGCTTTTGGGAATCTATCTTTTTAAAAAATATGATATACTTACATGTACATATATGTGTGTGTAGGTTTTATACATTCAAAATAATAATAAAACATCACATATTTGACATAAAATAATTACCTATGATTACTTTCTCGTTTATTACATAAAAGACCACCTTCAGGAAATAAAATAATCCATTTTCGATCTCTTGAAATGTAACTAGTCTTTAGATGAGAACTGAGAAATTGAAGCTGAGATTCTCGGTTTTTTCTGTCCTTAAAAAAAAAAAAATCTTTGTTACCAATAAATGCGAAAAGGGGAATTTTAATTGTGGAATAAAAAAAAATAATTTATTGAATGTATATATATAAACTACCATCTTGCACTATTCAAAACTTCATAACTATTTTTTTTCCTCATATATATAAAAGATTATCTGATGAATTGTAACTGGGTGGAATATATGCTGCTATGCTCTTATTTAAAAGCCCAACAGATTTGAGTAACATATGTAACGGGATGATCTTTCTCTCTGGAAGAGGTGCACCTAACTGTGATCATCCAATTGGTCTTCAAGATATGGCATTATTCCTGATAAAGCAAGTCAGTTATCTGATGATTTACCTGAGTTTTATGAAGTGATTCTATGATAATTACTGATTGAGTGAAATGGAATTCACACTTACATAACTTCCCTTATTTCATCTCTTTTTGATCGTCATTATAGGACAGAGTTCAAACTGAAGAAGAATTCACATGTACTGTATTTCAAGGTATATTTATTCTGTATCTGATGTGTGTATTGAATATGCATATAGTTCGATTGATTGGAAAATAGAAAAATCAAATGACAAAATTAATTTAATTTAATTTAATGTTTAATATAATATAAATTAATTTTAATAATGGTTTCCATTCATGATCGATGAATAACAAAAATAGTATGCTTTAATTAATTTAATAATTGTGTAGGTGTGATCATCCTTCGTTTATGTTCATTAACTATTTATTAACTCATACCTTTGATCCCAACAAAGAATGGTCATTCATTAATCTAATTTAATAATTTCAACTTTACATTAAATACAACATAAAAAAAATTATATTTTAACAATTGACTCTGCTAGCTAAAATTTCTAATATCAGTTGCTCATTAATTTCCGATCTGTCTATCTATATTTTACAATTTGTTGAAGGTTGCTCTTATATTCTGAACCCCTTTCCTATTCTAATGCCATATAAATCTATGGTAAGACAGATCAATCATCCAAGGGTTTAGTCATTCATTCCGAACAACAACTAACTAATAATTAAATTAATTGAATACAAGCAATGAACATAAAAAATATTGTAACTGTCAAAGTGCGAACGCTTAATATTGGATAAGAATAAAGTCCCACCTTTCAAGTTAGTAGACTAATATATCAAATGGCAAGTAAGTTCAGGAAGCTGCACCTAAGTTTTATTATTAAATGAAAAGTAAAAAAAAAAAACAGAATTGATGGCTCCCCTTCCCTCTAGAATAACTGATGATTGGATAGATGGATTCTGTTTCAAAAGAAAGAAACCAATTTGACAAGCAAAATAAGAATAAAAAAATATATAAGAATATAATTTGAGAAGTTAATCCAGCGTAGCCTAGCCATAGTTCAAAGTCTTGTAGTTCACATTGTGAAATGTCTGAGTATCTTTGCCTTTAGGAATGTTCCTTTGCATGAACCGGATGGTAGTTCATCGGATAATCTTTGATCACCCTCTGAATCTTCATGGTGGTGACTCAAACTCTGTTATAACTATCTTTCCTTGGCTGAAGGAATTTCTTTGCTCGATTGTAGGGCATTGTAGATCTTTTCACTATCGCAATCATCATGATCTTGATTTAAAATGATAATCATATCTGGAATCATATTTGCATAACAAGCAGCTCCATCCCCACAATGTTTCTCACTTCCTAGCTATGCATGATTTGTTGTTTTCTGGCTTATAATTTGGATTAAAATATAAGTTTTAAGGAAATTGGTAGTGGGTTCCTTAACTGACTTTTTCAAGTTGTAATTGTAGTGGCTTATGAACTCTACTATTGAGGGCAGTTAATATGACAAATAAATTGATTTTAAGAATTTATCAAGGAAATTTTTTTGATGATATAATTTATTTGCCTTCCTTTTTTCCTTTCTTTTTAAAAAGAATGAAGTTATTCTATATTGTGTTATCTTTCACTGGCCGATGTATGAGTTTCAAGATCACGCTTTTATTTTCATTTATAAAATTTTATGCTGGATTAATAAATAAAAAATTGAACATTAATGATTTCTTTCTTTTGTTTTTTGAGAATTTTACTTGCTTGTGTTTATAGGTTTAGTATATATATATATATATATATATATACTAAACCTATAAACCCAAGTTATTGATGTATATGTAAAAGATGACTATTTTTTTTTCTAAATAAATTGTAATTAAAGTTGACTTTTCGGAAAAAAATATTATCCTCTTCTCCCATGGAAATTAAAGTTACCTTCTCTTAAATAGTTCAGGGGTATCCAACCAGAAGCCCATGAGTAGCATGTGTCCCAGGATAGCTTTGAATGCAGCCAACATAAAATTATACATTTTTTTTTTTATAATTGACACAATGTGATTAAATTAAATGTATATATGCTCTTGCTATTTGTATGCATGCATGGCTTCAATATTAAAGTGGTGTATAGCTCTAGTGTGTTACCTTGCAAGCACAGTCAGTAGACTTGACATTTAACTTCACATGTAATTGTGAGCAATTATAAATAATATTTCAACCTACTATTATGGTATATTTGTACATGTAATGCATGGCTTTTTTCCCATGTGTCCCAAAAATGCCAAAAGACTGGACCACTGAAATAGTTATATGCCATTCTGAGATACTGCGATATTGCAAAAGGAAAAATGGCGGCCTTACAACCAATTTTTCCCATACCATTTTCATAATAAAATTACAAAACTATATTTTATATATAAAAAAAAAGTATATCAAATAAATTCTACTTACAAATACAAGTCACTGCAATGGACTGAATTCACGGATATGTTGCAAAATAGCAGTCAAAGGGTCATCTTTGAAGCATCACCTCCACATAAATTCAGTTAAATAGGAATCCAGATATTGTCTAGCTGTGCCTCTGTGCTTTTTGTTCTTCCATTTTACTATATGTTGAGTGTGGACTCTGGTTGATGGGTCCACAAAATTGTATGTGTGGTTGACTTGAAGGTGATCATATCCGGCCTCCTTTAATTCTTTGTTTTTATAACTTTTCCAGCAATCACTGTAAATCATAGATCCTTTCTCTACATTTTCTCTGATGGCTTGCATCAGAGTGGACATGTTTCTGTCTCGAATGGCTATCTCAAAATATTGATCCATCTCCCTGAAAATACTACCAAATATCTGCTGCTGGGGGAGTACTTTGCCGGTGTTATTTTTACGTTTTGAAAAAAGACTTTCATCTATTTCAATGACCCTGTTAGAGCCTCCGATTTTCATTTTTTCTCTACATAACAGTCTCTAGGTGCATACTTCATGGAGATAGTTATTCCAATCAACCGCTATTTTACTGGCGATTTCCAATTGCTCTTCACAAAATCGTACCGATGTCAATTCTCTAGACTAACTGTATATGAATCTCACCACAGTGACAAAACTGATTCTGGATCCTTCAAACCAAGTCCCTTTTCTGGTGCAATTCTTTTCAAACAGTCTTTAAAATTACATTGCCATTGCTTCTTGTACTTATAAATATATATAGTCATTTCATAGCCATTATCACAACATTTTCCACTCGGGATGATTCCATAAGTTTGGAAGAATTCAATTGCTTCCTCTTCGGAAGATGGTAAGTCCCATAATTTAATATCTTTCTTTTCCTTTTCTGACATTTTTGATAAAATTTGACAAATTAGTATTAAAAAATTAGTAATAAATTTGATAAATTAGTATTAAAAAATTAGTAATAAAATCAACAATAAATTATAATTAGTTAGTAATAATAACAGCAATAAATGGTATTTAGTTAATAATTTCGCAATCAAAAGATTAAAATTTCACAAAATATTCAAAATGGTGGATGACACACAATAAAAAACACCTCTCGCTTGAAAGACGACAGCAGGTAAAAGACAGATATTTACCAGAATTCAGTCAAGTATTCCAAATCTCGAAGGTGACCATGAACCCACCTTCACCACTCCTATCGATTAGTCATGCCAATGATTCAGTTGCCATGACATTGTTTTGGTTCATCGTCGATCATATCTACTGGTGGATTGTGTAGTACATCATAGCTTAGTTAATACTAAAGTACCAAATAAAATAAGTACCTAAAATATATAAATGAAATTATAAATTGTCCGATATACAAACTTGTAGAGAAATTATTTCTCCATATTGATAGAATTACCTTTGTCGAAAATAGTCGATGGAAAAATATAAAAGAACTTTAATTTATATAATCATTTATTTAAAGCATTAATGCCAATAATATTGTTTATTTATACATTCATTACTTTATAATTCAATGCATCTATTGCATGTTTCAACAAACAAACAAACAAAACAAACAAAAGCTGCCGATCTTAACTAGAGCTTATATTTGGAGAAGGACTTACATTATAAGCATCCTCAAAATCATACTAGAACTTATTTTTTGTTTAGGTCTTATTTCAAGGAAACATAGTATCAAAGATGTGAGTTCAGGAAGTTTGACACTTCTAGCTCAAATTGTAGTAATAACGATATATGTATATATACCCACATGTGAGTGTGATAGAAAATATATGTTACAATCTGACAAATTTTCCAAAAATATTTCTATGTCATGCATTCTTTTTTTTGTGTGAGATTCATTAAACTTTGTGATTTTGTCTATCTTAAATTAGAACTTTTTCTAAAATATTTTTCATCTTTTATCACAATAAAAAATTGAATATAACCTTTCTATTATCCTCTAGATTATATGTTAGTGATTTGTATAGTTACCTCAAAAATAATCTCTAATACGTTTTCTTTTTGTTTTCCTTTTTTTTTCTTTCTAGAAGTTGTAATAGCCATACTCTTCAGCAAGGTTCCGTCATTGATGATATTACATGTCAAAATCTTCATTTTTTTTAAAAAAAAATCTATTACCATTTTAATTAGGCTCTATACTAATCAATTCTGTTCTCTCTTTCTTTAATACTTTTTATTTCATTATATTTCTTTTCAAAATCTTGGAAATTGCCATGTATGTATATTTACACACATATATAAAAGAAGAAAAAAAATTAAATGTGTGTTGATATATATATATATAAACAAAAAATAAATCCATTTACATAATTGATCTGTGCTTTTTTATTTAAAATATATAAAAAACATTATAGCCAATTGGTGACATTTTATAACAAGATTTCATTAGTATTACTAACAAGAGACACCCATACAGCTGTCAATCTTGTGTTTCGCATGAAACATCATGTATTCAATAATGACCACATGTCACAAATCATTTCCCTTAATGGAAACAAATAAGCGGCTCTCTCTAATAGAAATGTTTTTATGAAATAGTTTAGTTGAAACTCTCACTATGGCTATGAAATAGAGGAAATCTTGTTAAAAAGCAGGTCTAAATCCTCTAATGCTTGTAAATTAGCTAAGTGGTATACTAGTATAACTTACAATGAAATAATTACCTAGATGATACATTAACAAACTGTCACTGACTCAAATTTTCTTCTTTGCAAAGTTACAAAATAATTTAATTTTATTACTATTCACAAAAAAAAAAAAAAAATCACACCATAAAAATATTAAAGCAAATATACATTTTATAATTATGTTGAAACTAATAATATCTGCATTTGTAATTAGATGAACGCAATATTTTTAATTTCAAAGAGATAAATTAGTAAATGTTGACTTAAAAGAAACAGTTTAAAAATTTTGGCAGAAGAAAGTATTACAAATAAAAAGTTAAACCATACCAGAAGCTTAATTAATTTAGAATAAGCTTGTTAGAATATTAAAATTCTGTATTAATCTTAATTGAGAAGTAAAAATATATCTGTATACAGCTTACTTAAAGATAATATCCAATTATACAATTAAATTATCTTAAACCTATCTACAAAATTCTTATCTGTATTTTATTTTCATATTATAACACATTAGGAAACAAGACAAAAAAAAAATTAAGATTAAAATTTTTAATCACATTTAAAAGCAACAAGTTAATTATTTTAACAAGCACTTTCATTTTTAAAAAAAATTCCAGATTATGTTGCATTTGATTATGAATATTTGAATATTTTATTGTAACACACATATATTTAAATTCTCAAATCATCTGGAGAAAGACCATCATGCATAGAGTTTATCATATCTACATGTTACACATACAAGCTGAGTTCAAATCCAGGTGATTTTTTTTTTAAAATTCCAGGCAAGTTGAGAATTTTTCTTTCAGATAATTAATTCATAGAGACAACACAACCAATCACATATTTATTGGCAGTAAATATGTAGTTAATTATAATTAACTACTAAATAAAGGTTCCAGATGTTCTCATGGTTTATTGCAATATCAGAGTGACAGATTCTGAAGTTCATGGTCCATGGATTACAACTGTAGCTCATCACTTTTGTACATCCAAGTACTGACTTAAACTACAATATGATTAAAATATAATAGCCTTCATGTCTACTGTGAGAGGCATCATATTCTTGTGAACACAGAGAGACTGAGGTTTACTTTTACCCAACTTAACAAAAAGTAAACACTAAATTGTTATGTTTTTTTTTACTATTATAATTATTGATAATAATTAAAATTACCAAAAAAAATTTAGATAATTAACTTTTCAAAAAAAAAAGTATATGATTGATCAAATAGTTTTTGTTACCAGAAAATTATGAGTAGATAGATTGCAGAAAAAAAAATTGAATATTAAATCTATGATCAAAACCTTAAATCAATTGAAAACAGAAAATAAAAAGTAATAGAAATATACATTGCTATATATACACATTTTCAATTAAACACTATCCAAAAAAAAAAATGAAATTAAAAAAAAAAGATAAAAACACTAATATCCATAAATTTTACAATACCAATGCAATCATGTTTATTAATAAAGTTTCTTCAGCTTACACTGAAAGCAGATATATTTTATTCATTTCTGAATTTGACGTATATAGTATTTTGAATAAAAAAAATTTTTCTAAGTATAAAACTAAAAGTTTTATAAGATTTAATAAAATTCATAAAATATCTTTTGTAAGTATAAAATGAAAGTTATTGATATAATAATGGCAGAAAAAAAGATATGTAAATATTGTATCAGAAAGCTTTAAATTTGAATGAAAATCTGAAATGAATACTGTCAATTAAGGATGATAGTGTATATACTGTAAATAATACAAATTTAAAAATATCAAAACAACTAGAGAGGCAGTAGCTTCTGATAACAAGACTTTTGACTGCAATAAAGGAGAAGTCATAGAAGGATTGCATCACTGCTATTTTGTTTACAGAAAGAAAAAAAACAAGTTATTTAAGAAAAGGATATTATCCAAAATGTATTTAATTGCAATGAAAATATGATGACAGTTCCCTATTCATTTTATTTAAAATAATAAAAATACAATACAATAACTTTGTTATTGTTTTTATTTTGTGAGTAAAAGCAAATAAATGAACATATACACAGTAAATATATATGTAAATGTGATTTTTTAATTTATTATTAATGAATAAAATATTGATTCTTTCAAATTTTTGTTTCTACTATAATTTTAATTTATAAATGCATATTATGTACTAGAAAATCATGTTGTGTGTGTGTGTTGAGAATGCACATGCGCAATTCATGCATATGCTATTATAATCAAAGCTTATCAATAAAGCATGAGCCATTATATGATAAATATGAAAATGTGAGATGTGCACAAGGAGATATTGCAGCTTACTGTACTACATTTGGAAGAAGGTATGAGCTGGACCAATTGAAGAGTGTTGGTTTTGCTAAAAATTCATATTAGTATTTATTTTGATTTTTTTTTCAATGTTTTTCTTAAATAATATAAATTTCAATCAAAGAACATACAACTAACATTAGACAGTTATCACATCATATGAAAAACTGGCCAATTCATTTTAGATGGCTTGGAGCAGTCCAGATGTTAATACAACCACCATTCAACTTATATTACCAACAGTAATCAACTGCCTTAACCTTAAACATGAATAAACAATGCCATACTCTTTTCTTAAAAGGTTCTATTTCAATATAACAAAACACCAATCAAGGGAATTTATTATAAATCGGATTTTTATTAAACAAACCTTAATCAATAAACTGAATATCAAAATATGTAATTAATAAATTAATGCACTTAGAAATACAAGAAGTTTACTTGGAATGATGCAATCTCCAATCACTGCACTTGAAACATTAGCTGATTACCACATTATATGAAAATACTAGAAAATTGTCCTGTGTAATGCACTATTAGGGTACAATCATTCTCTTCTGCCAATATTAAACTTACATAATAAATGTTAACCAACTGTATTAAAATAGGCTGACTTAAGAAAATACTATAATACAGTTGATCCACACTTTAATTTCATAAAACAGTTGATTTAACATTATATATATATAAGTTGAATAATAGTTGTATTTATATATTGAAATGGTGAATGTTCCGAGGCATTTGAAAATTAGTTACACATAAAATGTGTAGCTGCAGAATGATTGGTTATTTTTTCCCATATGATGTGGCAATTATCTAATATTAGACTCACACATTATAATTTGAAGATCACATTTATATATCAAAATCCATTAATTTTATAATTATATATCTATACATAAAATGAATAAAATATAATGATGAAAGGAAAAACTGAAAACGAAGTAGAGGAGCATAATATTTTAATCCTATTTATTTAAGTTTCTATAATATTTTACCTAAATAATTTTTTTAACTATGAATAAGACAACTATCAGATTTAAATAACTTTAAAAAAAAAAAAAAATTTAATTTAAAATATATATTTATTAATAAAAATAATCAAAACATAACAATGTAATTTTGGAATTAAAATTGCAAATTTCATACATACTATCTTATAATTTAGTTAAATATAAATCAAAATTAATGTATATTGCTCTTGGTTTAATCATGATGTTTAATTTTTATAAAATATCAAAAATTTACATTAAAATGATGATAATTTTCATTCTGTCATAATAATCTCAAAATTAATATTTTATTTCACTAAAATAAAACAATAATGAAAATGTGCAACCAATGGCATATAAAAATTGTTTATATCCAGTTTAGATCAAGGTAAAAGACAAACTTATTTAATCTTTTTTTAAAATTCATAATTTTAATATAAGATGTTCGTTTTCATCATTTCTAGACATTTTTTCAGCCATTTTACTTCATACTTATTTTAATATTAACTATTTTTGCATCAATTTCATTTTAAATTCATGTTTTCATTTAAAAATATTTTATCCACTTGTTTGTAATATCTACAAAATTACACAATGCTTTCTTGATTACTCCTCACTATATTATCACTTTTTCTTTTAAAAAAGGAGAGGTGTATTTTATTTCTACTATCAATTAATGTAATCAATCACAGATGATATAGAATTTTTTTTAATTCTCTCAACAAAATTGAACATATGCACACATTATACAATTCAAACATATAAGTAAATATTAAAAATAAACTAATATTTTCTTTAATCTTTAAAAGTAAACCATGTTACCACAACACTTTTGAGGCTGGGATCAAATATTGAAGCATAAAAAATATTAATAACAGTTTCATTCATAACAAGCTTTTAAATGCATTAGGCCCTATCAATAATTTGAAAACAAATAATTATTTTAAATATGCAAAATCACAGATTCACACTATATCAATTTACTTATCATAATATATTAGTAGCAGGTTTTATTTAGAATACAGAATATATATATATTGTCACAGAGTTTTTATCTTATATTTTTTGTATTTACATATAATTTTTTTTATTTTATTGACATAAAATCTTATTCTTAATTTCATTTCTATGTTTGAACAGATAAATAACACTAAACTTTAAAAGTTCAAATAAAATTCCTCTTAATTTGTATAACCAAGTCTTAAAATTCCTGAGAAAAATGTACATTACATCTTTATCTCACTTAGCAAAAACAATTACTTCCCCAAAACTCATCATAAATCAAGAAAATGTATAAAAAAACAAGAGATTATAATGGTTTTCTATGGAAAAAAGTTTCCTGCAGATAAAAAATTATAATATAAATTGTGAATATTATATTAACAAACAACTTAACCTAAAATTTTTAATAATTTAAAAAAAAAAAACCTAACGTACAATATATTCATGTGTAAATTATGTTATGTGTGCATTCTGCAAGTATACACTAAAAATATATATTTATGCAAAATAACACCACTTAAATCTACGTAAAAAGAAAAAAAAATTTTTGCTTAAAAGTTGTTCTTTCTTATAATCCATCCATTCAACACTCATTATAATCCAGTTTTCTGAATCATCAGTTGCTCTTTCTAAAGATTTATTATTGTCTTCTAAATCTTCTGATGAATTGATTTTTTGGAGGAGGTACACCAAGCATTGATGGCTGAGGATCTCTAGAGAAAAAGTTTAGCTTAAATAGTTGACTTGCTTTTTTGATTTTCTTTTCATACAACATATTATAATGTTTCATTCATTGACTTAAGGGATGTTTAGACTTGATGGAGCATTCTAAGTTGGGGCCAAATTCTTTGAAAATGCTGTTCATGGTCTCATGATACTGTAACATTTTTCACATTTTAATGGGTTCTGGTGGGCCTTCTTTTACTCACCGTAAATTTGGTGAAAGTTAATCAAGCTATGAATACAGAAAATGCAAATATTTCGTTCATATTTCTACAAAACATAGCTATATTTCCTGATTAACTGGCCTACCAATTATTTCGACTTACACTAATGGTGGAATCAGCCTTTTATTTATTTTTATAAGGATGTCAGGTATTCATATAAGAATCTGCTGAAATCCATCACATCGCACATCGTAAATTAAAAGGAAAAAGATTTTTTAAAAAAACTGAGTCATAATTTATCGTAGCTAAGGTTTTTTTTTTTTTGAGATATTATTCTCAGGGCTTAATTAATAAATATTGGCAAAGGGTAAATTATACATTCAAGTTCTAATAAACTAAAATAAATAACTAAAATTAATAACATACAAATGAAATTGATCTTAAAAGATAAATATTTTATTATGCAATTAAAATATTTAATAAATGGTTATTATTATTTAGAAAGAACCATGCATGCTAATCCAGGTAATCATTTTATATAATCTCATTTTTTTCAGTTCTCTCTTTAGACAATCCATGGATCGAAATGTCATAAATCAGGGAATGTCTCTACTGGAGTTATATCACAAGTTTATATTAAGAATTGTTTACAAATTTAATTTAGTCATTATTGGGATATGAATAGCTTAGCTTACTGGTAAATTTGTATGGTCTCTCTTGCCAGCATCCTCAATTATCGGTCCGTGCTATATCTGGTACTCAGCCATGATAACCTCTTCATTACAGTGTTCACAAGGCTTCATTTCCATTCTTGCATGATGGCTTCATTCAGCAATTGGCGTACCTGTGCAGAAGTATATTACTGCCACAGATTATGTTCATGGAAACTTCCAACTCTAAGCCACATAACTAGAAGGTAAAGAAAGACCTAGATTGAAGTCGTCCTCTTCTTTTTATACCATGATCCAGTTTTTGAAACTTCTGTGCATGTTATTATTATCATGATGCTTAGGTTTATAATCTTGTACATTCTTTATTAGCTTTAGGTTACAAAGTGTTTTTTTTTTACATAATTCCACCATCTTTAATTAGCTTCCAAAAATGTTTTATTGATTGTAATCTTTTACTTTGAAATTTCTTTCCAATTTTAAGTTTTAATTGAATTACAGCTAAATGATTCGAAACAAAAAGAATCAACTCTCATTGTATATTAAAAAAAAAAAAACAATTACACAAACTAAAAAAAATATATAAAATGCATCAATTTAAAAAATCTTTAAATTTACTTTTTCTTTTTTAGCTTTTAAATATTTTAAATGCCAATATATTTGGACCATCTATTTGTAGATGGTACAATATCATCCATCCCCACAAACAAGAATAAAATATGAATTTGAAATTTTATTCTTAATAAGGTTAAAAGTATAACTTTTTTTTTGTATTAGCTTACTGGTATATTTTTGTAGACTCATTCACAAGTGACATGTGAATTTAAAGCCCACTTTTAGATCTAACATGGCGGGAATGATTTGCACATTCATCTGTGTCCTTACGCTCAATGTAAGAATAACAATAAAAAAAAATCAAGACTAAGGACATACAAGATTGCTCATTCTTTTGAGACTTATTGGCTCATGGCTCTTGGTCCGCCCTCCCGTTTCTCAGGAACCTGCTCTTATAAGAGCTCACAGCATTTAAGGACAGTCTTATGTCCCCTACTGTGTATATAAAGACTTGGGGCTATGCTTTTTTCCACTCTCCAGTATCTGCCTACCTGGTCAATGCTGTGAATTAAAATCTACATCAGCCGCAATTTGTATTTTTCTTTCTGTAAGTCATATTAAAAAAATATTTTTATATTTGTATAATCAGGGTTTAATGTTGTATCTCAGGTAGTGGGTTATTTCAAAGCCTCGAGTTGGGTCACCATTGTAACATTTTTTATGTTTTAATGGATTCTGGTAGACCTTCTTTTACTCACCGTAAATTTAGTGAAAGTTAATCAAGCTATGAATACAGAAAATGCAAATATTTTGTTCATATTTCTATAAAACATAGCTATATTTCCTGATTAACTGGCCTATCAATTATTTTGACTTACGCTAATGCTGAAATCAGCTTTTTATTTATTTTTATAAGGGTGCCAGGATTCATACAAGAATTGGCTGAAATCCATCGCATCACACATTGTAAATTAAAAGGAAAATGATTTTTAAAAAATAGTGGGTCATAGTTTACCGTAGCTAAGGTTATTTTTTTCCCAGATATTATTCCCGGGGTTTAATTAATAAATATTGGCAAAGAGTAAATTATACACCATGTTCTAATAAATTAAAATAAATAACTAAAATTAATAACATACAAATGAAATTGATCTTAAAGGATAAATATTTTATTATGTAATTAAAATATTTAATAAATAGTTATTATTATTTAGAAAGGACCATGCATGTTAATCCGGGTAATCATTTTATATAATCAATACAGTCCATTTCTTTCAGTTCTCTCTTTAAACAATCCATGGATCGAAATGTCATAAATCAGGAAATGTCTCTATCAGAGTTATATCACAAGTTTATATTAAGAATTGTTTCCAAACTTAATTTAGTCACTATTTGGGATATGAATAGCTTAGCTTACCAGTAAGTTTGTATAGATTTATGGGATCCTGAGCTCATAGAAATTATAATTGGTCTCTCCTGCTGGCATCTTCAATTATCAGTCCATGCTATAGATAGAGCTCAGCCATGATAACCTCATCATTATGGTGTTCATGAGGCTTTGTTTCCATTCTTGCATGATGGCTTCGTTCAGCAATTGGCATACCTGTGCAAAAGTATATTACTGCCACATATTATGCTCGCGTTAACTTCCAACTTTAAGTCACATAACCAGAAGGTAAAGAAAGACCTAGATCAAAGTTGTCCTCTTTTTTTATACCTCGATCCAGTTTTTGAAACTTCTGCACAAATTATTATTATCATGACAATTAGGTTTATAATCTTGTAAATTCTTTATTAGCTTTAGATTACAAAGGCTTTTTTTTTTTTTACATAATTCCACCATCTTTAATTAGCTTCCAAAAATGTTTTATTGATTGTAATCTTTTACTTTGAAATTCCTTCCCAATTTTAAATTTTAATTGAATTACAGCTAAATAATTTGAAACAAAAAGAATCAACTCTCATTGTATGTTTAAAAAAAACTAAATTACACAAACTAAAAAAAAAATTGTAAATGCATCAATTTAAAAAATCTTTAAATTTACTTTTTTCTTTTTTAGCTTTTAAATATTTTAAATGCCAATATGTTTGGACCATCTATTTATAGACAGTACAATACAATATCAGTTCCTTCAGTTGTTTTGATTATCACTTTCTTCTCTACAAACTTGTTGATTTTCTTTTCTTCTTTCAATTGCATTAATTCCCCTTTAATTAATTCTTCCATGTGTGACTGCAAAAACCTTTCAATGTTGTAATCATCAATTTCTTATTGGCATCTTTACCAAAAATGTCAATAAAATGCTGTATTTCTTATTAAAGTTAGTACATCTTGAAGGTTGCAATGATATTTGATCAGTATGTTGAAGAGTGATGTGGTGATTAATAGTATTAGTTGCTGATATGATTCCATTTGAAATTTAGATAGTTGTAAACTTTAAAAAAGTGTAAGGTTTCACTGAGCAAATATATATAAAAATGGACCGAGAAAGAAAGAATAAGCTCACAGTTGACAATTTTTTGTGTTCTTAAGCAAAATTGTTAATCATTGTGCAGAAAAAAAAAATACATACTGAAGTTTCATTTTTTTAAAAATTCAAAGTCTTATATTATTTATGTGAAATTATTTAGAAATTAAAAAAACCAATGTTTAGTGATATCTCACTTAACTGTATAGTTGTGACCTAAATATTTATAATTTATCAACAGTATAAGGTTAGCCAAATTATAAAAAACTGTACATTATCAAAACCTAATCATATAGTTAACTTTGAAAAAAATAAAAATTCTGACATATTAAAAAAATAAAATGTCTATCTAACACATTCTGTTTTTGCATATTGTAATCGATATTTAAGACATTTTTGATAGTAATGTACTATACAGATCTAAATAAACAGCATTTTATACATGAATAAGCTAGCCATGGTCTTTTGTTATGCCCTGCAAAGTCATATTTTATTATTATGTGTGATAGCAATTTTCTTGAAATGCCCTAGCAATTTTTAAATAATACAATATGTTGTAATAGCAGAAATAAAGGCCATTTAAATAAAAATTAAAAACAAAACTTATTTGTATTGCATTTTCATCATACAAAATTTATTATTAAATGTATAATTAATAAAATCATCTCTCTCCTTACTTTTATTTTTATTGAAAATACATTTTGATAATAAAAGTTTTTATTTGACTGAAATTACCATTCATAAAGGTTTAATCTTGATTGAATATTTTAAGTAATATGTATACAGTGAACAATTTAAAATTAATTATTAATATCATATGACAAAAAATTTATTTTCATTCTTATGCTGAATAAATTTTCTATTTTTTTTTTCAATACTATAATTTTTCAAGTTTGTGATAACTTTGCCATTGTCTTGGATATATCTGAAACTCATTATGAGATTATGATTAAAATCTGGCAACTAAATATTATTTTTAACTTTGATTTAATAAATTTTTATTACATAATGTTGATTATTAATTGCATAATTCATGAAATCATTTGCTTCTCCCTCCCCCTTTTAACTGAAAATACTTTAGATTTATGGTGATAACAATTTAAATTTGATTGAGAAGTTTTAATTCAAAATTATTTGACTAAATATTTTAGCAAATATAGTGCACAATTTAAATTTAATTATTAACAATATAGTAAATGACTAAAATTTATTTTTAGTTTTATGTGAATAAAATTTGCATTTCTTTTTTCAGCATTGCAACATTCTAAGCTTATGATGTTTCCTTTGTCTTGTATATGAGTAAAATTATAATATTATAGTCTAAAATTCAGCAAAGACTGGTCATACATGATATTTTACAAATATTAGATAACTTTGATTGAATAAAGTTGATTATTAATTGCATAATGTATAAAATCATTTTTTTCTCAAAATAACTTGCAATTGGTCATAATTTTTGCCATAAACAAAATATCATTAATAAGAATTTTAATCCATAAAATGATTGAATATATGGTTTTTAAGCTCATGGACACATTTTAAAAGGTAATATTAATACATCTGATTGATATACACCAGCAAGATGATTTTTGATTATAAAATTTTGTGCATAAGATGCATTTTGTTTTATTTTTGTAGCCATTAAATTTAGATATGTCATTAAAGGATAAAAATTAAATAAATTACTATACATTAATTATATTTTAATTTTATAATTAAAATACTGTATACTGTAATATTGTATATTGTACTATGTATAATGAAATAACTCTGTGTTGTATATTTGTAACATGAATGTCACTATCATTCTTTCAGATGGCATCCTATGATATAATCAATCTTACAAAATGCATTAAAAAAATGAAATTTCTTTTTTACAATCTTTATAGTGAATAATCAGTTATAAATCAAAATTGTGAGTACAAATTGATAATGATCACTATGATGAGTCCTAACATAAAGATCCAGTGCTAAGTGGGGTATAGGTATATTTTATTTTTTATAACACTATACTTTCATTTCATCTAAAATAATAAATAAAAATTAAAATTTTATTTAAAGGAGTCACTTAGCAAGTATAAGACTTACATTTGTAATAGTTATTGGCAAAAAATAATCAGAGATTCCATTTTCTCTATTTTAATTCCCTTTTATACTTAATGAAGCATTGTTGAAAAAAATTGTTTAAACTCATTGAAAATTAATATAAAATGATAAAATGCTTTGTTAATATTTTTATTATCATTAATATTTTTTGTAATAGTAATAATAAGACAATGAAAATGGAATTTTATAATATGGAGGTACATACATACATACTATTTCAATAGTGAAATGATTATAATCATTTCATACTTATCAGAGAAAAAGAAGGATTTATTGCAGCCTAGGGTATTCATTCTTCAAGGGCAAAATAGACAAAGCAAGACAAAAATAAGATTATTTAAATAAAATAACAAAACATTTATTTAAGAAGTAAATAATTTATAACATTAACAAATGGGTATATGTTATGTGACATACATGTACATTAGTGAGTATGTGTATGTAGAATATTCACTATTTACTTATACATATAAATATAAAAAAAAGGTTATAAAGTTTCTATAATAAAAACTCGTTAATTTTGGGGCATTATTTTGTCACTAGTATCACTTTGGCTTTTCTTCACTATTGTCCAGTTATATATAATGTTATATTACCAATTTATGTTGTTGGGTATTTTTTTTGCAAACTAAAGTTATTAATTTTAAAAAATTATGAAAATATCAGTATTGTATAGACCTCATACAAATATCACATAAACTTGAATCTGAAAGCAAGCCAAAATTACTTTGTTTGGATCTCAAACAAACCAACAATGTGTGATTGATTGAGTCATATACAAAGAAATCTACAACATAACTGATTGGTAGATTATTTGGCCTCGAGGAAATTCCAAGTGTGTGTTTTGTTTTAATATTTCAAAAAGAAAAAATTCTATTTTTTAGTAATTTACATATATATATATATAGGCTTATTTATAAATCACACTTATAAAATATTTATTTTAAATCAAAAAAAATATTTGATTACAATTAAGTTTATTTGAAAATATATTTTTTTAAGAAGACAAGTCAAAATTTCAAAGTGAATTTTTTTTACTGGCAAAAAAAAAAATTGTTTTCATAAATGCTAAATAATTTTATGAAATTTTAATAATAGTAAATAAAAATTTTAATTTAAAAACATATTTGATTTTTTTACCATGTCTCAATTAAAATATTTTTAATTTTAAAAATGGAATTCAAATAAATATTTTGTTAAATATTTTTTTATGAATAGACAATATGCAAAGAGAACTATTGTTACTGTTAAGGATTCACTTTCCTACTTTATTTTTCTACTTTGCAAAGTTCAAATATTAACTTTTAGAATGTTTTCCCTTGTGATAAATATTAGCAATAAATAACGTAAAGATTATCAATATATGACATACAAAAAAAAATTTAACTTTAAAAAAATGTTGCAAATATGACCAAAGTTCTCACAAGAATCTTTCAAATAAAAGTGGACAGAGAATGTTTTTAAAAAAAATTTAGATACAATATAGACCACATACAAAAATAATGGGAAAGGAAAAAAAAGAATTTCTAGAAATTTTTTATATAAATTTAATTCCTTTTAAAATAATGCATATATATGTATCAGAAGAAAATGTAAAAACAGATTACAATGTATGGATTAATTCTTAAAAATACATAGCTGATATAATGGATATTTTTTTTATAATTAACACTGTTTTCAAAGCAAGACATTATAAACAGAATTAACTAAGAAATTTCTAAGTTGTTATACATTCTTCAATTGCTGTAAACAATTCTTCTTAGATGGAGAGCCAATTTTATATGGTATATCTCTGAAATACCTTTGTTTCAATAATCTAACCACAGAATGCTTACACTCAATAGAAAGTTAATATTACTGTATGTTTTTTTTTTAAAAAAAATATCAATCTTATGAATATTCATTAAAAAAAACTTTAAGAAAAGAAAAAAGTAAAGAATCCACTGTCAAAACATCTTGCAAAGCACCTATCCAAGTCCTAAAATGAAAAAAAATGAATAGAAAGGTAGCTAATTCCAAATCAGAATTCTTCATTAATACCAAAGTTATTCTCAGGTTCTTTTTTTTTTTAAAAAAAAACGTTTTGATAGAAACTGTATTAAAATTACAGATGAACTTCAGTTTAAAAATATATTTTAATATTTTTATGTATTCATGATATTTTTTATATAATTTATATATATCTTGGGTAATGAATTAATAATTTATATTTACAGATATTGAAGATATTTAAAATAATATCATAATATCAGTCTTAGATAATATTTTTAAAAGTATTGATGATCAAAAATATTGAAATAATGAATAGCATAATAGTTAGGGTAATAAAAAAAATTTTAAATAAGAGCTGTAAAATCTAAAGTATAGTAATAATTTTGGATAAATTTATAGGATAACAAATGAATGTATAAAAGTAAGGAAAAATTATGATTGATTATCAACAAAGCTGAATTGAATTAATAATTTCATTCTTATATGTGCTAAAATGCTGAAATGTTTTGCCATGACTATATAAAATTTTGTAATATATATATAATGATAGAGGTGATTTGACAGTGTAATTTATTTGTCAGTGATTTATACAAATGTTCAAACTGAGATGTGAGCCTACATAATAATGTTTTTATATGTAATCAATATTAACATTGATCATGAAGTTATTAAGTTACTAAATGTTTAAAATAAGGATTCTGGTAGTGACTATGTTATATAGAAATATATCATAAGTATATATGCAGATGTTGTATACCCGTTCGTAAGATAATAGTGTTCACTATATATTATGGTAAGACCAGGTCAAATCTTAAAAGTAGAATGACTCAACATTCATTAATGTATAAAAAATCTAAGATTAAGTCCGAAGCCATTAATTCCCCTGTTTTTCATAATTGTGAAAGAGAGCATAGCCATAATTGTGATCTGAGTATTGTTAAAATTATGTGCTGAGAAAGAAACAATCGTAAATGTAAAATAAGAGGTGTCAGTTCATTATACAAAATGAATAGATAACGAACCAAAAATCAAATAGCATCCAAATCAGCAAAAAATTAATGTTCTTGGCAGACTAATTATGAATATGATGTGAAAGAATTGAAAGTATATTTGGTACAATAAATTTTAATAAATTTTATACTTTTACATATATATATACCAAATATAGGGGATTTGAACTCAGACTTTCAAGCACTCTTCAACCACCCACACTATCTCATACAACTGATACACATGACCGCACACATGTAGAAAAGATAATCACCAATAGACATATTTGGTGGTAAACCAGCACTCATCAGTTGGTCCAGATTATCATCTCCCACACACACATACACACACATACATATATATAAACAGTGTTCAGTTTATATTAAGATAACAAATCCTAATATTTTAATGGAAAGGCTTCAATCTATTCAACCTCCAACTTTTCAACTATCCATATCTTTGAAAATCTGAGATGGAAAACCATGCTGATGCCAACATTATTGCCATACCCATGTTAACCTCGTCACTCTGACCCCTCATGTATAGGACCTTATCCATTTAAATATATAAAAGAGGGTTGGACAGAATACAAGCTATATATGTAAATATTTGAAAACCAGGCACTTCACAAACATGGAGCTTAATTGTAAATATAGGAAATTTGGACTCAGACTTTCAAGCATCCTTCAACTATCCACATTATCTCATACAACTGATACACATGACCACATACATGTAGAAAAGATAAATAATCACCAATATATGCATTTCATGCTAAACCAAAAGTCATAAGTTGGTCCAGATTATCATCTCCCACATATCTATATAATCAGTGCTCAGTTTATATTAAGATAGCAAATCCTCATACTTTAATGGACAGGCTTCAATCTACTCCAACCTCCAACTGTTCAACCAGTCATATCATTGAAAATATTTACAATTAAGCTCCAGATTTGTGAAGTGCATGGTTTTCAAATATTTACATATAGAGCTTGCATCCTGCTCATCCCTCTTCTGTGTATTTAAATGGATGAGGTCCTATACATGAGGGGTCAGAGTGATTTGAGGTCAACATGGGTATGGCAATAATGTTGGCATCAGCATGGGATTTGGGCTTTCCATCTCAGAGTTTCAATGATATGGATAGTTGAAAAGTTGGAGGTTGAAGTAGATTGAAGCCTGTCCATTAAAGTATAAGGATTTGCTATCTTTAATATAAACTGAGCACTGATTATATAGACGTGTGGGGGGTGATAATCTGGACCAACTGATGAGTGCTGGTTTAGCACGAAATATGTATATTGGTGATTTTTTATCTTTTCTACATGTATGTGGTCATGTATATCAGTTGTATGAGATAGTGTGGATAGTTGAAAGGTGCTTGAAATTCTGAGTTCAAATCCCCTATATTTACAATTTTTACAATTAAGTTCCAGGTTTGTGAAATACATGGTTTTCAAATATTTACATATATACCATTAAAAACTAATCAACATGTAGACAATCCCAATATCAATAACAATCAACAATTTCAAACTATTATCAAGGCAATCTCCTTTTAACAATAAAGGTGGAATCCCATTTTTATTTATGGTCCAATATATTTATATAGACACTAAAGATTGCAACTTGACCACAGATATTGAAATTATTGATACAAAAAAGTTTAAATAGACCTCCTTAAACAGGTAAATATAACCTATTCTGAATGCAGACTAATAAATAGTCAATTATAACATTACAAACTACAATTATAATTTTCAAATTGCACCCAAAGTATTACTTAAATAATAAGTATAATAATACTCAAGGCTAATTATATATGTGTGTGTGACATTTTCTGGGCTTAAGTTTTTATATATGCACAACATGCATAGAAAATAATATTATTAATAAATATGTACAATTGTTGTGATATATCAATAATAAGAATTCAAAATATATCTGTGTGCACATATTACTTAAATGCTCAGAATTTCTGGTGCACATACTATCTTTATCTCATTATGAAAAACCAACAGAATTATTACTGGAATATGCAATATATCATTATATATAACACATTATTTTAAGATGCTTACATGTACAATTTATAATTATGTACATTCTAGGTTACTGAATTCAATTTTTATCACAGGACAAGACAATTCATTGATATATAATTTTTGGAAAGGTAAGTGAAAAAAAAGAAGAGAATACCTAGCAATGAAGCGCATAAACTTTCTCTCTTAAATAAAGAATATGAACAGCCTCATAATAATAGTTATAATACTTCGTGAATTTTTGGTAGATATATAGTTACATTTTTATTTTTTAAATTTTAATATAATGAGCAACCAAAATAGTAATTCATATGATTGTTGTGTGCAATAATTAACTAACACTTTTTAGCTTTATATATAGTATAAAATTTTAAATTTAATTACACATTTATTTTTTTTAATTCAAAAAGTTTATATTTATCTTGTGATTTTTTTTTTTTTTTAAAAAAAAACTTAATTAAAGAAAACTAAAATTTAATGTTACTCTTTTAATAATATTCTTTAACTCTACCCTAAATAGTTTTAGTCTCTATAGTCAAAATTTAAAAATTCTATGATTGATTCCTAATCGAGAAAAGTAAAAAAAAAAGTTTACTTTGGTTAATTAAATAGAACTATTGTATTCAATCAGTTATATTAGTATTCAATGTTTACATGACCCCTTACATTAATTCCTCATTGTAGTATAAGACTACAGACTTTTCAAGTTTTTAGAATATTTTTCTTTATAGTTCTACAAATTGTACTAGATTCCCTTCTACTTTAACATGCATATGTTAGTAGTTCAATCTATTCTGTAATATACTAATCAAAATTTTATTTTAATTTTTATATAAAAAAATAAATATTTAAAAAAAAAAATTGATTGCAAGATTATTTAAATATTTTGAAAATGTTAAATTACAAAAATTAAATAATATTATAACATTGTCAAACTACAAAATGTATTTCTCATTAATTATAAATTACAGAAATAAATTAACTTAAATTGGTTTAAGTTATAGATTATTCCAATAAACTTTATTAAATAATGATAGAGATGTAAAAAAAAATAGAAATTATATTTTACAACTTATCCACCCACAAAAAATTATTTGTTCTTTTTGTTTGCTGGATTGCAACACACACACATACATTGTTCCAAAAGCAGATTTCTTTATCATACTCTAGATGTATTTACAACAGGTATGAGCAATCAATCATTAGACATAAGATTTTATAATGCTAAAATAAGATCACCCCTAAATCAATTTCTAATTTTTGCTCTTAAAATATTATTGAATTGAAATGTCTAATTCCATAGATTTTATTAGCTAAACATATAAAACATTCATATGTAAGGAACATTTCATCAAATGCAAAACCAATATGCATGAACAAATCATATTCCAGAAGTCAATACCATGCCTGAAAATCATGTGTGATATCTGATTATTATAAAATGATAAATATTTATAATAGTATTATAAAATATGAGTGTACACAAATTTGCATCTTATTTCATAATTTTATTTAAAGACAGAATTTAAAAAGTCCACATATATGATGGGATTCATTAAGAAAGCAACTGTGTCACTGTTAACAAATAATGATGATTTGTATTTGTGTCTTACTCTGCGTAAACCAGCTATCGTATTTGTAATCACATTTCAGACAGTATAATTGAAATATGTTGCCAGAAAGAATACGATTTAGTAAATAATGGCATTCAACAAAATATTATCAATTAGAAATACAAGGTGCAGCTTTTGGATAACAATTGAGTATTGTGGCCATATTGTTATCACACAAAATTGATAATAATCATGGAATAGAATACAATATGAAGACATTCTGATTACTGCATAAATATGTTTTTTACAGCATATTTTCAGAGCTTTAAAACTGTTTTGAAGTCAATAAGAGTTTGTCTATCAGAAACTCAAGCCTGTCTGTTAATCTTTATTTCAGCATGTCTGTGACAAAGAAGTCTGCTCTTACTGCTTTTTCTTATAAAATGTTTTCTACATTATTTTATAAATATATCTTTAGCTGATGTTGAATGTAATATTTTCTCTCTTGTAACAATAAATGACAATCATATCTAAACAGTGAGGATTGCCAACAACTTACAAGCTTAAGAGATAGGGTCATGTGATCTATGAAATGATCTATGACTTTTATTTTGACTAATCATATCTAATTATTCCATATAACCAACTATCCATACAAAGCTCTATGATTATTATTCACTGAAACATATTCAACTGCTAAGTAGTAAAAAAAAACATTTAGGCCAGATTATTATATATGATGTAACAACAGTGAATGCTTGAATTTAATAGGAAACACTTATTAGTGTTTATCTTATATATCTTAAAGAATCACACATGATTAGTTACCAACTTTAATAAATTATATACCTTATTTAATAACTTAAAAATATTGATTTGTCTGCTGTGCTATGTCACTTCATCTCAATAATACAATTTCTATAATGAGCAAAATATTATAATCTTTATATAATTTTGATTTTAACCTTTTAAATGATTCCTTATTTAAAAGTCTTACCTAATAGTGGATGAATGATAATTTCAAACTTTTTATTAAATAAAATTTGCATTTATTCTTTATTATAATTTCACAAATTTGTTTGCAGACAAAAATTATTCTTAAAAATATTATTTCAGCTCTGTAAATATTTAAACTGCAATTAATTATATAATTATTGCTTTAAATTTTACAAGAATTGTGTAATTTGTATTTAACATCTATATTGGCCATCAAAACATCATGTGATAACCATTTCTTATGCTTACACAGGCTATTAATAACAGTAGCAAATTCTTCTTACAAGTAGTGTCACCAAATGCACACCTTAGTAATCAATGCACAAGCCTTATTGCATCCATTGATTACTAAGACTTGCACTTGATAGCACTACAATATGGAGTTTGCTACTAATAGCAATAATCCATTTTATCACTATGCTTTAGAACCAACTAGGTAAACATAAATAATTAATAGGCATTACACGGAAATGCCAACCAAATTCACAAACTTCTTTTATACTATTTAAATTAATAGCTTAAATTTGAATAGAAACCAACTATTATTTATATAGTTATAAAGTATGATACTAAGCAACTATACATTTTAGCGCTCTTAATTATATCTATATAAACAAATTGATTTTAGTTAAAAATCTTAGAATAAATAATCCTTTTAAGGTATAACATTAAATTCTATAACAAAATAATGATCTCAGAATTGGCATGGCATTATTATCAGGGGATCACTCACCTAGATATCCCTTGAACATAAAAAATTAATGTAATTTCATTTTAATATTTTTATATTCATAACTGATATTTTTTTTACTTTCCAAAAATATAGCTATTTTGGTATATTTTGTGGGTGCTACATCCAAGTGAAAGTATAAATATATTTACAATTTTCTTAATTAAATATTTGAGCAACAATATTGACATGGTGGGTTCTTTGTTGTTGTTTTTTACCACAAATGGACATAAATTTATTGTGTGTTTCATGAGATTTGTAAATTTTTCCATAACAAAATAAATATCTAATCTTCTACTGAGCAGATGAATGATATTTTGAAGTGAAACAAAGTGGATTCAGGGCAACAGTAAAAGAGTTAGCTGCTTACAATTTTAGAAGCATTTTGCAATAAATAAAAAAATAGTTGGAATTTTATTTTAAAATTTTATAAAATTATTTTTGTATTGGAATAAATTTTACTTGTCCTATATAGTTTTATGCAATGGTAGAATGGCCAGACTAATGCTTTATGTCCTCATAGTATTCAAACTTCTTATGGACCCATGAATCATAAAGCCATTCATTTATTGTATTATTAAAAATAATTAATTTTAATTTTTAAAAAACCATTATTCTTTTTTTGTTATTTAAATCTATTTAATACATGATTGTTAATGAAACCATCCACAGAAAAGGTCGTTTTTAAAAAAAATATTCAGCTTTATTATTAAGCCATGAATATGATATACATGTTATATCAAAAGCATGTTAGGCAGTAATAAAACTGAATATTTAAAAAAGAACTACTTTTCTGTGGATGGTTTTATTAACAGTCGTGTATTATATTAGCTCAGAAAAGAAGGAAATTATTCATATAAATCGGTTACTAAATTGATATAAAAATTAATTAAGAATAATATCTCATCTTCATTTATTCATCTGATCTCGTTTTAATTTCTCTTGAAAGAGAGATAGCAAAAAAAAAAACTGAACTCGATATAATTTTATCAGAATTTGTAACATTAAAAAATATGTAAAAAAATTTAAAAAAAGGGAAATTTTTTGTACTATTTATGTATATTTTCTGATTAATAAAAACTAAATATATTTTAAAGTAAGGGAGGAGAAAAAATACAAAGTTTGTTTTATATATAGTGCAGTTAAATGGGCCAGCAATGATATCCCGGTATTGTGTTTCATTTTCGAATACCATTTAATAATTGTAATCTAGTTTTATACAACATTAGTTTTAAAATAGAAGTTTGAAAACTTTTTTCATTTATTTGTTAAGGATCTTTTCAGAAAAATATTTAATACTTTCATTATAATGATAAAATCTATTGACTATATCATAGCATGTTAAATTGTATAAAAAAATTCTGAGGGCAAATGTAAATGAGTAGATAAAAGATAACCCTGATCAATCAATAAACTTAATCATCAGAGTTAGTTAAGTCACTAATTGCTATCCTTTTATAAAATGATAAAGTGATATCAAGAGATAAAGGTTCCTGGATAAAAACCTGTCACTTCCGGTTCTCGAACACATTGACTTAGAGACTAACCATTTCATTTTTAAAAAAAATTTAGAGTTGCAACATATAAACTTTAAAAAAACTTTTCATATTCTTGTACGTAAACGATTGTTTAATTTTTTATTAATACAAGAAAATATAATTTTAATTGAATAATTCATTCAATGTAACCACATCTTTTTATTGTATACAGTATATAATATACATGCATATACAGATGGCTGAAAAGAGAGTTTAAAATAACACATTAGTTGACTATAATTTAAAATTATAAACTAACATAAAAGAAAAAATTGTTCGATTTAAAATAAGCCAACAACTCTAATTTCACTACTTTTTTTTCTTGCCATTTGCAATCTTGCTATTTAGATACAAACTCCTGAGGTCATCTTTACAAAACAATTAATGGGGTAATAGGGCATCTTAAAATTGGTTTATGAAGAATCTCCAGGGAGGCTTTTGTTTTCAAGTCAGACAGAATTATCTGCTATTAAGAGAACAGTGATAATGTACTGAGTTCCCATAAGGCATTTCTTACACACAGGCACATTATCTACTTATAGTAAGTCAATAAAAAGTCTCAACCCATATAAACATTAAGAGAAAAATACTGATTTTTTACAGTCTGGTAAAAGCAATAGTCAAACCTTAATATGAAATATGAATGACAGGAATCTGAAATATTTATTAACATTTTCTTTTCAATACCAATTTTAAAAAACTATAAAAATAATAGTAAAAAGAAAAAGTGAGAGAAAGATTTCAATCAAATGCTGGATCAAATGTGGTTCAGTATTTAAATAAAATTAAATTTTAAATAATTATGAAAGCATTAGTTAAGCATTCTTTCCCAAACCCAGTTATATAAGACCTTTTTTCTTATTATTATTTTACCTCTTTTATTTTAATTGAAAATCAACTCTTATATTAAGATAGGATTTTTCATTCGGAAAAAAAAAAAAAAAAGGATATTTTACTCAAAGATAAGGATAAAAAGTATTATATCAAATTTGAAAGAACTAGAGATGACTTTAATATGTACACATTTTTATTTGATATCAAATACAACCTATTACACAAAAGTGGCCATAAATCAAAATCTCCAACAAAAAAAAAAAAAAACAATTATAATGGTTCCCTACAATACAAATTTGTTACCATAAATTCAAAATATACTCTAAATTTTGGAATATCCTATGACAAAAAAAGTTTTAAATTGAGAATTACTGGCAATCAATGAATAAATATTTAAGTAAGAATATAATTAATCAAAAATAAGAGTCTTGGATGATTAGTGCAGCGATAATATGTCAGACTCTACAGTGTGTGGTCCTCTGATCGATTCCAGTTCCTGGTACTCAAACTTCTTATGAACTTCCAACCAATAAAAACATTCAGTTTTTGTTTTTAATTTTTCAAAAATATTAACTTGTGCAAATGTAGTGTAGTTGCTAAGTATTTTTTTTCACTATCAATTTTGAATGTTTTACCAAATTTGACAGATATTGCTATGTATGATATCAACATTCCATATAAACTCTGTATTTTGGTAGTTAAGTGTTTTTTCATTTACTTGTAAAATTTGTGTTCTAGTAACTACTATCATCTGTATACATCGTGTTCCAGCCCAGAGACTTGAATCTGAAGGTGCAGAAACCCGACTAGTTTATAAACAGATTGACATGATTATATATTTTGTTATGTAAGCCTAAAGGGCTACCAGAGTTTAATATTGGGAACTTGTAACATACTTAGCTGAGTTGTTAAAAGAGAAATGTGATAAGAGGACTGTAATTTTTGGGCAATAAATTTAAGAGTGCTGTAAATGTATTTAGAAATTGAGACTATCTATTTATCTATATATGAGATATATGTATGTAAATATTAGGTTTAAGTGTATATAATCAAATTTTGCTATATTTGAAATGTGTAATAAATATTGGTTGACGAAAATATTCTTGTTATTATATTATTTGGAGGGGGGGTTGCTCAGTCAGGTTGTCAGGAGAATACACTGCAATAAAATGGCGCAGTGATAAGTAAGGTAGTATTAAAGTGGGAAAATAAAAAAGAGTACAGTCAAAAGTTGTATTGGCAAACAATTGTAATGATTGATAGGGCAATCAAAGGGTAAAATGCTGATAAGTGAATATCTCAAAATTTGATATAGGAAATGCATGGAAGTTTGAACAATTTTTCATCTTTAATAGTATAAGTGATAATAGAAGGAAGGTAGCCACTCTGTTGTGTTTAGCAGAAAGAAAAGTAATAGAAATTATTAACAAGCTGTTTGACAAATCTGTAACTGATGCAGTGAGATTTGAAAAGATAGTGACTAAGTTAACAGAGCATTTCAGCCCATGGTCATCTAGACATATTGCTAGATTAGCATTACAAAATAGAAGACAGGCAAAATGAGAGAAAATAAAAGGATGTTGATATAGTGTTGTCAGTTAGCTGAAAAATTGTCAATATGATGAATTGGGGGAATAGATATTGTTGGATCAATTGCTATGGGGAATGGCACAAGAAAGGTTAAGATAGTTGTTGACTGAAACTAAGTTGTCATATGAAACTGATTAAAAAAGGGATCATGTATGAATTAATCATTGAGCAAACCCTCATTTTTAGAAGTACCAAAGTGGAAGAAGAGAGCACAACATATGTCTACAAAATAGATAAAAGTATGCCAACAAGAAACTATAAATGTTTTTGTCGCAGTAAAACGTGACATTTAGCGAAGAATTGTAAATGTTAACAAGAAAGCTGTTTCAATTGCAAAAATAAAGGTCATTTGGCAACAGTTTTCAAAAAAACCAAGTCAAAAGATAAGAGTCATAACCAAACAGAGGAGAAGTAAGCAAGAGGAGGTTGATATCACATGGGCAAAATCAATTTATGCTAACAGTTAAAATATGTAGCAGAGATCATGAAATGGAGATTGATAATGGCTTGGGTATTTCACTGGTGTCCAAAAGCCAATAGTAGGAAAAAGCAGAAGGATATAAGAAGGTTAAAATGAAAAAAATCTATATCAAAGTTAAAGATTTGCCAATTTATATTGTGAAAAGATAAATGTCCCACAATCAGTAGAGATTGGTTTCATGACTTAGTGATTAAAGTTTCAATTATTAAGAATATTTCCATCAAACAGAAAATGTTAAACATGTACCTGGAGTTATTCATAGTAGAGCTAGGATTAAAAAAGGCAAACCTGGTAAAAGTAGAATTAAGTGAAAATATATTGCCAGTGGTTTGTAAGCACTAGAAGATTTTGTTTGCACAGAGGGATAAGGTCAATGAAAAGTTAAAAACATTGATGGTTAGAGATGTGTTAACCCTGATAGAAGATGCAGAACATTCCATGCTCATAGTGGTGATAGGTAATAAGTAAACCTAATGGTCAAATCAGAATGTACAGGGATTACTGAGTGACAGTGAATAAATATCTTAATAAAGGTGTTTATCTGGTATCTACTATTAGAGGTTTAGCGATTTTGTCTAATGCAAAGCTTTTGCCAAACTTGACCTTTACTTCACCTATCATCAAGTTAAAGTAATAGAGAATTCAGCAAGAATCTTGACATTAAACCCACCATTTGGTCTGTTCAAATGTAACTATTTGCCATTCAGAATTGCTACAGCACTGAATATTTTTCAGGAAAAGTTAAACATTATTACAAGTGTTTAAAAGATGTCACATCATACTATGATGATATTTTGATAACAGGGACATCTGGTGAATTGTTAAGATCTAGAATTTTGAAAGTTTGTGACAAATTAAGTAAGCAGGAGTTAAGCTAAACCTTGAAAAATGTGTGTGGAAGATCCAAGAATTAAAATTTCTGGGGATAGCATTTCAGATAAAGGAAAACATCCTCTAAATGATAAAGTCAGGGCTGTTAGAAATGCTGAAAGGCCAAAGAGCATAAAGCAGTTGCAGTCATTTTTAGGGCTAATATTTTTTTCCCAAGCTATTTTTGAAGAATAAAGCTATGATTGCAAAACCATTATATAAATTATTGGCAAAGGCAAAGATGGGTATGGACAGAAACTTAAGCAAGAGTATTTATTAAAGAGCTTTTATCACCAGATATGCTATTGGTGCATTTTGACAGTAAGCTTGGAGTTAGGATTACTACAAATGCATCAGAGAGGGATAAGAGTGGTGTTAGCTCACCAGTGGTATTTTGCATTTAAGAATATTGTCAAAAGCAGAGTGAAACTACAGTTATATTGACAAGGAAGCATTGGAGATTATTTTTTCAATTAAGAAAAACCATCAATTTGTTTTTGAGCATAGTATTGAAATTATTACAGATCATAATCCTTTGTTGGGGATTTTAAAAATGACCATACAGTGCCCGAGCATTTAGGTCCGTGAATATTACAATGGCAGAATGTGTTAGCTGCATACAATTATACATTAAAATATAAATGGGTAAAAGACATTTTGCATGCAGGTGCACTGTCAAGATTTCCAGATAATTAAGAGCCAGTCAATAGGGAGATTGTGATTAATTATATTGACAGTAGAAACTCATAAGTATTAAATAGTAATGCAATACAAAATTGGACCAGGGAGTAAAAAAGGTATGATATTCCGATGAACTGGATTAAGAAGGGCTGGCCTAAAACTAAACCTAAATATTTGGCAGTGGGGTTTTGAGCTAATAGAGATCAGATATATGTCTGTAGGTATGCATAATATTAGGGATAGAATTCTTATAGCAGCTGCAGTGAGGGATAAAGTTTTAAAACTTTTACATCAAAGGCATCTGGGCATAGGGCATGCAAAAGCTTTAATATGTCTGGTGGCCACAAATTAATTCAAATATAAAAACCTACATTAAATGTTAAACAGAGTGTAAGTCAGAAATTGTATTGGTGAAATGTTTTGCATCCTGGCCAAAGGCAACAAAAGCATGGGAAAGGGTGAATATTGATTATGCAGGACCAGTGAATGGAAAATTTTTATTGATAAAAATGGATGCTTATTCAAGATGGATTGAATGCCACATAGAGAAAAATACTAGTGCCCAGGAAACAAGTGTTTGAAGATGGTTTACTCGATATATGAATTTTCAGATGTGGTAGTATTTGATAACTGAGCAGGTTTTACTGGAAAGGAATTATGCTAGTTTTTTTTAATATCTATGGGATACATCACATATGCACATAGCCATATCACCCACAGTCAAACAGATTAGCAGAGAATGCAATATAGCAAGTTAAGCGAAGTTTAAAAAAAAACATAGAAATGCAAGATGCATTACAAACATTTATGCTATATCAACATTCAACACCATCTACAACAACTGTCAAATTACTGACAGAGTTAATGTGTGAGCATAAACTAAAAATTAAATTGGCAGTTTGCACCCCAATATACAAATTAAGGTTCCAAATATGAAGCCATGTAAATTATTGGTGAGCCTGTATGGATGAGGGATATAATACAAAAAATGGATCAGTGGAATATAGACAAAATAATGACAAATCAAATATATGTGGTTAGTGGACTAAATGGTTGGTACAGACATCATATTATTCATATGAGAAAAATAGAGCCAGAGAAATTGCAGCTGAAAATATTATAGGATGCAAGAATGCAGGAGATGAAGAAAGCAACACTGGGAAAAAAAATTGAGGAAAATCAGTTAACTGAGAAAAAAAGAGGAAATTTTCAGAAGAAATTCAAATGAAACCTGAAAAAAATAAATCGCCCAGACCTATGTGCACTAAATGGAAACCAGAAAGATGGAATGATTATATGTAGAAGGAACAATAATAACTTCAAGAGTGAGAGGAAGTGTAGTATTTATACACTGAATAAATATTCTATTTTAAATATCATTAAGAATAGTCCAGAAGTAAAAGTAACAAAAAGATAAAGAAAATATTAAATGTATAAATTAAAGGAAACGGTAAAGAAGTACTTAAGAATTTGATCACAACAGCGACAATGTAAATCTTGTGGAATTAGTAGTATTAAAAAAATTAGAATATTTACATAACTAGAAATTTTCTTTACAGACTGAATAAAAAGTATTGAAGAGAAAATTTGAGAACTCATTAGTGAAAAAATTGAACAACTTAAAATCGAAGATCCGGAAAATGGTACTAATTAAATTCTTGTCAAAGGTATTTAAGTAATGAAAGGAATCAGATAAGGGAAAACAGTGTGGACCATATAAACTCTATTTTTCAGCAGTGAAGTGCTTTTTCCTTTGCTTGTAAATTTTGTGTGTTATAGTAACTGGTATCATCTATATCAAGTCATCGTGTTCCAGCATGGGAATAAATCCAGAGACTCGAATCTGAAGGTACAGAAAACCAACCAGTTTTTAAACAAATCATCCTGATCTTATTTTTGTTATGTAAGTCTAAAGGGCTACTAGGATTTAATGTTGGTGAACTTTAACATATTTAGTTGAGTTGTTAAAAGAAAAATGCAATAAGAAGGACTGTACTTTTTGGGCAGTAAATTTAAGAGTGCTGTAAATGTATTTAGAAACTGCGATTATCTATTTATCTGTATAAGAGATATATATGTATATATTAGGTGTAAGTGTACATAATCAAATTTTGCTATATTTGAATGAGTAATAAATATTTGTTGACTTATATACTCTCATTATTATATTATTTGGGGGTGTTTCTCAGTCGAGTTGTCGGAGGAATACACCACATATATAATGAGTAAACTTTTAAAGTTTTTGCTGAGAACTGAGATTTTATCCTATGATGTTAAACATGTTTTAAATTTATGTTAACATCCTATGAGATTTTCAAACATGTTAAAACAAAATAAGCACAAAAAAAAAACTATTTTACCTAACACAATGTATATTTTCTAATTTATTTTTGATTCACTTTATTATGAAATCAATGTTTTTTTTAAATTAACAAATAAAAGGATTTTTTTTATTAGGTATTTATGAGGAATATTTTAAAACTACAAATTTACAATATCTTCATGGTCAATCCTTGAAAGAAAAGACCTTATATGATTAAAATTATATTTTTACAACTTTCATATCATTAGAGATTCCAACAATCAATTATGATTGTAGTTAGTTATTCAATCAATCATATAAAAACTATTTAACTAGTACAAAATACCGCACTTTGATATTTCTTATTCATTTATTAAATTGTAAATACCTTTTTTCCAAGTATTGTCTTGGGATCTTATTTTGAATATGATATTTTTAATAAATAATTGGTAATTAATTTTTCTTTAACTGCAAAGGTTTTATTTTTAACTTTTTGCCTGTTAATCAATCACTAAACGTTTTCTAAAAATTCAGAACTTTATTTATTTTTCATTCAAATTTATTTTAAACTTATAATTTCATTCATTTTTTAAGCTGTCAGATAATTATAATCATTTTTTTTTCTAATTTAAAAGTAAAAACAGCTAATTTTATTTAAAATGCTATTTTTATTTTTTTCTAATTTTACTATTAAACATTGACAAAAACAAATAATTACAATTAGAGATTTTTGAACTATGAACTTGTTCAAAATATAAATTTGCAGCTCTAATAAATTATTTTGTAAATTTTATTATTTCTGAAAATGAAATAATTACAGAAGCATCAATATCATTGCAGAAACTACAATAAATCAACAATGTGTTCAAAAATAATTATGATTACTATTACAAATCCAAGTCTAAGAAATATCTCACCTAGATTATAAGAGAACATTAACTTTAAACAGATCTACACTTAGGCTGTAATTGAGATTTTACAAAATTTTCAATCAGAACATTTTCAAAATGATGCATAAGTATCATGTTGCAATTTTGTTTATGTGTGTGTGAGATGCACAAAAAATAATAATTTAAAAATAATTATATATAACTAAAATAATTATATTTAATTGTATTGACAATTTTTTTACTGCTATATATTTATTTAATATGTTAGCTATTTACAATATTTTTAATGTTCCAAGTAGCAGTTGGAAATAGATCTGTTTTGTCAATGATAATATGGTTAATCGTGAAGATATGATCTTCTGTTACAGCAATTTTTCTTTCTCCAGAAAAATCTACTATCATATCTTTATAAGAGATATAATGACATTTTATTTCTCTTATGCTCTTAATTTATTTATCAGAATATTAATTGTTCTAAACTAAATATGTCATTAAATTTATAGAGAATTAGATTAATATCTAAATAATTTCATAAAAAAAAAAAACAGCACATAGTTCAAAAAGTAGATATTAAATTTAATTTAAATAATCATTATGTCATTAATAAATTACACATTTAGACATAATATTATTATAAATGAAACCATTTAAACACTTCTCTTAGTTACAGACTATGTGAGATTCACACAGGATTGTTATCCAGAAAACTACAAAGGATATGTTTATATTAAGCAGATTTTACGTTATATATGTGAAAAATGAATACACACAATTAATAAATGTGGTGTTCTTTATAACCAATATCTAACAACTTATATTTTAACAATGGGTTAATAGATGTTCAAATGCTCGTGTTTTCAAGAATTTAAGCAAATGTACATAAAAGAAAGAGAAATAATACATTTTGTTTGTAAATATGTTGGATTCTTTCCATCATGTACTTGTAATGTTAAATATTTTTAGTAAATTCTCACTTTATTTTTCCAAACACATTCAGCTGTTAGTGAAAATGTACAGATTAATATAGAACACTACAAAAAACAAAAGAAATTTGCAAATTTTCATGGGCATATTAAAATGTATGCTGTATCAAACAATTTAGAAACTACATTTGTTAAAAATCTTAGTTCCAAATATCTAAAAGATGTCACTTCTATTGTGAAAAAAAGAATTAAACTTTGCCATCACAAATGGCAGCAATTGTGGGAGGCATTCAAAAATTGTCTCTAGCAAAAGTAGCATAATTATGTTGTAGAATAGAAAAACTCTTGATAGACACCAATAATGTAGGTCAAATGTTACCATATAGATAGAGAAGCTATTAAATCTCTCAAACTAGATAAATCTATAATCACTCTTCATGCTGACAAAAGCAATGCTATACTTATAATGAATCCTACCCTACTAGTATTAACAGCCAAATAAAATAATGTTTCTCAGTAAGCCAATATAAAACAGTGGTAAAAATCCTATACAAGATACAGAAATAAAACTGGAAATATTATTCAGAAAACATTGCAAGCATTTCACTGATTTGGAAAAAAATTAAATATATTTCAATAAAATGATATATCTCCATGGTCTACTTAATCATATTCTATTAATTCTATACTAACCAATGTCCATATTACTAATATTTGAATGTATTTGGAAAGATATAAAGTTTTATTTTTCTGAAAATATTTCAACTACATGATGGAAATAGGCCAACATATACCTACAAGTAAAATTTTATCATCACAAACCTTTAGACAAACAGTGAATATAGAAACATAAGGAATTATTTAACAAAACTAATTTCAAAAAGAAAAAATGGCTAAGATAGGATGAAGAAATAATACAGTATTTTATAATCACTTAACAAAACTAATCTAACAATTAAAAAAAGCTAACATTAATGAAAATTGTTTATAATTTTTTTTTTTTAAGACAAATACAATTTTGTTAGCAATGTAGATAGATTTAATAATAGTGATTATATCATATGACAGTACTTATAATTAGTGAGGATGAACTTAGCAAAATCTTATATTCAATTAATGTAATTTGAAGAAGGTTGAAATGAAAATAAATATTAATTAAACTAAAGAAAAAAAACAGATGATGGTGAGACAAAAATATTAAAAATAAGTATTTACTGGAATTTATAGTGCTGGTTAATCATTTAAAATATTTAGGAAGTGGAATAACTGTTGTTAAAAATAATGATAAAAAAAATTATAATTGAAAACTAGAATGGTTAAATATGTTTTTAATATGGATCTATTATTTTATGATACACTGAAATAAGATTTAAAAACAAAGGTTTATTAAATATTTTCCTTTGAGATATAACTTTATATAAAGCAGGGATGTGGATAATTAAAAAAAAAATTGCAAAAATAAATTTGAAAAAAAAAAGTCCACTTCCTGTTGCATCGTTCACAGGCTCACAAGGATGGGAGGATTCACATATTCAAGACTGAAATTGGTAAGAAGATGCATGATAAAACATAAGTGATTACTTGTTTTAACCTGTTACACCTTTTCAAAAAAATTAAACAAGTATTAATTCAAAATAACTCAATTTATCAATCGTTTTATTTTATGCAAATGGCTGCCATTAATTAGCAAAAGCTAATATAAGTAATTACTAGAATCATTAAAACAAGATTAAAACCTAAAAAATGAATTTAAAATGTAACGTAATAACTCAAAATATGAAACAATTACAAAAATTCTGATTTTGATGATGAAACTAATTTGAAACAATTAGAAAATCAATACTTGTGAAGATAAAACTGATGGAAAGTGCTCAATGATGATATTCCTGAGAATTCAAGCTTAACCTCTGATATCAAGAAATAAAACGGCTTTCAACACCTACAAACCAGTCAGGGAGGATGGAAAACAGTTGGGGAAACAAGCTAGACGCAAAGATTAATCAAAACCATGGGGAAATGTTTTTTTTAATGTTGAATTATTCATAAAGAAAAAGTAATGATATTGTGGTGCCGAACCGGAGGTGGCCAAATGTGGCAAAACTTTGCAGGAAGAAAAAAAATCACTTCAAATATTAATTCGATCTCAAATTAAGAATTAAACATGATGGATTATGATTTAAGCTACCTCCCTGTATAAAAATTAGAAATTTACGATTAGTTTAAAAGTTATTGGGTCACTTCCGGTGCCATTGGGGAGCCACAAAATATAAAACAATTTTCAAAAGTTTCAAATTGACTTAGAATTACAATGAAGTGAATTAGAAGACAAAAAACAATGATTTAGAGACAAAACATGAATTTATAAGATGCTATGGGCCTAGACAGAAACACTGAAGGGGTTAATATTCAGTCACTTTAGATTCAAATTATTAAGGAAAACCCAAATACTAAATACAAGCTGTTAGACTTTATAATTGGAACTTTGACTAAGAATCAAGAATTAGAACTCAACTTGGATTAGAAGAATTCAATAGGATCAGTATGTATTGGTGGCGTGAGTTTGCACTCCTTTTTTCCCTCAGGTGTGGTGATGGTGGTCATGGCTTGATTCATGTTTGGAGACAGTTGGCAATTGTCTAGCCTAGGGATATCTGTAGGCATGTGAAAGTCACTACCTTCACTTGGACTTTGCCCTGAAGAGTCACTACACACCTTGATGGATCATTGTTTAAGTAAGTATTGATTTGCACTCACTATTATTAGGTTTCATTAGTTAACTTTAGTTTCAGAGCATTTGTAAGGAGGTTGGTCTGCTTTTAGGCCACCACCAATTTTTGTAAAATTGATGGACTTTGTTGTAATATTTTGTAGGTATGGATCTACACTCCTTTCTTCCTCAGGGTGTTGGTAAGAGTTGTTAGGGGTCTGGTTTATGATGCAGGCTGTTGACAATTGTTGCGCTATCTGAAAACCTGCTGGGAGGATACCTGGTCAAAGTTTCTGCACCATTTTCCTCTCTGGTGGGCTGAGGTACCTCCTTGATGGGTTGGTTTTGAGCAGTGCAGATCTGTGCTAATTATTTGTTAGGTTTCCCTTGTTGGCTTTCCAATCTTGTGCAGGAAGATTGGTCCCTATACATTTGGACTGTTAAATTGGAAGACAGAGGTATCCAGAATGGTCTTTGCATGGCTCGGCTGTGTTGAGGGTTGTTGTCTTGTGGACTTGGACCTTGGACCTCATTTCCTGTTGTGGTGGTTGGCGCAATGCTGAACTTGTCCACCTATTCAGCTGAAGCATGAGTCTTCAGGACCACAGGGAAGGGAATCACTGGGCTATGGATAACTTCTAAGCAGCTGGGCCATGTAGACCCATGTACAGATACACATTGGGCAAGATTATAGTAACCCTTTTATGGACATAATTGTTATCTGGAGTGTCCTTTTGTAAATAAGATTATAATTGTTTCATTTTTTTCTGTACATTGAATGCATTGTAATTATATCACGTAAGTAGACCCAAAAAACTTCTATGTAATCTTTAATAATAAAGGTTGCTTTGAAGGATAAGTTTGAAAAATAAGATTAAGAATAAGTGAAAAAAAAATATTTGTTACAATAATTATGAGGAAAAGGAGAAATTGGATTGATATATTAAAAAATATGAAAGATATGTTGGAGGAGGAGTAGTAGTAGTAGTAGTAGTAGTAGTAGTAGTAGTAGTAGTAGTAGTAGTAGTAGCAGTAGTAGTAGTAGTAGTAGTAGTAGTAGTAGCAGTAGCAGCAGCAGCAGCAATAGCAGCAGCAGCAGTAGCAGCAGCTGTAGTAGTAGTAGTATTATAACAACAGAATCATCATCATCATCATCATCATCATCATCATAATAATAATAATAATAATAATAATAATAATAATAATAATAATAATAATAAAGTGAAAGACTGTAATAATGAAGGTGACATATGATCTTAAAGAGATGAAAAGTTATGATTATTAAAGAAACAAACAAAAGGCTGAATTGTATGAAATATATGATGATTTATAATCCAGATATTGAATCTTTTTTTTTCAATTATTATCTGTAACATTTTAAAAATAAAATATTAACATAATAGAATTCCAAGAGCAGTTTTCTTCAATCTACTAGAGTCATCTACAGTAAGTTTGAATAATTAATGGACCCAGAAGACATAATGTGAAAAGAATGGCTCATTTATTTGTATAACTTTGATGAAAAAATATATATGTATATGATAAATGTATGTGCTATAGTGAATATTTTTAATGTTTAATCATAATACAATATGCATAGTCTATCAGAAAAACTTTTCAGTGCACTGAGTAGATAATTAGTCCAAACGTTTGGTCAGCCCAATCTTAAAAATAAGATAAAGTTTATGAAACATCGTTGGACTCACAGAATTATTATGAATTTATAAGAATAGTTCTTAATTTAATTTCTCTTTGAATGCAGAAGTTTTAATCTATTACTGTAAAGTTACTGTAAAGTTGAATGTAATAATAACAGATACATAAACTTCCCTTAAACAAAGCAACAATATATCTATATGTGCTGACATACAGTTAAAGGTGAAGCTAAAATAAGAATTATAATATTAAGGTGGCTTAGCGCTTTCAAGGAATTTCTATATTATCTAAGAAAAAGTGGAATATATAAACAAAAAATATTCAAAAATTACACAAATTGTGAATTAAATAAGCCTATTTCTTGGAGAAGGGAAACCTGATTCTTTTCCGTTTATGATGTGGATGTTATTAAGCTATATGCCAGGATTCCTTGATCTTATATTTGTGGTGTCATGCCATTCTATATATGCAGTAGTATCCAAGAAAGGTTCAAAAGTATGGCTAGTGGACTTCTGGTGTTCAAGAAAAATGGAACTACGTTTGGGCTTATCAAAAGCTCTTCTGTATAGATATCAATATTGAGAGATTTACTTGGAGAGAGATGCATGAGATTCACAATAGTATAAGGCTTGGCAAACAATTTGAGAGCATAGAATTTTGTATACAGTATTAGGAGTCTGATCAGAGTCTAGTCTATCTTTGGAGTTATTAACCAATCTACTGGTTGAAGGAGGGGGTACGAAAGTTTAGTTGAAATGATGGAGAAAAGGTTTTAATAAAATTTTTAGTTAGTGAAGGAATGTGTGAAAAAAGAAAACAGGGTCTATCATCTTCTGGTTGGTTAAAATTTAGTTTATGGTAAAATTGTTTTACACTTCTTGTGAGGTGGTTATATTTAAATTCTATACTGGTAATTAACTTTACAAGAGGCATCATATTTACATAAGTAATGGTTTTGGAAGAGAAATGAAGACAGGCCTGCACATTTCTGAGAGCACAGTGAGATTGATTTGGGATGTGTAAAGCCTCGACTTTCAAGAGGTTTAATAAATATAGTGTTATTTAATGGAAACACATCTCTTTGTAAAATGATATCTAAATATTTCAGGTCTCTATGTGAATCCTCCCAGACAATAGTCAACAGCGAATGCAGAAAGTGCCTGAAAGTCAGATTTCATGTTGTTGATAACTGATTCGGACCTGACAATAAAAATATCATCAATGTAGCAGGTATAGATGAGGGGGGGGTATTAAAGTATCTAAGAAGGAGCTTGTCCTCAAAATGATTTAAATATATATTGGATAGAAATTCCTCTGAAAAGTAACCCCATGGGCCAATTATCAGTCATGTGATAGTGCTTTTTGTGAGTTCAGCTTTAATAATATTAGTAGAAAGTTTTTGATTAGTAGAACCATATAATTCTGTGATATCTAACGAAGCAATTTTGTATTTGAGTTCTAACTTTGAGCTTTTAATGCAGTTAATAAAGTTGAATCCCATACCCGAATTAGTCCATTATAGCCATTAGTTGATCATTTTGGCAGTATTGAAATAGTGAATGCCTCCAAAGTTCAATTAAAAGTCAAGTATTTGGTTTGTGTTCCTTGTGATTGTGAAATAGATTTTAAAAAGGTACTCAAATTATAACTTATTATGTGCATTAAGATTATATAGAGGCCAGTAATATCAATAAATAATTTAAAAATATATAATTCTTACACCTTAGATTAAAAAGTTATTAGAAATCTTGTTTCAAGTTTAGCTTTAAAAACATTTAGTTATTATAACACAAACGATTTCATTCAGTTTATGTAAAGTTATTGGTAAATAAATGAATTACATCACTTTTTTCATCTATCATTATATCATCTGCAAAAAGGTAGATTCTGCACATTAACACATATTTCATTTAAGTATTTCTGTCACTTTATTATCATACTTTTCAAAGAATGTCTATAAACTGATCAATTCTATAAAAAAGTGCTTTTACTTTTTAATAATTCTTGTATTGCTCACACCAGAATTTTATTAAGTAATCAAAGTTTAAAGGAATTATAAAGCATTTTATAAAATATTTAGATATATTTCAAACTAAGAAATAAAAAATAAATAATAGGACATGTTATTGACATAGAAAGACTGGTATGTGTTCTTTGATAATGTTTCCTTCAGATACTATAGAATATAATTATTTCCAGCACCAAAGAAGCAAAATATCGACCTTTTTTTTACTATTGTGACAAAATCTGCATTAGTAGATTAAATTTAAATAAATTTAAAAAAAGATAAAAAGTATTCACTGAAACACTTTGTACATAGACAAATTATAGTAATTTCATCATAAAGCGTCCAGATCTTATTATGTTAGCTATCTGCTGTAACATTTGGCAAAAAGGCACTAAAGAAATTCCAAAAGTAAATTTGACAATGTATTTATTGTTGTATTAGGAAGAACTATTTTTCATCATAATAATTAGTATAAGCAGCATAATTTAATAAAAAAATCTCATTTCACATAAACAGTTATAAAACATCATATTTTTGTTACCCCTCTTCCTTCATGATTTCTATCATTTGCATACATAAACATATTAATTATATGTAAAAATACAAAACTGGAGTTACTCTTAGACAATTTACTATATATCATGTTAATCACAATATATAAATTAAAACAGTAAGCTATGATGTGATGCACTGTGACTTTTCCTTAAACGGAGTCAGGAATCTCTCAGCAACTATGTCCAGAGAAACCTGTTAGCCACTTTATCTTCCATTCCTGACTCTAAACTTTCCCATATTCTGCTCCATCTCATTTCCACAACATATTCTTTGTCAAGTCTATGGCCTTTATATCTAAATCCCCCTTATCTTTTCCTAATCCACTTTCTGTATAATCACTTTTTCCATATTTATTCTTCCATAACTTCATTATTTGTACCCTTTCTGTTTTCAAGCATTTACATTCAATTAACAAAAGCCTAATATTTTCTATTCCTTCCATACACAATTTACAGACTAAATCACCCATATTTTTCCACTTACATGTATATTCTCTTGTTTCTAAAGATCCTGTTCTAGCCGCCTTGCAAGCAAGTAGTTGGTTGCAGACGGTTGTGGATTTGTGTCCCAGTCGAAGCTATGACATATGAAAAAAAAAAACAATAAACTACTTTCCTTACTATTATCATATATTAATTCACACCTAATATTCTGTTTACTTCTATATATATTTAAATTATTTTTACTCTCCATACTAGTTCTGCATCTCTCTAACTCCCTATTCTTTATTAATAAATCTATTCTTTTATTTCTGTCCTTACCACTATAACACTCAACAATCTTCCTAACACAATCATCCAATCTTTTGTACAAATATACTGATATAAATTCTTTATCCAAATCTTTTGCATACCGCATTACCTTTCTCACCCATCTTGTTGCCTACCCTTTACTCATCACCTAATTAAATACTATTTTGGCTATTTTTTTATAGCAGTTCTGCCATCTACATAGCCATGAAAGTTATGAATTTGCCATCATATTTTTCTTTTTTTATTCTTTTCTAATAATAAATATGAAAATTTTAAAACATTTTATTTATAATTTTATTGTTTATTAAACTGTAAAAATATTATTTTTCAATTCAGATATTCCATTATCTCTCAATATAAATTCTTAAATAATCACAAAAATGATGAATTCTATCTTATCTTGCCATATTATTAAAATTATTTTTAAAAATCTAAATTGCAAATATTTTTTTTAAATTTCCAAGCATTGAAATATAGATATATATAACAGCAAGCAAAATTAATAGTCATCTGGAATTTAGGATCTAATTTGGCTGCTCTTAAGAATACTTTAATATATAGAAACTGAATTGGTTTCATAACTATATAACTATACGAGTAACATAGCTAAGATAATTTGTATGTTTTTCAATTTAGTCTGATAGCTTTATAATATATCAGAGAAATAAATAATGATTAGTAAAGTGAAGATCCAAAATTCCCACTGATGAAAGTTATAAGCATGAAACTAGTCTATCACAGGGCACATTTATTAAGTACTACCATCTGGCATCTATTAATTCTACTAAATCTTACAGTAAGTGGCATAGACATGGTGAAATAAATGTGTATGCTGCTAAAACAACAACATGGAAGATGGAGTTTTGTAGTAAAGTCATATTTTATTGGCTAATGTAAAATTTACTGTACTTTATTTATTAATATCTTCTAATATGTCATTATTCACGGACAAATTTATTAAATATACAATATAGAAAACCAAATTAATCTTCTAAAGATTTGGCACTAAACTTTTAAAATGGGATAAATGATATATATGAAATCACATTTTAATATGATAACTGCAACTTATAGTAAGTGTTTTCTTCCAGTATATCAGTTAAGAGTTCTACTGAAGATGATTAGCTTTGAAAAATTTATATTTAAATGCTAACTTCGAACCTAATTAGTAATATAAATATGAAATGCAAATTTAATATGTAATATGATTAACCACAAATTAATTTAAAGTAAACAGTCAGATCTCTCAAAATACATATTCCATCAGTGATGCTAAAAATCTAAACCCCTGTTCAATATGTCCGATTATTCCCCAAAACTTTATAATAATTAGCTTATGTGATATATTTTATTTTAAAATATGTTAATACATAATCACAATTAAATTCATGTTAAAATTATTGTTGTCATATTTATTTTTACTGCATTTATAAAAATACTTAGTCAGCATTATAATAATTGCCAATACATGTACGTTTGAAACAAAACCATGACTGTCTCTTTCTTGTATAGTAAGTGTTTAAAATTAGTTTAAACATAATTAAAAATGTGATTCACACTTTAAAAATAAAATATATTGCATATTGCATAAAATTAATTATACAAAAAATTCTGGATAGTATTCTAATATGATGAAAGAGTGTTTAGATTTGTAGTTTTCCTGATACAGCCAAATTATAAATAAAACGTAATATGAGAAATCAATCTGTTTATTATACATTAGATAATAGTTTACAATATTAAAATTTAAATATTCACTGGAAAAAGATAAATATACTTCTAATTTCATTTATTCTTAATACATTATATATACATATATATTGAAAATAAAATCTTATTTGGATTATACTATGTATTATTTTTTTGTTTAAATTTCCAAAATTTTGATGAAATAACATTCACCCTTGTCAAAGCTAAGATATAGGTGAAGAACTGTTATATCTTAAATAATAATGATCTTTCATGGATATATATTTGATGGTTGACCATTCATAATAGATGGATTAACAAAAAAATTTTTACTACCTTTTGTTTGACAATTAGCTGATTTATTAAAATTGATTTTAGAATAGATAAAAATAATTGGCTTCGATAAAGCTATCATAGGCTGAAATTCATAACAAATTGTCTAGACTGTTTGATCTTTTTAATATTTCAATAAATTATGTCATAGTTCTTATATCAGACTTTTCCAATTAAGCTAGTATTTTAGTATTATCAGAGTCAGGTTTGCGACTTTAATTCATGTTAATTTCATTATTAATTAAGATATAACCAGTTCTTCATTAAAATTTTAACATTGACAAGGATTAATATTATTCTATTAAAATCTCAGAAATTTAAACAAAAACAAAAATAAAACATGGTATAACTCAAATAAGACCTTATTTTCCTCATATTACTGTAAAAACACTAGATATAATAGATTTGTATAATGAGTGTGAATATGAAATAATGATAATAAAAATATTTTGGTATTAAAGTTGAACCAACAAATATTTTACTTTTTAATTGTTTTTTGAATGCCAAAGATATTCATTATTTATATTTATTAATGACAAAGAAATTATTTCAGTGTGTGTCCTATTAAAAAATGGTCTTACTCCCAACTTATTTCACACTTCAGTCAGTTTTGACTATTTTAGAATTGTTCATAGTAAAAAAATAATTATCCTATTCCTACATTTATATAAATATTATTACTTATTTACTAATATTCAATTTATTTATTACATTAATTAATAAATTACAGTTCTATGTTAATAGTAAGAACATGTCATATTTTTGGTACATGAATTTGTAACTGATATTTGAATGAATTTTGCCCCATGGCAGAGATCTGGTTTATATTCTGTCATTATTGTGTGATGCTACTGCAAATAAGAAACTATAATTATATTAAAGTTGATCTATTTTCTAAGCATATTTTAAATCTCCACTGTCCATGCCATATATTCTTATCACTGCAGCTGTTTTTATTAAATGACAAATGATCATGACCAACATATATTAGCCCAGCATTAATGAGTTTATTGATTTTATCTCTGCTTTTTTTTTCATATGTCAAATGTGTTGACTGGGAAACGAACCTGGGCTTTGAAAACTGAAAAATATCATAATCATAATAAGTTTTAACTGGAATCTTCAGTTAACCTTTTTTGAAGAAAAAATGAATGACTTATATATATTCGTAGAATTGTATTTGCAATCCTGATAGACAATTCTACATTGTCTTTCATATCCAGAGACTATTAAGCTGTCATTTTAAAAATTGCTGATTTATAAATTCCTAAACTGCTATTCATAATAACCCTTCATTTAGATATTTTTAGTTAAAAAATGAACTTTGTAAAGTAAGAAGGAAAGATAAAGAGGCAATAGATTTAAAAAATAAACAAATATTGTATTAGAAAGATTGGAAGTATAAATGGAGTGGTATTCATTGTAAGTAAAAAATGGAAGAACAACAATGAGGGCATTAACTGTTACGAAAATGGAAGAAATAGTTATTCAATTTAATGAAGTATATCAAATGATTCAGGTTTATGACCTAGTAAGTTCTAAATTCTAATTAAGAAGTAGAAGGTTTTATATAGTGTAATGGATAAATAGTTCCATATGCAACTTTACTAGAAGGTGTCACTAGTGTAATGGATAAATAGTTCCATACATAATTTTACTAGAAGGTACAACTAGAAAATAAATCCAGACTTCTTTTCAATAAATTGCAATTTAATATTAAGAACTAATATAAGAAAATACCAAAAAAGAAGTTAAGTTTACTAATAAAGTTACAATTACACAAAAATGTTGGAAAGCTATAAATTGTAAAGTGAACTCTTCTAGTTAATAATAAATCTTGAAGTAAAATACAAGTTTACCCAGCATGAATTACATTTGGATATCCATTAATTTAGCATATCAAAATTCTATATTTTATAATTCAAGTAATATAAGAATAAAAAAAAACATAGACTACCCAAAAACAAATAATACATCTAAATGTGTTAAAATGTAGGCATTGTTGAAGCTAAGTACAAATTGTTATATTAATTGGCTGAGTGCTTTCAAGAAATTTAATCTTCTCATAATCATAGCAAATGGAATGTGTGAACATGACAGAAAATGTATGCAATAAATATTTAAATATATGCAAAGTGAATTAGAAAGTCCATTTTTTGAAAGAGAGAAGATATGCTTTCTTCCAGTTTATAGCACAGGTGTTGTTAACTAAAAGACATTCTTCTTTGACTTTATGCCTAGAGTTATGGCATTCTATGCATGCAATGAAGGCAGATAATTCAAATATATGACCAATGGCCTCTGCTATTCTAAAAATATGGAATTAAATTCAGAGTTATTCAGAGTTCTTTTGTAAAAGTAATAGTGCTGAGAAACATGATTGAGAGAGATGTGTGGGATTCGCCATAGTATATCGGACTGCAGCCTGCTTGAGGGCATGGGATATTGTACACTGTGTGAGGAGTCTTATCAGAAGGTAAACAGTCTTTTGAATTGTTAATTAATCTATTGGTTAAAAGGAGGGGGATATGAAAACTTAACTTGAAAGAAGGAGGGTTTTAATAAAGTTTTTAGTAAGGGATTGGATGTGTGGAAGAAGAAGCCATGGACTATGGATCTTTGGGAGGCTTAGTATGTAACTTCTTGTAAAAAAAATTTACCTTTCTTAGTGAATAATAAAAGAAGAAAATAATTTATTATTAAACAAAATAATTTATTTAAAAAATAAAATAATAATGTCATTGTAATAGTTATCCATATCTAAATTAATACATCAAAATCAATAAACACATGTATGTTCAATCTGAGACATGTCCAAAACAAACTAAGCTATCCTTAATCTGAATACCTAGTAACACAATAACCTAGACCCTAAGGGCTATTATAAAACTAAGCAATGGGTGAAATTCCTGTTAGATATAAGCTTAACTCTCTACTATAATATTCTAGGCAACAGCATAGAAACAACAATATTCTTAAAACTTTAAAATATTTAAATATTAATTCATCATTATAACCATATTATTTATGAAGATATCCAGTTACCTAGACTTAAAAAAGTATTCACTACAAAAACAAAACCATTATAAAATGAAGCCATAGAAATTTATATCTTGGACTAACAAATAATAACAAACTAAACATATTAATAATATCTGTTTCCAATATATATAGACTCAGTCAAATCCCATATATATATATTACTATTTATACTATCATTATTTAAAATTATAAATATCATTAAATAACACATTATATATTTCATAATCTGTATTAAAATGTGATGTCTATAAAATAAACTACTATTTATTACATCTGTATTATTTTTTAATATTGTATTTAAAACCTTTTTGAAAATATTACTTGCATATAGCTTCAATAATTATGCAGATAGTGATTGATACAATATTTAACAATTGAGTAATTATAAATAATTAACATCAGCAGAAAATTATTTATATAAAAACCCATTTATTATAAATTAAACAAAATATTTAATAGAGACTTATAAACTGTTTTATCACTTTAATTCATTTACCAATAAATAAACTTAAAGGTCTTTCTGAAAATTTATAAATATAGCAGAAGATCTCTTCATTATGGTGCTTCATTTAAAATATAGAAGATAGGCCTAACATAAGATGTAGAAAAATCATGATTTTTGCAGCAGTTGATGATTATGAAGAATCCTATTTATGATAAATGAAAACATGAAAAAGTAGATTATCCATTTGAGTCTTGGTTCCTAATTTTTGGGACAAAAACAATTTATTTACAAGTTAAGTTTGAGAGTTTTAATTTTCAATGTTTTCCTTTTAAATTCAATAGCCAAAGAATCTGTTCACATGATCAAAACAGTTTTTTGATAAGAAATCATTCTTGGCTACTTGCCAATAGAACAACAAATAATGCTTCACTCTATTTAAAAATATATTTACAATAAATAATTATCAATTCTTTAAAATTAATGTTTTTAAATTAAACAACTGAATTTATTTTTAAATTATCATTTAATAAAATCAATTTTTTTTTATAAAAAGAGTATATAATGTCTTTCAAATAATAATAATAATAATAATAACAACAACACAATATTTGAAAATATTAATGATGTCACACCTTTAAATTAATAAAATTTCTTTCTATACATTGACTTAATTTATACAGCAATAAAATACATTCTAAAGGAATATACTACTTCAATAGATATAAAGAATACATTTTTTATCAGACACACAACACTTTAAAATCCCATGAAAATGTTAATGCTTTGTGTATAAAGAAAAAAAAGAATGAGAATCGTAGATTTGAAGAATTTTCAGAAAAAGAAAATCTATATTGACTTCTTTTTTGATAAAAATCCAAAATAGAAATGTATCTGGAAGAGACTATATATAAATATAACAGAGTTACATAATATTCTGATGAACAAAAAATATTCATTTCAAGACTGCAATATAATTAATATAATTTAGCAGATGAAATGTTTATAAATTATGATGTGTAAAATGTAAGTTAATGCACAGTTAGAGAGATTAAAGCAATTAAGAAAAATAGTATTATTAGTCTATCATTAATACTCTAATGAATTTAAACTAAAATGTATAAACTCTTTTAAAATATTAATAGTCTTCAATGATAAATCATATTTGAATTAGTTAAGTAAGAAGACAACTGATAACTTATTAGCAAATTTTCTTCTGAGACAAGGTAATATATGAAGAAAAGAAGGAATATAAAAATATTTAAAAGTGATTCACTTAAAGAATCAAATATCTGAAATTCTGTAAAATGGTACAAGAAAGAATTAATGATGATATAAAATAGTAATTGTGAATTGGTAAAGAAAATTAAAAAAAAACTAATTTTAAAAGTATAAAATGACAACTTGGGTATGAGAAATTGTTGTTTCAGCAATAACAAAAAAAAAAGATGGCACCATTACTAATAACAACAAAAAAAGTAATAACAAATGAAGTTTGCCAAAGAATTATACAAAGAACTATATAATAATAAAAAAACAAGAAAACAAAGCAGCCTCTTAAATTATAACATGTTTTGAAGTGCCAATTTATTTTAACTGAAAAATTGAGATATACAATTAAACCTATGAAGGGAAAAACTCAAAAATATGAAGAAATTGTTATAGATATCTTAAACAAAACAAAAAATAAATAAATAGAAAAATAATTTACAAAGCTATATATCAAATGTCTATAAGTTAAATAAGTTCTAGAAGACTAGAAAACTGTAGTCATGTTGTTTAAGACAAATAAAAAAAGATATTAAAAATTGCAGTCTTCTATTATTATTAAAAAAGATATTTACTAAAATATTTACAATTAATATACAGAGAAGTTTGATCTCAAATCAACCAAAAGAACAAACTGGGTTGAAAACTGATTATAGTATAATGAATCAAAACTAAGTCTTAAGAGAAATAATAAAAAGTATCAATAACTACTATTTGCTATAAGTATGAAATTGTGGATTATGAAAAGTTATTTGATTTTGTAAGCATTTTCATGATGATCAAGATATAGATTCAGAATATTGTCAAATTCTAGGAATATTTGCAAAAATGCAACAATGACAATTTCATTGCATGATGATACTAAGAATAATAACTCTAATATGGGATATATAGGAGGCTAATTCCATCTATACAAAACTTTTTACAGAAGTTTTACAGAAAATACTTTGTGTAATAAATAGGAAGCTAATGGATGAAAAATAAATGGATATTATTTAAATAATCTAAATTTTTCAGATGTTGTGTTGGTTTTCACATGGAATAATTCAGACTTTAAGAAAATGTTATAAAAGTTAATCATTGAAAGCAATAAAATAATACTAAGGATAAATACTAAAAAGACTAATATAAAATCCAATGGCTTTTAAAAAAAAGTGAAGAAAAAATAAAAACTGATAATAATGAATTAGAAAAAAGTTAACAATCATAAATAAATATCTTTATATGGAAACATAACAGATGAAATTAATCACAGAATTGATCTTAAATGGATTAATATTGGTAAAAATAACATATTAAAAAAACTGTCTATATATTTAAAAATATTTCTAATAAATATTAGCATTGGTTATGTATGGATTTGAGACTTGTATACTTAATGAAAGAAAAAGAGAAAGGGGTCCACAAAGTGAAGTATAGAATGTATATTCAAAGTTAACAAGGAGAAATTGACATGAAATATATGATGAGAAAAAAAATAGACTGTCATTGAAAAAATTAAGAGAAAATGGAATTGAGATGGACATATTGCTAAAAAGAAATGACATTAAATGAAGTCTTAAAGTGGATTCCAAAAGATTATAAAATTTAGAAATAGATCACATGTCAGATGAATGAATGAAATAAAGAAGTTTCTGAAATGATGTGGAAAAGGCATTGTTCAGAGAAATTAAAGAGAATTTCATTAAGCAATGAATTGATATTACTTGCAAAGAATAATCATGATGAACAGATAATAAATAAAAATGCTACTAATGGTAAAATATTAATATACTAAATGTTTTGTATGGCAATATAGATCCTTTCCTATAATAAATGTCCCAGATATTCAGCAAAAGTTAAATTTTACATAAATCAAATTTTCCCTTTAGATGCATGAAAATATTTTTTAACAAATAAAAATAAACTTTATAATGTATCACTGTTATTTACATAAAATGAGACACAATAAAATCTCAGATTGTGTTGTCTTCTGCATTAAACTTTTCAAAAAATTTTCCATTTTAATATATGCCATGATAGCTGAGATGTCTAGATTTAAGATCAATATAGTTCTTAGTGAAATCTATTTTTCTAGAGGAAGATAGTTTAATAAAATAAGTAGATAGCAAGATATTGCATTTGTTGTAAAGTCTAACTTGGTATTTCTTATTTTTGAATTTCTCAATGTATTCAAGAAAAGATAATGGCATTAAAACTTGTCTTACACAATAGTACCTGGATTCATTTTATTAGTGCCTATACTTTAGCATTAATTTCAGACAAATTCACAGAAAGAAAACTTTATTCCTTGCTGAATAATATTTTGATAGCAATACCATTAAAAATTTTTTTTTTCTTAGAGACTTTAATGCATATAATGATTGATGCAAATACTGGACATTGGCCAAAAGTTGTGAAGTAATTGTATTGGTGATATAAACTCAAATGGTTAGCTACTACTGAATTTTTGCACAACACTATGGATTGACTATCATAAACACCTTGTTAGACAAAAAAAAAAAAAAAACAGGAATATATCCACACTCAAAACAATAGCATTTGATTACATTATAATTAGTAGCCACAACTCAGCAAGTATTCATATTCTGTCAGCACTTATGACTTCAGATTGTTGGATAGATCAAAGTTTAGATTAAAATTATAGTTGCATTATAAAATATTTACTATTTGCATTAAATTAAAAGGCTATTAAATACTTAAATTGCTCATTTATGCTGTCAGAATTGTCACATTACTGAGATATAAAATTCTCTTAAAGAATGTGTGTATAGATACAAGCAATTCCATTCTTGGGTTCAAGAGTCATTGACTAGTTTTCTGACAATGATTTTATTATTAGTGATTTGATTAAAAGAAGGCATGCAGCAGTTTCTGCTTAACAGAATACTAAATTGGATATGGAGCTTCAAAATGCAGAAGTTGACAACTGACAAAAAGGCTTAAAAAATAATGGAGTAAGACAGCAAAACAGAATTTGATCTTGCCAAATCTTTTTCTCATATAGACAATATTTTGAACAATTTTTAATATGTCCATTTTATCTATTCATTTAGATTTGGACAAAGATATCTAGCTTAGTGAAGTCAAAACAGTCACTTTGTAATCTTAAAAATGAAAAGGTTGCAGGTTCTAATGAATACATGAAGAAATTTTAAAATATAATATATTAACTTCAAAAATATTGATATTTTATAGGAATATATGGAGTCATAAAGTTATGCCACTTGACTTTAAGAATGTTTCTATCATTTCAATTTACAAAAATAAAAATAAACAAGACTGAAATAATTACCATGGAATATAATTGTTAACCACTATAGCAAAGGCACTTTTAAAAATTTTATCGAATAGGTTAGTTTCAATCAAAGATGCAATATGGTCTTAGATATGATTTTTGTTTGCTAGCAAATGCAAGAAAAGTATCAAAAACAATTGCTATTATTAATTTGGTCAAGAAATTTGAATCAATTAATTGAACAGGTCTATGACACTATTTGAAATTAGTTGGTTCCTCACCAAAGTTCATTTATTATATGGGTTCTACATGATGAAATGAAATGTTATTACTGACAAGTAAAAAATCTGAGCATCTGAAATAAAAATTGGTGTTAAATGATGATTTTAATTTTTATAAATGGAGTTTTTGAAATTGTTTATAGATAGCTTAATGAATCAGGGATCAAGATGCAATACAAGTTTGGCAGAGCAATTTTTAATTTGAATCAATTAAAAGCAAAAACATGAAATTCATTTTCTTGGATTGTGGTTTTGTAATATGCTGATGATTATCTCATAAGATGATCTACAGAATATACATATTTTGAATGCAACACATGAAGACTTTGGTTCAATAATTAATGCTCAAAAAACTCATGTTCTTTATCAGCCAGTAATGGAAGAAAAATCTTCAGTAATCTTTAGTTTAGATGGTTATCAACTTGTGAACTAATTTAAATATCTTTATACCATTTTAAATAAAAAAGTGAATTTAAATGTTGAAGTGTTAAATGTATTGTTGTTGCTTTTAACAAGTTAACTTTATTAGATGCAAGTGAGAATTGGACATTGTATCAATATAACACAAGGGCATTAGAAAAGTTTTATTTAAGGTTAGATAAAAATTTAAAAATAGAAAGATCATAAGTCTAAACAATACATTCTTCAACTTGCTGGATGTTACACATTATAGAGTCCACTATTACAAGAGACACTTTAATTGGACTATTTTATGATAAATTTGAGCATGATTTTAGTGGGAGGGGCATACTTTATTTACATTATAAAAATTATTCAGACATTCTAAAATTAAAAAGATGTGGCAGACAATAGAATACATTGAAGAATCACAGTAAGTCATTGTATTGGAGTATTTCGGAAAGAAAAGTTTATGCAGAAAAAAATTAAAAGACAGCATAAGAAAATAGCAAATAAATAGAATAATGGATTGGTCTGTTCTATATGTAGATATATTTATCTTTCAAAGATAGGTTTGAACAATCATAACAAAAACTCTTATGTAGTATATTGCTATTGTTGTTGTGATTACTGTTGCTGCTGCTGCTACAACTACTACCAATAATAATAATTTTATCTCTTTTTTTGGAATTAGAATTAGAATGGGCATATTCCTTTGAGAGTGGCTGTTCATGCTGCTTCCCATACATAAAAGAAAATATTGTGAAGCTGCAAACTACTTGATGTCTAAGTAGACAACTTGAATTATATGCTATCCCAAAACAAATGTAAATAAACAAAAAAAAAATGTAAACAAATAACTAATAAAAACAATACAAACTTATTTATGAACTTGTTATAGTGGTTGCCATTTTTTCCCCTCATTAAATATCATGTACTCAAACCACATTTTCTTAGCTATTTAAATACTGTACCTAATCAGTTCAATAGCATTATTAAAATCATGTGTACTAATATTTTCTGTGGTACTTTTTTCTTCAAAAATGTATATCTTTAATAAAATACTGCTTGTTTTAAAAGCATGTGTGATAATTTTTTAAAAAAAATCGTAAAATCCTTTAATTAAAGGGGAAAATGAAAATTATTTGATTTAGTAAAAAAAGAAAAGAAGTCTTATTCAGAAGTGGGCTGTATGTATCAAAAAAATTAATCTTTTATTACAGAAATAATAGAGGCAAAAGCAGATTTTTATTATTGTTGCTTGTGCTTCTTACAGCTAAAGTTATAAGCAAAGTAAGAAATATTTTTTTTGTCAAAACTTATTAATTCTTAAATCTATGGTTGAACAGACATGAATCATAAGAATGTTCCAGTTGATGATCTTGTATTGCATCAAAAAGCATTAAGTCTTTATCAAAAAATTTGGCCAAGAATCTGGACATACAATGCCAAATAATTCATTACAAATAAAGAATGGCTGTATAGACTCTAAAAAATATAATTAAGGAAAATGATCCTATGGTGAAAAGCAGCATTATTTTTACATGGAAAATCTCTGAAATATTACAATCATTGTAAGATAAGTTTGATGACTTAAAAAAAGGGGGGGGGGAGAACTTTCCATTACAATGTTTCTTTAAAAAATGTCAAAACAATATGATACTCCATCAATTTCTCATAGTCTTGTGAGCTCCAGAAATTTCAAAATCTTTTGATCAATAGTTTCAGAAGATTAATAATCCAACTCTTCCATTATCCATTTCATAAAAAAGTTAATATTTATTAAAATATTATTTTTTAATAAATTTATTGAACACACACATAAAATTCTGTAAATAGATATGTAAATGTGCATTCTCAATGTATTATTAATAACTACATTACTATATTATTATTATTTTAATTTTGTCTAATTTTAATTTATATATGCACTCTATACACACAAAGCATCTGTTTTACATGCATACTAAAATGTTCTATATTGTGCACTTACAGTACAGTAAATAATATGCATTCTATTCTAATGATTGCTTATCAACAAAGATTATCTATTGTACATTATTTTTGTCATATGCAGGGAAGCTTGGAACAAAATATAGCAGAGTTGTGGCCCCACTGTAGCATAGTTTTCTTGAGACTTGGTCATTTGAAATGTTACTAGCATTATCTTATAAAAAATTGGCTTCAAATCTTGAGCTATTTTTTTTAGAAACAATAAATAGTGATGAACTAACATCCTCTATAAGAATAAAATCATATTCTCAAATTTTCAAAATTCACTTCTTATATATATATTTGTGTACGGCTGCCACATGCAGGTGTGCAGGTTGTGCAGGCACAAAGCTGCTTCATCAATTGAGATGCCAGATTTCAGAGATAACTGATAAAATTTATATATAAATTAAAATGCTTAGATTTAAAAATCACTCCAGCATTAGAAACATCCTGATTTGTAAATGCTTAGATTTACAATTCACTCCATTGTTAGAAACATATACTGATTTTAAATACGTTTTAATACGTGGACTTAAATTGTTCAAAATATATTAAATATTATATACTTTATTCTTGAGTTGCATCAAAAGATGGGCACTATTTCACTGCAATAAGTAATATAATTTATATGTAAATGAATGTGTTTATGTTTCTGAATCACTCCATTGTTAGAAACATATCTGATTGCAAATATTTTTTAATTAAATACAAAAAGATTCCTTTTTTTTCCAGATTTCTGACAATTGTTTGAAATATATTAAATATTATATTATCTACGATTGGCTAAACCAAACAGACTCGGAGCCATTTTACTACTATAATTAAAATTTATATATAAATGTTTAGATTTCTGAATTATTTTTATTTAAGCATCCTAATTTATATGAAAAATAATATTACCATTAATAATTTTTTAAAAATAAACTTATTTAAAACATTAGCTAATAATAAATTATGCATAATAGGTAATTTGCTTTATCAGACACATTTTATAAATTATTTTAACATGTGTTTGTATGGTCATATGGTTAAATTAGATTATCAGAAGCCTAAACATGGGATTCAGAAGTCGAATCTGATAAAATTGTATTTTTTAACACTGGTATTGACATTTTTTTCTTTCCAATACTAATATTATTTTTAAAGACTGATATAATTACATATATATTTTACTAATCTACTTTTATTAGATTTGTACTGTAGTTGTTATTTAGCTAAAATTCATAATTGATCCATAAAATTACCCAAATACATGAAGATCCAAATCCAAAGAAAACAGAATTAGCAAAAACAATTTTCAAAATAGATATTATTATGTGCATATCATTAACACCATATTATTGTTTAATGTCTCTGTGTTGATTGCAATAACTATACAACTTTACTTGTAGCCGTTTGATTGGGAAAGTGCCTACAAAATTCTTTACCTATTCTAGTGGACATAATCATTTGAGTTTTTTTTAATACTTATTATAATCTATAATTAAACAAAAGAAAGTGCAAGGTGTGTATAATAATTTTTAAAAATGTATTGGCTAAACAAAATTTTTTCCTTTTCATTTTTATGTGCATATTCTTGAGGTTACAGCCTTAGTAAATATTCCTTTATATAAAGTAAATCCTTAAAATCCCTAGATAACTTACTATATACCACACTTTAAATTTTTAATTAAATAACAAGCATACAAAAAATTATATTATTGAGATACCAAATGAAACAAAGTAAAAATTGACAGTTATTTTGAACTAATTAATATGTTGGTTAAAAGTTGACGGGGTTAAAACTGATTATTATTAATCATGTTGTAGCCACCAAAGTCAGGTGAGTTAATATATAAATAAAAAGGTAAAAGTTTAAGTAATTATAATTTTTTTTAATATTCTATTGTGTCTTTTGTTAAATAAAATTATATACAATTCATTTTGTTTTAAGTAACTAATTTTATATCATGGAGGTGTGGTCTTTTTCACATGATAAAAAACATTTAGATATTTAAAAAAATAAATTGTCTTACTTGCAAATATAGAGATATTAAAATTGCACAAATTGGTACTTATAATATATAAATAATTATGAATGAATATTTGAGAAAACAAAATAAAACAGATATAATCCATATACATATTATTTTCCTCAATGTTTTATTATGAATCCATTAATAACATAATCCTAACTTTATTTTTTGTGAATTCTGATTCAATACCTAAAAATGCCCTGCATGGTTTGGTGCAGTTGATAGTGTCCAATTTGAGATCAGAATGTCCATAAAAATGCACCAAATAATCTGATTTCACATTAGCATGACCAGAACATTGCAAAACATTTAGATAAGCAACATAATAAAATCTGCATTACTCCCTAATCGGTGCTTCTACAATTGTATTACTTTGCATGTGATATTCATTGTAGAGCTTACAAATTACAGAATTTTGGCAAAAAAAAAAAAGATGGTTTCATTTAGCATGTGATAAAATGTTTTATTTTTTGATTTTCACAAGACATCAGGCAGGTCTGAAGCCTTAATAAATAATGATATACAGTCGCACTGTATTCAGACCAGCTCTATTCATGAGACTAGGCGTGCTGAAATTTAGCTTGCACAAAGGTGCCTCTTAACCATGCGGCAGTTTTATATTTATGTATGTATTTACAAATAAATGTATAAAATTTATATTTCAAATTTTATGTATATACTAACATACACACATATACATATATATAAACAGGCAAATAAGTTTATTTAATTTCTTTGTAATAGCAACCGCTTAATCACTCATTTTAATTTTTTAATTTCATTTCTTTAAGAAAATAATTTATTAAACATAATGAAAGTAAATACATATTTTGCAGCAAGTGAAAGACAGATAGAAATCTGTTGAATAAATTATTGATAAAATAAAACTGACTATTTGATATAGATATTTTATATTATCTTACATTAATTGTTTAGTACCCGCATCACAAATTATTTTCTACATAAAATCACCAGAGGGCTCTTAACTGCAGGCTATATTCTACTTGAAAATAAAAGTGACAAAAATGAGACGGGAATAAATCTTTTTAAAAACAAAAATTCAAACTTTTAAACAGAAATTAAACTGAAAATATAGTTGTATTTTATTTAATAATACGCTATAATAATAAGATCAATGATAATTGTGTGTTAAAGATGTTTTATCTGCAATTAATATTAAAAAATATATATTCGCAAACTGAAATATTGAATACTTAATAAAATACCCAACAAAGTATTTAACATATGTTTTCCATAATATTAGACTTTTGGATTAAGGTATTTAACATATATGAATTAGATAACGGAAAAATAATATTAATTACTATCGAGACAATTCATAAAAAAAAAAAAAAATTCCAATGATGTGAAAGATAAAAACTAAGAAATTAACAATAAAATCATCTTTCGAATCATTATTAAAATATTCACTACTTGAAGAAGTTAGAAATTATTTGTAGAAGTAAATATATCAACCATGCAGAAATTAACAAGTCTAATGAATGACTAATAAAAATTATTAACACAAGAATTAATTTGTTAAATAATTATCTCAGGTAGTAACTATTATAGGAGATGATTATACATTTAGAATAAAATTTATATGTTTAACATAATAGAGAGGTAAATACATTTGCATTTTTTTATTATATAATTAATGACTTTTATTTAAATTAGAATAAGTATCTTCACTGTACTGCTTATGTTACTATTTAATCTTATTCATCCAGTCTATTTAAAAAAGGCATGTGGCTACATTAATCAGAGTTCTTAAAAAATTTGAGTGCCAGAATTGATCACCGAGACCTCCCAGTCCCAAGTAGGACACTCTACCAACTGTACCAAACTGCACAGGGTATCCTGTTTATATTTATTATTATATAGAATGTCAACACATGATCACCATTTCTTATGCTTGCTTATAACTGTTATTAAAACAGGCAAAACTCTCCATACAGTATTGCTGCTCAGTGCAAGCCAGAATAATCAATGGATGCTAAAAGGCTTGTGCATAAAGTCCTCATATAGTGCCTACTCATCCAATATCCCCAGATTAGTTTCTGGCTTGTGGCCTTTGTCAGTGAGGAGTGTTAGATCTGAGAGCACTGTACCTAAATCTTAGAATCTAATGCAACCCTCCAGCAGCCACCTTTTATTTCTACTTAAATACAAAACTATGAGTCTTAAGCTGAAAACACAACAAAATTTTCAATCCAAACTCATTAGCTTATATAGTCAATGGATGCATTCTGGAATTCATTGATTACTCTGGCTTGTATTGAGTGGCAATACTGTATGGAGAGTTTTGCCTGTTTATATAGAATATCCTTATCAATTACAAATCAAACTTTAATTTTCACAATGTTTCTAAATCTGAAAAAAATTAATAATTAGTAGAATATTAAAAGATTTCATACCATTGCAAAGTGCATTCACATATAAAAAGAAATATTACATTAAAGAAAATAAAATGTCTATCATTATATATTAAATCAAATAATTGGGAATTTGTTCTCTTTATTTAACTCAGCAATTTTTTTTTTTTTAATTTTGATAATTCATTGCCTTTGAAGCAGTAAGATTCGTATTTGAATCTTAAGTTTCACATTTTTTTCTATCGTCTCTCACCCACCGCTCTATCCTACCCAAATTTAAACTTTTTGGTATCAAGTTGTGTGTGTTGCAATATTAAAAATGTATAGACATATGTAAAATTCACCATAAACATGCACATATTTTGATATCAAATTTAAGGCAATAGATAAAGATAAATAATATAATTTAGATTTCTTCTTTTAGTTATATAAAAATATATAATTTTAATCATTTATTTTGAATTGTAAAATTCGTTATTTATTGCTTTGTTTAAATTTCATTTAGTAATAATTTTAGAAATAGATTGTAATATTTAATTAAAAGTAAAAATAATCATATGTTCCCTTTTGTATTTGAAATTTTAAAAGCAACGGCCAGTGAGAGATAATAGATTAATTAAAAAGAAAAATTCCCTAAAATCTAATTGCAAAAATTAAATGTAAAATCTAAATGTAAACAATAGAAAGGCAGCTTTATAATTAAACTTAACAAAAATGCATTGATTATCCTCAGGGCAGATTAAGTGGAATCCAAAAATAAACTATAACAAAAATGTAAAAGATAAGATCTAAGAAAGGAGGCCATTTTAGACTTGCTAGAAACTTTCAGTTTAACTTTAGCTGTGCTCTCAATCAGTTGAGAGTCCCAAGATCTTAAATTATTTTTATGTGCCACATTATGCATGAATAGAAAGCGCCCAGACTATTCTCCATCCGGAGATGGCCTATCGGATGCCAAACCTTCCATTGCTCTTCATAAATTCAACCAAGAAGATCTGCTGCATGAAATAATTTGAAAGCTGCTGCTGTTAAATTACATGAATCATCTAAATGCTGTAAAGAACTGCTAATGCTAGAATCATGAACAATTTGCTACTGATCACTGAATCGGAAAACTTCTCATAAAACAGGTACCTGTATCCAAATTCTCTAGAGTACTCTACTAATATCCTGCTATAGCTTATTCATTCTTTATATAACTTATAAACTATAAACTGTAAATTCTCATTTGTAATGCTATAAATTTAATAATTAATATGTAAATTTCTTTAATAATCTAGCCTGCCTAACTCTATCTTTCTTGGGTACGTATTTCTAAAATCTACATCTTATTATATAATTATTGCATGCTCATAATTTTCTAAGTATAAATCTATGGTCGCTTGAAACAGTGGATGCGTGACAAATTTTCATTAATGTTTACTTTCATAAATAACTTAATATTTTCATACAAACCGACATGCATTCAATGCTTCCTTTATTGTAATGCAAGGGTCTACTGCTTAGCAAATGGCTGACGTATTAGTTGTAATAATCACCCAGTTTATATATGGTTTTATATTTTATTAAATCTTGATTAATAATTCCATAAAATTGCATTTCTTTGAGAGTCGCAAACATTCATTATTAAATGTTGATAATGTAGGGCCGAGTTATAAAATATATTTAAATCTTAACAGAATCATCTATACATTATACACGTGTTACTTTTTAGAGACGCGATGACCCATTACAAGCCTTGAATTTTCCGGATTCTATAGGGTTGAAATTAAACCCAGTCATCCTACACAAGCTGACAAATGAATGTCCCGTAGGATTTGATGACCGTCATGCAGCCAGCAGGCAATTGTGACATGAACCACTTGTCCCTGGTTATGCTTACCTTACGTCTTTGGGCCCCTACGGCAAATGCCAGCCCGTTGTTCTTAACTCATTCATGGCTTTGCAGTTTCAATATATTGCCATTCCATATCATCTTTCTAGACATCCTATGTGTTTTCTTTTATTAACTTTATTATTCTATGTATAACTCCGTCCCTGCATTAGTGACATAATTCACTCTCAAATAAATGTTAGCCCTTAGTTATTAGTAAATATCTATAATTAAATAAATATATGTCCACCGCTACTCTTATAAATCTTACTTTAGACTCTTGCATTGCAAAGGTATAAATCCCTAAAGGCATGCCCTAGAAATACTTGCTCGAGAATTTTAGGTAGCTAGGTTATGTCATCAAATAAATGTATTTCTCTTTGTAAACATAACAGTATCTGAAAATACCACTACTGAGATCTTAAATATAAAGTATTATTGGTAAAATGATTTCGTATACATGTTTCTAAATAAATAAATGTATTTCTTGAATATATAACAATATCAGAAAATTCCGTTACTCAATTTAAATATTATCAAATATTATTAGTAAATAATTTATTAAAATGTTTCAATAAATAATGTCAAACTATACGTCTATCGTTACTTCTTGATTTATTTATTCGATACCCAGTCAGTGTTTCCTCGATTCTTTAAATATGAATGTTTAAGATTAATGTTCTGATTAGCTGACTCGAAATAAAATCATGAATCTCTTGCATACCCTGACCACCGTGCCTAAAGAAATATTTACTAACGTGGCATCAAATGCGTTGTTTCATAGATTGTATTGTGGAACCGATAAACTATGTTCGAACTCAGTACTACTGGTGGCTTCGCTACCTAGATGGTGCTGCCATTCTGTGTGGTGGGCGAATTCTACACTATGTTAACGAATCACTGTTTCTGACTGTTACATAGTATATTTTTTTTAGTGTTTGGTGCCCAACATGGGGTTTCGGTACAATACCCATATCCCTGAGCAGATTTATAATGCATATAAATTTCTTTTAGCATCCGTTACCCAAGTTAGCTAATTATCCTATATATATATACGAATTTGTTTTGATAAAAATAATGAACAAAATAAATCGAGTGAAATAATGTGGGTCAAGTGAATGAAAGGATGGTAGACACAATAACAAATTTAAGGAAAGCAGGGATGTGTGTATAATTTAAGAAGGAACAAAAATACTCAGATCTAGTGAAATATTTTTATATATATGTCAAAAAAAAAGTAATCAGTCGCTAAATGAGAAAGCAAGTAGCAGTAAATATTTTATTAAAGCACCATTATATATATATCATAGACAGTGGCATGTTATATGTGTTAGCAGTAAATATTTTATTAAAGTGCTATTATATATATAGACAGCAGTCACTTGTTATACGCATTAGCAGTAGTTCATTATAATATATATGTTAAACACAGCAATGTAGAGAACATAGATATAGGGCAATGTAGAGTAGGTGAGGGCAGTGAAAGAGTGTGATAGGACCAAGATACCGGGTGGGGAATAGTGTAATGCTAGTAATAAATGAAATAAATAAAAATATTAAGAAAATGGAAGCAGAAAATATTAATATAGAGCAAGTAGATTTATCTAAAGCTTATGGAGGGTCGATGGACTTTAATTTAAAGTTACTTGAAATACTTAGACAGAATAGAGAAGAAATGAAGAAAATTTATGAGGAGGAAGCGAGAAGAAGAGATAAAGAATCAAAAAAGAGACAGGAAGAAGAAAAGATAAGAGCTAAGAAGTATCAGGAAATTCAAAAATTTGTCTTGAGAGAGTTAGGAATGATAGCAAAGGAATATAGAATAACCCAAGTCAATAAAAAGGAAGAGGCTAAAGATATGGAAAATGAAAGGAAGTTAGAAAGATCTGATGAACCTATGATAATAGAAGAACAGACAGATAGTGTAATAAATGTAGATAAGTGTGAAGAACAAAGAGACCTCATTCCAACAAATGAAGGCCCACAAAAACCATTGAATGAAGACAGCAATGAAAAGGAAACAAGCATATCCGGAGTTAGTAAAAAGGAAGAAGAGATTACAGATATGGAAAATGAAAGGAAGTTAGAAAGATCTGATGAACCTATGATAATAGATGAGCAAATAGACCTCATTCCAATAGATGAAGGCCCACAAGAACTGTTGAATGAAAGCAGTAAAAAGGAGATGAGCATAGATGGGAAAGAAAATATAGAAGGACCAAAGGTCATGGAAGAAATCATGAAAATGGACAATGGACACCAGAGCTACTTAGCAAAGATGATCCACATTAAAATCTTTATTAAAGGAAAGATAGAGGAAAACCCTCAAACCCACTTAGAGAGCTTACAAAAGTTCTCCCAATTTTATAAGAAAGGACCAGATTTACGGATAGCTATGGCCAGTTACCATCTGCAAGGCTCTGCCAAAGACTGGTGGAATATGGGGAAATGGAAATATAGAACTATCCTATGTAACATGCCGCTAACCATCCAACAATTAATGGTAGGCAGTCAAATAAAAGACATAGAAGAAATGATTGAATTTCTTACTACATTGGAAGTTAACCATTGGACCAAAGAACCACCTGATAGAAGGCAAAAATTAGAAAATCCAAGGCTGCAGTCATTGATGATGAGAGATAGATATTATCCACCTGACCCAGGGTTATAAAAATATTTTAGCCTCTTAGGATGGTTATTAAATGTATATAAAATATTAAAGATTTTAAAACTTCTCATTCGATAATTTAATATACAAAATTAACAAAGCGTATGACACACTTGAATGTGAAGCTATCAAGATACATAGAAATTATTACACACTTAAGCGTTTTCGAGGCCTTTTGCCTCATATTCATAGTGGTACTGTGAGCTGCAGAAAGAAGAAATATGGCCCTATTTCTTCATTCTGCAGCTCTCTGCAGCTCACAGTACTGCTATGAATATGAGGCAAAAGGCCTCGAATACACTTAGCGTGTAATAATTTCTGTGTATCTTGATAGCTTCACATTCAAGTGTGTCATACACTTTGTTAATTTTGTATATTAAATGTATATAAGAATATTAAAATGAATTTGGTAAAGTGAATTTGGTTGAATGGAATTTACATTGGTTAAATAAGACTTTAGATAAAAAATTTATATATATATATATTTATTATTATTATTTTAATTACTATTACTCTAAAAAAATTTTTTCATATATTATCAGTGTAACTAATATAAGATTTCTAACCAGACACGGCCAAATTAGGCCATTTTAAATTAAACTATAAATTCTAGATCCGGGTATATAAATTATTTGTTGCTTCATGTAATCTCTGCTTTCTATATTTCTATATATCTGTAAAAAAAAAAAAATTTTTTTTTGTATTTAAATTATGTGATGTAGCAAAATTTTTTTTCCTTCTTTCCTCACCTCCTGTGTTCTTATTTAATTGTTCACAGGAGGTACAGAGAAATGAAACAGTAAGATTTGTATTCGAATCTTAAGTTTCACCTTTTTTTCTATCGTCTCTCACCCACCGCTCTATCCTACCCAAATTTAAACTTTTTGGTATTGAGTTGTGTGTGTAGCAATATTAAAAATGTATAGACATATGTAAAATTCACAATAAACACGCACACATTTCGATATCAAATTTAAGGCAATAGATAAAGATAAATAATATAATTTAGATTTCTTCTTTTAGTTATATAAAAATATATAATTTTAATCATTTATTTTGAATTGTAAAATTCGTTATTTATTGCTTTGTTTACATTTCATTTAGTAATAATTTTAGAAATAGATTGTAATATTTAATTAAAAGTAAAAATAATCGTATGTTCCCTTTTGTATTTGAAATTTTAACAGGAAGGGCCAGTGAGAGATAATATATTAATTAAAAAGAAAAATTCCCTAAAATCTAATTGCAAAAATTAAATGTAAAATCTAAATGTAAACAATAGAAAGGCAGCTGTATAATTAAACTTAACAAAAATGCATTGATTATCCTCAGGGCAGATAAGTGGAATCCAAAAATAAACTATAACAAAAATGTAAAAGATAAGATCTAAGAAAGGAGGCCATTTTAGACTTGTTAGAAACTTTCAGTTTAACTTTAACTGTGCTCTCAATCAGTTGAGAGTCCCAAGATCTTAAATTATTTTTATGTGCCACATTATGCGTGAATAGAAAGCGCCCAGACTATTCTCCATCCGGAGATGGCCTATCGGATGCCAAACCTTCCATTGCCCTTCATAAATTCAACCACGAAGACCTGCTGCCTAAAATAAATTGAAAGCTGCTGCTGTTAAATTACATGAATCATCTAAATGCTGTAAAGAACTGCTAATGCTAGAATCATAAACAATTTGCTACTGATCACTGAATCGGAAAACTTCTCATAAGACAGGTACCTGTATCCAAATTCTCTAGAGTACTCTACTAATATCATGCTATAGCTTATTCATTCTTTATATAACTTATAAACTATAAACTGTAAATTTTCATTTGTAATGCTATAAATTTAATAATTAATATGTAAATTTCTTTAATAATCTAGCCTGCCTAACTCTATCTTTCTTGGGTACGTATTTCTAAAATCTACATTTTATTATATAATTATCGCATGCTCATAATTTTCTAAGTACAAATCTATGATCGCTTGAAACAGTGGATGCATGACAAATTTTCATTAATGTTTACTTTCATAAATAACTTAATATTTTCATACAAACCGACACGCATTCAATGCTTCCTTTATTGTAATGCAAGGGTCTACTGCTTAGCAAATGGCTGACGTATTAGTTGTAATAATCACCCAGTTTATATATGGTTTTATATTTTATTAAATCTTGATTAATGATTCCATAAAAATGCATTTCTTTGAGAGTCACAAACATTCTTTATTAAATGTTGATAATGTAGGGCCGAGTTATGAAATATATTTAAATCTTAACAGAATCATCTATACATTATACACGTGTTACGTTTTAGAGACGCGATGACTCATTACAAGCCTTGAATTTTCCGGATTCTATAGGGTTGAAATTAAACCCAGTCGTCCTACACAAGCTGACAAATGAATGTCCTATAGGATTTGATGACCGTCATGCAGACAGCAGGCAATCGTGGCACGAACCACTTGTCCCTGTTTATGCTTATGTGACATCTTACCTCTTTGGGCCCCTACGGTGAACGCCAGCCTGTTGTTCTCAACTCATTCACGGCTTTGCAGTTTCAGTATACTGCCATTCCATATCACCTTTCTAGACATCCCACGTGTTTTCTTTTATTAACTTTATTATTCTATGTATAACTCCGTTCCTGCATTAGCTTCATAATTCACTATCAAATAAATGTTAGCCCTTAGTTATTAGTAAATATCTATAATTAAATAAATATACGTTCGCCGCTACTCTTATAAATCTTACTTTAGACTCTTGCATTGCAAAGGTATAAATCCCTAAAGGCATGCCTTAGAAATACTTGCTCGAGAATTTTAGGTAGTTAGGTTACGTCATCAAATAAATGTATTTCTCTTTGTAAACATAACAGTATCTGAAAATACCACTACTAAGATCTTAAATATAAAGTATTATTGGTAAAATGATTTCGTATACATGTTTCTAAATAAATAAATGTATTTCTTGAATATATAACAGTATCGGAAAATTCCGTTACTCAATTTAAATATTATCAAATATTATTAGTAAATAATTTATTAAAATATTTCAATAAATAATGTCATTACTCAATTTAAATATTATCAAATATTATTAGTAAATAATTTATTAAAATATTTCAATAAATAATGTCAAACTATACGTCTGCCATTACTTCTTGATTTATTTATTCGATACCCAGTCAATATGTTTCCTTGATTCTTTAAATATGAATGTTTAAGATTAATGTTCTGATTAGCTGACTCGAAATGAATCTCTTGCATACCCTGACCACCATGCCTAAAGAAATATTTACTAACGTGGCATCAGATGCGTTGTTTCGTAGATTTATTGTGGAATCGATAAACTATGTTCGAACTCAGTACTATGAGTGGCTTCGCTACCTAGATGGTGCTGCCATTCTGCGTGGTGGTCGAATTCTGCACTATGTTAACGAATCACCGTTTCTGAATTATATAAGTTCATGAGACAGCATAGGATTTTATGTTTGAACTTGACTAATATCTTTATTACCACATGTATATCATAAATATTAGAACAACTTTAATTTTTTTTATATTTAATGGTGATGAAGAATAGTATGTAGCTCACATGTTTTATATTAAAAAAATAAATGAATAAAATAAAATTATCAATAATATTGCATGAAAATTTTTCCTGGCGATTACTAGGTCTACAGACTTTATCACAAGAACTTTTTTTAGTTTCATTCTGGTTAGCAATTAAAGAAAAATACAGGTGAAAAATTAATTTCAAAAAGGATAAAAAAAGATCACCATCTGTTTGACAATAGAACTCTCTCTTTGTGACTCATGAAGTACTTTGTAATAGCTCAAAATGTATTGCCTGATATACTTTGACATCATTATACACAGTTGAGGCTTAGGAATTTATTCATATAAAGTTTATTAAACTTTATTTATAGTTTGAGCTAATGAACTTTATTTATAGTTTGAGCTAATGAATGGAATTTTTATATATATATTTAAACAGCCTTGTTTATATATCAAAAATGATTAGATGAATAAAGTGTCTTTCATGTACACTAACAATGAGCTTACACTGAAAAAAAAAACTGCAATTTTTTAATTTAAAATGTTATATATTGTAACGGTGAGGTTTGTACATTCGTACAACAAAATCCAGAGTCCTGGCAAATTATACCAAGGCTGATCTAGATGAGGGGTTGAGACCTCAAATCTGATTGCACCTCAGCTCCTCCATCAACACTCCATGACTTACTACCCTATAAATGATATATATGAAGCTATATTAAGAATTTCTTAGTTCACATGCCAGCAGTAGCAAAGGGTGGAGCAAGAGACTCGGAGAATATTAACTAAATTACTAATATTTAAATACACACACATCTACGGTTGGATAGATAATGCATATATTAATAAGTAACACTATATTATGAAACTTAACTAAGATTTGGGATGGATTACGAATGATATGCAACACAATTATTATAATTTAATATATTTTATTTAATAAATATAAATTAAATAAACAAGTGTGCATTGAAAGACACATACAGATGTAAATAATGATGAATAAGTAATGGAATCTCATCTGATGCACTATAATTTAAGAGTTTTAATCCACGGTTTTGAATCATGCGTTAATTTTACTATGCTTACCTATTAGGCTTGTGATGGTTAAATTGGTGAAAGAATGATTATTTATCACTATAACATTTAATAAAAGTCATTAATAACACTTAATGAGTGGCAATAAGCTATCTATGCAGATCATATACATACAAATCAGCTTACATATTCAGATGAATGCTGAAATATTACATAACATTATGGAGGGATGAATTGGAGCTTTGTAGCATGACTTCAGATACTATGGCATTATATATTACTAAAGAAGTGTGCATCTCGAATGTGTAGTTACTAAGGGAATTCAGTAACCAAGTACTCGGTTCCCGTGGACCGTATGACTTGTCCCAAATAAATAGAATATATAGTTCGGTGATTGGAACAGCTTATAAAAACAATCTGGATCCTTGTGATCCAGTTCTAAAGAAGAGCTGTCCAAACTAAGGAGATGGGATGGCCATTAAAACCAGAAGCCCATTCATATAAGAAATATACAGCAAGGCATAAATGCATGCTGGTGCTTCCTAAAGACACATTTGCCATGCTAAACATAATATTACTTAATAACTAAATGTATGCAAAATTCTATAGTTTCATTCTGCGAAACTACCATATGCCAGTTCATAATTACCATTCTCAAAACATGCTAAAAGTAATCTGAGTTCTTAACTAAAAAGAGGGTCAAAACATATCTGGGACTTAAACAATACATATAATATGCTTTATAACTCATTCTTACATTTATTAACTAATTACTTTATTAACTTGCAAGCCTAATTTAACAACAATAATAATAAGCTACACATAATAGCTTAATAAATATACTGAGTTTTCCAGAATGGAGATTTTTGTTTGTGTGCTAAAGAGCAAAATTACTTAATTCAGAAAGAGCCTCTAATCACCCCCCCCCTCAAACTTTATTCATAGAATCAATCTCCATTCTGAACTGGGCATAGCATAAATTATAAATAACATATATAAAACAAATAAGAAAGGCATGATCGCAGATTAAAAGATAGAATAATAACTGAATAAGTTATTATTAACAAGCATTTAAAATTTTATATTTTTAAGTTCATAAATAGGCAAGTTTACAGTTGTTAATTTTAACATAATTTTAAATTATAATTTACAGATTAAATCAGTTTGCAGTTTATTAAAACATTATTACAATTTAAAAGTTCATGCATGATTAATATTAGCTAGCTTAGATTTTTAGAGATTTATTTATAAATTTCTTAGAGTTATTTTAAAGAGCTCTGTGAAAAAAATTGTTACTGCATCTTCATTGTTGAGGCTGTAACTGATCACCAGATTCTCGGCTTGGCTTGCATGAGGTCTTCTTCGCAGTTTAAATGATCTTCCTCCATTCTTCCTTTTCCACAGACAGATCTCTCGAAAGGAGAGCTGGCAAAAATAGAATCTTAACTGCCAAACTCCATTTTCCAGTCAGACATAAGTAATTGGCAGCAATTACACATCAAGATTATAAAATGAACCAAGTGACCCCCACCCACTAAAAATTTAAAGTTATTTATTCCAAGAAAATCAGTAATTCGAGTGATGTTTACAACTTTTTACAAAATTTCCCCAGTAATTTAAAATGCATAAAAATGACACCTTTGATCATTTTTTGGCAAAAACAATAACAGTCAAACAGGTCTCCTTGTTCTTAGTTTTTATTTTTAAAAGACATTAAAATTTTGCTTCCCAGTTTGATTAATTACTTGCAGATAGTTTTCTCAGAATTACAACTTTTATAAACAGCTAACTTTTTTTAAAAAGAGTTTAAGTCTGTAAACATTCTAGTATATATGTGTATGAGACTACCATAGGAATTGAAATTTATATATGAATGCCTTTAAATAAAGAGTTTTTAACTAAAAGTAATGCAAATTTACATTAATTTAAAAGAGTTGTAATGCTTTTAAATTGTATTACAGCTTCTTTCGCATATATATGTAGGTAATTACACCCATATAACAATATTCACACAACTTAATTTAAATTATATCATTTTATTAAATTTTAAATGTATAAATGCATATGCTTTTTATGCCTACCAACATTAATATGAGTATTAGATGTGCGCACCTATGCAAATATGTGCACATACACATAAATATATGCTATTACATATAAAATAAGTTATTAGAAGCTTATATAAGTGGACTGGGATGGGTTTGAATTAGGGGGAAAGATACTACTATGGAACATAGTAGGTGAAACAGGATGATGGCTAAATAATACCATTCCAATATATAATACTCAATAATACATAAAGTTTATTAAATTAAAATGATTTTTGTGAATAATTTGAAATACATTTGAAAACATATTTTGAAATTAGCAGAACTGAAAAGAATATAGATTTTAAAAAAATTGAAAAATACAACTGAACAATTTACTAATGTTAGATAAACTGAAAATCTAAATAAATGTTATCTGTATCAAGAAAATTGTTTAAAATATATATATAACATTAAAAATATAAACAATTTCTTCTGTAGAAAATGTAAAGAAATGAATGCATGATTTGTTACATGTAACAAACATAGGAAAAAATATTGTAAAATTATTCCAGTTCTTTAATACTAGTCAATATATTTGGTGTTGCAGATTCCAAACAGGATACATTATTGGCAATTTTAGCAGAGTGTATATGAGTGTGACAAAACTGTTTTTTTAATATAAAAATAAAGGGCTTACCAATATTGTACTTCAGTGCTCTATATATAAAAATACAACTTAATAGCAATATATATATATAAACAAAAATAAATTATATTTCAAAACACAAGTTGGCAAAAAAACTAAAAGATTAAATATGACAGCAACAGTGATCTATATTTTTAATTTAATATTATCAAAAATGACATAACGTTCAAATCTTTGATTACAAAGTTAAAAATAAAATAAAAAACCTGAAAATTATATTACAAGATTCTTTTGATGAATATATCAAAATTCTTCATTATAGAATATATGTTTATATGCTATTCCCAATATAAATTTTAATTGCCTTAAAAAATAAAAATAAATGATGAATTAAAAATCCAAAATACTACATATAAAAGCTTCCACATTCGGTGTTAAACTAATTGAGCCCTAAATAACAGTAAACAGTAATCAAAAAATTATCAGATTTGTGGTTAAATAATCCTTTTAATTATAATTTCAGAGTTCTTTTTCACTTGCTCATACACCGATAAGTTTAAAGAATGGTTTATTCAATATTTTTCATCTCTTGAAATTCACTCCTAAATGCAGAAATAATAAAGAATCATGTGACACCCCAAAAGTTAAAAATTATTTATGCATTACGATTTTTTCCTCTTTTTTTTTACGTATTGAAATATTAATAAATTACTGAAAAATATTTAGGAAGTTATACATCTAGTTTATTAAAAATAAATAAAAGTTTAAATATGATTATTAATCATCAGATATATTTATAATATTAATTCAAAATTATATTTTTATAAAACGAGTCTTTGTACTATTTAGAGAAAAACTGGATTTTTGTTTTTCAAAGCAAGTTTATTATTCAAATTCCATTATGACATAGAACTTTTTTTTACTGCCAGTAACACTTTGATGATATTATAAATAAAGAATAATAGTTTAACAAAGCAGAAAAACTAAATGAAGATTAAAGATTATGAAATTAAGCCATTAGGAATGTTAAGTTTACATTACAACAAAGATACGTTTGCGTATAAGATTTTCAGTCAATACGTATACATATATCTGTTCAATCAACACATTTAGCTGATAGTTAGGTAAAAAAAAATACTCATTTTCAGAATATTTCTAAAAATATTTAGATAATATAAATGTATATATGTAGATAAATAAATATATAGATGAATAAAAATATAAAATGTTTTTATGTAATTTCTATCTAACATTCTAATATGTAAGTAATATCTAGTCTTATAGAATAATATAGTCAAAATAATTTTTTACACAATTTTTAATTTGCTTTTTCTAAATTTTCTTTCATTTTTTATACACAAATAGATGATATATTACATATCCACGATATATAATAATTATTATTTATCAAGATTCCAAATAGAAATCTACTTCATATATAAAACAGGATGTATTGTAATAACCAATTAAAAATATGCTTCGGTGTGAAATAATGATAACTTTGCCAATAATTCACTATACACACATCCATATATAAAATCTGTGGCATATTTAATATCTTCACCAAGCATTGGAAGATCTACATATTTCTCAAGTGGCAATGCGTACAATCTTTAGAAAACATCACAATAACTTTGTTTATAAAAGATTTGAAACAGATTTTTTTTCCAAACTATAGAATGACACTTGTATTCTACTATTATAATTGACAAAAGGGAATAAATACTAAAAGATATCTCAATATCTTTTTACATAAATTGGTACTGAAAAAACTTGGGAAAAAAAAATTTACTCCCAGACATATATATATACACACACATTATCAAACTATAATTCACTGCAGGATGAAGGTCTTTTCAAGTTTAATCCATCTTCTCCAATCTAGTCTCTCTTGTCCACATCATTCCAGCATACATCTTTATTTCATCCTTCCATCTCACATATGATCACTTTCTAAGTCTTTTACAATCTCTTGGAATCCAGTTTAAGATTTCAATTGTTCATCTACTATTATCTATTCTAGCAATATGTCCAGACCAACTCCAGTCTCTTAATTCTTTCAATGATGTTAGTAATTCCTGTTTTTCTCCCACCCATGTATTTTGTATTCAATCTGGTGCTTGTATTATAGATAAAGATCCCGTTGGATGGCGCCGTTTTCACGCTAAAACTATAAAATATGAACATTCACGGGCCGTTGATTTTAATATTTTTTCTGTGCTTTTTTGTAATGCCAAAATAAAAACAAAACAAAATCGTCTTTTATAAATATTATTTTTTATTAACGTATACAATTTAAATGATAATAATAAATGTAAAATAAAATCAACAAATTAAAATTTGATTCGTGTTTTTCTATCGTATATTTTTTTAATTGTGTTATGGCTTTTTTTTTATCAATTTTCTATCGGATATTTTTTTACTTGTGTTACGACTTTTTTTGTTGTTGTTTAACTAAAAAATAATAATCGTAATAAAAGTAAAAGTTGTTACGGTTAGATTTAGGGTTAGTTTAGGGTTAGTATTAGGGTTAGGGTTAGTTTTAGGGTTAGTGTTCTGTTTGTTTGTAATGCTAAAATAAAAAAATTCAAAATTGTAAGCATACTCGGACAGAAGAAAGAAACTCAAACTTTTTTAAACAACAACAAACACATACAAATGTCTTCTTTACTTATTAAACATGTTTATAATATTTGCTTTTTATTAAATTTACAAAAAAACCTGTATATTTGGACTTTTCTTACTGGATATTTTTTTCGTACCACTCTTTTTTATTTCAAAAATATACAGATGGTAGAATCTTCTTTGTCTCATGGAATGTTACTAACCGTACGTTACTTGACACGTTACCTAATTGTAACTCAATAAAAACATAGATATTTAACATTTACCCAAATAAAAGTTCAATACAGTACGTTGTAAAAACTCTTATAATTATTGTTTTAAATAATCTGAACATTTCAATAGTTTAAAATAATAAAAAAATCCAATGAAAACAACATTTCAATACAATTCAAATACAAACTCTCTCATCAAGCCGTAATTATTTTATAAACTGTGCGAATTCGGAAAATGTAATTGCTACTTAACAACATACATGCTGTACTGCGACGCGACATAGCGGCCTGCATTCTGTAGCACAACAAAAAAGTTGTATTATAGAAAACGCGGGTTCGAACGTGCCGGCCGCGGAAACAGCATTTTTATGTGTTTTAGCACGAAAACCGTGCCATAGAATGGCGTCTTTAGCTATAAGATAAGTACCTTCAATCTATTCTTGTTATTCCTAATACACATCTCTCTAAATATCATTGAGTTATCTGAAGTCTCTGTATAGTTTTTCTATTAAGTGTCCAAGTCTCAAATCCATAAGTAATAACTGATAAAACACATTTATTAAAAACTTTCATTTTCAAACACATAAGCATATTTCCTTTTAATATTATTTCTACTGTAATGGTATGGGTGACAGAGGATAAATATGAGAAAATGGGAAAACTATCCTCATTCTTATTAATTACAAAAATAGTAAATGAGTACATATAAAAGGAATACATATGAACAGACAAAATATTGTATCAGAATATTATGATGTATGGATTTAAATACTTCAATGTTAAGTTCGCTAAAAATAAAGGGGCATTTTCTTTAATAAAAATATAAAAAAATTTCACATTGGATTTATTATCGCATTTATTATACTTAATTAATGTTTTTTTTTTTTTTCAATGATATAAAATATATGTAAAGTCCTGCACAGTTATATGATTCAAATAAACTATTCATGTATATTAAACTTTGTAAAAAAGAAAAAAATAACACTTTATAACAAATTTCTTCTCAAATTTAAATATTTAGTAGAAATTTTTTTTATGTGGCAACGTTATCTCTGTAATTAGCAAATAAGCAGATCTACAATTCTAGTAATTTATTTCTTTTCTAAATAAAAAAAAAAAAAAATTAATTAAAACTAAAAAATGAAGAAGTAAAAATTTTGTTAATTTGGTTTGCTTGGATCTTGTCATATATTCAGAAATTGTTGACTATAAAAGGAGTGTGTTTTTATTGTTCTCTCTCTTTATGCTAACAGCTGACATAGAGGAAAGGAAGCAAACTTATTACTAGAAAAAAAAATTCAACCACTGCCGTAAATTGCTTTTGATTATCAAGCCTAAAGTACAAGTTCATTTGTAGTATGCAGAGATGGAAAGTATTTTTTTTGTATAAAAGGGTTAACATGAATGGGTAAATCATAACTTTTATAAGTGCTGATCACATTTTTTCACCAGAGATGGCTTACTTTGAAGGTCCTTGCTGACTAAATGTATTCTATAAGTAATTTGCTATGAGAAGAGGAAATGAAAATCATGTAAAAATAAATAATCTCAAAGCCAATGCTTTCTAAGAGACCGGACTAACAAACAAACAGAATTATTACAGTACATGTGTGTATTGTGGAAAAGATACTATGTAAACTAGGAAAATGGACTGCTTCTGTTGTAGAAGCATCAATCACCAATATTAACCATGGAAATAAAATTATGACAAGTATGCAAAATGACCTTGCACATATATCAATATATCACATATCTACAATTCTATAGGGGAAAAAATTTACATAAAAACTGAAGTGACTTTCAAACTACAATGAGATTACACTAATTTTGTTTACTGCATTAACGGTATGATGTTTTTTTTTATTATTATTAATGCTTGAATGGTTTATATTTAAAATGATTTTAGATATTTCATTTTTGTTTGTGAATATGTATTTTAAATAATTATTGTTGGTTTGTGTAATAGTTTTCATTTCTAGAAGTAAAAGGGATGATATTCAAAACACTTGTGAAACTATTATTATTAAATTGTTAATTTTATTATAATTTCTGTCTTATTATTCTTAGCAGTGTGTCAAAATATTCTTCACATATTATAAGCATGTACCAGTGTGATCTATATAACTAATTATCTACCAGAAAAATTGAAAGCCAGTATTTATGAGCAAATACCAGTCTAGAAATTAAGAATCATAATAAAAGTTAGGTTATCACGTGATAATGGAATGCCCTACAAATAAAACAAATGACTAGCACTCATTATTATAAATATTTCCTCACCATGTTGTCCATAGGCTTGCTGCTGATAAAGTTATCATAAAAATAGAATTAAGCTCAGTAAATAGTGCATAATTGTAAAAAAGATATTATTAGTCCAATAAGTAGTTCCTTTGTCATCATAACTAGGGTAGTGTGCATGGAGTAGGTAACAATTAAATATTCATGAGCTAACTAGTATAGATATGATATGGTGGTATACCTATATATTAATGTTTAGTCAATAATTGATAAGTACAATATATATATAAAGCATGAGATCAGTCTAAACTAGCAATAGAAGTAGTTAAAATAACTATACTTATAATAAATAATAAACTACAAATTACCAGCATTACACATAAACAATCAAATCATCAACAACGAATAATCATACTTTCTGACCAGATGTAAAAGAAATATATTATAAACAGGCTAATTATCTAGCCACTGCCAAACCTAGGGCATAATATGCAAACAATTATTTGGATGCAAATATTTAAGTGCTAAAATATCTATAATAAAAAATAATGCTGGACTAATGATATATGCTAATCATCATCAATACTCTGGCCATATGGTACCATGAGTGTAAAAGCCAATTATAAACTAAATTTTCTCTACAAAAAATGAAGTGAAAAAACTTTAAATATAATATATGCATCATCCAGAAAACTATCTGGGTGATTATACACAAACTCCAACATATAATTCAATTAATCATTAATATGCAAAACTAGACAAGGAAGCAAGAGCCCTAGGGATTGTGTGAACAAGAGAAAGATAAATGTATATGCATAATTTATTTTAAATTTAAATAGTTTTACTGGGATAATTTAAAAATCCACAAAACATTAAGCTGCAATGAAATCAAGTCATACACTGCCAATTCATATAATAGATAGCTAAAGAAATAAAAACATGAATACTATTATTCTAAAACAATTATTTAATAAACTAACTGATAAATTAGGAAAATTGCAAAAAATATGATATTTCCAACTTTCATATATTTTATTTAAAACTATATAACTTTTTATAGCAAATATTAATCAGTTGATTTTTTAGTAATTAAATTAATCAACCATTACTTTCATTATTTTCTTTTTAATAACTAAAATATCAATAATACCTGTTTTGTCTTGAGGATAAATTCTTTTATTTCTAATTAAATTCAAGGCAAAAAAGCTATTATTAGACACTCAATAATAATTGATAGTTTCCTAAAAATATCACTGCCAAACATATCTCTAATTATTACATGGAAATAATCCTGTACTTCTAACCTGCAAAAATTTGTATGTTAATACTGATGAGCATTATGCAAGCTAGATGGTATATTTACAACAATATGGATGCCATTTTTTTGACCAGTTATAATAACCTTACTGTTTATAATAAATGTACAAGTTAATGACATGGATATTTAAAGTTTTAAATTAAAATCTTAAAATAAGAATAACATCAATCTCTATTATCTTCAATTTAATAAGGTCATCAAATCTCATCTTTAATATTCAGGGCAATTATAGAGATGGTTTAAAACATGTTGTGACCTAAATAATATTTTAATAAATATAATTCAAAATATTAAGATTAATAGTTTAAGATAGGAATTTCATTTATAATATCATATGATCATTATTTCATCCATAAAGTAGTGTCATCCAATACAATACAGTAATCAATGGATGTTAGAGGGTTGCATTTCATCCAATGATCTCATGCAATGCTCTCAAATCCAAGGCTTCTCACTGATGAAGGCCACAAACTGGAAACAAGTCTGGAGATATTGAATGAATAGGCACTAGATGGGGATTTTGATGTATAAATCTTATAGCAATGACTGATTACTATGACTTGCTCTAGCCGGCATTTCTGTAAGGAGTTTCTACAATTGTAATTTCATTTACATGAACAATTAATATATAATATAAAATGATAAAGTGACTATACAGTCAGAACAAACTTTTTGATATTACTCTTCAATTATCTGTTTTGTTCTACTTTTACTTCAAAGTTCTTTCTTTTATTATCATCTAATGAAAGTACTTATAGGCTTTTCTTACTAGTTTCTAAAGATAATATTCATTCTAATCAAATATTCAAAATATTCCAAAAATTATTTGATAAAAAATCGATTTAGCTCTTTCTTTTTTATCTATCCTTGTTTCATTTTTTTAAAATACTTTCCTTTTTTGCTATTACTGAATATTTTCAAAAGATATCAATATTTTTCAGTCCAAATGCTTGGTTAGATTATCTACAATTACAATGTAACCATGGTCTATTTCTTTTCCATAATTTATGTAACACAAATGTCTTTGGGATAGGTAAATAATTTCTATAAACAATAAAAGTTCACATCTTTATATTATATGCTTGAGTTATCAGTGGTCATCAAATAAGTTGTAAAATTAAATTCTTATCCCCAGATCAATTTTTGGATTTGATTTTATCAATCAGGTTTGGAATTTGAAGCTGTAATCATTGCAAGTAAACATATGACAGCTGTCTTTAACTTCTACTTTATAAGTTAAAAATAAGAAATCTCCTTATTTAATATCTACTAATAATTGGAATTTACAACATTTAATATTTAAAAAAAGAGATGAAATTATTTTGTTAATATAATAAGAATTTGAAAGGCAAATGTTGTATTAATACAATTTATGTTACTTGCTAAAATATTTTAATTTCTTTAAAATCTTATATATCAACAAATACATAATATTACATAAGATTCTCTTTCTAAAAATTATAAATGCAATTATGATAGACAGTGCTAGATTATTTTAAAAAGTTTTTGCTGAAAAAATTAAATAATGTCTTGGTTTTAAGCTGTTATAAATTATAATTACAGTTACTATTAAATATTTATATTTTTACAAAAATACCTTAGCTAAAAAATGAATACTTGAATTACCCTAAATTTAAAAAAATAATTTAAGATCGATGCCACTATGCAGCAATTAGTGACAAATGGAAATTTGGAAAAGCTATGAAATACCATGTGAATGTGGAAGAACATATATTGGTGAGACCAGTTGTCCCATTGAAAAGTGATTGCAAGAACACAAACTGATGATTAAAAAAGAGAAAACAGATGTGACTAGGGTAGCAGACCATGTATGTGCCAATGAACATATGTTCTATTGGGAAAATACAAAAATATTGGATAGAGAAGAAAAGGTATGAAGAAGAAATTTTAAAGAAGCTGCTCACATGACAATGGCAAAAAAATCCCATAAGCCAACCAAGTGTGACTGACTATACATAATGTATGGAAACCATTAATCAACTTTGCTCTTAGGAAAAAGTGGAGAAATCAGGAGGAATCTCATAGATAAGTAGATGAAATTTCTACAGACTGTTGCCTTTGGCAGGATGGCTCAATTGGTTAGAGTGTCACCTTAAAATTCAATACTCAAGAATCTACGAGTCCAGGTTCAAATCCCATACTAGTACAGGCCAGTAACATCTGAAGAAGAGGAGAGAATATCTCTCAAAATGTTATGCATTCACTAACCTTTTTTATGTGCTATTACTAACAGTTGAATGTATTTGGAATATTTAAATAAAGTTAATTTTTTCTAAAGACATTTAATACGCATATTAGATGATGGAAATAATCAAAAATACAATACTCATGCTATTTTTCTATATTTTGAATAGTTAACTTTTCATCATTTTGTTTATAATATAACTATCACAAAGACATTATTATTATCAAATAATATGGCTTTAAATTACAGAGTATGCCCTTGGGCAGGTTTTAAAATATAAACAACTTAAGATAAATCCTTCCACAAATATAAGTTGTTGTTTTTTTTTTGTTGTTTTAAAAATAAATAAATAAACAGGCTTTTCGATAATTGAAGAAAGTTTTATTTAATAATTTAAATTACATTATTACATGATCAAAATATATTTTAATTCAAAATTATTTTGTTAAAAATAAATAAATCTAAAATTAGATTATACTTCTATATATGAACACGCGCAAACGTATGTACAAATATTAAGAGCAAATGCTTTCTTGCTTTGACCTGTGCTGATTAGCGCAATGATAAATTGTAGAGATACTGTAATCAAAAAAAAAAAAAAAAAAACGGCTCAAATTAACTGAATGGAACTATTAAAAGCTTAGTGCTTGAGCATCGCACTAACTCCCAAGCAATTATAACGTATATGATTATTATTTTTTATTTCCTTATGCTTTGGGGGGAAAAACTAAAGGTATTATTCTTTTTTAATTAGGTACGAATCCTATATTTTCTGCTCAAAAAGCAACTTTGATAACTAGTTAATATACTAGTGATCAAGAAAAAATTGCTACATTTTAATCATCATCAGCTGAACTTTGCATTACTGAATGTCCATTTAATAAAATTAATTCTAGCATTTTAACCAGAGAGATTCATTATAAATTTCAATAAGTTCTAAACATTATCAAAATGCATTCAGAAACATTATACATATGTAATTTATTCACCAGTGGTAATAATTGTGTACATATGCTATCTTTATGGAGCTGCTGTCCATATATCAATGTAGAATTGAAAAGGCTAATAATCATTACATTTCATCCTTTGGTAAAAAATAAAACACATGCAACAAAGACATTAAGATAGAATATTTAAAATATGAAAATAATACAACTTATTTAGAAAACAAATCTGAGAGTAATATATTTAGTGAACAATTAATATTCGAAAAATAAATATTTTCAATAAATATGAGAATGCAAACATTCTATTAGGCATTTTATTAGTAATGATGGTAAACAGTATGAATTTTTTTTTGTTTTTCCGTCTTTTCCAATAGTATGTAGTATTGTGTAGTGTATATAGAAGCGTATGTGTGTGTAAAATCTATGTACTTGTATATGGAGCGCTATGTATATATGTACATAGGTGTGTATGTGCGATATGTAGGAACAGATGTGTTTGAAAATTTTATATGTATTGCATTGCTATATATTTTCTTGGAAACCCATATGCCTGGAGAAATTGTGTTGTAGCTCAAGCATAGAAATTTTTTTTTCGTTATATAGATGTGCAATTTTTTTTTTTTTCTGGATTAAGCAGTTGAACAAATATTCACATCCCCAAATGATATTTCATATATATAGTTTTATATAACAAGATTGTGTATTGAATTTTGAACATTTTCGTTGTTCTTTTGGTCGTCACTTGAAAACTCCTAATCAAGACATTTTTTTGTTGTTTTTTTTGTTTCATTGTATGTCCGGAGAAATGAAGCAGTAAATCTTAGCTTAAGATTGTGCTTCATGTTCTACCTACTAACCCGTGTTTAAACCCCTATATCCCATCCCGCTCCTTTTGTCATGTATATATATTTCATGTATATATTTGAGATACGCGTCTAAATTATAAAATTTAATGTTTCAATAACATGTTTTAAAATAATTATTAATTCTTTTCATTAATTATTAGTTCTTTTTTATTAAAGTATTATAGATGCAGCTCAAATATATACATAGGAGCAAAACTTACTAACAAAATATTGATGTTTTTAAATATTTATTATATGTCATTTTTGGCTTTTTCTTTTTAAATTGCTTGTTTTTCTATTAAACTGTATATTTTTTATAAAATCCAATATGGAAGATGTGACTGTTGGTAATTGTCCAAAAATAATTAAGGATTGGAAGCACTATTGTTTTAATCTGGGGAAGGTATTTTTTTTAATTAAAGTTTTACTTAAAATAAATGGAATTAAATAGATTAAAGATTTACTTGTGTTAAAAACATGTTGTCAAATCTATTTCTAATCTGGAAATAGATTTGAATTTATTTTTGGATGTTATCTTACAATTGCATCTTCAAAAACAACTGATAAAAGAAAAAGTATAAAATGACTGAATTTTGAATCACAGGGGAGATTAACTACTACAGAAAGATTAGCTACTCTAGTGAAATGATTCTTAACATCGCGGTGCAACTTAAAATGATGTAGTAGTAAATCCATCATTTCCTGACCCTTGTGGGTCGTTTTCCACTGCCATAATATTCTGCTACCTTCAAGTGAAGTAAAGGCCCAATGGAGAACTTTAATAATGCTAATAGAAACTTGCTGTCATTAAGAAAAATTCATTTGGATCCTCAATTCGCCGTGCACGTGCCATACTTTAAAATGGATTCTTAAAATTGCATGGTAAATTTCCAAGCTGCCACCTAATAGTCAATTTAGTCTAAATAATCTATCAAGATTTCTCATGAATTATTTAACTTTGCTTTTTATAAATCTGTGAATGTAAATTTGCTCTCAAATGATTTCGTTATATCTAATCCATCTCATATGCTCTGGCTTTCTTTAATTTTGGTGCGGTTAGTTATTTATTACTTGATTTTATATATATGCTTTTTATTATTATTATTATTGTTTTGCCAATCTCAAACAAACTGGTGAGCTTAATTTCTAAAAATCTTTTCTGTCATTTTTTTCTTCTTCTAAACCTTCATACAAAGGTTATTAACGTCCCCTTAAAATATACATATATAATGCATTGTAAATTAATATGTTCGCCAGATTGTTTTATGAATCAACATTTTAGGTTTGTTTTAATATAAAAATTGATTTGTTTAACTCTGTAAATCCAGAACTTAAGCTAATTAATGCTTTGAAATCTTATAAAATATTATTTATTTAATTCTAAAATAAGGTGACTTAATTGTTTTACATATATATATAACTGCTAGTTTTTTTTATATATACTCTTAAAATGTATGCTTAAAATATCAAATACCGTATTTATATATTTCAGTTATTGTAAAATCAATGAAGGTGAGATTAATTTATTTTAACTAGCAGAAGAAGGGATGGGGGGAAATCTTAATGTTTCTTTTACTAAATCAAATCGTAACGTATATTTTATTAATTTGAAATCTAAATCTTGATATTTCTTTTGCTAAATAAAATTTTCAAGTATATTTTAGTAAATGAAATCTAAATTTCTCTATATATATATTATAATTGCATGGCTTATTATAGTATTCAAACAAGGGTCATTTATTTTAAAGCTGTAAAATTTATTCAATGTTGTTAGAGACATATATCATTACTGCATTTCTGTCATTTAGCCTATCTTCGTATATATATATATTACATGCTTCTTAATCTGGGGGTTACAACAAGTTCGAACCCATAGATTTCTTCTCGTCTTCATATAAAAATGCCTCTAGTGGTGACCCCTAAGTCTGGCACATGCTATGCATATTCTTTCTTCGTATCAAATGCCTCTGACAGTGATCCCAAGTCTGGCACACGCTATGCATATTCTTTCTTCATATAAAAAGGCCACTAGCAGTGACCCATAAGTCTGGCACATGCTTTGCCCATCCATTTCTTCGTATAAAAAGGCCTCTGGCGGTGATCCCCTAAGTTTGGCACACACTATGCCCATCCATTTCGTTTTTCATCCAGAAGCACGACCTTTTCCTCTTAGTTATTTTTAGGCTATTATGTCAGCACCGCAAACTTCTTCGTATTATTATTATTATTTCTTTTGCTTCATGACCCAGTTTTAATGCTCTAATATTAAAATTAAGCTTTGCTTAAAAGATATATATATAAATGCCAATTACTTCTATTTTATTAATTAAGTTTATTTCAATCATATACAATCTCACCGTCGTAATTTATATATCTATATTTAAGAGTATCTATATGTCTTGGGGAAAATAAAGCATTCGTCTTACTATTGTTAAAATAATTTGTCATTAGATATTTTGTCATAAGTTTAAATATAATCAAATGTTTTCAAATGTATTTTATGTATTTTCATGACTATAATGGCAGGAAAATAGTTTGTATTTATATCTGTAATGAATCTCAGAATGCTCCCCTAATATATGTTAGTCACCACGTTTCTGAACCATAAATCAAAGCATTAATGGCAATTTTATGTAACTTCTTTCTAATAACTGATTGGCATCTTAATATTAGACCCAGCAAAGATGTGTGTTTATTTGTAATATATTATTAGCTAATAAAGAGCATATGAGAAATAATAGCGTGAATGACACTATGTAATTATCTACCGCCTGCTCATTCACGCACACTAATGTCTATAATTTATTTATAAATGTATAATAATTTGTCAGTATATTAAAATATATTTTATTGTCTAACTTATTTGAGTAGTTCAAATTTTTTTTTCTCCACTTCCAAATGTACAGCCTAGTTGATATATATGTTAGTTTAGTCATAGTCAATAGATGTCTCATTGTCTTCTCCGCTCTCCTAATTGGCCGGATTTAAAATTCTCATGTGCCATCACTATTATGTTATTCATTAGGTGTTTGATCTGGAGCTTAGAGAGTGGGTTCGAATCCAGGTTGGTCCCTGACCTAAATCTTGGGCTGGACTGGGTTTGAAGTACATTTTGTGAGTTCCAGCTCATGTTAGATGGATAAACATGTTTTGACCGGCACATAGGATTTTTTTTTTCTCGGGCTTGCAAAAAAAAAAAGAAAAGAAAATAATACATGTTTGAAAACATTGTAATATTATAATTTATTTAAAAAACAAACCTGAAATTAATATATTTAATAGTGAAACAAGAATGAAAAACAAATATTTTCAATAAGTGTTACAAACATTCTGAAATAAATAAAATTAGTATTTTCTGACATTTATTTAATTTCTTGTGGAATAATTATATTGATGATACTTGATTGAAAATATTAATTTTTCAATCATTGTTTATTCATTTAATATATTATTTTCAGGTTTTTCTAATTAAATTATTTTACTCTCATATTTTCAGAGATGTCATTTTTAGTTTTTTTTTTTTATGAAACATATTCTTTCATATTAAAAATTATAATATTAATTGTACAACTAAAAGCTATTTTTCTCTCTTCTGGACTATCTTAACCTTATATAAATATTGTGTACATTTAGCAGAAAATGTAGGCTTATTGTATACCATATACTTTATTCGTGCTGAGCATGATTTCAACATAGATATGTCATATTCATAGCAACCTAAGTTTATTTAGTGTTCATGACTTTATAATTTCTCAGTTATTACTTAATATTTAAAATACATTTCATTTATTTAAATATATTTAAATAATTCATTTCTTTTGAAAGTGATAAGCATGATTATTTTTTATTTATAGCCTTGCAATCTCCTGCGATTGTCCAGGCCTCTTTAATTTTGCATTTCCTGTTCTCTCAATACATACAATTCTGGCTGTAAGGAAATCAAACTTATGAACTGAATTGCATTTGTGCTCCATAAATATGGATGTGTATTCTTTATTTCCTGTGCCCTATTATATAGTATCTTGTTAATAAATTCACCCACTATTCACTAATGTTGCATATTATGATGAATCATGAGTAAATTTATCAACTAAACTAGCCCAGCACAGATATTTATATAACAGAATGCAGTAAAATAAAGAATACACATTCATATTTGTGGAGCATGAATGCAATTCATGCCACAAGTTTGATTTGACCACAGCTGAAACTGTATGTTTGGAGAGAGATGACTAAAAATGCAAAATTAAAGAGATCAAAATTAAGGAGATCACGAGGCTATAAATAAAAAAGAGTCATGTGTATAGCCTTCAAAGAAATAAATTATTAAAATAAATTTGAATAAATGGAATATATTTTAAATATTAAGCAATAATTGAGAAATTATAAAACCATGAATGCTAAATAAACTTAGTTTGCTATAAATGTGACATATCTGTATTGAAAGCATGCTTAGTATGAATAAAGTATATGGTCTACCTTTTCTGCTAAATGTACACAGCATTTATATTACTTTTAATTTTTTTAATCTAAAAAGATTTCTTTACTTAATCATATGTAATGTTAATACATTCACAAATCCCAATAGTACACTTGCAATTAAAATGTTTAGATGTAAAGGCAGGTCAAAATAGTATTTATAATTAAAATTTCTCAAATGTTCCTTGCATTTATTAAATGGCACTTAAGGACTCATTTTGAAATAAAATAGTTAGAGGAGGGGTCAATTAATTAAAATTTAGTTAATCCAATTTCAATTTTATAATATAAAAATTATTATAAAAAATTGTATACACAAATCATTTATTGTTGATAAAAATTAATCATGCCCGTTAAATAATTAGTTTTAGAATTTTGTTATCTGTCTAATCTTAATGTTTATGGTCAGTGTATAATAAATTTAAGAGCTGACGGTTTCTAACTCAGTAACTTTGGCACTTACTATGATATATCTATTGAGCAACTAATCATTTAATTATTTTTTATTAGTTTGTACAAATACTTAAATTTTTTTGGATTAAAAAAAGACATTAAATTGTCACATTGCTGAATGTCACAAGTTTTCTGTTATTAATTTGAAAAAAAAAAAAAAAAGAACATTTATTTGCTTAGTTTTTCATTATGGATTTTATAATAAAAAATTCCTAATTCTTATTAATTCTGTTTTCTAATAACTATAGTGATCAAAAAATGGGGGGGGGGGGGATAATTGAAAATATATACATATAATATGTATACATAATTTGCACTTGAAAAACAAAAAAAAAATACAAAACTTTATGTATTACTTGCTTTTTACATATTGCATTTTTGAAGTAATAAATTATTTTTATGGGTTTCAGTTATATATGGCATATTCGTATATAATTTTGATTATGAATATATCGAAGTTTCAGCTTGATCACAAAAGCCATCAACTGAGTGATGAATAGAATATTATAAAGATGGTTATAGACGCACTGAAAACACTGGGTTATAATAATATTAAAGTTCCACCAATAGAAAATAAAAAAATAAAAAATGTATATAAAATTTTAAAAAAATAAGTCAGAAAAGCTTCAAAGTAATGTTTGTTTTTAAAAATTCTTCCAAATAGGAGGAAGTGTGCATGTGTGTGCCACATATATATAGCAAAATTACAAGTGACAAAGGATAAAATAAAATAACATCAATATTTCACATCTTACTCCATGCATATATAATATGCTCTAATGAGCATACATATATATTCAAATATATATATATATTATTAACATAATTGATTTATTATAATAGCATAATTTAACATCAAATATATCCTTAATAAAACTATAGTCTGATAGTTTCTTCCTATGAAATAATCTTATGTAATATATTTCCTACTTTAAATGGTCAAATTTCAATCTTAAAAAATTTGTTCATAATGTTGTCTTTTTTATAAAATTTAAAATAATCAATCAAAAACAAAATTGTAATAGAGATTATTTTAAATAATATATTTTTATGATCATCATTACCAATTATTGAAAGATGAAGATCACTCCAAGCTTGATCGAGCTTTTCTTGTCTCCAGCTTCTCTTCTCTACATTACACTGGCAAACTTTATATTTCATTCATATATCTCATGTGATCTCTTTCTATATCTTTTACAATCTCTTGAGATCCAATACCACTTTCTAATAATATGGCCAACCAGCTCCAAAACAATCTCTTAATTATTTCAATGACATCAGTAAAATCATATATTTTGCTTTTGATCTTTTCATTTTAGTCTCAATATAATCTCTCCAGACTTTGTTAAGTGGTCATGAAATGTTTGCATTACTCTTCTGTTAAATGTCCAAATCTCAGATTCACAAGTAAGAAATGATAAAACATACTTCTTTTAATAGTAAATTATTTTTACCAAAAGCACTCTATCCAAGTTCAATTCTGTGATTAATTTCATTCATTATATTTTCACCTGTATTAACAATCTAACAAATGTATTTGTAGTTGTTAACTTCTTATATTTCATTATTATTAATCTTTATTTTCTTCTTTTGAGAAAATCCATTGAACATTAATTTACTCTCTTTGGCAAATATCTTTAAACCTACTTCCTTACTTTTACTTGACAACTCTTGTGACATTTCCTGAAAGTCTGAAATATAATTTGCAAAAATAACCATGCCATCTGCAAAATGTAAATGACTTAAATAATCTCCATATTACCTAAGCCTCTCATTTTAATCCACAAAATATTTATTGAAAAATTGCTGTAAGAAGTTTTGGAAGTATTAAAACATTCTGTTATATACTATTCTCAGTGTTAATCTTAGTATTATTATGTAATCTAATTTTAAATACTCTTCAGAATATGACAATACACTAGTCTATAACTTGATGATTCAATGCTTTAATCACTATAGAAATGCTTCTAGAATCAAATACCTTTTCATGATCTATAAATCCAAAGTGTAATAGCAATTCATATTCATTGGGATTTCCTATAACTTTTCTCAATATTTGGATGTGATACACTGTGCTAAAACCACTTCTAAATACAGCTTTGGGGGGGGGGGGGGAGGGTGCAATGAAAATCCAAAGCTTTCTGTAGATGAGTTATAATTATTTTGGTAAAAAAAATTTTATAGAAATAATAAAGCATTGATAGGTCTGTAATTTCTATTATATTCTTTAACACTTTTCTCAAATGTCAATATTATTATCTCAATCATCTGGTACATCTTTATGATATAGATATTTAGTATATAACTTTGACAACATTTTTTTTTATTTCTTCACTTGTTTCTTTTAGGATATCAATTATAATTACATGACTTACTGGAGCTTTTGCCTTCTTCATAGATTTATATATAATTTTATATCTTAGTTTAATAATGAGTTAATAGACAATGCTTAAATGTACTCATTAGTAATAATATATACCTCTGAAATCATTGTGTTAATTATATCTCAATACCATTGCCAGTAAATAAAAACTCTACATGTTTTGGTAGTGTAATAGAATGATGGACTAATGGACTAACTGTTCCTGAACCAAAGCTCCACTTTACCACTTCTGGTGTTCAAACAACACATGATTTCCTCAAACAAAGAATCATTCAATTATCATTATTTAATCAATAAGTTTTTTAGGTGTTGTAATTTTATCTTTAATTTTATACTATTGTCATTACTATATTAAATATTATAACATGACTGTTTTGTTTCATAATTTTTAGTAATATATAGAATATAGACTTTTCCAACATATTTTTTTTTAAAAATGATTCAAATAAAGAATGAAAATTTTCCTTAGAATACTGCTATTATTTTTATTCACATCTCTAAAATTAAGAGTATAAAAACAGTATTGACATTATATTAAATTATATAATTCAAAATTCAACAATAGTGTGGACTTAAGATCTCCATCATATTACAATTTTTTAGAATTTATCAATCCACTATTAATAAGAATATGTTGCTTTGACTTCTACAACAAAAATTTCACAAAGAGCTTTCTTGATAAATGATATATAAATATCAGCACTGGGATATATTTCTGATGATCTATTAAACTTTTTATTTATACAAGATCAAGTGATCAAACATTAATGATGTTATAAATATCGCTATTATATAAATAATATTCAAGCATTAATGAACCACAGAAGCATGAGCATTTCTTCAAGTTTATTCTAATACTGTATATACAATGTTTTCTCCATACTGTTCCAAAAACAGTTTCTTATTCATATCTATTTCAAAAATAGTTCATAATCTTAGAATTACTTGAAAAACAATTTAAAACTTAAGTTAGCCACATACAAACCAGCTCCATTGTAGCCTCTATGATGCTTTCAATAATGTGATATTAGTTTTTTCGTTCAATCATCTATTGTATTTCTATTTTCTCTATGATGATTCTAACATGCATCTCTCAATCTATATAATCTACAATTTTGTATTACTATTCTATTAACACTAGTAGAATTGATAAAATCTTTCTTAATAGATCCATAGGCAACATTTTTTTAATATTAAAGTTATTTCTAAAGGATTCCATCCAAGTTTAATTCTATGATTAATTGTAAACACTATAATTTCAATTATATTAAAAATTTGAACAAAATATTTCAAAATTATTATCAATTCTTATTGTCTTCCTTTTTAAAACTAATCTTTAACTTTAGTCCAACTTTTTGTTTTCTTTTCATAATTCTTTTAGCATTTCCTGAAATTATGGACAATTATTTACAAAAACAATCATATTATATACAATATTCTGCTTAGCTGAGTGATCTCTATTTATCTTATCACTATTTGTTTTCCCACTTACCAAGAATGACCTCAAAACATTTTGAAAAGATAAAGCACCATGCTATGTACATTCTCTCTTACTAATATTATTCTTTATAATGTCAATATATAGTCTACTTGCAAACAGTAATGAGATTTCACATTTTTAATCACAATAAAAATACTAACAAATTCTAATATCTTCTTTTATACTATAATATCACTAAGCATTCTTCCAGTCACTTGATACATTTTTGTCAAAGATTTTGTGCATAACTTGATAACAATCTTCCTATTTATCTTCTCTTTTTTTAAAAAAAAATAAAAAATTTATAATAATTCCAATCATTTTCCTGAGGTTTTTCATTTTTTTATGTATTTAATTGCACATCTCACTTCTGCAATATAGCATTTTACTTGTTGTTATTATTATTGAAAAAGCTACTATGTTTTCCTATATTTTATTATTATGCAGTTACTTGCAGAATTCTTCTAAAATATTTCAAGATGCTGTGTTTTAAGTATCAATACTACCTTTTTGTATGCCTGAAATAACTTTACCTTTAACACCAAGATATATAATGTTTTATATCTTTGAAATTTTTATTATTTTCTACATTTTTCCTTACCATTTCTGTTATATTTATTTATGCCACATAATCAGGTCTTTTAAATGAATCAGTTTAATTTTTTTACATTCTATCTTTTTTGACACCATGCCTGTCCTTGTCATTTTAATAGAAATTTTACTATTGAAATATCTTTTGCTTTTTTTTTGCTGCTAATATTTTAATAATATTTTTGTAAAATATCTAGTTATCTTTTTATGGGTCATATTATTACTGTGATATTCTTAATCACTTTCATTTCTCTAATTTTGGCATATTTCTGTGCTTTTGCATGGAATCAGCGGCTCGTGCTACATTTCATTAATGATAATAACTTTCTGTATCAAATTCATCAAGCAAACTATAATCTTAAAATAAATATGTATATTTTTTGTAAATCAAAATATATTAACGTTAAAATTCACTCACTACTACAAATATACATGTGTGTGTGATATGCGTGTAGGACTATGTATTATATACACAAGAATTCAAAATAGTAGCTTCTCTCTCTCACTTTTTCAAGGTAATTATTAATTTTAGTTTATTTTTTTTCTAATATTAATTTTAAATAGTAAAATATCCTTCAGTCAGTTTTATATATGTTTTTTTTCTTTACGGTCTGCATACATCTGGCTATCCATGTTAAAACTTATTTTTCCATCTCTTAAAAAAGAAAAAATCTCCTCTGAATCTCATATCAAGAGTAAAACAATCTGATGTATTAACTATGTAGCTCTTTTCAATTGTAAATGTTCAAAGAAAAAATATAGTCCACAATTGCTGAATTATATTACATACACCCCTCCCCCTCCAATAAAAAAAACTTGTGCCAAAAAAAAAAAAAAATCAAAGCACGCATCTTATAAATGAGATGATTAAAAAATATTTTCCGTTTATCTCTTAGCATTTATTAGTAAAAAAGATTTAGTAGAAACGTGTAATAATATATTTTCATTCTTAAAAATAACAAATAAATTACTCATTAAAATCTATATAAAGAATATTAGGATTACATATCCAGATTTATTAAAAAAAAAAAAAAATCGATGCTAACATTGGTTGCTTCTTACATCTCTAGATGTCATGGCTAGAAATTTTGTGGGAGAATAATTAAATAGGTTAAGCCAATTAAGCTATAGACACATATACATACTTACATACACACACTCAAGTAGACAAATGATTTCTATTTAGATTAATAAATTATATAGGCAGACAAAATGATTTAATAATAATGGACTAAATCAAATAAATTATTAATGCGTATTGTAAATTAATGTAAAAACTTTTAAGTATTTTAATATATATATATTAGTAATAAAAGTAATTAGTGATGAAATCAAAATCTATGTCTAACTTACAAATAACTACAAATTCAAGATGAGATCATAATTACTGAAATACGAATATATATTTATATATCATAATGTACTTTAAGTGAAATGACAAACGATTTATTGTACATGTATTACAAGTTTCTCCTTTGTAATTATTATTCTAATAACAATAATAATTTTAAAAAGAATACTAATAATAAATTAAAAGTTAATATCCTTGAGGAATTTTTTTCACTTCTAATCCGTAAGTAGAACCACTATGTTTTTTTATTTGACAGGTTACAACATTCCAGAGCAAAGCTTTGTCCTATTAATTCTAAATGTTTGAAAAATGCATTTAATACAGCAAAAACATTTCTTAAGATTATACTGTTTATATTCTTTAATAAGACTGTTGATCTCTTTACATTTATTGGTAATTAAGAATTCTGATAACGGACTGCTTAAGTTGTTAGAAGTAAACCCTTTGGCATTTTCAACATATAAAGCACCGACAAGTGCCTGGCTTCTGTCTTAGATTGAACTTTAATATTGGAATTAACTTTAAAAGTCAGCAGACCAAAAAATCCAAAACAGTAGCTATTTTATTCCTCTAAAATCTATTTTTTAAATGAAATAAATAAAATAAAAGGATAAAACAGGTTTAGCTTATTAATTTCTAAATTCAATAATAAATTATGCAAATTTCACAATGAAACAACTTTATAAACCCATTTTTTCCTCTCTCTCTTCCTCATTATATGAAAATTATTGATTTATTTAATTGTCCAATTAATAGCTTCGGCTATAAAAATAAATAGTTTAATGTGTAAAAGAACATTATAATAATATGGGAAGATCAAATCTTTGAAGATTAAAGGATTTAATAACGCTTAATTCCTTTATTAAAATATAAATTATCATGTAAATTATAAAATATGGGCCAGACAGAATAATTAAATATATAAATATCAACAAGATACTTTATAAAAATAAATCAACCTTTATCGTTTTGTACATATATATATATTTAAAAAAGGAATAGCATTACGGAATAACTTCTAGCCATTTCTCTAACAAAAAGGGGGCCAAGCTAGTGTAAATAATTTCAACAGGACTTCTCAGGAGCATATTTTCAAAAACTCACAGATCCACTACTTTTAATCACTAAACTCTTTATTTGTTGTTATTTAAAAAAAAAAAAAAAATCATAACTTTTAAAAGTATTCTAAAATAGAATTAAAATATTATATATATACTAAATAATCCTTAAGTTTATATTTCAAAGTTAGTTACAAAAAATGAACACTTACAAAATGTTAAAAATTATTGTGAACTTGCTTTTAACCACTGTATTATTTTACAAAGCACAAAGTTTATTTTTTATAATCAGTCCTACAATGTGACAAATTTAATCCAACATCATGTTGGCATATGCATTATAAGCCCTCTGCTTTAAACCATTACTTCTCTCCAACAATAGTTTTTTTTTCTTTTCTATTATTAATAAAAGATTTTTCATATCAGATCTTGAATATATAAATTATTAAACAAAAAAAAAAAAAAAGAAGCTATTATCAATATTTCTTTTTTAAATGTAATTTGGTGATGATAACTTTTAATCTTGAAATGGTACAGCATTTCAGATTTGATCAATATTTTCTTGTCTAATAGTAAATTCATTCTTCTCTAAATAAATTTTTGTACAAATTTTGGTAAAGCTATGGTGATGAAAATCTAATTTTGTTGAAATGACATGTACTAACATAAAGAAGATAATATTAACAACTAATCCAAAAATTGTTTTCTTAGCCAAAGAAACAATCATTCATTCGCAATTTACATCATTAGGTCAATGGTATTTATGACAAGATTATCAATCTTCAGGATTTGTCCCCAAGAGACTATTCCACAAAACAGTCACTGACTATTCTTCTTCACTTCTAAACCAAAACTATATCTCAAAATTGTTTTGTTGGTATATATCTTACAAATTGCCTTTTTTTAAAAAAAAAAAAAAATTATCCTTATACAAATATATTATTTATGAATATATTATTCATAAATAACAGAATTAATTTAAAATACAATCAAAAATTAATAATCATTGAGCTTAAAACAAAATCTTAACTTATAAAACATATTATGAATACAGATAAAAAACAATAAAATGAAAAAGAAGTTTAAAATGATAACTATGTTTTGCACTTTTCTTTAGTCTATTTAGTAGTATATGTAACTATTAAATATATTATCATATTCTATTATTTATAACTAAAATAATAAAAACACAAAATTACAAAATCAAAAGAAAACTTTATATAGTACAACTTCATGTATATGATTTCATACATCTATACTATTCTGGTATTCTATACAATTAAATAAATATAACTTATTATCATCATAATATAAATATTATCTACTTCAAATTAAAGTGAATCATGTGCTCTGTTTTTCAACTCTTATAACTTTCTTCACTATCACAACACTGATATCTGGAAATAATAACTCCTTAAGTGATCTCTCAGGTATAATCACTTGTTTAAACTTATATTATTTGTAAATTGTATAATTATCATTTTGCTTTTAGTATTCAGACATTTTATTTTTTGTATAATGTACAATTTAAAGCACTTCTATCTTTAGTTTTCTTCAACTGCTTTTCATTATCATTCATTTCTTCAATAATCTGCTAACAGAATTCATTTTTTACATTAATTACTTTACTTATAATCTCATCTGCATAACTGTTTATAACCTTTATATCAAGATTCAGATCACTGAAGTGTTTGTTCATTTCTTTTTTATCATCATTTTTTACAATAAATTTCAGCTTTCACTTAGTCCATTTTTTATTTGTCTTTGTTAGGATAATCATTCATAATTAAAACATCAACATTAACATTATTATTATCCATGGCTTCTAGATCCATGACACCCTTATTTGAAGGATAATTATCACTCTCTGCATTTTATTTTATCTATTGACATAACCATTATTTTTTAGGTTTTTATCATTTCTGTCTGGATTTTAATCATTTTTTCTTGGATTTTCAATTTGCATTCCATTGGACATTTCTCGATGATTTTCTAAAATCTTTTCATTCTTCATCTCTTGCTTTTCCAAAATCTGTTCATAATACTTTTGCAGATTTCCTAAAAACATTTCATTAATCTTTAGTTTATTTTCTAAAAACCTTTGATCAGTTTTTTGTTATATCTTTTTATTATAGCTTGATTTTTATAAAACCTTTCATCACTTTTGTTAGTTTTCTAAATATCTTTCATCATTCTTTTGTTGATTTCCCCTGAGTTCTATTATTAACATATTTTTATTATCTCTATAAGCATTTTAAAGTTTTGATTACTCACACTCTATATGGTTTCTAATGTCACTTTTGGTTTCATATATGGTTCTTTCATTGGCTCCATATTGACTTGTTGTTCCATCTTTTTAAATTTAGAATGTGTTACTATTGATTGATAAATTATCAACAGTAAAACCTTTTATTTATTTATTTATTAATTTTTATTTTTATATTTAATACTTAACTTTTCTTATTATTTGAATTTAGCATGCCAATTCTCCTCTTCCACATGCAATTCTCTCTCACCTTACACCTAGCATCTGCATTACCTATCTCTCTATAATTATCCTATCATCTGTTGAATACCAATTGCTTGATTCCTATCAAATTAGTTTTATATAATATCTATCTCTATTTTCTCTTAATCCTGCCTATATTTGTATCCTTTTTTACTTATTTAATATTAACACAGTGAGATATACATATATAAAATCTTTTACTAAGAAATTTAATTATACAGTATAAGTTAACATTAGTAATGAAACGAATCATTCAAAAGATTTAACATTTAATATATGTTTGATTTAAAAAATAAAAAAAATAAAATGATTCCAAAATTATCTCTAATTAAGATCAAAATGGTTCAAAATTATCACTTTCAAAATAATAAGCATATTTAAAGTAAAAAGATTAGAAAAGTGATATAATATATATTAATATTTTTATATATCCATCCTGTGATGATCTCATATTTTATTCCAATAAAATAAATAAGTGCACATATTCAATGACATTTTTTATTCTATAATTTTTTTTATAAAGAAATTAAATCAAATTAATTGAACGTATAATTAAAACTTTAATTTGCATTTATCTTTATAACATCCCAGTTACTAAATTGCCATTTATATATCATAAGAGTATTATAAAATAAATTATAACATAACTTTACTATTCTCAGGGTTTTTTTAAAAAAAAAATCTTACTGGGTAACTTAGACATATCAAACCTATTCAGATCTGATAGTGAGTGTCATTTATAATAGAATACACAACTGACCATGATGGATAGAAGGTCATTTGAGCAGCCATTAGGTAATGGAACTCAACTATATATTACAGGATAAAAAAGGCATCTTTAACACTTAACAAATTATGTGCTGGTTGCCCATTTAACTATTATTTATATTTTATTTATTCACAGCTTTACTTATTTCTCTTTTTATACTTTTATGGAACAACTTGATTCCATCATCATCATATAATCTGGCCCATGATACTACTACAATCTAGACTTCTAAACTAGATTTCAAAGCATAAATGTAATCTATCTATAATTATATTGCTTACAAGATATTGAAAGCATGCTTAATGGATTTAAGTGTATAAAAAAAAAAAATCCCACCCTGACAGAGTTCGTATATCTTGCTTCCCTGTAAACAATTTTCAAACTTTTCTTAACTCATGCCTCCAAATGCTTATATCTAATCTTACAATTTTAAATACACCGTATCACATGGCTATTTTGATTCTTTTAATTATACAGATCATTAATGATGACCATCCCCTTTAATCAATCTAGAACTAGTATATTTCTTTATCAAACAATATTCACAGGGCTCACACCTAAATACCATTTCAAATTAAGATATAGTATCTGATTCAAAAGCATTTTAAATATACACCTCCTTTGTTGGCTGCTTCTGTATACCCTAATACTTTCTCACTGGCAAGCATGAACTTTAAAAGAATAGTATAAAGTTTAAATTTATTTGCTTAGAATGAGATCAAATCAAGCTCAAGAGGGATTTTAACAATAAATAAATTTACTTAATTAAATATCTAATAATATATATTTCAACACATATATATGATATTAAACGTAAATTGACATTATAAAATAAATACAAAGAAAATTAATGCATTTTAGATTTAATTAATAATAATAAATAAATAAATAAATATTTAAAGGTTCATAACAAAAATTTCTATTAATAATCATAAATGAAATAAAATTTTATCATACCAAAATTAATTAGACCATTCTTTTATAAATTCATAGTACCATGATTATGAAATTATTACTATTATAAATGTATATACAGGAGGTTATTAATAAGTATTCAGTTTTAGTCTACATGATAAATAGAAGGGTACTTTTTGTTGTGGCAGAATAAAAAATATTTCTTTTTGAGTTAGATACCTCATCTTTCACTTCAAGCAGGCAACAGGTGATCATCTTCTACAGAAGAGCTACATGTTCCAGAGTACAGACTGGGATACACCAGGGTTTTAACAGTGCAATCTGATAGCTGGCAAGGAACAGTTAATTACCAATATAATGCCAATAGCCTTCAAAAGCCATTCTAAAATAATTCTTTGACTATAGTTATCTTCAGGTTAACTTCCACAATATGTCCAATATTATCATCAGTCAAGCAAGAAAAAGAGAGCAAATTGTTCAATGCCTATTTATATTCATCATAATAACACAATACAGCCGTTCAATAACAAATCTTTGGTCAATTTAATCTTTGTTTTTTTTTATTAAATCATAAAAAAAATTTTTTTTTCAATTCACAAATAAATCCTTTCTCTTATACAATATGAGTAAATTACTAAAAAATAGAATCTAAATTAAAAGAAAAAAAATATTTGATCAATCTTTATTAGATATAATTAAATCAAAATAATTGTATATCCACCTTTTTGGTTATCTAAAATATTTTTATAATATTGTTAAAATTCTTGTTACTCGTTGGGCCAGGATAATCATTAATCAATGGAATTTCCAAACCTTATACATAGGTTTGACTTACTTTATATTCCTAGCTAATTAAGCACATGATGCACTGCCTTAAGGCATTAGTGTAATCTTTGATTTTATTTATATTTAACTATGTTTCTTTCATACTTGCAGCAATTAACTATCATGATTTCCTATGCTGCTCCTGAGACTATATTATTGATCTAATACAACTTTTGAATTTTCTATATACATGGCTTTCATACCCCACTTATATGTATACATTGAAACTTTCTTATTGTCATTATTTTATCCTATCATTGATTTCTTTTGTATCCACTCTAATGTGTAAATAAAGTTTTAATTTTTGAAAGTAAAATATTTTTCTAAATAAAAAAAAAAAAGCTATGATATATATATTCTTCTTCCTTATCTTCAACTAAGATGAATTAATTAAATGATTACTTTAATTACAATAAAAGTAAAATTTCAACAAATAATATAAATCATATACAATAGCTAATATAAATATAAATTAATCATACATAAAAAACCTTTTTTGGTATATGGTTTAATGTTCTTTTCAAATGTTAATCATCTATTTTAACATTAACCAATTATTGCATATATAATACCATTTAGTGTTCCATAATGGAAGTAAAATATGAATAATAAAATAAAACATTAGTACAATAGAATAAAGTCTCCTGATAGAGATCCAATATAACTTCTAAAAATGACTATATAATGTAACAATATACAAAACAAATAATATCTTTATACATTTGTCTTATATAATTTTCCATTCAATTCCAATTGGCCAGTTGTTAACTAAATTTATTGAAGTTTAGTAAATATTCATATAATTATTTAAATGTTTTGAAATGTAATATGTTTTATATATTTGCCTTCTCTTTGGATCTTTAATGAAATTTAAATGTTTAATATTTTTTATAGCATCTATTTTATGTCCATATGTTAAATAATGAATGTACAAAACGGATTTATCATCTTGTCTATTAATTGTATTATTAAATTCTTTGGCTCTTACATCTAATTGTTTCCCTGTATGACTGTAGCAAATCATGTTGCTAAAGTCACAGTTCATTTTATTTACAATTCCTTTTTTGTATTTTGTATCATATCTTAATTTATAATTATCTATTAGAATTCAGACTTTTGATATTCAACCATCCAATATTTATATGCTTATAAATATAATTTTTTATCAATGTATTATAAATTTGGGGATATGAAAGTTTGATCTATTGCTTATTTGAACTATTGTTACTATCATCATTATAATCATTTTGCATAAATATGTTATCATCTACCATAGATTTCTTAAAATTAAAAAGTATATTTTTATAGTTTTAATGTTGTATTCATAATCTCTATATAATTTAATAAATTGATTCTTTTTTTTTACTTAATAATTTATAAAATAGTTATATTTTCATGACATAGAAATATATATATAAATACAATTATTATATTTTAGTCTAGAGATATTAATTTAATCCTTTTACAATTAATATTTGTTGTGACAAAAATATACAACATATAAATTTTATAATTAATCATTGTCAATATGTTAACTTATACTTTTAACATGCTTTATTTTTAATTAGTTATTTACTATGGCTTTTACCTTACAAGAAATATTTGTGTATTGATAGTAATAAATTATGCGTTTCACTACGACATCTGACATATATATATATGTTATAATAAATAATAAATATTTTATTTAATTTTTTTTTCATAGTACTTCAATCTCAATCCAATGTCTTAGTTAATGTTGTTAGTTGCAATTAAGCTGTAAAAGAATAGACCCAATCCTTCAAAAAAAAAAAAAAAAAAAGCTTTTGCTTAGAAAAGAAGGTAGATTGATTGTAATATTAGGATATGTATATATATTGCATGATGCACAAGTTAATAATTGTAATATAATTGAAGAGTTGACATTTTCCCAAGTGAAATACTACTCTACACTACAAAGATAAGATTTATTATTTTGCCATAATAGTGTAACGTTCACGGTACAAATAAGATTTTATTATACAATTTGTGATCTCGTATTCAGTGTCCCAATTACATTAGATTATAAATCACCAGTTTGCAACATTTTAGGCAACTTATCTGCAGCAATTATTTTTCTTGGTCACTTAATCCTATTTTAAACAATTCAATTCTACTCCCAAAAAAAGGAAACCAGTTTTTATTTATTTAAGGCACCCTGATACAGAGTCAGCAGTTTATTTATTGGCCAGCAATCATGGTGGATTTTTTTAAGAATTTCAATAAACAATATTTAATAATTAACACCAACATAAGTTATATTATTACTTTATTAATCTATACTAAAATATCTTTACTAAGGTTAGAATAACAACAAATTTAACAATGATAATAACAAGACAAAAAAATGTATATAACCAACTTTGTGTAAATCAAACTAACTAAATATTTAAAACAAATGGAATATTCTATTTAAGTACTTTATGAATTTGATTTCTAAACTGTCAATTTAATTTGCACTAGAATAAATACAGTACAATAGTTATGATTGATAATAGTATTTAAAATATTATAATAAATGAAAAGTGGAATTTGCATTATTTACTATCATATTTGTCATAGCACTATACAAATATTCTTTGCATGGTGAAAACAGAGGATTTTGCAATTGTCTGAAACTTATGTAATAAGTATTAACCCATATTATTTTATTATCACTATTGTAATTTGAAATCAGTGGGTATATTGGATATGCATTCATAATTCTAGCATATTTTTTTGCACAGGTGACTTGCCTAAGCAAAATTCTATGTTTTATATTTGATAGCAAAAATGGAACACTACAAAAATATATTTCAGTTATTTGCAAAAAAAATGAGCTCAAGATGGATATTAAGTAAGAGGGAAAACGGCAAAAAAAATAAATTAAAATCAATAAATTGAAAGTATCAGATTAATTTTACTTAAAAAATGGTCAATTCACAAGACACAAGGAATTTTAATTTTCATTTTGTTATATAAGTAATACTTTTTTTTTAAGTGTCATAGCATCAGCCCGGACGCGAACCCACAACCTGGGCAATTGCCTGCTAGTGCAAGGCAGTCGCGCTGACCTCTCGACATAATAAAACAGAACAAAGAGGAAAAAAATTATCCCATTTGTCAAGCATATGCACATACATACACAAAAATAATGTTATTAATTATGTGTTTAAGAAGCTATTTCTAAATAAATTATTAATCTTTAATATTAAATAAATTTGTGAATATGAGAGTAAATGTAAAACACCTTCACATATTAAACAATACAAAATTTATTTCTTGTAAAATAATGCAGCAGCAACAATAATACAAAATAAATCTCAATATAATTAAAGAAATGATAAATCCATTTCAGAAAATCATAATAAGTTATATTTAAAGGATATAAAAAAGAAAAATATTAATATATATGATTTATCAGTTTTATTTTATTTAAATGAAAAAATATGTGCAATATAATGAATGTCCGGAAGAGACATTGTAATTATTTTACAATCACTATTGGATTAACTTCGTTTTCTGTAATATGCAGATAAAGTAAAAATTGTGGTTCTTCATTTGTGATTTCTTTAAAATGATCAACTACAAATGTTAGATGAATTCCTCAGAAATAACTAAATGTTTTAAAATAACTATTGTTGTGTATTTGCAAACATATTATATGGATACCAACAAAATGAGTAAGACACAGGAAATTATTAACAAACAAAATTTAATAACAACAAAATTAATAATAAGGAATGGCTAACTAAAATGCATTTGGCATTGAACCTCATAACAAAGTATTATTAACAGCAATATTGATCACTCTACACACAAACAAATAAAGCTCTCTCTCTATATATATACTATTACTGGGTCAAACTCTGACCCCACAATCTATGCTCTAATCTGGGTGTGTACGAATTGTTAACAAGTACGTATATTCACAGTTCATTCTGTGTTCCTCCTATAGAGCCTGTCAGGTTTAAAAAACAAATAAGATCTGTGAAATCTGCTTTAGTTTCTAGCTAGATATTGTTACCTTCAGAGGCACAGTCTCTGGGATTGCTTCCCCCAGTGAATGAACTGTCCGTTGCTTCCCAGAGAGATTCTCACTAGCTTCTTTCAGCCCTTTTCTAACTCAAGTCAGCTCCAAATACCCAGTACTAATAGAAAAAACAAAATCCCTAATGAACATGCAAGCCAATCTGCAAAATCCAAAATAACCTCTGCACTTTTCTGTACATGCTATTTATATATCTCACTGATTTCCCTTGGGTATTCCGGTTTTAATTCTTGATTACTAACTTATTTCCTCAGATACCAATCAGTCTGTTTTTCCCTCTGGTATTTTTAACTAGTCTTTTTTGACTTCGATTGTGTTCCACAAATAATTCTTATTAATAAATCTCTCTTAACATTCATCAAGTAGAATTTCTTATTATTTATAATAGACAGGGTATGAGCACAGACTTTCACATGATCCACCACTCTCCACACTATCTCATAACACTGATACACCTGAACACACATATGTCGAAAAGATAAATAATCACCAATATACGTATTTCATGCTAAACCAGCAATCATCAGTTGGTCCAGATTACCATCTCTACACATATATGCTACAAGTGCTCAGATATATATTAAAATAGCAAATCCTCCTACTTTAATGGACAGGCTTCAATGTACTCCACACTCCAACTCTTCAACTGTCCATCCAATTGAAAATCTGATGATGGAACGCTCAAAGGCCACCCTTAGGCCGAGATTGTTGTCACACCCATGTTGACCTAAAGGTCAATCTGACCCCTCATGTACAGGACATAATCCATTAAATACATATACAAGGGATAGGCAGACATCTTTAATATGTAATAGATGAAATACCCAGGCTTATATATACCTGTGTCTATATATGTAATAGACAGGGTATGAGCACAGACTTTCACATGACCCACCACTCTCCACACTATCTCATAACACTGATACACCTGAACACACATATGTCGAAAAGATAAATAATCACCAATATACATATTTCATGCTAAACCAGCTATCATCATCTATTACATATTAGAGATGTCTGCCTATCCCTTGTATATGTATTTAATGGATTATGTCCTGTAAATGAGGGGTCAGATTGACCTTTAGGTCAACATGGGTGTGACAACAATCTCGACCTAAGGGTGGCCTTTGAGTGTTCCATCATCAGATTTTCAATTGGATGGACAGTTGAAGAGTTGGAGTGTGGAGTACATTGAAGCCTGTCCATTAAAGTAGGAGGATTTGCTATCTTAATATATATCTGAGCACTTGTAGCATATATGTGTAGAGATGGTAATCTGGACCAACTGATGATTGCTGGTTTAGAATGAAATACATATATTGGTGATTATTTATCTTTTCGACATATGTGTGTTCCGGTGTATCAGTGTTATGAGATAGTGTGACACAGGTATATATAAGCCTGTGTATTTCATCACTTATTATTTATATTAAATTCGTGTAATTTTCTTTCAATAAAACACTAATTAATTTTATTCTCATTCAATTTAACTTTATCTATTACCCAATTATTAAATATATTTCTCTAAATATATTTTCTTTGCCTTATATCTTGTTTTTCTGGAGTAATAGATATGTTGTTTACTTCCATAATTATTGGGTTTAAATTTAAATATTAATATGAAACACACCACCTCCCCCCCACTCCCAAAAATCCATGATTAACTTAATTACATATTTGTAATTTAGTAGGACTTCGCTTTTTTGCGAATCAGTCTGAGTAATTTCTCCTTCACTTTCAGTACATCTTTCACTTCCATCTATTTTATCCATGAATCCGACTTTTCATCTTCCATTGTTCTTTCTTCTATTGTGGAATGGTTTTCTTGCATGTTAGTCTTTGGGGCATGTATTTTCTCTTCTCCTATTTTAATAACTTAAAAATTGTGTTAGTTGTTTTTTGAGCTCTGACACGGTTTTTATAGTGTCTATATAGCAATTTGTTTTCACCCTTAATTAACACAATATGGTCTCTAATTCAGACTGCTGTTCTAAAATTTCATAAGAATTATATTAGTTTTCATGTGGTCCATTGTTTTTTTGGGTAGATTAAAGTTAAACTCATTCTTAATCTTCTTCCCGGTAGGAGTTTGACCAGTATGATTCTGGTTATTGTGCAAGGTATTCAGTCTTTCCACAGCATCATTTCATGTAACATATTTTCTAAATTCACACCATTATTTTTTCTCAATGCCTTTTTGATTTGCTGTACTGCTTTCTCCATCATACCATTTGATTGTGGATGGTATAGGGGGAGGTGGTACTAATATGGTGAATTCCACTATCACTAAAATATTGTGATAGTGTATAACTGGTGAAACCTGTTACATTATCAGATACTATAGTCTCCAGAAATCCCTGTATTGCAAAATGTTTATTGAAATGCTTGTTTCTTGTTGGCAGTGCAATCTGTTTGACATTAAGTGCACATTTTAATGTATTTTTCTGTGTCAGTATTTGTTTTTGCCCACCAGACATAGCTATGTGCTTTTGCTTGCACCATCCCTGGATGGCACTTATGAAATAATATTAAAAACTATATTTTGTTCTGTAAGGATATCATTGTTTTAGCCTTGTTATTATGCAACCCTTACATACTGATAATTTTTCCTTGTTAGCCCAAAATTCTTGGGCCAAACAAGACAGTTTTGTCTTTAGTCAGTTTTCCTGTATCCATTTTATTAGTATCTGATTCCTTGATTTTTTTTTATTCATTGTTTGACTGTTTCACTGTTTATTCTCTTATACTTTCTATTTGTCTATATAATTTACCTCTACTTCAGTATTTACCAGCTCTAATTTACCTGGTATCTTGACAGAGCATCGGCATGTGTGATCTTTTCCCTTTTTGTAATTTAGTTGGTAATCATATGGGCCAACATATTCCACCAGTGTAACATCCTTGGGCTTATGTATTCTGGTGCTAATTTATCATGAGCCAAAATATTTCCAAAATTTCTCCCTCATATATATGGGTGAAATTGTTTCAGTGCAAAAACTACAGTCAATGCTTGCTTTAGTAAATGTGCATGAAGCATATGCCACGGGTCTTTCTCCCTTATCATAGGGGTGGCATAATACTGCTTCTATACCATATTCTGATGCATTGGTAGTAATTTTCTTTTTTTTTTGTCACTACTGAAATGGACTAAACTTCGGACTGGCATTAATAGTGCTTTTATTTTTTCAAATGCTAAGTTGTGTACCTGCATCCATTGCTATTTTTGGTCTTTCCTAAGTCAATCATATGATGGTTTGGATGCCATTGCTTTGTTTTCTAGAAAAGGCTTGAAAAAGTTAAGTAGCCCCAAAAATGCTTGTAATTGTTTTAAGTTTTTAGGTTTGTCCTCATTTTTAATTGCTTTAACCTTTTCCAGGCAAGGTTTTTTCCTCTTGTCAAAAATGATATATCCCAAGAAAACTGATTCTTGTAGTTGCCATACACATTTCTCTTCATTCAGCTTAATGTCTGATCTTTTAGTCTTTCACACATTATCTGAAGTCTGTCTCTTAAATCTTTTACTGATGTTGCTGTGATAAGTAAGTCACTAAAGTATGGTATCACTTCAGATAGTGCATTTAAAATATGATCTATTTTTATATAGAAAATGTTAGGGATTATTGTGAGTCCAAATGGAAGTCTGTTGTACCTGAACAACCCAAAAGGTGCTGTTAAAATTAATATTTTTTGTCATTCTTTCTGTCACCTTGATCTGGTGATAAGCAGAACTGAGGTTTAACTTGGCAAAAAATTTTGTGTTTGTTAATTGGCCAGCCTCTTTATTTAAGCATTTATTGATTGTGGCTGTGTAATCTCCAGATTCTGATTTGGCCATTTGTCTTCATAATAACTACTATTAGCATTGCCCAATCTGCCGATTCAAACTGAGTTAATATGTCTTCATCCTAAATAATGCTCTGATCTTTTCCTCCACTTTCTCTCTCTGCACTAGTGGTATTTTCCTAGCTTTACAAATAATTGGGTTGGTTTCTTCTATTAATATGATATACACTGGATTTGACATCAGTTCTAAATATTTTGTGAATAATTCTGGGAAAACTTGCCATATTTCTTATTCCATTGATGAGTTGGTAACCATATAAATGTTAATATTTATTCCTAGTTTTTTAAATCAATCTCACCCTATTCGCAGACTGACCTGAGTCTGTACTACACACCCACACTCACACACACACACACACATATATATATATATATATAAGTAAAGTAACTGTTTTATTGTAACATTTTATTGAGACTATCATGTAACCTATTATTCCTAATTCATCCCCACTTACATCTATACCCTTGATAGCTGTTTTATGAATTTCCATGGCTGCATGTTCCCCTTTAATCTGATTCATTATCGAAAATTATTGAGACAACCGACCATCTATTTCCATATCTACTTTTTTATTGCAGACTTCCACCCATAACAAGAACTTGATTTGACCATCTTCCCTTATCATTGCTATCATTTGAACCTATCTTCATTGTAATATCCTTTTCCTTAATACAAATTGCTGTTTGCTCTATAATAAGCTCATGGGCCACTACCTTTTCAATAGCTTCTTCACAATTTCACTCCACATCAATGAGCAGGTTTTGTTAGGATCGTTCTTCCAAAATGCCCTTGTTATTTGCTTTCTTACTTTATTGTTGACTTCCTTAACCTTTTCTTTCATATCTTATTTATTTTGAAACTTCTATTCTCTTAACTCTTGCTTTAGTTCTTATTGCTCCTTTTCTAGTCTCTCTATATCTGATGCTGAATCTCTTTTAACAAAATAAAATTTTCTAACTGTGTGCCATACAATGGTCACTGGCTTGCATCACTAACATCGAATTCTCCTATTACAGACTGACTAAGTGACTCTACTCTATTACTAGCCTTTAAAATTATTTCATTATACTTAGATCAAGATGGTAACTGCACCAACTTTTGTTATTTGCATATATATTATATGTGTACTTAATACCAACAAAATGAGTAATACACAGAAAGTTAATAACAAACAAAATTTCATAATAACAAAATTAACAATAAGGGATTATCAGTGGTAACTAAAATGCATTTGGCACTGAACTTCACAACAAAGTATAATTAATAGCAATATTGATCATTCTACACACAAACAAATAAAACCCCATTTATATGTATACCCTACTATTGTATCAAACTAACCCCACAGTCTATCACTCAAATCTGGCTGTGTGCAAATGTAACAAGTGTGTGTACTCACAAAGTATTTTGTGTTTCCTCTGAGATTGCTTCTCTTGGTGCATGAACTGCCCATTGCCTCCCGGACAGCTTCTCACTAGCTTCATTCAGCCTCGTTCTAACTCATGTTGGCTCCAAACACACAAGCAAATCCACAAAAACCAAAAAAAAAATCCCTTTTTATATCTCTCACTGATTTCCCTTGGGCATTCTGGTTTTAATTCTAGATTGCTATCTTATTTCTTAGATATCAATCAGTCTGTTTTCCTGTCTGGTATTTTTAATTAGTCTTTTTCGACTTTGATTATGTTATGCAAACAATTCTTATTAGTAAATAACTCATTATTTATCAAGCAGAATTTCTTATTATTTGTTTTATGCAACTAATTTCTATTGTTTATTTTAAGCAAATATTTTTTATCATTTATATTAAATTTGTTTAACTTTCTTTCAATAACATACTAATCAACTTTACTCACATTCATATTTAACTTTATCTGTTAGCCATCTATTAAATATATTTCTCTAAACATATTTCCTTTGCTTTATCTCTTTTCTTTTTGTGGAGCAATGAATATGTTGTTTACTTCCATAATTATTGGGTTTAAATTTAAATATTAGTACAAAACATACCAACTACAAAATGACCTTCCCCCTCTACTACTAACATGCTATGAAAATTAATATAGAACTTAAAATAAAATAAATGATTTCCATAGTGAGTAAAATTTTATTGAAGCAGTGAGTAGAATGCCATTAAAGATGTAATGAAAATAAAAAAAAAATAGTACTTACAAAAAGTAAAGAAAAAAAATTATACTGTAAGAATGAAAAGCATAAAAAAAAAAAAAAAACAAGAAACAGTAAGAGAATTTTATTCCTCTTATTTTTTATATATTCTGCTAACAATTTTGATACTTAGTGCATTATTATTATTCATATATTTTTTCTACAATTTTTTTTTCCAATTCCAATATTTTCAAATTGACATTTAAAATATACTTTTAATTAACTTACATTAAAATTTTTATCATATACTTAAGGATTAGTCCAGACACAAATGGATAACTAACATTTTTATCATACTCATTTTTTAAATAGTGAGTCTGCTATAATGATAACTATATTTTTTAGAATCTTGTGAAAATTCTGAGTAATTGTAGTGCATACACTGATATATTTAATTCTGTTATCACTTTGTTAGATATAGAAAAAAAGGGATATATTTATTGTAAGACTATATTTTCTGATTCTTTGGGGCAGTATAATGGTTTCCAACCATATTTTTAAAATTATTTTTATCGTAAAAAGAACAATATTAGTTTATGAAATTGTATCCCATAAGAAAAATTGATTCAGTTTAAAAAAAACCCAAAGAAAACAGCAACTCAAATAATTATTGTCTCAATACTTTTTCTCCTCATATTATTTATTGAAACTAAAATATGAAAACAGAATAATGACGTCCATATAAAATAGGGTTTACTTACAGACAATCATAAAAATAGTAAACTGAATTTTTTTAATTAAAAAAAGGTACTTAAGAATTAGTCTCAATTTTCAGAGATTTATAACTATTTTCATTCTTTTGGTCATTAGTCAACTTATTTTTTCTTATATCTTTTTCCTTTTCTTCTCAGCATAATTCGTTTTATCTAAATAATGTCAAATCCAATTTGGTTTCAAATTCATAATTATTTTAATAAATAATTACTTTCATTTATTCTTCTTAACTTTTCTCATCATTGGAAATTATCCTTTCAATTTTTTTATTTTTCTTTAAAATTTCCAATTCAAAAGTGTTCAATATTTTCAGAATGTTTTTACTAATTAGTCAAGTCTATGCTTCATATGAAGCCATAATCCAAACAAAACCTTTAACATATTTCTTTCTTATTTCCAATTTGAAAATTTTTCAAAATAATTTCTATTCTTATTAAAACTTGGTTAGCCATTGCAATTTTCATTCTAATATTTTTATTGTTATTTCCATTATCAGACAGTTAACCTCCTAAATATTTAAAATCACAAATATATTCAAATATTTCTTGACTGTTCTCTTAATCTTTGATTACTATTACTATTGCTTAAGTCATTAATTCTTATGTAAATCTTTGTACAAATTACATCAAAAAATTTACTTAAACAATTAAAAAATAAAAAAGACATATCTTTCTATTCTTCCTACACTTATTTGTTCTGTGAAAAATCTATTTAATTTTATATATATATTATTCCATATAAAAATGTATTAATAGTCATTTAGTGAAGTAATAAACTAATCTTTAAAACATAATTATTAAATTAATCATGAAATAATACTTAATTAATTTTATAATGTAAGCAATGCAAAATTCAATAATAATTTATTTACAATAAGGATTTATGTATTTGAACTCAGACTTTCACACGACCCACTACTCTCAGTACCATCTCATATTGCTGATCCACCTGATCACACACACGTTGAAAAGATAAATAATCACCAATATACGTATTTCATGCTAAACCAGCAATCATCAGTTGGTCTAGATTATTATCCTCACACATATATAATCAGTGCTCAGTTTTATATTAAGATAGCCAATCTTCATACTTTAATGGACAGGCTTCAAACTATTCCTAGTCACAACTCTTCAGCCTTCCATTTCATTAAAAATCTGATGATGGAACGTTCAAAGCCCTTATTAGGGCCAAGGTTGTCATCCTACCCATGTTGCCATATTAGTCATTCTGACCCCTCATGTACAGGCGAAAAATCCGTTAGAGAAGTGGGTCATGTGAAAGATTGAGTTCGAATCCCTAATATATTACATATATAAATGCAGGTTTAAGCCTGTGCAACGTATTAATTTATATAGTGTGTAATAAGTCTGCCCATCCCTTGCATATGTATGTATAAATGGATTATTCTCCTGTACGAGGGGTCAGAATGACTAATATGTCAACATGGGTAGGATGACAACCTTGGCACTAATAAGGGCTTTGAATGTTCCATTATCAGATTTTCAATGAAATGGAAGGCTGAAGAGTTGTGACTAGGAATAGTTTGAAGCCTGTCCATTAAAGTATGAAGATTGGCTATCTTAATATAAAGCTGAGCACTGATTATATGTGTGAGGATAGTAATCTAGACCAACTGATGATTGCTGGTTTAGCATAAAATACATATATTGGTGATTATTTATCTTTTCAACATGTGTGTGATCAGGTGGGTCAGCAATATGAGATGGCACTGAGAGTAGTGGGTTGTGTGAAAGTCTGAGTTCGAATCCCTAATATATTACATATATAAATGCAGGTTTAAGCCTGTGCAATGTATTAATAAGGATTTATATAAATGATAAAATATTTACAAAAATATAATCATGCAATCACAATTATAAGTTTACATTATAAATATAGTCACCAAATAAATAGATCAAATAGTTAATAAAACAATTGCCTAATATATATTGTCACTGATAAAAAAATAAATAATAATCCAATAATTAGGTAACCAGATGGTGCCTAGCTAAAATCTTAGCTTAACTAATAATAAGTGAATCACTCTCTTAATGTAACCAATATTTATGTCTGTTTTAAATATTAAAAAAAGTATAAATTATAATAATATCTCAGAAGTATAATAAATATAACTGTTAGATACAGAGGAGAGTAAATAAATCTAATATTTATATGGCTGACGAATACTCTCTAAGTTTTCAAATATAAATAAATTGAATCTAATGTTCTCTCAGAGTTTAAAATTTTGAATATGATAAATAAGATTCTTTAAGTTTTATGATTTACTTATAAACATTATAATCAACATGACTGAATTACAAAGGGCATTTTACCGTCTCCAAACTATATCTTACAGTAACTAAGCATTAATATTTAAATTACAGTATATATGCTAGTATTAGTGAATAATATTAAAAACATTACTTTTATAATATCAGTGCATTTTTAAATAAACATATGTAAACAAGACATTTATTTTATATAGCGCGATGTTTTATAAACTGTAATACCAATAAGCTAATGCACATTCGCTTTCTAGTTATCACTATATAAATGAATACTCCCACTTTTTCAAACACAAGATAAAGTCTTTGGGAAAAGATAGAATGAATCCATCTATCTTTTCGACCCAAACGTATATGTATGGGCAAATAAACATATGATAATGTCACATGACCATAAATTATCAATTAGATGATGAGTGTAAAAATATGAAAGATGAACGTCAAAATAATATAATAAATATAAAATCTTTTTTTTTTTTACAAAAGCAGAAGCAATGTATTTTTAAATGCCTTTTAAATATAAGAGATTTATCTAAATTTAAACTATGCTAAAAAAATGTATAAATATCTCTATGTGTTGTTGGACAAGCAATTCATTGAATAAGGTTATTATGCAAGTAATAAACGTCAGTATTAACTAATTATTAAACAATTAATGAAAACAATTTCCATATGATCTTTATTTATATAGTCAGTTTTCCAAAATATATATTATACTGGGTTCGAATATGCATCCTTGAAACACTGGCCTCTTAGGCAGAAAAGAACATATTCGGAGAATATGTATGTCCAAACGATAGCTATAAAATATGTATAACTAGCGTTACATTTCCAGGACATAACTTCTTCTCGGCTGTTGAGTTCAACACCACGTTCAAAGCACTTTTTTTTATTTGTGTATAGACACAGGCGCCAGCTATCTATTCGAGAATGAATAAATAACGCACTTTGAGCAATGGCCACTAACTCAACACCTAAATATCCACAGCTAGCTCAGCTGTTTGTAATCACTAATAGATTATACATAATTAGTGGTTAAAAGAATTGTAAAAGGAATTTATAAAAGAGATTGATAAAAAGAATTGACCGACAAATAGAGTTTAATTTTAAAGACAATTTATTAACTAACATTAATTTACTAAATTTAAACATCTTTATAATTTAATATAATACACACACATTTTAAATAACATTTCTAAACTAGTTTAAATATTTTTGTAGATTTTAATAATAGAACACTGGTATTTATCTAATTTAACTAATAACACTGATATAATGATCACGCACATATTAACTCATATAGCATTCACAAATATAATAATAAAGCAATAATAGCATTTGAAACTTAAACACACATATCAATAGTTCATTTTATGTATGACATAGAGTTCATATAATTAGACTCTTGGAGGATTCGCACAAATTAATGCAATGCAATGGCTGTTACAGTGTAAACGAAATAAGCAAATGTTTTACCTAGAATTTTGAATGTAGACGTAGAATTTTGTTCTCTTTGGTGGCTGCTTTTGGTGAGGATATTTCCATTAAGAATGCTTCCAGCCGGCTGGGACGTTTCCTTGATGAGTTTCATTATTCTTCATGATCATTATTATTGAAAACAATTAGATATTGACGGAGATTTCCAAGTTGTTAAGCTGACATTATTTCACGGGCAGATCTTGCTGTTTTCATCGGACATCAGGCTGTGGAGAGGCATGTATTTCCCAAACTGCTCAGCACCGCATTTTGTTTCTAGATACAATTAACTTAACTGATTGAAATTAACTGACTCAATTGATTTGTGAACTGAACTCGCTCAATTAATTTGTGAACTGAACTGATTATTCGATAAAATTTTACTATTTATACCTGCGACGTGTTGTCCTTGTATTATCCTCCGGCAAAATCTGTTGTCGAAATTCTAGTGATAATCCTATGTTTTTGGAAATTGTTTAATTAGTAATAGCCATGCAAAAACATGTTGTTTTATTTTATTAATAGCCATTGTCGTGTTTTTTTTAATAATAATCTTCTTTAACTTCGCATACAATTTTTTTATTTATTTACAATCGCACATATATAAGCACATATACATTTTAATACAATTTACTATTTAGTTTTTTAAGATGACTTTTCTTTTACTTAAACTCGAATGAAAAGAGATTTATATTTTTAAACTTTTTAAATTATATTTTTACGAATACTAATAAAAAACTCTTTACGAAAATAAACTGTAATAAACTCTTCAACATCTAATTTTACGTTTTTCTTTTATGAAAGATTATTTTAATAATTTTTTTAGATAAAATTATATGTGCCAATATCAATATTGGTACATTACACCGTCCCTCCTTTGAGAGTAAAATGCATCATTTTTTGACCATTTTATCTCTGACAACATTAAATCTTAATTTATTATTCTTTCTAAGTTTGCTTTTTTTGATGTCTTTTACTTTACATACTAAGGGTTATCTCCAATGACACTTGTATTCTTTCGATGCTGATAACATTGCTTACAATGTTCTAAGTCCTGGATAGTGACTACAAAGACAAACTAATTTTGTGGCACAGGGATCTTTTATAAACGAAGCTTTGGCTGCCGATTCTCTTGATCGGACTTTGACTAAGAAAAGGTCGCTGCGAATGGCAAAAATTTCAATTGTCCATTTCCGACTTATGCTTTGGAAAACGATTGCCAATTCTCTTGATCGGACTTTGACTAAGAAGAGGTCGCTGCGAATGGCAGGAATTTCAACTGTCCATTTCCGACTTACGCTTTGGAAAATGAGGTACAAGATATGGGGATTCTCCCCTGAAAAAGATACTTACGACTTACTCTGGTTGTCACCAGTGCGCATTTTAAAAGAGGAATGATCCCGGCCAATCCGTTACGGGTACTAAAATTTATCCAGTTGACAGCTTTAAACTTATCCTTAACTAAAACATTTCTATACTATCCTCATTCCCTTTAGATTCGAACCCTTATACATTCCTAATACAACTTAGATTGACTTTATATTTATATTAACCTTTCAATATTTTTAGATTCATATGAACATTACTTTAACATATTTATTTATATTACTACATTATTTTAAACTATTATGAACATTATTCTAAATATTTATTTACGTTTTACAGTACTATTCTAAACTCTTACGAATATTATTTATATTACAATATTATTTTTAAACATTTATTTTAACTTCTTTATTTAACATGCGTGTATTCAAAAAAAAACTTTTACTTTATTATGATCCATTTATTTATTCAACTTTTATTAACTTGCGTCTATTCAAAAACAACTTACTTTATTACGATTCATTGTTTACTACAGATACGTTACATTTATTTGCTTAACTTGATTTTATCGATTTTATTTTAACTATTTGACCTACTTATTTATTTACGAACATTTCTCTCAATTAATATGTGCATGGGGAAAAAAAATCCTTTATTTTATGAAGCCTCCATTATTATTATTATTTTAAACATTCAACTTATTATTATTCAGTTATTTTTAAATTTATTATCTTAGTTTTAAATAGAAGTTTCAGATTTAAACTTCTCAGATTTATTTACATTAGAATAATCATATTCGTGCTCATTGTCCATTTCCGGTCCTTTTTGTTTATTTCCTTTACTATTCCGCCCATTTACTAACTTTTAAACTATGTCAGGCAGTTCCTTCTTTCTTTCTACTAATTCACTAACATAAATTATACTCCATATTCTCACATCTATAAAGTTTGTTGCTTTATCTCTTTCTCTCTCCATCCTATTTTCTGCCTTGTAAATTAGAAAACTTGTAAGCTTCACAGACCTCCGTATTTTTCCTAACCGTGAATATTTTTTTCTGTTCTTTTCCTTCGTTTTAAATCTCCATTTAAAACAAACACGAGCTTTTACTTTAACCCTTTTAAATTTTTATAAAAACATTTCTACGCTATCTTCTACCTTGAACTTATGTCTCTCTTCTATTTCTTGATCTACATTTGTTTCTATTTTCTCTGTTATTTCACCCCTCATTTCCTTCATTTCTCTAATTTCTGCTCCGAGTTCATTAATTTCTCCTTAGAGGTCTTGCTGATTTTGTTCAAATTTCTGACACAATTCTTCTTTGAGGTCTTGTTGACTTTGTTCAAATTTCTGACACAATTCTTCTTTGAGGTCTTGTTGACTTTGTTCAAATTTCTGACACAATTCTTCTTTGAGGTCTTGCTGACTTTGTTCAAATTTCTGACACAATTCTTCTTTGAACTCTTGCATCATATTCATCATCATTTTTATCATCATTCGCATTTCAGATACTTCTTTCTCTTTTTCCACTAACTGTGGATTTTTAAAACATATCAGGCTTTCTACCAGCTCCATTTCTTTATTCATAGTTACGCTATTAACTTATTCTTTTGCATTAACAAATCAAAAATTATTATTGTTTAATTATTTTTCTTACTAAGACGGGGGAAATATACACTAATTCCACCCTTTTTGTCCTTTTCTCTACCCGCTCTAATGCCTTAACTCCGCCCAAACATCCAATTGTCTCTGATTTAACAGAATGATTTATTTTAAATGTAAATAGCATAAATCTCTTTTCATTAAAAGAAAAAAAAGTTTTTGGTCAATTCTTTTTTTTTAAATTAAATCACTTTTACATACGTAATTTAGCTTTTGTATAAAAAAAAATTTTTCGAACAAGAAACAAAGTATTTAATTACTATTGTTTCTTAGGTCGAGCCCCAAGTTGAGTATAGCCATTTATACCGGGTTCGAATATGCATCCTTGAAACTCCAGCCTCTTAGGCAGAGAAGAACATATTCGGAGAATATATATGTCCAAACGATAGCTATAAAATATATATAACTAGCATTACATTTCCAGGACATAACTTCTTCTCAGCTGTTGAGTTCAACACCACATTCAAAGTACTTTTTTTTATTTGTGTATAGACACGGGCGCCAGCTATCTATTCGAGAATGAATAAATAATGCACTTTGAGCAATCGCCACTAACTCAACGCCTAAATACCCATGGCTAGCTCAGCTGTTTGTAATCATAAATAGATTATACATAATTAGTGGTTAAAAGAATTGATAAAAGAATTGTAAAAGGAATTTATAAAAGAGATTGATAAAAAGAATTGACTGACAAATAGAGTTTAATTTTAAAGACAATTTATTAACTAACATTAATTTACTAAATTTAAACATCTTTATAATTTAATATAATACACACACATTTTAAATTAACATTTCTAAACTAGTTTAAATATTCTTGTAGATTTTAATAATAGAACACTGGTATTTATCTAATTTAACTAATAACACTGATATAATGATCACACACATATTAACTCATATAGCATTCATAAATATAATAATAAAGCAATAATAGCATTTGAAACTTAAACCCACATATCAATAGTTCATTTTATGTATGATATAGAGTTCATACAATTAGACTCTTGGAGGATTCGCACGAATTAATGCAATGCAATGGCTATTACAGTATAAATGAAATAAGCAAATGTTTTACCTAAGATTTTGAATGTAGACATAGAATTTTGTTCTCTTTGGTGGCTGCTTTCGGTGAGGATATTTCCAGTACGAATGCTTCCAGCCGGCTGGGACGTTTCCTTGATGAGTTTCATTATTCTTCATGATCATTATTATTGAAGACAATTAGATATTGATGGAGATTTCCAAGTTGTTAAGCTGACATTATTTCATGGGCAGATCTTGCTGTTTTCATCGGACATCAGGCTGTGGAGAGGCGTGTATTTCCCAAACTGCTCAGCACCGCATTTTGTTTCTAGATACAATTAACTTAACTGATTGAAATTAACTGACTCAATTGATTTGTGAACTGAACTCGCTCAATTAATTTGTGAACTGAACTGATTATCCGATAAAATTTTACTATTTATACCTGCGACGTGTTGTCCTTGTATTATCCTCCGGCAAAATCTGTTGTCAAAATTCTAGTGATAATCCTATGTTTTTGGAAATTGTTTAATTAGTAATAGCCATGCAAAAACATGTTGTTTTATTTTATTAATAGCCATTGTCGTGTTTTTTTTAATAATAATCTTCTTTAACTTTGCATACAATTTTTTTATTTATTTACATACGCACATATACATTTTAATACAATTTACTATTTAGTTTTTTAAGATGACTTTTCTTTTACTTAAACTCGAATGAAAAGAGATTTATATTTTTAAACTTTTTAAATTATATTTTTATGAATACTAATAAAAAACTCTTTACAAAAATAAACTGTAATAAACTCTTCAACATCTAATTTTACGTTTTTCTTTTATGAAAGATTATTTTAATAATTTTTTTAGATAAAATTATATGTAACAATATCAATATTGGTACAATATATATCTCTTTTATATAAACTTTATTCATTTCTTTACAAAGATAAAAAAATATTTACCCTATATACTCGAATGATATAAATGCATGTAGCATTATAAATTACTTGTCTTCTGCAGGTTATAAATATTCATCATCAGAAGGCTTCCACTATTGTATGATTATACAATACTACAACAAATATTTATGGTCAATAAAGACTAAAGTATAATAAGTACATGTGGCATTACAAAATATGTCTAACCAGGCTAAACTATATATATGAATAAAAATTACAATGCAAATTGTTAAGAGTTCTTGTCTACTAAACAATAATATCATATTGCATGTATCATTACCACAGAAATAATATAATTTGACAAATAATCCTTTGTAAAATTTCTAGTATACCTATAATTCTAACATATAAGGATAACTCACATTACCTCACATTGGCAAAAAAAAAATCAAATATTAAAGAATATATTAATAAAAAAAACCTCACATAAATTTGTAAAAGTATAGTCACAATAGATTAGAAAGATTCTAGAAAATTGAAATCCAAAATAATTTCTTCTAGTACACATTTAAATCACTGAACAGTTAAGTCTAAATATAAAATTAATTTTTAATGTTTGAAATTTTTTGAATATAAAGCCTATTTGCATTATCCAATTTTATCTAAAAATTTCTAATTGATGGCAAGATTATACTTGGAGCCATTTATAAGTTTTATCTTTTTAATATGGGAAGAAAATAATTTTATTTATTGAAAAAAAAGCACTGAATGATAAATAATTAAGCTTCACATGACCTTTTGAGTGATTGACTATTTGATTTTCTTTTAAGCATTATACTGAAAGTTCTCAGATGGTAAATATTTCTGACATTAAAAAAAATAAAAAGTAAATCCCTACCCACAATCCTTTTTAAGATTGAATAATGTAATATTAAAAATTAACTAATTAAAAATTCTACAGCAGTAAAACATATCTCTTTAGAAGTCTGTTGAAGAATCATTTAATATCTAAAATATGAAAAGTCAATGCACACACATATACTTTATTTAATATTTCTTCAAAAATGAAAATTACTTGCCTCAAAATAGTTTTAAATACAACAATGTTAAGATTTTTAAAAACATTACTAGGGAGCAGATTTTTAGAATGCTACATCTTAAAAAGCTTATATTTTTGTTTTAGTAGAAGATATACTAATATATATAAAAACAAAGGACGACTATACATTAAAAACTATGTACAATAAACAGAATTTATTACATAGCAAATGTTGTACAATCTGTTTCAATGAGATATAATTTAAACATTCTGAATTTTTAACAAATATTTTGAGATAATATCTTGATAAAACACAATTTACAAAACTAAGATATTTGTCTATTTCAAGTGTTACTTTTGACTTTCCTGTGATAAACAGATTTTCAGAATTTAGATATATCCATTATGAAATGAGAGCATAATTACAATATCATAATAGGTATCTGAAGACAGTGGACATTTCCAGTTATTAAATTTAATTGTGTATTATTTCATAAGAAAGAGTGTATGTGCTCATAATTTTTGTGGGAAAAAACAATAATTAAGGTACTGAAGAATATGAAATCTTTTAATAACGCTACAGAGAAATATAAACGTAAAAATGATCAAATACTCTGCATTCTTATGATAATTCTACTGACTTTTCCATAAGTTTCACAATAGACACATCATTTTTAGAGGCCAAATTATTCTGAAGATATAGATAATAAGAGTAAAAGGAGCATTTTAGAGAAAAATTTAACATAAATAAGAATCTAAATGAGGGTTTTCAACAAATCATTAGAGATAAATCGAAATATTTGAGTCATATGTTCTGATTATTCAAAAAGAAATAAAAGAAAAAAAAAGAGTAACTGGGGTAAATTTAAGAAATGATAGTAATTATTAATCAAAATTATGGGTATGTTAAAATGAAATTTGTCACCATGTTAAAAGCGGAATAGAATTTCCAAAATTATTGATTTTTATAGTATTGTAGGATGTATGAATGGTTAAAGTTAAACTAAGATTTACCATGGTATTCATAGATTAAACTTAAAGAAGTTGGCTTCTGAATTCACTTTCTTGACTTAATGGATAAGATAACTTATGATAAGATTAAAAGAATGTGTTTGTGAGAAGAAGAATTTAACATTAATGATTACTCTCTTAAGATTTATATTTTTTAAAAAAAAATTATGATAGCATGAAAACTGACCATCTCAATTTAAGCATTTTTACTAATAATTGTTTCACCAATTGCATTGTTAGCAGATGAATTTTCTTTTAATAATGAAATGTTCTAATTTTTAAATGACAATGTTACTTTTTTTTTTATTGAGTTGGATGGGATCAATCTATTTGTAAGGTTGTTTTCATGCTTTTTTTCCTGTTTATCCTAAAATTAAATATTTTTGGGAATGAGCCTTTGAATTTTCATTTTAGAATAAGACAAAAAGGTTTTTAGTCTTTTGATTTCTGAAATGAATTACATTTGTAGAATTATGATTTAAGAATTTCCAATCACAAAATTATTATCATTTTGGTAAAATTAAAAATGGATCATAATGGAAAACTTAAGAGTATCTATTTAAAAATATGAAGAACTATATTTAACTACAAATGAAAGAGAATGTAGTACTAATTAAAAATAAATTATATTAAGTTTAATCTTTAAAAGAACAATATTTTAATTATCTATTCATACAAGGAATAAGATTATCTTTCCAATTACTGTGCTGAGAATTTTAAATGTGTGAAAAATAAAAATAACTGAAAAATTCACTTTGTTTTCAATAAGACAATGACAAATGATAATGGATAAATTGTTTCCAAATAATTTTTGATAAGGCAATATGAACTTTCTTTAAAAAATATTCACATGTGAATATAGGTTTGATTAATCATAGTAGTTTAATTTTTGACCAGTTGCTTAGTGAGACAATCTCTGGGGCAGATTCTTGAAATAATTTGCTTATATTTATTAAAATACTTTATCTAATATCAGCAATATTAATTTGAAAATTTTCATATTATTAAATTAAATTATATATAATGTAACAGAATAAATATGGGCCAATGAAAGAATAGTTCTATGTTGATAATGCTTGTAAATTGTGGTGCCATTTTTAACAGAATAAAAATGAGAATATGCTCTTCTTTTAATGCATCACAGATTTGAGAGTCATTTGAAATTGAATAACCATAATGATCATGGGAAATGAAAATTTTAATATAATCTGAATGCAAATATAACCCAATCATTGATCATTTGCAACTGAATAAAATTATACTCTAAATTTAAACACCATTTATAACAGAATAAAATTATGTGTCATACTATATCCTGAATCGTAGCCTAATTATTGATCACCAATTGTAAAAAAATAAAAATATGAATCAAGAAAGAACAATCTTAATTTATTAATGCCAGTGAATTATAGTGTCATTTGTAACAAAATAAAAATAATAAATTAAACGAATATGAATATCAATCAATGAATAACAATCTAATACTTAAGTCAATAAAACGATAATAATCTTTGTTGTAACCTCATACATTCCAGTACCATTTAGAATAAATAGAGAAAAAAAAAAAACATTATTTCACACTATCCTAAAATATAAGCTTATTTGCAATAGATGAAAGATAAAGCAACAAAGCCAAATATCTTATAAACAACAATCTATACCTATTATATAATTCACTTATAATACAATAAACATAATAACAAAGAATTACACAGATGCACTTTAATATTCCTCATGAGTCAATTATAATAATACAAACTTGTATCAAAAGTCAAACATTATTTCTATTTATATTTAAATGAAATGATTCATAGATGGATGAAATAATAATCTTTAATATGTCCTATAAATTTACAATATCAATGGTATCTAACAAAGTCTATATCTCAATAACTGATTTCTAATTATAACTAAATAAAATAAAAGTACTGCTAACTCAACTATACTATTTCACTAATATCAAGATACTTTTATGAACTAAGTCAATTATAATAAGGTTAAATCCTTAATAATAATACAAAATCAATTAACCAAATATATCCATTTTCACCAACTTAATATATTATAAAATAATATCCTATTAAACAACCATAAGATTTTCAGTAAACAATCATAACAATATATATAATAAATGATAGAGCTTGATGTTTAATCAAAACAATTGATGAATCACATCCAATTAGCCTTCAGTTTAGTGAAAAGTTAAGTTATTAAATTATAGACTATAACTGTCAAAGCAAATAACAAATTATTAATGTTTATTATAATCAAATATTAATGTTAAAATTTAATATTTAACTGAATTTATGATCCACATTAATGAACTTTGAATATAATTAAAGCAAATCACTCTAATTTAAAACAGAATCAAATATATTACTATTACTAGCTTTATAACTGAATAAGATTGTGATCTTTGTAGCTGCATACTGACTTAATATAACATTTATTTTAATCAATAATGGTTTAAAATAAAAAATGTGAATATTTAATTACAACTATCTTTACTCATCTTCAATAATTATCATATCTTTGTCAATCATCAGATCATTTCATATGTAATTTATATCCTAATATAACTGTTATTTATTACTAACAAAATAATTACAAAAAGCTTTTAATTACTTATTAAATATTTTAAAATATCAAAGCTATTAATTTATTACCATATAAAGTCTATACCTAGCAGATAATAACTATTAATTTTAATACAAAGAAAATAAAATATATATATATAATCATACACACTTATTAATCTTGAGATTTGACTTCCAAATTATTTTATAGTTACCTCAAATAAATTATGTGGTGTGGCCAGTTCATATATACATATATATATATATTATCCCATTCGAATACTATTAATCAATGAACTCATATTGCAAAATTGAATAAGAACCATTTGTTTTAATTAATTCAAAATTTATTAATAAATGAATATTGATTATATATATATAAATGATCAATAAATAATAGTTAATATATACACCTATGATCTGATTGTGTCTTATAAGATAAATTACCAATTGACATTAACTTAATATTTAATAGATCATTGTGCCAATCTCCACCTATTGGATGCTAAACACAAAACACATGTTTATGTGACACAAATATGTGGAATGTTTATAATTTCTGAAATACAAGAGAGTTAAAGATATATTTTATTTTTTATATTTCATATAAAAATATAATCAATATATATATATATAAGGAATCTACTTATTTATTAATATAAATTTATACTTATTATATAATCCTTTTGAGCTTCTAATATAAGTGATATACCTGAAGTTAATTTATAATCAATAATTTTTTTTAAAAATGAATATTATAAATTAAAATAATAATTACTAGGCTGCAAAATATAAATTCAAACTTAAGAAAACATTGCTCTCTTGTATTTAGATATATAAATAGATTACTACTATTTATATCAATAAATACTACAAATTTAAAATGAAGAGAAAAAAGAAAAAAATATTGCAATAGTAATGATAAATGTATAAGCAAACAACCTGAGTAATAGACTTTAAATATGGTATTTCCAAAATAGCACCATAATTCTGGTGTCTATTTCTCAAACCACAATCCAACAGTATAATCTCACAAAAACTATTAAATGCAAAGCATATTTTGTCAATTCTGCTATTTCGTATATATATCCAAATGATCCTTTCAAGTAGCAATTATTTGATCTACATTACTTTATAAACATATAAATACTAGTTTATATCCATGATGATATAAAAAGATATATTTTCATTAGTAAATATTTATTTCAAAAATATTACAAGTGAATAAACACTATCTTCATTCATGATGATATGATATAAAATTGAACCGATTCATATCTTATATAAAACTAATTGATCCATCTAATAAAATTACATCAACAGATGATTATGATTCCTGTACACATTTTGATGTTGTTAGTATTTATATGGATAACATCCATGGTTTATAATGCGATGAATTATTTTCGATTACTTTTCATTTTTATAATAAACTGTCACTGCTCATAAATCCTCAAGGCACTGTACAGTTTCTGGATGAATACTGTTGCTTTTGAACCATCATTTTGTCCAGTTAGCTATATGTTTTTAAAATAAATAAAAAGAAAATCATGTAATGAGATTTAGATGTACTTCTGTTGAAGCTTAAACAAGAGAGAGAGAGAGGGAGAACTTTTTCTATTCAGTTTTAACTCTTTAGTTAAGTAACTTCAGCAATTCCTTTTATTAACTTTTAAGTTAATTTTAACCAGCCTCTCTTAAATAAAAAATTTATTATGCAAGAATAACAACAAGTAAAATAAATATTTTAGAATTATTACATATGATAAACATTGACGTTTCATAATACAAATGAGATCCTTTCACTGCAACATAAATTAAACAATTAAGACTATGCATTCTTTCATACTACAATGGAAATAAACTTTTTACACTTATTTTCAAATATAATTTTATACAAATAAAACAACAAATATACTAGAGACATTAAACATTTAGGTGTATTATTTGTAATCTATTATGGTGAATGCAGTAATGAAAATATATAATAAATAAAGAATAATAATTTAATCAATACTATAAACTTTATTATTTACACATTTATTTTTAAAATAAATAAAGTCAATTCACAATATTATACTATATAATTAACAATAAATAACTTTTTTATAATAATGTTATTGTTGTCATAGCAATATGGTTCAATGCTTCATAGGTTAACATATCCACCATCAAAATCAAACAAGAAAGAAAAAAAATCATGACCAACATTTACCACATACTGAAACTCATCTCAAATTTCAGTAGGTACAATGTGTAAGATTCTGATATTTAATTATTTAATGATATCTCCAGTTGATTACAGATTAAAAATTAAACAATCAACTGGTAAATTTTCTTTTGTAAAATCAAGACCCATCAATTTAGAAAATCTATTCCCTATATTTTTGTTAAAATGATATTTTTAATATTATTAACTTCATATATTACTTATTACTACACAAAAAAATAAAAATCCTATTGTTAAATTTATGATGTATTTATGAAATAGTAAGAAATTTTCATTAAAATAAAGTATATATACTGTATAATATAATTGCTATTTGAATTACAAATGTCAACCAGACACTTCAGATAAATATATTTAATGATTATTACTAATTATTTATTTGAATAAAGATTATCATATCATTCCTAAACCATATATTAATTTAAAAATAAGTTAAAAATTAATATATCTGCTTTTTTAATAAAATATAAACACATAGAATAATTAATCAAACTTCATTGCTTTTTTTACAATGTCATTCCACCATATATTCTTAAAGCATATAAATAAAGATATTTAAAAGAGGAAAATAATTTCTAAGATTAATTTCATACTAAACCAGAACTCTTCAATTGAATATTTGGCTTCCACATTTGCACAGTATTTTTCAATAAACACATATATTACGTATTTATGTTTAATTTAAAAAGCAGATATATTACACTTTAACTGAGCATACGACAATCTATAGCCTAACAAATGATTAATAATAATCATTAATACATTATCTGAAATGAATGATGTCAAAGGTAGAAATTCAGAAAGTCTAATACTTACAAATTGCAAAAATTTAATATTGATAAATACTGAACAAATAATGAAGATATGTGTAAGAGATTGTAATTTGGATTACTGGAAAATGCTGATTCAGCATGAAATGCATCTTAAGACTCATTTATGTGATATCATTATTCATATAGTTCAAGAATGTGTTATAGAATGGACATTTTAAATAACTCTAAATATATATATATACTAATAAAAAACACAGAATTACTACTCTATAAAGCTGCTTTAATATTTCAACCAGCAATCTTACCTCTTTAATAAAAAAGTCTCCATGCATTAAAGATACCCAACCAAAATTAAAATATTTTAAAATATGCCACATAATCCACATTTCATGACGTACAACTTTATTTTTATTTTGAAATGCAAACATAAGGACTGGTATATCAGCAGTGGACTGGTGATTAACTAGAACTAGGCTTTCATTGTTGCAATAATCTTCAAGACTGTTACCAAATTCATAAACTTAAAGAAAATATTTAAATATATCTTAATAGTAAATTCCAAATAAAAAAATGCTTTTACAATTCATATTTATATAAAGTAGCGTAAAATGGAAATAAATATAATCAACTATATTGTTTTCATACATAAATATTGTAAATAAAACAACAAAAATAGTTATAGAGCAACACATATCGCATTAGTTAATATAAAAAAAAAAATTCTTAAGAAAATATTTTATTTAGCTACTTAATGTAATAAATATACTGGATATAGTTGTGAATATTTCAGACTATAATAAAAAAAAAATTCTTAAGAAAATATTTTATTTAGCTACTTAATGTAATAAATATACTGGATATAGTTGTGAATATTTCAGACTATAATATAGTGAGATCAACTTTTTTCACTTTTTTCTCTTATTTTCCTTCTCTTCTCATATAACTATTACATATATTACACAACATTAAAAAAACACAAAACAATACAAACATTATTTTTAGCTTGTCAGTATAGTTACTATATTGACAAACTAAAAATAATGTTTTTCCCTTCTACTTACAGTTTATATTTTTATTCATCAACAATGTATATAAGGGGTACCCAAAAATAAATAAATTTTCTCTGGTTTGCATGCCTAATTGTAGTATATGCTTCCGCTGTTACATACTACTGGCAGAAATCCTTTTGCATCAATTGCCAAACAACATAACCATGTGAAACCACGAAGCAATATAGTACATTTTTTTGTAAAGTACTTTTTGCATATTTGGCAATTTTTATAATGACTGAAAAGTTTGAACAATGTGAAATTGTTTTCATTTACACAAAACAGGAGAGAAATCAGTTGTGATGCTTGAAACAAATTACAGGTAAACTGATCACATAAAAGTACAAATTTACGAGTGGTTTAATTGATATGTTAAATTTACCATGACCCTAAAAAATGTGACAAGAGAAATCCAAAGTCAAAATAATGCTGATTTTGTTTTTGATACAAACCTTTTTTTTTTCAGATTTGGTTCATAATGGTCAGGCATTTTATCTGCAAGTTCTGAAATATTCATGTGATATAGTACAATGTAAATGTTCCATTTTACAAAAAAAAAATCAAGTCAGATGTCATGTGACCTAATTTAATAAGCTTGTTTTTATAAATGTTATATATCATCATCATCATCATCATCAACCATTATCAATCCACTGCAGGATGAAGGTCTCTCCAAGTTTAATCCATCTTCTCCGATCTTCAGCTTCTCTTCTCCACAACACCCCTGCACATTTTCTTATTTCATCCATCCATCTCACATGTGGTCTCTTTCTCGGTCTTTTACAATCTCTTGGAATCCCGTTTAAGATTTCAATTGTCCATCTATTATCATCTCTTCTAGCAAAATTTCCAGCCCAACTCCAATCTCCAGCAAAATTCCAATCTTTTAATTTTTTCAATGAGGTTAGTAACACATGTTTGTTCTCTTACCCATAGATTGCATTTTCGATCATTTCTTGTTACTCCCAACATGCATCTCTCCATACTTCTTTGAGTGGTCTGAAGTCTCTGTATTGCTCTTCTATTAAGTGTCCAAGTCTCAGATCCATAAGTAAGAACTGGTAAAATACATTTGTTAAAAACCATCCTTTTCAAACACATAGGCATATTTCCTTTTAGTATCAAGTTATTTCTACCAAAAGCACTCCAACCAAGTTTAATTCTATGATTAATTTCCTCCATTATGTTTCCATCTGTACTAATAATCTGACCAAGGTATTTGTAACTATTAACTTCTTCTAATTCTTCATAATCAATCTTTATTTTCATATTTTGAACAAATCGATTAAACATTACTTTAGTCTTTTTAATATTTATCTTTAGTCCTACTTTTCTACTTTCATCTGCTAACTCCTGCAACATTTCCTGTAGCTCTGAAGCATTATTTGCAAAAACAGCTACATCATCTGCGAAATCTAAATAAAATAAGCTCTTAACAAGCTCTGAGAATATTCTGAAGCCCAGATCAGTTTTTGCTACTGGTGACATCAGTGAGGTGCCAGGATATTCAAACATTAGATATGGTTGTCTGAAAATTTCAGATTTTCTACTTAATAGTTATCCATTAGATAAAATGCTGGGCTTATCCTGGTACTTTTAATCTAATGCTTGAATATCCTGGCACCTCACTGATGATGCCAGTAGCAGAAACTGTTTGGGATTGGGGATATTCTTAAAGCTTGTTAAGAGCTTATTTTGCGAGCTCTATATATAACATATTCCATTTTGTGGCAAAGATAAAAGTGTAAGCTTCACCCTAACAAAGTATCATCTCTCAAAACCTTGAGTGTGAAACCCTTTTTAATTAAAGTTAGCACGACTCATTATCTATCAGCCATATTTGCTCGATCTTGTTTCATGCAATTTTTTTAAAATCCTCAAAACAAGTCTCAAATTTTTTTTTTCTGATTTAGAAGTGGTGAAAAAAATGCCAAAGATTGGTGTATTACATCAAATTGATAATAATTTGAAAGAATTTAAATTTATAACACTCAAAAATAAATAAACAATTTTTTTATTATAATAATTTGAAAGAATTTAAATTTATAACACTTAAAAATAAATAAACAATTTTTTATTATAATTTTATTATAATTAATTCCAGTTACTTTTGATCTCCTTATATATACAAATCAATATAAAAGATAAATAATAATGTGTACTATAAATAAAAAAAACATTATTTTCAATAATAATGTGCACTATAAATAAAAAAAACATTATTTTCAACTTCTAAATATGAATATAAATGCAATTTTTCCATTGCTTTATACGAAAAGGAAAAGGGTGGTTATAAAAAAAATCTAGATGTTATATATAATAATTTATACACATTCACAATCTTAAACATTACATTGATGCGAGTAATAAAACATTGTCAAAAGAAATTTTTTTTTTGGTATTAAATAATACATTTGTACGAAAATTCTTTTCTTTTTTTTAATGGCTCTTTATTTCCATAGCAATCCTTGATAATAATAAATTTTTAGTCACACATTATTTCGTCCTCACTTGTGTTGCTTGGTATTGCATTTTTCCATTGATCATAACTATGTTTAGGCTGTCATTGTTTATGACATTGTCTTAAGTTAATTAGTGATGTTTAATACATTCAACACGAAATGATTGTTATCACACACATATTTGTAATAAAACCTTTCAGTGTTTATATCAAAATTGAGCTTTGGTTTATTTCATGTAAGTTTATAAGTACAATTTGTCAACATGTGATTTAGGTTTCAGCTATGTAAGAAAGCACTTTTTTTTAAAAAAAAGATATAAATTATTTACATCTTCTTCATATCTTAAAAACAATATGTTGGTCAAAACTAACTGTTCCTTGAGATGAATATCCTATTTTAAAATATACTCTAATGTTTTAGATGGCTAAAAGTCGGTGAGGATGTGGTTTTAATCTACCCTCACAAATCCCCCGCCTTTACAGTGTTAAAATTTTATTCAAGAATCAATTTTTTAACTCTCTCAATGAGCATGTGATTAGGCTGTTCATGGGTATACTAATGCTTTTTATTAAAGCTGAGGGATCAGTCTTCACATTGTTACACCACTCTCTAATCTTTCAATTATGATTATCTTTTGATTTTCCCTTCTCCTACTATCTTAATGCATTTCCAGGTGAGAATTTACTATAGGGTGCACATATTTGTTTACCTTTTATTTCTTTTTTTTAGTTTATGGTTTGAATCCCACCATTAGTATCTCTATTATAGATGATATGGGACTTCACTTAGTAACCTTGTCCTGCTCTATTCTCAAGTCATAATGGAGTTTGAGGATTACCTAAGTAATAATATCCAATATTATATGTGGATGTACTCAACAAGAAGTTTGCCCTAAGGTATTCTAGTGACTATCCTAAGGTATACCCATAGAACATATCATAAGATTAACTATTACTCTCATTATCTTTTACTTTTTTTAAAAAAAATGTTCTTCTACTATGTTTCCCCCATCTGATTTTTTATCTTTCACCTATATTTTCGTACATTTTGTTTAGGGTGGAGTTTGATTACATATTCATGGTAATTGACCAAGGTAGGGCTTCAGAATTCTCATATTGTACATGCCTCTGATCTCTTAATTCACATCGATCCAAAAGGCATTAGGAACTGCCTGCTTCACAGTGGTGTAAGTCCCTTCAAATGATGGATAAAAATAGGTCACTCATGTGATGGTATTTGATGAGCACTTTATCACCTACTCCAAATGTAAATAGGTTTTTATTCTCATTCTTGTTTCTGTTTTGCCTTCTTGATTGTTTATGAGCTTTTAATCTAATCATTTCTGCATCTATTTCATGATGTATCATGCTGGGTATATATTTGGTAAATAATATTGGTGTGGATTTATTAAAATGTAATTTGATGGGTGTGAACTCAGTTGATTCATTCACTCTCCAATTGCTGTTTACCACTCATATCATTTGCTTCACCATCACCACCCCTTATGTTTATCCTCTAGCTCCCACATTATGCATTCACAAGGGTTGGACTGTGGATTCCTAATGGATGTGAGCACATGTATGATCTGAGACTTTTCCACCAGGAAAGGAGTGCCATGATCAATTAATATGATCTTAGACTTTCCAATCCTAATGAATTGGAGCATGTCTAATACTTTGATGGTATTTCCAGTATTAGCATGGGGTATCGGTTAAGCTGTGGCATATTTTGAAAAGATGTCATATGCTACCAGTGGATAGTTTTTCTTGTTAAATGAAAGCAGAGGCCCATAGTAATCAATTGCTAGGATCTCAATTGGTCTTTCTGGTTTAGTCAAATAGGTGTCATTCTGGTTTACCAGCTTGATGCATAAGCACACATGACAATCTTGGAGTGACAATAAGATATCTTTATACATTGTTGGCCAGTAAAACCAGTTTTTAAAAGTATATCCTGTCTTACCCTCCACTCTTTGATATCTAGGTTTGGTTTGTAAAGCAGAACCTCACATTCTAGCTTATTCATCCAAAATCCTTTGGCACATTCAGAACTTCCCTACCCTTTAATGTGTTCATGATTAGGCTTAAAATGGAATCTCTATATTGCAATTTCATGTAAAATTTCTAGATCATCCTCTATATTGTTCTTAATCATTAGATTGATTTTAGTAATATAAGTATTATCTACTGATAGGTGATATTGATCAGACGCATGAATTTTGACTAGGCACATTCACCACTACAATCTTAAGATTCTTTACAGTATTATATACTGTAGATGAATTCCTGCAATAGCAGACTCTATCTAATCATATTATTGGTGAAGTAACCATGGTTCAGGAATTCAAGACTTTCAGAAGTGACAATGGTTACTTGTGAACAGTGACCACTGTCAATTCTGATCCAAGAAGCATCTGTCAAAACTTCTGGAAGGCCCATACTACTGCCAGTGCCTACTTCTCCATTTGGACATAACAATTTGTTAAAATCAGGAAAAGCTAATATGTTTTGCTATAAAAATCCTGTTTAATCTCCTCAAATGCCTTATCTTGCTCCTCAGTCCACTTCTACTTTTTATCCTTCCTGAGTAATTTTAGTAACAGTTTCATACACTCTGAGAACTTCTGGTAAAAATGATTGTAGAAGTTGCATAATCCTAAAAACGACCTGATTTTCTTCTTATTTGTTGGCTTAGAAAAGTTCTGGATGGCACTGATCTTATCAGGACGAGGTCTCATCCCATTGCATTCAATAATATGGCCTAAGAAAATCACTTCACTACAAACTACCATGCTCTTCTTGAAGTTGATTTTAATTCTCTTATAATACTTTTCAAAAAATGAAGTTAACTGCTGAAGATGTTCTTCAATGGTGGTAGATGCTATGATAACATCATCCACATAAATGGTTGAAATTTGATGACATCAGGAGACAGTTTGATCCAGGAACCTGATAAGACCTTGCCCACTGTTCATCATTTCAAAAGGCATCCTATTAAACTGATAGATGAACCCCTCACATCAAAAGGCAGTGCATTGGCGATCAGATGGGTGGAATTCGATCTGCCAAAAGCTGGAGATGTGATCGAAAGTAGAGAATATCTTCTTATTTCAAAACCTTATGAATCAATCATGGCTGGGAGATGGGATGTTCCTGGCAGGAATGATAATTTTATTTAGCTATCTAGCATCTAAACAAAATCTCATCAACCCATCTTTCTTCTTCACAGTTACAAATGGATTATAGTAAGGTGAAGAACATTTGGAAATAATTCCCAAGTCTAACATTTTGTTCAGCTGTTTGGATATCTCTTCTCAATACTGATATGGAATAGGATACAATTTGGATTAAAATGATTGGTTGTGAATTAGTTTTATCCTTTGCTAGAAACCCTATATTATCCCAGGCTTTTCTGAGAAAATAGGGCCAAATTCATTAATAACAGACTGCAACTTTATTTCATTATCATTTCCTCATAAATTGGATTCCTGGATCTTATTTTATATTAGTTCCTCAGAGTTCACACATATCATACTATCAACTTCTGGTAAGTCATATTTTGGGTGCAATGCCATTCCTACAACCTCATCATTAACTCTAACTACCTTTTCTGAAAAATCAATGTTGCAATGGTTCATAAGGAAAAAAACTGCCCCTAAGATGACTTAATGTATCAAGCCATTTAAAACAAGTAAAACATGATAGTTATTTGGAAAACCTTGATTTGGACCCAGATTTGTTTCTGCAGCAGTTTGGCCTTTTTTTTATTAACCATGGTAACTTGATTTCAGTGATAGGGTCTTGATGTTAGAATTTCTGGTCAGAACTCTATGGTAGAATTTGTCTGATGCCACTGAGATCTGGCTATCAGAGTCTAATAATGTCTCAACTGGCAAATCCTCAAATAACAGCTCTATCATGGGGCAGCCTTGCAATGCATAGTTGGGTGCTTTATCCTTCTATGAAACATATCAAGTTTGTGATTTCCTTATTTATGATTTGATCTGTGCTCCGCAGGGTTTTTTCAGAATCTTGGTGGGGAAATAACCTAAAGTACCCTTTTAGTTTAGTCTCTGCTACATTTTGGAAAAGTGGTTACTACACCCCTGTTTAGACTTTCCTGGACTGTTTGGCAGATTTGATCTAACTTTATTGTTCCCAGTATGGCCTTTCTAGAGGGGTTTGTTTTATTGATTTTCTCTTCCAATGGTCTGGGTCATTATTATTTTTTCTTTTATAATAAATTTGTATTTACATGGGTTCTTCCTTTCTTTTTTCTGGGCTCGAGCAGATAGATTGGGATTGTTTGGATCTATGCTATTGAGTAGTTCTGTGACTTGCTCAATGTTCTTGGCATTCACACATAGAAGTGATTGTTCTATTCTCAAAGGTAGGTTTTTATTTATGATCATAATGATATGACTGTCACTCAGATGGTAAGTATTGAGCATATGAGCATCCTGAGTTTAATGACAACAAAAAAACTTTGTCAGAGTATCACCTGATGCTGGTTTATATTTTTCCTGGAGCAGTTGGTATAGTGCCTCCTGTTTATCTCTGTTCCAGAAAATTTTTCTAAGTATCACCTGGTAATCTCGATACATGGATGGTGTCTGAAACAAAGACTCCCACCACATCAGTGCATCATCTCACAGATGACTATAAGCCATAATATTCTCTGCTTCCATGAGGTTTCAGATCACAGAGTATAGTTTAAGGCTTTTTAAGTGCTCAATAGGGGTTTCACTAGCTAACTTTTTAAAAACGTTCAATCTAACAAATTGGTTGATGGTACTTATTTGGGTTATATGATTGCACAATTTAATGGGCTCATTAGAGTCTATATGGAGTGTCAGTAGTTAGGTATCCATATCAATTTGGTATCTGTTTGAAATGGTCTCTTCATACTCACTACATAGACATTAGTCATCCCCAGTGTGATTTAACTTAGAGGAGTGGGTTCTTGGTAGAGGTAACTTGTGGAGTTGAGGTCCTTTGCCATAATTTCCTGGCTGATCCTAGCTTTATCCTGTTTCATGACCATCATGGACCCTTTTATCCCCCTCAGTTCTCTGTGCACTTATCAATTGGGGAAATTTTGGTGCTTGTGCTTTGACAAGTGCTAGACAACAGGTCATAGTTTCTTCGAATTGACTAATTTGGTTCATTTTGTTCATATTTTTTACAACTTTGTCCAATGAGGTTTTGCCTATAATAGCCTCCACCTCTCTTGAAGCCATTTTCCCTTTCTATCCGGCCCATATTCTGGGTCAGTGTTTCTATAATTTTGGCATTAATTTCAGTTTCATCCTTTTGTCTAATGGTCAGTTGGTTGATGCTTTTTTTGAATGATATCTAACCCTCCTTGCATCTCATCTTTTTGCTTCTTCTGATCATTACATACCTCCTCTTTAAAAGTTTTATATTCCTAGCATAGTTCTTCATATCAAACATAGAGTTGGTCAGTGATGCTCTTCTTGAATGTCTCCAATCTCTGTTGGCATTGGGTATCCTTCTCTAGTATTTGCTTCCAGATTCCTCCTACTTCCTCCTTTAGCTCAACACTGCTTCCCTGAACATTTATCAGACTTATAGTCAGTCATTCCATTTCTCATGACAAATTTTGTTTCCACATCTTTAATTTCTTTTCTTAGGATTATCTGCATATTATTCACATTCTCTTTTATCCCTATGTCCATCTTACATTTTACATTAGCAACATCAGTCTTGGTTGCCATATTCCCCATTCTAATTTCTACATCACCCACTTTTCTACTTATTGTCTTGAAATCTTCTTTAGTAGGCATATTAGAATTCAAGTGCTAGAAGGCATATTAGTATTCAATTGCTTCATGCTTCCTTCTATACTCTCTATCTTTGCTTTCATATTCTTCTCCATATTACTCATTTTATTGCTCATATTCATGATGAGCTGGTACAGCTGTTCCATTGTCACCATATTCATAGCAGCTTCTGATACTTCGACTCTAGGTGAGTTGTCTACACTATGACTAATTGTTGTTTGGATTTGAGGTGTCATATGTTCCATGACATATGCCTGTGGAAGGTCACTAGTTTCAAGTAGACTCCCCAGACATTTTATCACGTAAAGGCTCTCCCTCACAACTGACCTCTCTCCCCTATTTCAATATCACTAATCTCTTCTGTTTCCATACTAGGTAATTTCTTTCCAGTTCTAAGTATCATTAATTGATTATCTTAGATAATATTTACTTAACCTCTTTTTAAAATATTTACAATGGATGATTGTCACAGTTCCCTGTTTATTTAACATTTAGCCATGATTTCATTATAGTTCTTATGTTGATGCTATATTTGTTTGTGTTTATCTTACTCTTTTATTCTGCTTTACTCACCTACTTTAGGCCTAATTTATGAATTCTTTATTTGATTTAGCCTTCATTTATTGGCCTTGCATTTATAGACAAGTGAAGTTTTATTTCTGTTGCACTTACTGTAATGTTATGTTTAGGTGTAGTCACTGCATATATTTTTTTCTTGCATTTACTTTAATGTTATGTTTATGTGCTTCATGTTCTTCTTTAATTATTGGGTACACAAATTATTTTCCATGAACGTAAGTAGAATGCTGGTTTTGGGTTAATAGGTTTATTCCATAAAGAACAAATTCAAATATGACTTTTTTTTTTCTTAAAAAAAATTTAAAAAAAACAAAACTGCACAATGTTGATGCCTAACACAATTCACGTTCGAAAAAGTTGTCCGATTTTAATTTTTCTTCTTGTTGAACTTCTCTAAATTCACGTTCAAAAAAGATGTCCGAATTTAATTTTTCTTCTTGTTGAACTTCGAATCAATTTTGTTAAAGTTCTCCCAGATATTTGGACTTATTTACTTGCACTATTTATCAAAAAAGTTTCTAATTTTATTTCCTGAAATTTTTGTTCAGTTAGTTTTTTTTTGAAACTTAAGAACTTTGAATAAATATTTCCATTTTGACAGTGTTCGAAAATTTTTGTCTTTTTTTTAATGGCTCTTTATTTTCGAAGCAATCCTTGATAATAATAAATTTTAAGTCATGTGTTATTATTTTGTTCTCACTTGGGTTGCTTGGTATTGCATTTGACTTTTGATCATAACTATGTTTAGGATGTCATTGTTTATGTCATTGTCATAAATTGATTAGTGATGTTTAATACATTCAACACAAAATGATTGTTATCAGATGTATATATACATTTGTAATAAAACCATTCAGTGTTTAGTTCAAAATTGAGCTTTGATTTATTTCATATGTTTATAAGTGTGATTTGTCAACATGTGATTTAGATTTCAGCTGTGTAAGAAAACACTTTTTCTAAATGATGTAAATGACTATTTACATCTGCTTCTTCATATCTTGAAAATAATCTGTTCACAAAGCTAACTGTTCCTTGAGATTAATATCTTATTTTAAAATATACTCTGTTTTAGGTGCTAAAGATCAGTGAAGGTGTGGTTTCAATCTACCCTCACACTATCTTAATGTTATGTTTTATCCAAACTAGTTTTAGTTAACCAAAGAGTGATGGATATTATTTTACAATTCTAATTAATGGCCCAAACAATATTATATGATTAAGAATACCATAGGTATATAGTGCAAAGCAGGTGCACGCTGCAGAAAGATATTTTCCATTTAATCATGGCAATCTAATTAGGTAGCTAATATATTTTCCTCTTTGATTTATTTACAGTATTAAAATCAAGATTCCATGAGCACTGGATATTCACTTATAATCATTATAATTGATATCATTCTCTCTTTTATCCCCTCCTCAACAAGTACTTTCAGATAAATACAATGTTCCAAGCTGAGATTTGATTTATGTTTAATCATCATCAAATGAAATAATCATTAGATGATTATTCTATTCCCTCTTTATTTACCATTCTCTTATATTTGGAAAACTAACTGTGGACGTGGATACATCCACAAATCCTTAAATTAAGATAGATCAAGATGTTTTTCAGATGATTAGAAAGTCTGATACAAAAAGTGATCAAAATGAGTTCTTATAACTTCATACACCTGGAATAAATAGTGTCATATTACACAAATGGAAAATAATAGTTAAATAATCATTAAAAACCCCAGATAAATATTAGCAAGAAAAAAAATACTCATAAGCAAAATGTTAAGATAAAAAAAAATTAATTAAGCATCGACAAGTATCTAGAAAAAAAATCATGACAGCTAAGTCTATAATATACATTATACTTACAAATATAGGGGACATGAATACAGACTTTCAAGCAATCCTTAACTATCCACACTATTTCATACCACTGATACCCATGACTACATACATGTAGAAAAGATAAATTATTACCCATATATATATTTCATACTGAACCAGCACATCAGTTGGTTCAGATCATCATCTTCCACACACATATATAATCAGTGCTCAGTTTATATTGAGATAGCAAATCTTCATATTTTAATGGACAGAAACTCTTCAGCGATCCATATCATTGAAAATCTGATGATAGAATACTCAAGTTCCATGCTGATACCAATATTATTGTTATACCCATGTTGACCACAAGTCACTCTGACCCCTCATTATAGGACCTTATCAATTTAAATACATAAAAGAGGAAGGGCAGTATGAAGGCTCAATGTGTAACATTTGAAATACAGGTATTTTTTATATACCTGCAATATTATTATGCCCATGTTGACCTAAAGTCACTCTGACCCCTCATGTATAGATTTTATCCATTTAAATACATAGAGGATTGGCAGAATGTAGGCTTAATGTGTAATATTTGAAATACATGCATTCTTCATATACCTATAATATTATTGTTATGCCCATGTCGATCTCAAGTCACTCTGACCCCTCATGCATAGGACTTTATCCATTTAATTACATAGAAGAGGGATAGACAGGATGCAGGCATAATGTGTAATATTTGAAATACAGACATTAAGCCTGCATCCTGTCCATCCCTCTTCTACATATTTAAATGGATAAGGTCTTATACCTGAGGAGTCAGAGTGACTTGAGGTCAATATGGGCATAATAATAATATTGTTATCAGTATGGGATTTAGGTATTCCATCATCAGGTTTTCAATGGTATGGATGACTGAGAGTTGGAGTAGATTGAAACCTGTCCATTAAAGTATGAAGAATTGCTATCTTAATATAAAAGGAGCACTGATTATATATATGTGTGTGTAGGAGATGATGATCTGGGCCAACTGATGCTGTTTCAGCATGAAATACGTATATTGGTGATTATTTACATTTTCTACATGTTTGTGGTCATGTGTATCAATAGTATGAGATAGTGTGGATAGTTGAAAGGTGGTTGAAAGTAAGTCTGTGTTCAAATCTCCTATATTTACAATTAAGCTCCAAGTATGTGAAGAATACCTATATTTCAAATATTATACATTAAGCCTGAATCCTGCCCATCACTCTTTGGTGTATTTAAATGGATAAGGTCCTTTACATGAGGAGTCAGTGATTTGAGGTCAACATAGGCATAACAATAATATTGGCATCAGCATGGAATTTGAGCATTCCATCATCAGATTTTCAATGGTATGGATAGCTGAAGAGTTGGAGGTTGGAGTATGAAGATTTGTTATCTATATAAACTGAAAACTAATTATATATGTGTGTGTGTGTGGGAGATGATGATCTGGACCAACTGATGAGTGCTGGTTCAGCACAAAATACTATATTGGCAATTATCTTTTCTACATATATGGTCATGTGTATCAGTGGTATGAGATAGTGTGGATACTTGAAGGGTGCTTGAAAGTCTGTATTCAAGTCCCCTATATCTACAATTAAGCTTCAGGTATGTGAAGAATGCCACCATTTCAAATTTTACTATACTTATAAATAAAAAATATTTAAATTTTGAAAATCTAAACTATTGATAGTCATTAACAATGAAAACATCAGGACCAATCAAAGAAATTGAAGAAAATATCAACACCAATAAGAGGAAAGAACAAATATTGCAGTTACTTATGAAAAATATCAAAGTATGAAACAAGAATGGGATAATAAAATAGAGAAAAGTATCAAGATAAGCATGGAATAACAAAATAGATAAAAAGATAAAAATCTCTACTAATATTACAAGAAAAAACTCGAGATGATTGATGAAAGTAAAATTGAGAATATAAGACAAGTAATAATGCAGAAAATCATCAGAGTGCATTATTTAAAGATTTCCATGATCATTTATCAATTATTATATCTATTAGAAATATGCAGGATGAAAACAATGATTTAAAAATCATGGATGAAAATAAGGTGAATATAAAAGAAGTCATATGTAAAAATAATATGGATATAGAAACCATGGATAAAAATAACATGAATCTAGAAAACGTGAATAAAAATAATATGGATGTAAGCTAAGGATAAAAAAAAAATTAGTATAGGAAATGCAGAAGAGGCTATTGACGATTTTTAAATTAAGTTAATGGTGGTTGAAGATTTTACACTAATATTAAAAATCTGAGAAAAAACTAAAACACATTTGAGTATGAAATGGATGAAATAATAACTAATACAAAAAGAAAAGTTGAAAATAAAAACAGAAGTTGCCAATAAATATAATAAATAATTGAATATAAAAAAATCTTACAAAGTTTCTTATAATATTTACATTATCTGGGATTTCATTATATAAGAAAGAAATAGCCATAAAATGAAACATCATAAATATTGCAAAGGATCATGTAACATTTTTAGAATTGCTGTACAATATTCATTAGCAAATGAAAGGAATGTAATCCAGATCCATGAGATTTATATAATGTCTCAATATTTGTTATAAAATTCAGCACAACAAATATCAAAATTTGTATAATAAGTGATAAACATGTATTATAATTAAAACTATTAAAATAATTCTTTTTAATATTTTTTTTTCTTAAATTATTTACACAAACACACACAATATTCATTGTTTTATTTTCAATTTTTCTCCATCAAAAAATATAATAGTTAATAATAATAATAATAATAAAATATAAATGCAATATTAAAAAGATTGGAACATTATATTTGTTTAGATTTAACATTACAGATTTTATTTATGTTATATATGTAAATTTAAAGAAAAGAGAATCAATGTTTTTAAAAAATAATTTTAAAATATTTAAAATAGTTCCCGAATATATATTTAAAAAAAATCACTTTAAAAGAAATTTTAAACCAATTTACTTTTCATTCTTCAAAAAATAATAATAATAATAAATTTTAATTCCATAATGATTAATTGATCTTATCTAAACTTTCAGAATTATTTCTTTAATATAATGAGGATCATGTAAATACAGTAGTTATATTTTGTGAAATACTTTAATTATATTCTCTAAAGTATTTATATGTCAACTGATTTCATCTTAAGCGAATTTTATGTTTTATTATTAATTTATTAAACTGTTTAATCCAACTTATGATCTGATTCTTTATGTTTTACTCAGATTAATTTTGGTCAGATATGGAGGAGCATAAACCATATTAAAAGAGCTCTAGTACGTTGATTACTCCCTTAATTAAATCAAAAAGTGCTGGATATTATATCTCCAATTAATGGTGCTACTACCATATAATAAATAACTATGTCATCACTATATAGTGCAAATCAACTCATATCATAGAACTAAATATGATGTTAACCTAACTAGGCAGTTAATGCATCCTCCTCTTTGATTTATTTAGAACAGTGAAATCAAGATTCTTATTAACTCATCATAAATGGCATTGCCAGCTCAAATTAAATACCATTATATCAATGTTATCACTTGTCAATAAATATATTCAAGAATATTTAAACAGCACATCAAATTGATATTTATTGATGTTTAGTCATCAAATGTAATCACCATTAGTTGACAACCTTTTCCCTAATTTTTCCTTTTGTTACAATATTTATATGTGCTAGAGATCCTGTGCAGTATTTTTAATTGTTGTAGACTTTATGAATAGCTAAGTTTCTTTGCTTAGTTTTAAAAAAAAATTATATTTATGAGAGATAAAAATGTTTTAAATTTAATTTTTAAATTTATTTTAAAATTATACAAATTTAACAATATAGAAGGGATAAAAAAAAATTCTAATAAATAACTGAGTCAAACTAACAAAATTCATTATTTTTTTTTTCTGTAATCTTGTTCTCTAAGGGTCCCTATGCAGTATTTTTAATTATTGTAGGCTTATAAATAACTAAATTTCTTTTATTATGCTTTAAAAGTTTTAACTATTTAATACTTATGGGAGGAAAAATGATTTAAATTATAAAACTTTAAGAATGTGGAAATGATAAAAAAAAAAATCACAATATATATATACAATTGTCTATAACAATTTATTCATTAAGCCAATAAACATCACATGACCACCACTTCTTATGCTTGTCTATAACTGTTTTAAAACAGGCAAAACTCATTATACATCCTGCCACACACAGCAAGCTAGAGTAATCAATAGATGCCAGAAGGCCACAAGCCAGAAACTAGTCTGGGGATATTGGATGAGTAGGCACTAGACGGGGATTTTATGCACAAGCTTTCTGATATCCATTGATTACTCTATCTTGCTGTGTGTGGCAATACGTATAGTGAGTTTTGCCTGTTTTAATTTATTCATTATTATGTTTTCTCTGCGTGATGATGTTTTTCACTTCATTTTTTTTTTAAAAATTGAAATAACACCTCAAAAATCATTTATATAAAAAGATTTTCATGAATATATCCTGAGATTATATTAGTAAATATTTATTTTTCTTGAAAATACTTAACTTTTTTTTATTAATTAAATAAAGTTTTGAATTAATACAAAATTCAAAAATGTTTTTCCACATTTAATTATCTTCATGGCTTGCATCTTGCAAGTTAGGAAGCAGTAATAACTTATAAAAGTCAAAATGTGCTATTTCTTGAATTTCTTTGGTTTTAAATATATCCGTATTTATTTCAGAACACATACTTAGAATTGATGCATGTCAGGAGGTTGAGTTGATTGGAGAACCATTTTGTAAAATAGAATATATTTAACTTTTAAAATACTAATAATTAAATTTCTATGATGTAAATTCAAATGTAAGTTGAACAGTCATTAAAATAATTTTTAAAAGTTAAATAGTACTATGATTCAATTATTACATATATATCTTGCAGTTTAAATTGAGGTTATAAAGCTGAGCATAATACATTTAGCTCATAGATTTTAAATTTATTATATCAAAAATACGTTGGTTGAAATAAGTTAAGCACAATGTCGTATCTTTCTCCAGAAATGGGGGGGTGTGTGCAATGGCAAAATATCCATATTAAAAAGTCACAACTATGGCATTCTATTGTCACAAACACACACCCTCCCCCACTCCACTACAAAAATGTACAGCACTGTGCAATCACAAACACGAACAGCAGATCTAATAGGTTAAGTACCATAACAATTTTACAAGCAATATAGCTCATTACAAAGTACAGTTATAGCAAATATATAGGAGTAAGATTTAATCACTCTTTTATCTAATTATATAACCAATCTGCTAAATTTTAATATCCATAACACAAAATCAAAATAAATGTAATATTAAAATATTAAAAATGATTCATCCTTAATTACATTGATCATTAAAAATAATTACTTAAGTAAAAAAATAATAATTATTTCATTTCTTTTGAAACAAATAAAAAAGATTAAATAATTTGAAAGGTTGGTGAAAAAAATCTTATCTATAAATTGAAAGATAATGGAAATATATTTTAAAATTTAAAAAGTTATATTTTTAATAACATAATTTGTATATTATTATGACCAAACCCAAAGAACTTTAATAAACTTAGCCAAACCTCAAAAATTATATATATGGCAAAAATTATACAATATACATGCACTATTCATTATGCCAATAGAAAAATGAACAGCAGTTTGAAATATTGAGTCATACAATGTTATTAACTGCTGATTACATTTTCAAAATATTAGTCATTTACAATATATATCTACTAAACTTAAATAATATAAGTACCAATCACAATACTGATAACATTTTTTGTTTGATTGCAATTTCATATAAAATAAATTTAGGAGAATTAAAACATTATAATATTATAATAAAGATATTGTAATTTCTTGAAATTAATTCATTACATTCTTTTAATTTGAGATATCACATTAACCTTAAATTTATTAATGTTACATACTGATGTGCATTAGAATTAGAATTTAAATATGCATTTAAGTATAATTAAAGTGTTAACACATGTTTATAGTTGACGGAGAGAATTAGTGCTATCAGTGGGTAAATAATTATGTTTAAAAGTACAATAATTAATAATTGTAATTATAAATTTATTAAACGCTCACTATTATTTCAGTAATAGTTTTAACAAGGCTGTAAACCTTAGCAATGAGCGTCTGAAAAAATCGTCACTAGGGACCTACAGAGGTCCCTAGTGACGATTTTTTCAGACGCTCACTGCTAAGGTTTACAGCCTTGTTAAAACTATTAATAATTAATAATAAAAACCTGATTAACATATGTACATAAGAAATGTTTCTTTTTTATTAATTAATCAAATGTAAGTTTTATAATATTTTAGTTGTGATTCAAAATAGCATGGACAATACTTATACATTTTTAAAATAAAAATAATAATCTATTTAGTGAAATATAATCTTGCCTTAACTTCAATGAAGAAATTGAATGATTTTAGTAGTAAATAAGTTTAATTTTTGGCTCCAAACACCTTTTTCTATTATCATAAGCAATTGACAAAATTAATCTCTCAAACAATAGAACTTTGGAAAGAGCTTTTATTTCTGAATAATTAAAATCAAATATCATAACATCCATATTTTAATAATCTGATTATATCTCATAGGTTGATACCAAATCAAATAATGATTGTACATTTTTTATCAACTAATGCAAAAAATTATATTATTTTAAAATTACGATTTTAGACTGTTACTTTCATCTCATTTTCTCTTCAATGTTTTGATTGTTTAGCAGTTTTTTATGGCTTAATTGTTTGAAATCGAGTTTAAATCAATCATGAACTCTGCTTAAATTAATGCTGCTATGTCAGAGGGAAATCTTTCTCTCTTTTTTTTTTTTACCTTAGCACAATAAAGTTGAGTAATTTTACAATAACATTTATTCATAATTTTCGCATTGTCATTTTGGTTTTGATTTAATATGAGCTCACCACCATTTTAAATTCTAAAGACCACCCAAAACCACTGCTGACACTTCCAAGTGATAAATGACTATCGAATAATCCACATGGATCATTTGGATGTGTCAGCAGTAGTTTTTGGATAGTCCTTAGAATTTGAAATGGTGGTGAGCGCACTCTAAATACTAAATGTTTATAACTTCTAAAAAAAGCATGTTATTAAATAATGATGGCTCAAAGTGCTGGGATGTGCAGAGAGGGAGAAGGATGGCTGGCTAATATGAAGTATCATCCAAAAAAATGCATAAGCCTGATCAAACCAAGCATATAATTTCCAAATACTAAAAGATAATAACTTCTAAAATATGAATGTTTTATTAAATAATGATGGTGCAAAGTGCTGAAGTATGAGGGGAGGGGGATAATTTCTAAAATATATTTCAAAGTACTTAAAAGAGAAAAAATAAAGAAAAAAAATAATGGACACATATATTAATTTAAAAACCACATGTTGAAATAATTTAAATGTTGAATAAATGTAGAAACAACTGTCAAAGCATATTAGTTCTATAATTAATAATAAATCACATTTTATCTTAACATTAGTCAAAAGAGTAATTGTTTAAAGTAAAGAATATTAATTTTACAATTAAAAAATAATAATAAATCAGATTTTTTTAACCAAAGTGAGAAAGGTTGTGTGCTTAATTTCTCACGTCATTATTAGCTGGCAGATGGATAAAAAGAATATAAATAAGAAAGATTTATTCATTAAATTTCTCAAAGATGATAACACTACCTACTGACGATGAAAAAATTAGTGTTCCTAATACCTGTTTTACATTTGAAATAATCAACAATTTAATTAATTTTAATAGAAATTTGTTGATTTTTTTAAAGTATAAAAATAAGATAAACACTAATAGCATTATCCATCTTTAAGAAATTTAATGAATAAATCTCTCTCATTTACATTCTTTTTATCCACCCACCAGCTAATAATAACATGTAGGAAATTAAGCATACAACATTACTCACTTTGGTAAGAAAAAAATCTGATTTATTAATTTTTTATTAATTATAAAATTGATATTTCTTTACTTTAGACAATTATTCTTTTGACTAATGTCAAGATAAAATGCGATTTATCATTAATTGTAGAATTAATATGTTTCAGCAGTTGTTTCTACATTTGTTCAATATTTACATTATTTCAACATGTGGTTATTCGTTATACCCATTTTTTATATTTTGTATATTTTAGTCATGTGATTTGATCAAGAATAGTTGTATGAAATTTGCACTTTAATTTTTTAATTATTGATATTATGATTTTGTAATGTATGGTCATATCATGACTACGTATGGTTTATTTGATGTTATTTATCAGTTGGAAGTGCCAGCAGTGGTTTGGGTTGGTCTTTAGATTTCATAATGACCATGAGCGCAAACTAAATCAATACCAACATTCTTGATAGATAACACACAGACAAACTGAAGTTACCATTACTGCATAATAAATGCCATAAATTTGAATACTCTATTTAGGAGAGAATTTTCTGCTATAAAGTTCTGACATTTATACAGAATAAAACACTTAAGCTTTGTTAGGAATTCATCTCTGAGCATACCTTGCAGCATATATAACTTCTATACCATCATAACACGAATACTCCGACACTTCACAGTTAATTACTGTACAATTAATTCTTTACAAAATACTTAATAGGTTTTTTTTTTAAGTTCTTAATTTACCTAGACATATCAGCGTTGTCTTTATTAGTTTTCTAGATGAATTAAGAAGTAATCAAGACTGAAACAATTAGTACGTATTGAGCTAAGTAGACTTGATTTATTTAATGCATGTCTGTGCAATCACAGACATTTCATTCCTCCCACTCTACAAAATTGACTAGTATACATTTAATTAGGATTGGTGAACACACAAGTTCCTTGGAGTAACTGTAGTAGTATCTTCTATGAGGGTAGTTGGATTTGGTTGTTGAATATGAGCAGTTTCGTCTTCATTTTGTGATTGACTCTAAGTTTGAATTATTATCGAGATTATACCATAGTGTATCTTTTTTGATCACTTGATTCTCAAATATTTTGTTTTGGTATGTCTTGGGCAAAGTATTATCATATTGATGAAAAAGATGATTTATACATCTTTTTAATTCCATACCATCTTGTAATTTTACTAATCTTATTTGCCTCAACATCACTTTTATTATTATACCGGTATCCATTTCTATTTTAAAAGATCAGTATCTACATGTTTTTACCTGGTAGAAATTTTATAGGAGTTTGATTTCTAATTTTCCTACTAACAAGTAGCAGTTTAGATAAGTGAGTATAAAAGGAATGACCCATCAGTAATTCTATCAATATTTTATTCACCACAGTGGTAGGTGTGTAGTGTTGATGGTATATTGCTTCTGCTGGAGCTTCAGTAATGCTTTTAAAATTGGTTTTTTAATACATATTATAAATGTCATACAGCCTTTCAGCAATTCCATTATTCTCTGGAATACCGTGTACTACTAACTCAGGAAATCTGTGCATGCAAATATTTTGTTCAATAGTATTAGTACTCTTCACTATTTAAGCATATACTAAAACTAATATAACATTCAAAGAGCCAGCATGATCAAGATTGACATGAGTCCAAGGAGTTGAAGGCTTTTCCTATGATTCAAATTGCTTGGTTGGCAACTTAGCAATTTGTTGATGATTATGGCACATTTTTTATCATGTTTTCTATGTCATTAGTTAATTTTGGTTACCATACATATGATCAAGTTAGGGTTTTCATCCTGACTATCCTAGTGTGGCCTTGATGTAGTAAGTTCAATATTCGTGCTCTGTCTTGAGGTGATGAGCATGGTCAACAAACAACCATTATACGTGGAAAGTCCATCATGCAAATTCAAGATCAACATTAACTTCTGGAGAGAAAACCTTTGGCCAGCCATATTCCATTCAATTTATAAGTCATGCTGGGTCCATGCAGCTATAACAGTGATGTTTAAACTAGAATTCATTGAGTCGATGTAATTTATTTCCTTAATTATATTTTGCTTCTCTGTTCTGTCAGGAAATTGAGATAAAGCATTGGCATGATCAATTCACTTGCCTGGCTTGTAGATTAAACTATAATCCTAACTGGAGAGGACATAAATCAATGTAACATTCATTGATTTATATGTTCCAGGATATTTTTCTCTATGCCTAAAATACTCATTAGGGGGTGATGGTCTGTACAGATTTGGAAACACCACCCATAAAAGTATTGGTAAACTTTTTTTAACTGCAAAGATAATGGCCAAAGCTTCCTTGTCGATCTGACTATAATTTTTCTCTGAAGTCAAGACTCAGGAGGCATAAGCAATCGGACATTTACCTCCATAGCAGAGGTGATATATAATGGCTCCAATGCCATATTCACATGCATCTGTTATTATGATTACCTCAAGATCATTACGATAGTGTACCAGTAAATTATCAGAATCTAATAGGTCCTTACCATTTTTTTTTAAAGTTTTGTCATGTTAGCTAGTCAAAGTCCATTTTTCTTTTTGATAAGTTGGCACAAGAGTGATAAACAATATTATTTTTTTGCATAAAGTTCTTGTAAACATTTAAAAATCCAAGAAACATTTGTAATTTTATGTTTTTAGGCTTCTCAGTATTTTTTATTGCTTTTACTTTATCAGGGTCTGGATATTAGCCATTAAAATTTATGACATGTCCAAGAAATTTTATTTCTTTAGTAGATCATATGTACTTTTTAGCATTTACTTTGACTTTTACATTTTCCAACTTTGAGCAAATAATTTCCACTTGCTTTTCTAATACAGCTTCAGTTGTGGCAGTGATCAAGATATTATCTAACTAAGGGATTACACCATTCTAAAAAGCACATCCATATTTATGTGAAAGATGTTCAATGCAATAAAGATACCATATACATTTGCATAATCGCCTGTGGGTGGTCAAAGTTAAGGGTTCTAGATGTTTTTTCAGATTTTAGTATCTGGTTAAAAGCAGCTTTCAAATCTATTTTTGTGGAGTAGTTGGCCTTTTATGTAATGCTAGCACTTCATGTATGCTAGGGACTGGATAAGAATCTTTGTTTAAGTGCTTATTTAATGTAACTCTATGGTCTCCACATAACATATAATAACCACATTCCACTCTTTTTACACTTTAAAGCAAAATATATTTAATAATTTTACAGTTTCGACTGTTCCCAGCACATATTCGTAAATTTCCATCAGGTTTAGCAATTATGACTTTAGATGTGGCCCAAGAGGAGTCTTTAGTAGATGTTAATACTCACGTAGAGATCAACTTACTCAGTGTTTTTTTATTTTCTTTGTCAAAGCAAATGGTACTTTATGGGGACTTACACATAACCAGTTCTATGTCTTTCAGTAATTCAACATTAACTAGTCTGATTCTTAGATCAGCAGATCTGGATTTAAATAATCTGGGGTACCTTTTCTTCACAAGGGTTTATTCATGAACAGTTTTAAGATGTTTATATGAACACCAAGAGATCCAAACCTATTTCTTCCCAGATGTGGACTAAAATCTTTATTTACTATATACAGTGTAAGATATCGTTACCTCAAGTTTAGCCTTACTTGAACCATGACTTTACCATAAATGTCAACTTTATTTTCATTAATGACTGTGGCTATCACATCAGATTTTATTATATTTAAAAGACTTTTAAGGTTTTCATTTATCTTTAGCTATTTTTTGTACGAAATCAATGACAATCTCACTCCACTATCAACTTCCATAAGGACTTGTTTGCAGCAGATCTCCACAGCAAGTAATATGTGATCTACTTTACTGTCATTTAGGATTTTTATGTTTGTCTTCTTACACTCCATCTCTTCTCAAGATTTGAAGTCTGGTTTTCTGTTATTTGGCAGTGCATGATCTCTAAAATGACAAACAATTGTTAAATGTCCTTTTAAATTACAATTTTTAAATCATTTATCTTTATGTTTATTAACTTTTGAATGTCCTGGATTTCCAGTGCAATAACATGTCTGCCTTTTTTCTCTTAGCTGGGGGTTGGTGAATTTCCTTTAATTTTTCTTTAGTCAAAAATATTTTCTCTAATTGTTGAGGCAATCCATATTCAGAGGCATTACTCAACATAGTATCCTGGGTAACACACTTATCTATTGAAAATTTATAATTTAGATCCAGATCACTAAAGAGTACTTTCTGAAACTGTTATCTACTATTCCATACAAAAATTATTCCAGTAAGGAGTTACTTAAAGAGTAAGTTAATTCTGGTCCAAACTCACAATCTTTTGACAACTTTGTTAAAGCAAGATCATAGTTCACATATTTTTCATGAGGTAGCTACATCTGGTTTCTAAATTTCAGCTGCACCACCCATTTATTTATTCTTGGTGCAAAAAAAAACATTTAAAACTTCTATAACTGCCTTATATGAAAGTTTCTTCAGACATATTGAGTCAGTTTTTTTGCAAGTTAATGATGTCTGGTCCCACAAATTAAAGAAGGGTAGACACTTTAAGCCATTAAACTTCTACTTTATTTATGAATATATAGCACTCTACATGTTCTATATAGCTCCTCCACAAATCCATGTTATTAATAAATTCTCAAATCATTGAATTTAGGGCTGTCATTAAAACTGTTATTATTTTTTGAACTGCTCTGAACTGTCGATTTGTGCCACTCTGCTATGTTTGAGGGTCTCTGAAGACCAGTCAGATAGCAAAACACTTCTCTTTTTATTATCTTAACACAATATACTAGAGAAATTTTACAATAATGTTTGTTCTCAATTTTCACATTGATGTTTTTGATAGATAATGCACAGACAAATTAAAGCTAACATTACTGCATAACAAATACCATAAGATTGAAAACTCTATTTAGGAGAAAATTTTCTGCTACAAAGTTCTTCTGACATTTACACAAAGAAAAACACTTAAGCTTTGTTTGGAATTAAGTTCTAAGCATACCATGCAGCTTTTATAACTTCAGTACCACTATAACACTAATACTCTGAAACTTTCCAGTCCATTATTATGCAGTTAATTCTTTGCAAAGTACTTAATAGGTTTTTTAAGATCTTAATTTACATAAGCATAGACAGCACTTTCTTTATTAGTTTTTTAGAGTGAATTAAGAAGTAATTAAGATAAACAATTAGTGTGTGTTGAGGTAAGTAGACTTGATTTATTTAATATATATGCAATCACAGATATTTCAAATGCAATTTCCATAAATTTGTGAATCTTCTGTCATTTTGATGTAAGCTGGAATTTTCCTGATAGAAGTAATTTTCTATAGTGATTTCTAATGACACTCCATTCTTGCATTATAATTGTAAATAAGTTGCAATTTGAATTGGCTAGGCCTGTATAATAGTAAACTCTCCGTATTGTTCTGATCAATATAATATTAGATGAAAACAATAGAATAGATCAGCTATTACTTAACATATGTTATAATTTTCTTCAATCAAAAAAAATAATTTATTGCTAACAAGTAATCAAAACTGTTGTGTCCTCAACTATGACTGGGCAACCAGCAAACAAATATACAATAAACTCAACAGATAACAGCACATATAATTTATTAACAATAATAATTTATTAGCAATAATAATTTATTAACAATTAGGAAAAAGAATTACTATGGTGATCATTAATACAAATATAAAGTCTGCATTTAAACAAGTTTAATTCACAGATTAATTATTGAATAGCAAATAATGTTTATAATGTTTAGGTAAGCTATTATTCACTTTACCTTCACCAACTTCTATAGTCTTTAAAATACAACCCTGGATGAGCCTCTTGAGGCGTTTCAAAATAATAAAAAGACTGAGATGGTCTGTTAAAAGCACTAGTCAGCTTAGTGACCTACAGAAGCCAAGATCCTGGGAATGAAGTTCTCTGATGATGATCTTCACTGCTCTTCAACTCATGGACACAGTGATGATAGCAACAACCATAGAAAGAGCCAACAGTCCCTTTTCTCTAGCTTTTTATATCCATCTATTCTTGTGTTCTCATCTTTTCTGGAATAAATTCTTTGGCTTTATATTAATTTATGTATTATTTAGATCTATTATCAAACAACGAACTCTTCTGAATTTATTTCCATATACGGTAAGTTTTTAAGGTCTATAATATTAATTAATCTTAGGAATTTATTTCCTTATCTGTAAGGTGTTAGATCTATTCAATTATTTAATGTCTTAGGAATTCATTTCCATATAAGGTAATTTATAAAGTCTGTTCTATTAATTAATATATACATGCTTCTATGTTTATTTAAACTGCTTTTAATTAAAACATTTCTTTTCAACGATTTATTTATCAGCATTTGTAAGTTTAAAATATTATTTAGTATTTTGCAAAAACAATATCAAATCTTAATAGTTATTAATTAAATATTCACATATTTTATCTTTTTCTCAGTTTTGTTTTCATTAAAATGTCACGATTTATATCTGATTACATAATCAAAAACTCTTCAAAGATAAATATTATGATAATGCACAATCTGAAAATTTATATTTATTCAATTAGTTTAAATATTAACTGCTACTACTATTGTTACAAAATTTAAAATTTGACATACCTTTATATCCTGCAGCCCATATCCACCCAGCAACCATTGCTAATAACCATTTAAATAGAACACTTTCTATATACCAATATAATTTGGCATAAACTATTCGTATTGGTAATAATAAAAACATCCACATAAGATAAGTTGGAATACAATAGATATTATTTAAAAAAACCCAGGCAGCAAAAAAATAAGATCGTAGTCTTTGCTTAAAATCAAAAGCAGCCATTTTTTAAAATAGTGAACCTGAAATAATAATAATTTCAGTTATTATAAGAGAATAAAAATTTTATAGATCATTAAAATCAAATTATTTCATTTTCATGTTAGGCAGTGACTGACAATATATTTTAATAATATTAAGTTATTCATGCCATAAACATATATACATATGTGTGCTAAAAATGCACTATTCTAATATAAATCATTGCTATTGTGCATTTCAATATATGAAATATAGTTTGAAATCAAAAATGGATATTAATAAACTACTGCAAATCTTTTTACTAATAATAATCTAAATTTATACTTGAATAATTTATATCTTAATATTAACAAGTTGCTATGTATAGCCACTCACTCGGCTTAACAATCAGGTAAATAGACAAGCAGAAACCAAATGATTAGACAAATAGTTTAATAGAATTATCAGTCGGATAAATAATATTACATATATAGTTATAAGACAATTAAGTTTAACTTACAAACGCTGGCCATGAAGGCATATGAAAAACATAATATAGACCGGTGTGGCCTGCAAAGTTCTTAGGTCCACTTTTTAACCTTCAGTGGTGGAGTTCACTGGGTTTGTTCCGTTGCTAAGTTAAAAGCCTTGACTTTCGTGTGCATTCAATAAGTTCCCCGCTACAAGTGCTGCGTAGTTATTTTTATTCTTGATAAGGCAGAAAACCAACTAATTATCGGCTATTGTCTACTTTTAGAAATCAGCACTTTTAATCTCTGCTTAATTAGTTTATAATCTGGAGCGCTTATCTTTAATAGCGTATCAAATTTAATTACAAAATTCCTTTCTTATAGTCTATTTCATTTAATAAAACTTATTTTAATAAAACATTAATTATTATATATGTGTAACTTATTTTAACAAAACTTATTAATTGTTATACACGTATATAGCACCTCCACCACTTCAGAAATTATTGTTTCTGAAGTCTTACATAGTCTTTTAAGTAAGCGGGTTCTTTTCTTGTTCTTAAAGATCTTCGCGGAGATGTTTTCTCTTCTACTGGCATTTTGTTGGTCTCTTGATCATTGTATTTCTCTTCTACTGGTGTTTTGTTGGCTCCTTCAGTTTCTTGATCATCGGATTTCTCTTCGCTTTCGGGAATGCGCGGTGCTGCAGTACTTCTGGTTTGCACTAATTTTTCTCGACATCTCACACAATTTATATGCTTGCGCGTTGTTTTTCCAGTTTCTGTCTCTACAAGTATTATTTGTTTTGACAGAATTTCTTTTATGAAGGCCTTCACCCAGTATTTCCTGATCATGTCTCTAACCCAGACTTTTTCTCCATTGGAGTAAATAGTATCTCCAGGGTTGCTTTTGTAGTGTATAGAATTTTGTTCTGGGTGGATTAATGATAGTTTTGTGCGGAGTTATCCATCTGAAAATTAATTCTGCAGGAGATTTGCCTGTAGCACAAAGAGTACTATGTTGATATAATAAGGCAGAATATAAGATGTCTTGTATATATTTGCAGTGCCTTCCTTCTGTAACGTTTGCTTCAACGTTTGTACTGCCTTTTCTGCAATACCATTGGACTCCGGGGTGATATGGGGGCGTGGATAAGTGTTTAATTCCCCATTCTGTGAGAAATTCTTCAAATTTAGTGAATGTGAAACTGGTACCATTGTCAGACACAATTGTTTCAGGAATCCCATGGAAAGCAAAAGTCTCCTTCAGTTTTGTGATTGTTTCTTCGGTACTGGTGTTTTTCATTACTCAATATTCCATCCATTTTGAATAAGCATTGATCACTACCAAAAATATGAAGCTGTGAAATGGTCCAGCATGGTCAATGTGAATATGGCTCCATGCTCTTTCAGCTGCTGGCCAAGCAGCATATTTTATTTGGCAACTTTCACATGATTTCACATATTTCTCTATGTCAATATTAATTGCGGGCCACCATATGTAACTACAAGCCAGAGCTTTATTCCGCACTATCCCAGGATGACCTTGATGAATTAAGTGAAGAATCTTATTCCACCCACTGCTCGATATCAACACTCTATCATCCATTAATATACATCCCTTGTTTATGGACAGTCTTTGTCTTACATCCCATAAGGTTTTATGTAGTGTCTCGGGCCAACTTTTTGGCCAGCCTTTGCTGATCCAATTACTTAAGTATTTATATCCATGGTCCACCTTAGTCCAACTAGCTACCTTTTCATTGTTTATTAATTTGTTGTTCCAATTATCGATGTAGTTAATGGTTTGGTCGTCTTTTTGTAGTTCAGCTTTAATGGGCATTCTTGACAGTGCGTCTGCGAGTTTAATGATCTTTCCTTTTTTGAAATTTAGATCAAAATCATAGCCTGATAACAGATTAACCCAATGTAACATTCTAGGGCTTAGATGATCAGGGGCAGTTTTATTTTTTGCTAATAATCCCAACAGCGGTTTATGATCGGTAAAGAGTTTAAACTGTCAACCATACAAATATTGGTGAAACTTTTTTATCGCAAATATGATAGCCAGCGCCTCTTTATCTAGTTGACTATAATTTTTCTCAGCTTTTGTTAACATTCTGGAAGCATTGTCAGCTACTGTATGGCTTAAAACTGCCCCTACTCCAACTTTGGATGCATCTGTTGTCAATATCAATTCGAGGCTACTGTCGTAATGTACTAATAAGCTGTTTGAAGTTAATAATTCTTTCATGTCACAAAAAGCATTTTCTTTGGGTTGATCCCAAAGCCATTTTTGGCTCTTTTTTTAATAAATTGTATAGCGGTTTTGCTATTTGAGCTTTCCACTTAAGAAAAACTTCAAAATAATTAAGAAGTCCTAGGAAAGCTTGAAGTTCTTTAACATTTCTGGGTTTTCGGGCTTCCTTTATGGCTGCAATTTTTTGAGGGTTGGGTATCTTTCCCTTTATTGAGATTATGTGTCCCAGGAATTTTAATTCAGTTGCCATCCAGATACATTTGTCTGCATTTATTTTAGCTCCGAAACTACATAACTTGTCGCAAACTTTTAAAACTCGTTCGCGTAATTCCTCTTCTGAATTGGCCATGACCAAAATGTCATCAAAATACGGTGTTACACCATCCATTTGCTGGAACAGCATGTCCATTTTGGCCTGGAAAATATTTGGTGCAACCGTAATTCCATAAGGCAATCTATTATACTTAAACAATCCATTATGTGTTGTAATAGTTAGCAATTCTGAGTGCGCCTTTAAATCAATTTTAGCATAGTGACTCGCCTTTTGCATATTTGCCAATATTTCCCTGACATTTGGTACAGGATACTGACTTTTAGTGAGGTTTTTATTTATTGTGGTCCTATAATTTCCGCAAATGTGGATTTGCCCATTTGGCTTAGATATTACCACAATTGGGGTGGCCCATTCCGTTTTCTCGACTGGCATTAATACACCTTTACTAACCAGATTTATTAACTCTTGTGCCACCTTAGTTTGCAGTGCAAAAGGGAATTTTCTGGGTCTGCAGATAACGGGGGTCACCCTACCTTGTAGCTCTATGTTTATAGGCATCGTAATAATTTTTCCCTCATCACTTTTAAATAACTCACTATATTTATTTCTCATTTCTTGCTCAATAGCAATTTTATTTATCACACATATCTCTATTCCCAAAGCATTGAACCATTCCCTACCTATAATAGGATTTAGACCGCCTTGTACTATATAATGGTAGTGTTCGAACCTTACTATTTAATTCAATCTGAGCCATCACCTTCCCTAATATTTTCATACTATTTCTGCTAGCATCTTTTGCTCTTAAACTAGTTTTCATTAATAAAGGAGGATTTTTTCGATTTTGCACTACTTTCTCCCAGTCTTCAAATGTCATCATTAACATGCCTGCTCCGGTGTCAATTTCCATTTTCACTTGCATGTGTAATAATTTAACTGTCAGCATAAACTGATTTCCGTATCCAATCTGTGTATTGTAAATATCACACTTTTTTTATTTTCGACATTACAAGTTGGCGAGCTGCCACGATCTTTTTCTCCTTTATTTCGACATACTTTCTGAAAATGCCCAACTTTCCCACAGGTCCTACAATGCTCCTTATTATATTTACACTTACAAGCCATGTGGCCTTTTTTCCCACAGCAATAACACACTATCTCATATGTTTTGCTCTTAATAGGTTGGGACTTATTTTCAGTTTTCCGAATATATGCATTACCGTCATTTTTGTGGATAAAATTTCTAAATTCTTCCGATTGGTCGAGTACAATTTCATAGGCTACTCCCATTTTGGTTGCTTCGTTGTATGTCAACTCTCTTGAGGCCAGTAACTGCTGCCTAAGCCTATCATCTGACATGCCCCAAAGTAATTGCTCAAGCAGATTATCCTCTAAAGCATCACCATAACTGCAACTCTTAGCAAGTTCCCTTAGAGCTTGATCATAATCTTGTATACGCTCTCCCATGTTTTGCCTTTGGTTTCTGAAGTGTAGTTTTGCGACATGCTTCAAAGGCTGGGGACTGAAAAAATTATTTAATTTCCCCATAACTACATTGTATGGCAAATTCTCTGGCTCTTCGTGATCACAGAGTCTATTTGCTATTTCAATTACTTGTTGCCCAGCATAACACAATAACGTGGCAACTTTAATGGGGTCGCTAGTCATACCATTAATCAAAAACAGTTTCTCGATTCTCTTAAGGTAAATTGGCCAATCAAAAGGGTTATTAACGTTGAACTCGTTAATTGTTACCTAAGGCACTGATGTCATCATTTTCTATTTTACTTTTTTTTTAAAAAAAAAAAAATTCTATTTCACTATGAGATAACTATTAAAACGCTTACTGAGACAAATTACTATTAATACGCTTCCTAAAACAAATTACTGTTAATACACTTACTAAAACAACTTACTATTAATACACTTACTAAAACAATTTTTCCGACTACTAATTCGATATTCCCCCGGACTTCGATTCTCAATTTCCTTGACGCTTTCTCTACATTATACAATTCAATTCGAATCCACTACAGTTTCTAAATTGAACCAGATTTTTCTACTGGAACGTATCCTGTCAACTGCGCCAATTTTCTGCTATGTACAGCCACTCACTCAGCTTAACAATCAGGTAAATAGACAAGCAGAAACCAAATGATTAGACAAATAGTTTAATAGAATTATCAGTCGGATAAATAATATTACATATATAGTTATAAGACAATTAAGTTTAACTTACAAATGCTGGCCATGAAGGCATACGAAAAACATAATATAGACCGGTGTGGCCTGCAAAGTTCCTAGGTCCACTTTTTAACCTTCAGTGGTGGAGTTCACTGGGTTTGTTCTGTTGCTAAGTTAAAACTCTTGACTTTCATGTGCATTCAATAAGTTCCCCACTACAAGTGCTGCATAGTTATTTTTTGTTCCCTTTTTATTTTTGATAAGGCAGAAAACCAACTAATTATTGGCTATTGTCTACTTTTAGATATCAGCACTTTTAATCTAGCTGCTTAATTAGTTTCTAATCTGGAGCGCTTATCTTTAATAGCGTACCAAATTTAATTACAAAATTCCTTTCTTATAGTCTATTTCATTTAATAAAACTTATTTTAATAAAACATTAATTATTATATATGTGTAACTTATTTTAACAAAACTTATTAATTATTATACACGTATATAGCACAAGTTATCTGTATTAATATTTTATTTTTATTTATTTATATAAATAAATAATTGTCCGACATTTTATTAAATCTCATAAAACTGTGTTTAATTTTCCTTTAGCAAAAAAATCAATATACACTGAGAAATGGTAATTTTGCAAAAAAAAAGACAAAAATTCAAATCTAAAAAATACTCAATTCCTTCACTTACCATCTCAATCTGGAAACTGGATTATAAAAATTTAATAAAAAATAAAGAATGGATAAAAAACATTAAGAAAAAAACAATATAAACAAATAATATAGAAGGGGGAAAACCCTCAAAATGATGAACATAAAAATATAGAATATAGAAAAAACAAAAGCATAAATATATTCTACATTAGTTTAATCACAAAAAAAGCAATAAAATTTTAATAAACAAAGTGTCCTTGACTTGTAAGGTTTAGTGCAAAAAGTACATCTATATTATTATATAAATGTGAATATTTGTTACTTTATAACTCAGCAAATATTGCACCAGTCATGAAGAATTTTGCATGATTTCCTTTCTTGTTTAGTAAAGAATTTTATATGCTATGAATTTTTGCTTTATAGTATTTAATTGTTTTAAAAACATTGATAATTTGTCATATAAAAATATGTTGGAATAGTAACCATTTCATAATGATATCATAAAAATGAAAAAAGAGGTCAGCACTGATTAACAGATTACAGATTTTGGAAAATGTTGTGGCCTGCATATAGAAATACATACTAAAGAAACAGAGAATTATAGTGCTTTCCTGAAGATTTGTGATGATGGTGTTCTAGTTGTATTTTTATATTGGACTATTTCCATCATCTAATGTGTGTATTGAATGTCTTTAGAAACATTTAACTTTATTTAAATATTCCAAATACATTCAATTGTTAGTAATAGTACATCAAAAGGTTAGTATATGCACAACATTTTGAGAGATATTATTCTCCCCTCTTCTTCATGTGTTGCTAGACTGGCCAGTGACAATACCACCATTGGATTTGAACCTGGATCCTTAGATTTTTGAGTATTTAATTTTAAGGTAACACTAACCAACCGAGTCATCCTGCCAAAGGCAACAGCCAGTAAAAATTTCATATACTTATCTCTGAGATTGCTCCTGATTTCTCCAGTTTTTCCTAAGAGCAAAGTTGATTTGTGGTTTCTATACACTATGTGTAGTCACACTAGGTTAGCTTATGGGATTTTTTGCCATAGTCATGTGAGCAGCTTCTTTAAATTTTCTTCTTTGAACCTTTTCTTCTCTATCCAATATTTTTTGTATTTTCCCAACTGATCATCTGTTCATTGGTAGATACATAGTATGCTACCTTAGACACATCTGTTTTCTTTCTTTTAATCATCAGTTTATGTTCTTGCAAGTGCTTTTCAATGGGATGACTGTTCTCACCAATATATGTTCTTCCACATTATGGTATTTCATAGATGCAGTTTTTTCTTTTCAGCATTTCAAATTTAGGCTTTGTAGATGTTAGAATTCCTCATAGTATGGTATGGCTCTGGAAAGCTGTTCTGATGTTATATTGATTGCAGATTTTCCTTAATTTGCTATTTTTGGAATGTATGGGTACACGACACTACCAATAATTGTCTTTTTTCTTGATGGTTCTTTTAGTTGCCTATTTAATGTTTTCTTATTAACAGCTGATGGATAACCACTTTTCATAAGTTTTTTCTATATAGATCTTTTCTTTTTCAAAACACTGGTTTCTGAACAAACTTCTTTTATCAAGGAATGGCTATGGGCTTAACATTGTCTCCCTGATTAGCAATATTTACATGAAAGAACTTGAAACCACAGCCATAAAAACTAAACCATGTCCACCTAAAGTTTGGCTGCTATGTGGATGATACATTTCTTGTATGGCCACATGGTGAAGCACTGCTACAAACTTTCTGGAAACACATCAACAACATATTTCCTTCAATTAAATTCACAATAGAATCAAAACAAGAACAAAAATTGGCATTTTTAGATGTTCTTGTGACAAGACTCCCTAATGGCAAAATCAAAACTACAGTTTACCAAAAACCTACACATACAGGAAAATACCTAGCCTAAACATCCAATCACACCAGAAACACAAAACATGGAGTTATACTATCATTATGAAACAGAGCAAAAGAAGTTTGTTCAGAAACCAGTTATTTGAAAAAAGAAAAGATCTATATAGAACAAACTCTTATGAAAAAATGGTTATCCATCAGCTGTTATTAAAAAAAACATTAAATATACAATAAAAACACCTATCAAGAGAAAAGACAATTATTGGCTTTCCAAAAATAACAAATTAAGAAAAATCAGCAATCAGTATAACATCAGAATAGCTTTCCAGAGCCATACCACACTATGAGGAATTCTAACATCTACAAAGCCTAAACTTAAAATGCTGAGAAAAAAACTGCATCTATGAAATACCATGAGAATGTGGAAAAACATATATTGGTCAGACCAGTTGTCCCATTGAAGAGCACTTGCAAGAACATAAACTGATGATTAGAAAAGAGAAAATAGATGTGTCTAAGGTAGCAGACCATATACCAATGAACATATGTTCAATTAGGGAAAATACAAAAAATACTGGATAGAGAAGAAAAGGTACAAAGAAGAAAATATAAAGATGCTGCTCACATGACAATGGCAAAAAATCCCACAAAGCCAATCTAGTGTGACTATACATAATGTATGTAAACAACTAATCAACTTTGCTCTTAGGAAAAAGAAATCAGGAGCAACCTCATAGGTAAGTATATGAAATTTCTACTGACTATTGCCTTTGAGAGGATGGCTCAGTTGGTTAGAGCATTACATTAAAAGTCAATAATCAAGAATCTAAGGACCCAGGTTTAAATCCCATGATAGTACTGTCACTGGTCAGGCTAGCAACACCTGAAGAAGAGGGGGAAATAATACCTCTTGAAACATTGTGCATATACTAACCTGTTTGGTGTACTATTACTAACAGTTGAATGTATTTGGAATATTTAAATAAAGTTAAATTTTTGTAGACTTTCAATACACATATTAGATGATGGAAATAGTCAAATATAAAAATACAAAGAGAGAATTATAATTTTTGGTAATCCAAAATTACATAATTATATTGTAAATTAATTAAATTTTGTTTGGACTATGTATTTAATTTCTCAATTTAATATATACCATAATGTTAAAATCTCATAGCCATTTTAAAAATTATCATGTGAGAATTATAAAATAATTTATTTTAAAATTATTGTTTATTCTATTTAATAAAAAGTTATATTTTTTTGATATTTCTATTGATATTTATTTCATAGTATGTAAATATATTTTAATTATCATACTTTCTACTAATATGAGAGTATATTTTGAGAAATGAAGACAATTAGCAATGGAAACTATATTTGGCATTTGATACATCAAAAATGAAAAATGGAATAAGGAAATAGATTTTGATTAATATACTTTCTACTAACACTAGAGGATAGCTAGATAAATAACAGAATTAGTGAAGGAAATTTTAATTTGGTATTCAATACATCAAAATTTGAAAATAGAATTTAGATATTAACATATTAAAAAATTTCTACTGCCCAAAATATATCCTTCTTATATATACAAATTTGAAATATATTTTAATTATCAATTACTTTATATTATTTTATACTTTTATTTTTATTATTATTCTATTAATAACAGTAAAGCTGAGAGTACAGCTAGTTTCTTATAAATGTGATTTTTTAAATACAAAATTTTAATTGCTTTGATTTTTTAAAAAATTTGTTTTCAGAACATAAAATTTATTGTAAATACATAAAAATGAATTTATCAAACATAAAAAAAGAAAACAAACAAAAAAATCATTATACAATCTCAAGATTCAATAGCTTTTCATCTATTGACAATCTCGAGTGATACAAATATAACATATGGATGATTGAAGAGAATTAAATTCACTAAAGATGAAAGTTTTCTAGCTGTATGCATTCTTTTCAATCTAATAATAAAATTTTATATAAAAACATCCACATAATATAAAGTCATTTATTTAAAATTTATATCTAGATAGATAGATTTTGATCTTCTTTGTGTTATAATTTAATTCTTAGCTACTTTATTGAAAAAAAAAATCCAAAATAATATTGCAGATGTACTAATTTTTTTAAAAAAAAAAAAACCTTTAACATGCTAACAAAAATCGTTTTGAAGAGTTCAGCAAATTTTACATATGCAAGAATGATTTTTAAAAAAATAACGTACTCTTTTTTTACTTTAAAATATAAATGTGTTTTTATTCTGTTGTAATAGTAAAAATAATCTTAAAGTGCAAAAAATAATGCATTATTTTATTACAAATAAAAATAATTTGATTTGAATTTTGCTAATATTATAACAATGAACAATTCCAGTCATATTTTATAAAATTAAATTACAGTGACATCATTTTTAATTATAATAAATTAATAATTTTCATCCTAAGTTTATAGAATTGATAATTTACAAAATTTCCTGACTTTAAACCTTCAGAGAACTAGCCACACCTTATTTAAAAGTTTGGTGTTATGAATTTATTTTGATGTTCTCAAAATATGGTCTGTCATCAGTTAATTTATAACAAATTGTATATATATAGTAAAAAAATATGAATACTTTACCTATTGAACCGAATTCGAATATGTACATTCGAAACACCGGTCTCTTAGGCAGAGAAGAACATACTCGGAGAGTATGTATGCCCAAACGATAGCTATAAAGTATATAACTAACGTTACATTTCCAGGACATAGCTTCTTCTCGGCTGTTGAGTTGAACACCATGTTCAAAGCACTTTTTTGTTTGTGTATAACCACGGGTGCCAGCTGCTTATTCTAAAAGAATACTAAAAGAATAGACAACGCACTTTGAACAGTGGCCACTAGCTCAACGCCTAAATCCACGACTAGCTCAGTTGTTTGTAATCACTAATGGATTATACTTAATTAGTGGTTAAAAGACTTGATAAAAGAATTGTAAAAGGAGTTGATAAAAGAATTTGATAAAAGGAATTGATAAAAAGAATTGACCGACAAATAAAGTTTAATTTTAAAGATAATTTATTAACTAACATTTATTTACTAAATTTAAACATTTTATAATTCTAATAAAACACACGCATATTTTAAATTAACATTTCTAAATAGTTTAAATATTCCTATAGATTTAATAACAGAACACTCTAATTTAACTAATAAATATTGATATAATGATCACGCACATATTAACTCATGTACACACATAATAATAATAAAGTATTACATAGCATTTGAAATTTAATCACACACATCAATAGTTCATTTATGTATGATATAAAGTTCATATAATTAGAATCTTGAAAGATTCGTACGAATTAATGCAATGCAATGGCTATTACAGTATAAACAAAATAAGCAAATGTTTTTACCTAGGCTTTTGAATATAGACATAGAATTTTGGTTCTCTTTGGTGGCTGCTTTCGGTGAGAATATTTCCATTATGAATGTTTCCATTATGAATGCTTCCAACCGGCTGGGACTTTTCCTTGATGAGTTTCACGATTATTACTATTGGAGACAATTAGATACTGATGGAGATTTTCTAAGTTGTTACATTGACATTATTTCACAGGCAGATCTTGCTGTTTTCATCGGACTTTTTAGGCTGTGGAGAGGCGTGAATTCCCAAAATCTTCTCAGCACTGCATTTTGTTTCTGGATATAATTAACTCAACTGATTCAATTAATTTGTGAACTGCACTACTCAATTACTTTGTGAACTGACTTGTCTCAACTGCTTGTCCGATAAAATATTCAGTATTTATACCAATGAAGTGTTTTCTTTTCAATATCCTCCGGCAAATATCTGTTGTCGAAATTCTTTATCAATTAATCCTTTGATAAACATGTTTTGGAAGATTGCTTAATTAGTAATAGCCATGCAAAATGTTGTTTGATATTAATTAATAACCATTGCCGTGTTTTTTAATGATAATTTTCTTTAACTTTCATTTATTTAAAATAACATTTATTCTATTGTTGACAATCGCAGATATATACGCACATATATTTTTAATACAATTTACTATTTAGTTTTAACATTATTTTTTCTTTAATTAAACTTGAATGAAAAGAGATTTGTATGTTTTACCCTTTTAAATTATATTTTTACGAATACTAATAAAAACTCTTTACTTCCTTTTATAACCCCCAGTTTAATTTCTCTAATGAAACACCCCTCTCCCCTTCTGATTAATTAATTGTAGCTTTTTTTATTTCAAAACTAACGCTAGAAAACTATTTGATTCTTATCCTTTTCTAAAACAAACTGCAATAAACTCTTCAACGTTTAATTTTATGTTTTTCTTTTATGAACGATTATTTTAATAATATAATTTTAGATTAAATTATATGTGCCTATATCAATATAGGTACACTATGTACAAAAATTTAATTTTGTACAGATCTATTGGTCTCTTACTCATTAAGCAAAACAAAACAATACAATGAAAAAATTCTAAAAAAAATTTGCCTACGAGAGAATATAATTAACATTTAAAAAAGAAGAAGAAGAAAAAATCCAAAGTTGCTTGGCATTTTTAATTAATATATTCATAAATTTAAATAAAGGCTGAAGAATGTAATTAATGGCATTAAAGAATGTATAAGTAAAGTAAAACTTCTAAACTTTTTTAACAGATTATATACTATTTTTTCTTACTATTCTTTATTTACAGCATAATTAGCAATAACTAATCAAGTTCTTATCATATTACATCACATTTTCCATTTTTCATCACTCATGTAATCAATCCAGATTAATTAGAACCCTTACTCTTCACATAAAAATAGTTACACATTCACCTATAAATCAATACTATATAGATAAATGATAAAAACATCATAAAAAAACTTCAAATCTCACTATATGGCAAGGTGATTCACAAATCACAGTGCTATTAGTTTGTCATTGTAACTATTTTTCATAAATATAAAATTTAATATTAGTAAATAATTAAAATATTTTTTAATTTATAAAACTATTAATTACAATATTCATGACTTATTATAGTTGCTTTCCTATTTGCATGATTATCTACATATTATCTTATAAACTGACTGTTATACAACCATTTCAACACTCCTATATTTTGACTGCCTAGAAATCTTTCCTCAAAGCTTCCTTTCTATTTAATCTGGATGACATTTTTACTTTTTCTATCTTAATATTATCTTTTAAACTCAATGTACAATCAATTTTACACTTATTTTTTGATCAGTTTTTTATTAGCTTCTTCCTATATATCAACATTCTAATTATATCTTTATTAAACTGTCATCTAGACAAAATAAAAAATATGCCTTTAATGTATTGATAAAAAGATGAAACCCAAAAACGGTCATAAATGCATTATTAAAATAAGTATAAAACTCATTCTTTGTACAAATTATATAACACTGAAATTCCTGACAATATCTTACTTCTAAAAAATCAATATAAAATAGTATTCATTTTTCATCTAATAAAGCTGCATTGGTTTACTTTGCAATATTTTGAAAAAGTAAAAACAATTGCTTATATATATATATATTATAACAGTCCAAAAGGAAGTGGAAGTTTACAGTCTTACCGTATCTGCCAACAGAGCACTACTAGGCTACTTGAACCTAGAAAATTTATAGAGTAGGCAGATACGCACTGTTAAAGATCCAACTTTTCTTTATTATTTTAGACCGTTAGCCCCAGTCACTACCTCAGCGGAGATGCAGAGATAATAATATATAACTTTGTTTAATTTGTATCTTAAATAAAAAAAAATAAAAGCCACTGCCAGTAATTAACACACAAACATTTATTTACACACATATAAATTTTGAATCATTTTAGAATCACTTTTACTTTAAAATTTTCCTTTTATAAAACATTAGAACTTTACTTTAAAATTTAACTCACATTTTAACTTTGTTTTTAGAATTTAATTTACATTTAAACTTTTATTTTCTAAGTTCGCACAGATGAGATAAATATTTATTAGAGTGTCGAGTATGAATAGACTACATAGATTGCATTTGAAAAGAAAATATTCTATCCCTTATTTAACCTTAGGCCAAAAGTTCACAATCAAACCAACGACAATCTATCTGATATATTGATGTATTCAATGCAGCACAAAATACCATACTGTCAGGAATGTACATCTGAACAGCATGGTTAGAAGACATTGACTCTCATTCAGACAGGAATACTACATCTGCCTAATGAGAAGAGTAATAAAAAAAACTCCATAGGAAGGGACTGCGTCTTCCGTCTTACTATCCCATTCCGTAGGCAAAAAAGGTGTGTGCAGCATATACTGCGATCCTGCACATAGCAAATCACATACTACATCTACTAATTACACCAATATATCCAATCCATTGACCCAATTTAACTATGAAACAAATAACCTAAGATTTACCCTCCCTTAAACTAACATACCTTTGCGAATCTATGCAACCATTCATGCCCGACTTAAATTTAACATTTCTTAAGTTTAGTTTAACAGACAAAAAATAAAAATCATCATAAAAACTTAAAAGAACAAAAAAAAAATTAATGGAAATGATTTAACAAACAAATAATACGTTCAATAAAAAGAATTAATAAATAATTTAGTTTGGTCAGATAGGAAATACTATTGCTATAATTTCTGAAAGGTTTAGAATTTAGAGTTTGTTTTGAAAATGTTCATAAAGTTCTTACGATTTTTAAAAAGTTCATCTTTATCCGTTGCTTGCCATTTGAACGTGAATTCCCATGCCGTCCTAAAGAGATTGGTATTCTGTTGGCCGTTTTATTGATTCATCCGGAGGTCTTTTACTTTAGCTGGTCCTCAATGTAGAAAACGATTGGTCATTTCTCTTTCTTTCTTTTTTTTTAGGAGAACTGAAGGGATTGAGAGTGCATCTTTTCAATCCCTTCTCCTTCAACTCCACACTAACACATATCACCACTGCTATCACACATCTCTCCTTAATTAATTTTCACTCACTTTTTATGGTAGACTTTTGGATCCAGAGGACATTACATCATGATGATGGTGATGGTCTTTTTGCTGAGGTCCGATTCCTGGGTGATTTCTTTTATTGGCCATTTTGATCCCATGGTTTTTCTCTCCTATATGACCTTTGCTTATACATTTTAAATGCCCAAGGGCTAGTTTACTTTTAACTAATTAAAATAATCATTTCCATTTTATGATTAATTAATTTGTTTTCCAAACTTAAAGATATATTTTTATCTCTAAATCTTTTTAAGTTTTTGTTGAAAATTTAGTTTTAAAACTTTTTCTTTTTCTTTAATAAAGTTTCTTTTTTTATTTCTCATCTGTGCGATTTTATATATATTAGAGTTTAGATGATTTTTAATTTTCAATTTTTAATTCTTAAAAAAGGAAGTTTTTATTTGCGAACTTTTTCATGTCTAATTTTTAAAAAAATAATGTAACGGCATATTGCCTGTTACAATATATATATATTGTAATGGAAAGCACTCTCTCAATAAGATAAATTAAGGCAGTCGCATCTCACTATAGTTAGATTTAAGGTCTTCATATAGGATGCCACAAATGATGTGATTTAATTTTGATATAAAACTATATCTGTTCCCAATAAATAATTTATTATTAATAAATTATTATATCTAAACCACATCAAATCAATTTTCACCTTAATTGACTTAACCGTTATGCTCAGATTTCTAACTCAGGGAAGTTTAACAATTGACTTTCTTCAGGGGTTCCTATCAATATACTAGAGTAATATTAATAACAAATCTCACTAACTCTTTAAAATGGGTTTCAGGAAGTTAATATAATAATCAATAAAGATTATTATATTAAATGTTTGTTCTTATAAAATCAAATAAAAAAAATAAAATTGAAGACTTCATTTAGTTTAATATAAAAAACATAATAATTATTTATCCAACAAATAAATAACTTAAACTTTATAATATATAAAATTATTTATATATCTACTTCCTTATATTAAAAATATAAATATTCTATTTACCTACAGTAGATATATTTTCTAACTTATAACACTACATGATTTTATAATGTATATAAAATATAAGTATCTAAATATTAAGACTTCTATATTAACACTTTTATATAATAATTATATTATACAAATAATAATCCAATTATTTGTATATAATGTTTTCATTCATTAAAATGATTGTACGTAATTTATGTTTATTAATATAAAAATATATATTTCATATTAATGTTAGTCATTTATCCACTTATCATACATAATGGTTATTAGACTATTTGGATTAGTACAAACAAAGTAGTGTCATGTCATAAAAAATAATAGTATGTGAATTGAAAAATAATTTAATTTCTTACCTCTAAGTTCACTTTATCCCTTTATATTTTTACATGCCTTTCCCATATTAATATTTCTTAACCTATATCTAAATTTTTATTAATTATAAATAAAAACAAAAATATTTTAAATTATTAATTCTCTCTCATTATTCATTTCTTTAATGAAATGAATTCGATAATAAAAGAAATGAAATTAACATTTCCCAATTATAATTTTTAAAAACTTAAATGGTATTTATAAAAGTTAATGCAATAGTCTTAGATGTTCCTGGAATTCACGAATGAAAATCCTTCAAAGATGCAATTTTTAATTCTTTCATTGTTATACATTGAAGAAAATAATAGATCTCAAGTTGACATTTAGTTTCCTCCTTGCATGTAGATGTCATCTTCAATAATACACAGTTCCTTTATTAACAATTATAATTCCATTTTGAAGATATAGCTTCTATATAATTTTATAGGCATTTAGCAAAAGATATTATTCACACATATATATTTGATTAGATAAGTGTATTTTATATATCCCACAATAAATAGGTGTTCTACTCACTTTGCATTTTCCTTATAATGTAAAGTACATTAAATTTAGTTGAAGTTTTTATAAACATGTTCTTTTTAAAACGAAGTTTACATTTAGAACTCCAATTAGAACGATTTTTATAGAATACAAAAATATATTCAAACTAAGTAATTTAGAAATTACTTTCTTTAAAAAAATATTAGAAATTTCTTCTAATAAGTATTAAATCATTAAAAATATAGATTTTATCCTATACACTGTTATTTTAAATCGAACACAATATAAGTCTTTGTGAGGATATAGCTGAAAGAATAGAATCCTTAATCTTCTAATAAAAAAAATGTTTTTTATATATAGCTGCATGAGCTTGCTGAAGTATATCATATTCTATATTGTTACAATACAATTCGATGTTAAATCAAGTTAACTTCATTCCCTTTAATTCGATAAACTCCATGTGAACCCAGAAGTCATCACCTTGTCAACTCTGTTCTCAACAATGTTTTTTTTTCATTTTAAACAATGAAAAATACTAATTTACTAAATTATATATTTATTTTTATAAATATAACAGGAATACAAATATAATGTATACATATTGATTATATGTATATATGAGTATATATATATATACTCCTACAATATATATATATAAGAAATTTATAAATTGTTTAAAAGTGTGTACTGGGTGTATCAACAATGAACAGGATTTTAAATATAATGAAGAAAATTAAAATGGAAATAAAAAAAATCCATTTCTACAAAGACTAAGAAATGTTAGTGAGATGGGCTGAAAACATATTGATAACAAAATAGGTGAGATAAAAATGCGACATTGCATCCTTTCTTTTATCACACACATAAATACATACTTACACACACATATATAAATCACATCATAGCTAAGATATAAATAAGCCAACCAAACATCATCAACCTCTCATTGAGGCAACCCTCAATTATTTATTTTTGACTAGTAGATTTAATCTCAATCTATTTTAGTTATTGCTTTTACTCGTGTTTGTGGATTCCATTTATTATTTAACTGAGCTTTGAATTGAAAACAGTTTGCTAATATTCTATAGGTTTATTTAAATATTGGCCATAGTGATTTATATATATATATATATTAAATGAGATAGTGATTTATATATATATATATATTAAATGAGAAGCATATTTGAGCACTTTAGTATCATTTTTTAAACTTTAATATCATTTAAAATGTATTGTTAAAAAGTAATATTAATTATGTTCAAAATATTCATGTCAGTATCTCAATATTAAAAAAATCAATATACCATATTTTAATATTATTAATGGCAACCTAATAAAAAATAAATGTAACTGATTTCTCCTATTATACAACTCATCTATAACTATACATTATCAAATATATTAAAGATCTAAACACTTCTTCACATGTCAAAATAGCATGCTTCAGATTTGAACAAGTTCATAAGAATATAAGATCTACTAAGGAGTTATACAGATAATAATTACTGTACGTACAAAAAGCAACAATTCACCAGTAAATTTTCAATTAAGACAAAGCAATACATAAAAAAAATGAAATTATTTAAAAACAATTCAATAAAAAGTTAATGTCTGAAACTGTAAATGCAATGAAAAAACTTAATGATGACATAAGCAAAAATAATTAAAGGAAATTTCAAAAAAATTATAGAACAAAGTTAAAATATAGCCTATTACTTTGCTATTGAAAGGAAAGTTATATCAAAAATTAAAAAAAAATCAACAATACTATTATTGAAAAAAGAGACAACATTAAATATATAAAAGAATTTTACAAAGATCAATGTCATAATAATGAAGAATAACATCTTCTGAAATGTCAAATATTTTAATGAAGAGGTGAGAAATGCACTTAAATTTATAAAGTATAGAAAAGCTTTAGGAAATGATGGGATGATTGTCAATATTTCAAAAGAAGCAAGTGAAAAAATAGAAACAATGTTGAAAAAGCAATATACTAAAAGTTTAAATGATAAAATTTGTACCTGATGATTGGAGGAATGCAGTAATAATATTGGTATTTTTTAAAAAGTAAAAAAAAAAAAACAGTTGAAATTACAGACCTATTGTCTTTTGTCAATTTTATACAATATCTTTACTAAAGTCATTACAACCTTTTATATAAAGATTTAAATTCAAATCAACCAGAAGGACAAAATGAATTTGCAAGTAGCTTTGCAATATCAAGATATAGATGCAGCATGTAGGAGTTATATTATGCAGTATCATTAAACAGATTAACATTAATGAGGACACAAAACAGTAATCCCATCTCTCCAAAAGTTTTTAATAATAATTTTAGAAGTTTTTTGTGAATTAAAATTAAAGAATAAAAATAAATGTGATTACTTAAGTTAGAGTATCCAACCTTTTGGCTCTCTGGGCCACATTGGAAAAAGAAGAGTTGTCTTGGGTCACACATTAAATGTACAAACATTTCCAAAAATTGATAAGAAAAAAAATAAGCCTATGCATAATTTTTGTGAAATCCATCACCACAGTTAAGCAAAAAATTCTTTAAATAATAATCCTAATTATATAGTGATTCATTTGAAGAGTTGTTTAAAATCAATCAGGTTTCAAATTTGTTGTAACTAATATAGAAAATACACATATCTAACTAATAAAACATCACTAGTAATTTAAATCTGGTGTCCTAGTTCCTCACTGAAGAGAGCCATATTTTGAAACCAGTCTGGGAATGAGGACAATAGTAGATAAAGATGATATGAATGCTTTCTCTTGTAGCATTTATCATTAAAAAAAAGCTTGTTAAAAGCTATTAGCATGCTTTTTATTTTACATATTTGTAAATGCAAGCTATATAAATTATGTGAGATATGACTTGATTTTATTATGATTATTATTTTGCTGTTGGGTGCTTTGGCAAAATTAAATTGCTAAGCCTATTAATATTCAGTGTATCTGAATTACAGACCCATATGATTATTTCAATTGGAGGGCTGAATTTATAAACATGTAGATGTCTGAAAATTTCAAATCTTCTTCTTAAGAGTTAACTATTAGATAAATACTTAGCTTGAGTTGGTGTTTTAAATCTGGTGACCTAGCTCCTCACTGAAGAAAGCCATAGCTCGAAATCAGTCTGGGATGGGGATAATCCAAGATAAAGATGGTTTGAATACTTTCTCTTGAAGCATTTATCATAAAAAAAGCTTGTTTAAAGCTATTAGCATGGTCTTTATTTTACATATTTGTAAATGAAGCTATATAAGTCATGTGACTTGATTATATATATATATATATATATATATTATAAGAGTAAAAGAAGAAAATATAAAACTAGTTGGAAATTTAATACTGTATTTGAGTGCATACATATGTTTATATCAATCACATTATGTCACATAATCACAAAAAAGATCTCATTTTGCATTGGACAAATTCATAACCATCACGAACCACATGTGAACCTCAAGCCACAGATTAGATAATCCTGGTTTAAGTTATCTAGATTTTGCAATTGCTTCATGACCAAGAGCTATAAGACAAAAGCAAAAAAAAAAAGAAAGAAAGAAATTAAAAACAATTGTTCTAAAGACTAAAGTAGTGCTTGATGTCTTTTCAAGAAAAAAAAAAGTTGATAGTATATCAACACCTACAAATGTTTTGGTGGATTATTAATATATATATATACAGCATATATAAAACAATGAATGAAAGTGAACATAGAATTAAATTTATATAGATATTTTGTATTTGAAAATGACAATTTTTATTAAATGTGTTTTAATTACTGTTTACATATAACTTTGAGATTTAGTCTCTTAATAAAAGAATAATATGGAAGCTTTAACTTTTTGCGCTTTGTGAGCGCTGCTGTATGTTACGTAAAAAGTATAAGCATGGCGTAGTACAAAATACAAGCATTTGATAGCTTAATCATGTGGCTTTCAGAAAATGTTTATTTAAAAAAAAATCGGTTGAAATTTGGATTTTTGGCAAATTTTTTAATCGACAACAGTATTTAATTTTTTTGATAATTTTTGTACTTATCACGAAGCGATAAAAGACAAAAATGGTTTACGGGCTGCAAGTGAAAATTTCTCCGGTGTTATTCACAAAGAAGGCCTACAATACAGCTTCAACGTAATGTCGTAAGTAACATTTTAATTTATTTTTTTTTAATTTTTTGATAAAATTATCTTTTTGATTTATTTTAGTTTGTAATTAGTGTGTGTTAATTATATATTTATTTATGTTCATATAGAATTCATATCCATAGTAGTTTTCTAATGTTCTACCTACACTATTATAAAAATAATGTTTTTCAAAAAGTATAATTTATTATGAAAATCATTAATTATGTTTATATAATATGGTTTACAAGTATTATGTTATAAAATTAATAATCAAATGTATATAAACATTGCATACACAAACATATAATCAAATTCTGCATATAGAATTCATATCTATAGTAATTTTCTAACGTTCTACCTACACTATTATAAAAATAATGTTTTTCAAAAAGTATAATAATTTATTATGAAAATCATTAATTATGTTTATATAATATGGTGTACAAGTAATGTATTATAAAACTAATAATCAAATGTATACAAACATTGCATACACAAACATAATCAAATTCTGATTATTGTTTATGTTTACTCTTGTTCATGCTTTGGTTTTGCTATATGTTTCATAACATTATTTTCAAGTCTATAGCTACCAAATACACTATATGCAAATAAATTATATCTATGTGGTACAATAAATATAATAAGATAGCATTACTTGTGTGCATAAAGAATATAAAAAACACTTGTGTGCATAAAGAATATAAACATCACTGGTGTCCATAAAGAATATAAACATCACTGATGTACACAAAAAAATATAAAATGAAGAGATGAAACTCATTTTATCAGTGATATAGACAGTAACCTACAATTTCTAGTTTTAGATGGATAAGAAGCCAATTGCTATGATGATTTCTTTTTTATCTTTTATTAGGATGAATCTTTTTCTTTATGGATGCCTTTGACATTTAGAACATTTGGGGTACAAAATAAAAATGAAGAATTCATATCCGAATTCTTTTGGAGATTGTGAAGCTGTGGATTAACTCAGGTAAGACATGTTATACATGTTTGAAAGATAATTTTGTGAGGAATATAAAGAAATTATCATTGAAGATGTATTTTCAATTTTAGTTAATGTTAATTTCCAAATTATGAACAAACAATAAAATAATAATTATTTCGGATGTGAAAATTTCCTTTTTTCCTTATTTTTTATATAGTTATCACTATTTATTTTATGCTTATTGTTTTCCTTAATGTTTCTAGTTTCTAGCAATGTAATTGTTTTTGCTCTAACATAATTAAAACTGAAGTTATTGTGAAAATTGTGTCTCAGGCCAGTATTTTAAAAAATTCAATATGGCGTCTTGAAGCTGAAGTAGTTAAATCCTAGTGAAATAGGGATAAATGTATGTTAGGTATATCATAGAAAGATTGGAAGTGAGATAAAAGCACACACAAAAAAAGGTCAGCATTAAAACTCCTTTATCACAATAATTAATAAGATGTTAAGTATACATGATAGGTCATTCTGGAAAAATGTTAGTCATATGATCACTCCATAGTATTTAATAATAATAAACTATAATCGATTTTAAAATAGGTAATAAAAAAAAAAACGATTACAAAAAATTAATGATTTAAAAAAAAAAAAAGTACAAGAGATTAACAAAAAGCATATTAATCTATGAGAAAAATATTCATACAAAGATTAAGATTCTTTGAAGACTTCTGTCAAAATTACAGGATACTATATATTATACTTTATACAATAATAAAGTATTAATACAGTCTTTTTTTTAATCAGATAAAACATTCACAAGGGTTTTATATACAAAATAGTTTAAGCGGTAAATAAGTATCAAGGTTTTTGATCTAGAAATAATCTCAGAATAAAAAGATAATTTGCTTTAGTAAACTCAGAAATAGTTAATCATAAAATATTATATTAGATAAGCTATCATTTTCTATTAGAGCAATTGACCTAAATATTTATATAAAGGCCTACAAAAAGGAATTTTAGTAGTAAGTTCCTTGTACCTTTAAATACAATCCATTAAATGCAATTATTAAATAAGAAAAAAATATTACTAAAATATAATTTATATATACTGAGTAAATTACAAATTTTCAGTTAAAAAACTTCCATAATATTCCCTATGATTTTCTATTCTTATTTTTTTAATTATATATATATCAACAATCATTCCCAAATGAATATAGCCATTCCATCTCCAAGACAAACAAGAGAATAATTCTACAATAACTATACAAACCAATCTGTGAACTATAACTTCATCTACATATAAAACATGCTGTTCCATTATTCTTTTTATTTGATATTTTACAATGATGTCTTTTAATTTTATCATTAGACCTTTATGATATATTTCAATTCTATGTTTACTATTAACTTTCCAATGCATTTTCTCCTCTGCTTATATCTTTCCAAAATTGCATATCTTTAATATTTCAAGATAAATCATAACAAACAGAATTTGCTTTTCTCGTGTAAACTTCACAATCCAATGAAAATGTGATTTTACAAATAGATGATTCTACCATCAAGTTTAAGAACATTACTAAATCCACCCCTTCCTTTCTTTTACTGTAATATTTTATATAAATGCAATTTATCCACCTTACTTTGAACACTTTTTAGTGATTGTACTGCAGTCTTCTTTAGAGTTACTTCTATTTTAATTTCTTTTAAAGTTTTAAAAAAGTAAAATAGGAGTGGCTCTGAAGAAGACAGCAGGACAGTTGAAATATAAGATTGTGTGTACATATATAAAATAAAAATTTTTTTTACTAAAAAGTGTTTAAAATAAAGTGGATAAATTGAATGTTTAAGAACATTTTGTTTGATTTTATAATCTTACCAAAAGTGTTTCAAAGCATACCTAGATGAAACATCTCTAAAGCCCTTAAATTACATCAAATGGGTATTATTATACTACGCTTCCAATGCACACCAGTGAAGCTATTATTTTAATTCTGTTAATTCTGGCTTAGCACTTTCAGGGTGTATTTGCTCCCATATTCATAGTCTGTGTCACCCTTCATTCTGTGTTATCATTAGCATATGCAAATGTATGCAAATTATCTAACCAGTCTATTTTCTTGGGAATTGAGAAGCAGGAATCTCGTCTGTTGATGGCCTTTGGGTCATTCGCAATGAAGTATGCTTTTATCTTGCATTTGGCATCATTTCTCTCCAAGCACATGATTTCAGCATTAGTGGGTTTGAATCTGTGATTAGATGTTTTTTGATGTTCTATGAATATCGAACTGTCTTTGTTTTTGGTACCCAATATATTATATACATAAATGTATTGAGCTATTCTGGTGGTGACAGTAGCCCAAGTTTCTCTATAGTACATAGCCCCATAGCTGGCTTGTGGGCACGCTATCTTATTTACCACTTGGGGGTTTGGTCTGGGTTGATTTTATTTTTTGAGTTGTTAATAAATCTGTTAGTAACTAGAGGGATTCAAAAACCTACATTAAATTGTTTGGATAGGTTTTCAACTAGGTCTTTGGCCACTTTGTGCATATATGGTAATACTATATGTGGCTTATCCTCTTCACACTTGTTATTTGTTAATTTTTGATGAAACTGCTTGATCCTCTATAACTATTGTTCTGTATTTGAATCCCATGCTTATCAAGTCTCTGACCTAGCATGCGATGTTGGTTTTCCTATCTGCTTCAAACTTACACAAATGATTTCTAAATAAGAATACTGATAATCCTGCCAATTTATGTGCCTTAAGTGCATTCAAATTCGAATGTGTGTAATCTCTGATTTCCAATGGCTTAATGATCTTCTGTAATTGAGTCTTTCTCCATCTCTTTGCATCTGTAAATCCAAACGTAACACTTCCCTTACCTCATTTTCCCATATGCTATTTAGTGCTAGTTTTGTAAGTTCTTGAAAGTTATTTTGGATACTCGCAAATTATGTTTTCAGGTGCTGCTATAAATAAATCATCCATGTATTATGTGTATATTGTTTTAGGGGCTACTGTCAAGATTGAAGAAGATAGCTGACCCAATCCCACTCATGGGGAGATCCATTGGTCAACCATCCTTCATTCTGTACCATTTTCCTTTGAATACTGTCATAATGTTGCATGAGCCATGACAAGAATTCTGTTGTGAACTTAACATGCTTGTCAGGGGAATTTTTCTTTCTTAGCTCTTTATTAATTATACTGATCAACAACTTCCTGTCAATAGATCTATATAGTTCGGCCACATCCAGCGCGGTAATTTTAAAGTCCAGTTTGATTTCTTTCAGCTTAATTTTTTCAACAAATTCAAATGATGATTTGATTGTGTAATTTCCAAAACGAATGACTTCAACCAGCCACTGATTCACCAGCTTTTCCATATTAAAATAGTGCAGCCCCCCTCCAACATGAGCCTCAGGGGTGTCGCTTATGCAGTTTTGTGTTGGCGAACATTCTTGGAGATATAGAAGTGGAGGGATAAATCCAAAAGTATTCTGATCATGTGAAAGTTTTATCTTTGTGCACTCACAAAATTAACATAATAAATTTATCTCTGTTTATTTTGTTGTTAAACTCTGCTACCGACTCAAATTTTAATTTCACCATCTATGCAAAAATATTGTCTGTATATTCTTTTCTTTTCATCAATACAAATTTGTTTCCCTTATCCTCCTTGAGGCAAATGATAGTATTGTTTGCGAGAAACTGTGTTGTATTTCTAATTTTACTTCTCCAGTTGTTGAATTGGGCATTAATCTGTCTGTGTCTAATTGTCTTAGCTATACCAATAATAATATTATCTCTGCTAGGATTATCTATTAACCCAGCCTCTACATTCAGTAGTAATTCTATCCCTGGGTGCTTCCACTGGCCTCTCATGAATTTTTGGCCCAGCATTAGGCCTGCGCTTACTCTTATTAGTGGAGTCACTGCTTTTCGATTGACATATGCCTTCTTCCCTGCCACCGCTCTAATATCAATATCCTGTTTCTCTGCCAAGAAAGCTAATTTATTCTCGAATTTGTGAACTAATCTCGATTCTAAAATATCACATTTATCTGTTATCCACTGAGGGATCGTTTTATTTGCTGTTATCTTCCACCATTTCACATACAATAAATTAGATAAGGTAACAGTTCAATATGCAACTAATTTTCTTACAGTAGTTATATCACTGCATAAAATATTCTATCCTATAACTTACTAAAAATAGCAACAATACATTAGAATCTGTGCTCCACCTCAATATTTAATTTCATCTTTCTATTTAAAAAGCTATCAAGATATTTAAATTGGTTTACATTCTCAAATTGATAACCATTATAATTAAAAGTTAGTGAAGATGTTTTAATACTTATTAAATAGCACTGTACATCACTTGATGGCGCTGTTTCTGTGCAAAAATGTTTTAATATAATGTTTCCTGGCCGAGATAAAACAAAACATTTTTTCTTTTTATTTAAAAATGTACGTTATTCTTCTAATAGTAAATGAAATGTTTAAACAAAAAAAAAAAAAACTTGATTAACAAACTAATCAGCCTGAATTAAATGAAATTCCATTCAATTAAATTGCAGCGCATAGCTCTGGAATGTGCAGGGAGGAACTGATGGTTTTGCCGATCTGAAGAATCATCCAAAAGATGCATTATTCTGATCAAATCAGGCTTATAATTTCCAAAACAACATGCAACCTCAGACAAGTTTATGTTATTCTTAGCATTCTATATTAAATGTCAAAAACAAAACAAAACACTTTTCTTTTGATTTAAAAATGTACGTTATTCTTCTAATAGTAAATTAAATGTTTAAACAAAATTACAAAAAAAAAAACCACTTGAATAACAAACTAATCAGCCTGAATTAAATTAAATTCCATTAAATTAAACTTCAGTGTGTAGTCCTGGAATGTGCAGGGGGAACTATGGTTTTACCAATCCGAAGGATCATCCAAAATATGCATTACTCTGATCAAACCAAGCTTATGATTTGTCTCACAGCTCCTCACAAAAATGTGCCTATTCGCATGAGTTCTGGGAAATGGTGTTTGGCACTACCCTTTTGTAATTCTTTTTATCTTCCAAGCTGTGTATGGAAGCATGGGGATGGGCTTACAATTATTAGTACATAAATAGTACATCAGCTAGGATCTAAGATCATTACTTCAATGCACATTAAAAAAGTTATGGCCAGTTGAATTACATACACCCTCACATCATATGATAGTGATCTGTGAAAGTGTCCACTATTTGCATAGTGTCACGAGGCACATCAGTGGGCCATAATATTTGTGTGCAATGCCATCTAGGCCTGCTAACAGCTATACGCCATAAGTTCAGCCACATAAATGGCATATTTCTGTCTTTTTGCACAGAAACAGTACCACCAACCAATGTACAGTGGCTATTTAACAAGTACCAATATTTCTTCAATTACTGGTTAATAAATAACTTTAAATATTAATTCTAAAACAAAGTAAATGATAGCACAATCACTAGCATACTATAAATTCAGAATCCAAAAAGAATTTAAGTTATTTATTAACCAGTAATTGAAGAAATTCACCCTTTATTCATTAAGGCACCTATAAATGGATCCAAAGACTATACAAAAACAATGTTGGAGCAAGTAAACATCCTTGTTTAATACCATTTTCCATTTCAAATGCCTCAGATTTTCCATCTCTAATAATAATGCTTCTTCTCATTCCATTATGTAGAAGCTGTATAATTTAAATAAACTTTGTGGATAACCAAATAATTTCAAATAGTACCATAGACTTGTTTGATTAACTGATTCAAAGGCCTTTACCAAATCAATAAAAGCAATGTATAAATCACTCTTTTGTTCCTGATATTTTTCTTGCACTTGATTGACACCAAAAACTATATATATATAATTTTTGATGCTCTATAATCCCAATGAGTCTCTGATAATGTTCATCTATAAGTGAAAGCAATCCATTCAACAAAATCCTTAAAAATGATATTCCATGATATTTACTGCAATCTTATCTACTTCCTATAATTTTATAAATTAAAACAATATAAACAGTCTTAAGATGAGAGGACACACTTCATAAATCTATATATTTCTTTAAAAAATTCCAATATTTATGATATTAATATACCACTTCAATATTTTAAAAATTCAGATATCTCATCGGAATCTGAAGCCTCTATATTTTTTTATAGAGTTATTTTGACTTAATTTAGCCACATATCTTTATCCAAATCTAAATGAGTAGTAAAAATGGATATATCATTAAAACTCATCATTTTAATTCTTGTACCATTATTCAAAAGATGATCAAAATACTCATTTCACCTGTTCAAAATATCATTTTACCTATACAAATATCATTGTCATTATATAAAAAGTGCCATTTCTGGATTTAATAAGATAACCTTGAGCAGTTTAGGTCAATATCTCTTTTGCAGTTTTAATACACTAATCCATCTAAATTTTTTTTACCAGTCAATGAATTTCTTCCTTTATATTTCTAGAACTATTATAAGCTTCATATTTAATTTATTATTCTGTAAGCATAAAGTATGCCATTTCCTTCCCTTTAAATAATGACATCATTGTCAGAAAACTAGTCATTATTCTTCTTTTAGTGAATCTGAGAATAGATTTACTTGTATCAATAATACATTCCTTAAGAAAATTCCATATATCGGTAAGTTACAATCTTCAAAGTCCAAAATAGCAATTTTAGTATTTAATAGTTGTTGAAATTTATCAGATACAGAAAATATTTGTAAAGAACAAACTTCAGTTTTCTTGTGAATATGATGGGAATAAGATATATTTTTAATGCAATTATCATTTTAATGTTATAGTATACTATTCTATGATCCATCCAATAATCTGCACTTGTAAATGCTTGTATAATATGGACTTCCCTTATATTTTGAACTTCTCTTGTATTTTGACTAACTATAATATATTCTATTAAATACCACTGTCTCTTTATAATGACTTTTCTACCTAAAGAAAATATGTGTGTTAGTCAATTCATGTGTCATGCAAAAATTCAATAACTAGCAAATCTTTTAAGTTTATAGCATTAATATTGTTACTTCCAGCAACTTTTGGTCAAAGCCTATTACAATTTGTATCAACACATGCATGAAAATCTCCAAGCAGAAAAAATTGATCTTTTAATGATATTACTATAACACTATTAATTTTTCATTGATATATCAAGAAATTTCAATAGAAAAATACTAAATTAGAATTTACAGTGAAACCAACTGCATGGATTCTCTTTAGATTGATTCATCTGCTCTTTTTTAAAAAAAAGGTTACATCACCCATTCTATTAAACTTCTTTTATCCAGAAGATAAGTTTCAGTAATAATAGCTATATTGATTTTAAGTCATTACAATTCCTTTAAGTTACCAGTTGCTGTCCTTCATTCAGGTCTTGAAAAATTTTTATCAAGTAAAGTTTGGGTATTCCATGTACCCATATTTAGAACCAAAATTAGATTTATAATAGCTTTTAATAATACCAGTGCCTCCTGCTTTACCACTGTTTTGAAATTATTATTATTTCTATTGTTTTAAGGAATAATCCTTCAGGCATAGTGTGTGTGAGCCAAGATCAATTTCCATGGTAAGCAGAAAGTCTCTAAATCTTAGACCAGCAGTAACATTTGTTTAAAATCCAATTCCAACTTGATTCATTAGTAATTGCAATGTCTCAAGAAAAGATCACCAGTATTACCAATTTAATAGACATGTCCCCATTATTGTTATATTTATATGATGTTATATCAAATGGCAACATAAATGTAATTAAAAGTTTGTATACATAGATCATGTGGACCATAAATCCTGTTAGCTAAATTAAATACTTCACTCATTATTATTATTTTAGCTTTGATTTATTTATTCTTTTACTCATATGTCATTTTAACAAAAGCAATTTTATTATTCTATCCTCATATTCTTCATTTTTGTGCTAAAACTTAAACAAATAAATCATAAAAGTTCTGCCCGTTTGTTTTGTTTTTTTAAACTTTAATTTTTTTCTCATTCTTCATACAATTTATCTTCATCCTCTTTCAACATACTACACTTGAAAAATAAATATCTTACACTCTTTCTCTATTTCCACATAAATTATATATCCAAAACTCCTACCCTTGCATCAAATAACAATAAATTCCTTCTAGGGTTATCCTATATATTTTTATATTTAATATATCTTTTATTTTTATATAACGTAAAATCTATTTCTTCTCTATATTTATTTCCCATATCTCACCTTTTTCTAATCAATTTAATTATCCACATTTCTCTTCCTTATAATTATGTGCCCATAACACACAATTATCCAATTTCTTATATAAATCCATAGAAATATATTGTCTATCGGTTAACTTGCATTAATACAACCTTTCATGCTCAATCTTGCTTGTTGTCTTCTCCAGATAATCTAATTAATACTTTCTTTTAATCTATTTTCTTTCATATATGGCAATTTCCACACATTTTAATTTACTTTTCTTCAATAAAAAAAATCATATCATTTTGCTTGACTAGTCTCACTTGCTTTCCAAAATTGACAAATCAAAACAGAATTCTTTGGCCAAAACAATATTCAATTTTTTTCCAAATGAAAGTCATTAGATAAATGGCATGCCAGATATTATTAAATCCCCCCTCCCCCGCAATTAACTGTACAATTCTTTTTACATTTAACACAATATCTAAATAGATATACTTCTCCACTTCCTCAATATCACCATGTTTCACTAATTATTTTTATTCTTCCTATTAAATACTAATGTCTTACATTTTTATTATGAAATAGTCAGATCTGTCTATCATTCTGTTTCACCTACTATATACTATAGTATTATTTATTTATGTATATCTATACCCAAATCCCGTATATTATGCTAATTTTAAAATTTAATAATACTAGTCATATATGTATGCGGGTATTTTAGCATACACTATAGAAAGCGTATGCGTATATGTAAGAAATCAGTAAATATGCACATATATATCGCTAATGGTTAAATAAATGTAAACATGTTATGTATGTGTAACAAGAACCTACATATATGCAGAAAAGAAATAATGTTATAGGTTTAAAACATTAGAAAATGTCTTTATTTAAAATATTATTATAAAATTAATATTTAAAATTATAATATTTCTGCATATAGCATTAAATTATTTAAATGTGTTACATATATAACAAAATGTTTATAGAGTTTTAGATTTGTTTTTTGAAAAAGGTAATTTAGTAAAATTAATCCTTCTTACTGTATTCTTGCCTACTTAAAATTTTAAGAATAAAAATAGATTTTAAAACAACTATGAATAAATTAACCTGGTCAAGATCGAGGGATCCATCTGTAAAAAAATCGATAACAGCAGGAATCCCAGATTTCCAAAAATATAGCAAATTAATTAGAAAAACAGATCTGAAACTACCAACGAAGAAAAAGAAAAGGGATAAGTAAAAGAAGGGAGGTGAGCTAGTATATAAACTTATTGCAGCCATTTTAAAGGACACTTTTTTACTATTTCAAGTGAAATTTTTATTCAATCATTTTGTAAAATTGTTAATCATGATGATGATGGGGTAGAAAGACAATTTCTTGCTTTCTAGCCTGGAAGATAGATTACAGAATGCAGAGGAAGAAGAAGCAATAGCCGATGCCATCCAAAGAAAGCGCTCAAGATCAAGCCACCTTGCCATAGCAGAGACATTATAGTGGTAACATATCTCTACAAATCTAAAATAAACTTTTAAACTAAACTTCATAATTTCTAAAGCTAGCTAAACTTATTATCAATGGCCAATATAATCTAATGTATTCTAAACTTCTGAATATCAATTCCTAAATTAAAATGTAATTTTTATTTTCTTTTATTTAAATTGTAAGTCTTGCCTGATTTCAACTAACATATATGATTCCAACTTATTTTACATATTTGAATTACTCTAGCCTGATAATATTTGCTTTTATTGATAATTTTCGTAAATGAATTAAACTGATATTAAACTGAACTAATCTAATTTAGGCTATTTTATTTCATTCCCTTTTAAACTAAGCAAATGAAGCCAAATCTTAGATTTCACCTACGTGAAATCTTATTTCTAAATTTATGTTTCTTTTAGTTAAATCTATGCCAATATTATTTTCTTTTCAATTAAGTATTTGTTTATGCTGTTTGTTCAGAAGAGTTTACTCATAGTTACATGATTAGTGAGAAATGATTAGATATTCTCACACATATGTAATTTCGCATTTATTAACACACAAACAAAACTCCCTTCTGAAATGGATAAAATAAATCTTTATTTGAGATATAATTAAAAGCTTATAAAGGCTTTAAGATAGGTTTGCTTTAAATGAAATATTTAATTAATATTTAGCTGAAGTGATGAAATACAGCATAAAGCTAGAATTTAATATTGTAATTGTCCAAAATATGCTGCAGTCCTCCCTAGAGTTATATAAATGCCTATATAGCGGGCTTAGCAAGTTAGATTCATGTTTTCCTTAATAGCATAGTTATAGATGCTAGATTATGAAATGATTTATGGTAGTTTCATGGAAGAAAACTATTGTTTTGCATCGTAGTTTAATTAGTTAATGATGTAGTCAGCAGGGTGAATGTGTCCTTAGGAAATACTCATCACTGTATATTTTATGCTTCAAATTGGCATAGGTTTTAAGAGCCACCCCATTCTTTAGTTCAGACAATTATTTCTTCTTCAAATGGGCATAGGTTTTAAGGGCCACCCCATTCTTCATATTTAGGACTGGAGCACAAGGATCCAGAGTATTATAATTAGTTGTTCGATCACCCAGACTAAAGGGCCTCATTAACAGCAAGTAGTATGGTGTTTAGGGAACCGGTTACTCGGTAACAAATCCTGTGAGCAAGCACATATTCGAGATGCACAGACTCAGATGACTGCCTATCATCAGTTCATCCCACCACAATAATTTATATTTCAGTACTAATCTGAAACAGAATCTAATTTTATAGGCATATAAGCTATATAGAGAATATGTTAAATAGTACACGTCAAAATATTATTTATAAATAATGATAATCACTTCTACTAGCTGCCTAAAGCAAAAATATAGAATAAACTAGGCATAGATTATCATGAGCAAATTAAATCAATTTGTAATATCGCAAAACCAACTTATACTATGTAGAATTCATCACCTGTGAGTGATATATATAACAAGCAAAATTAATGTAACCTGTAAACCAACATCACCTGTGAGTGATATGAAATGCTATATATGTAAATCAGAACTGCTTGTATCCCCTAGAATCATCATCTGTGAGTGAGACAATTTATATAATCTTATTGTAATTTTATTATTTTCTTTTACTTATTTCATCATATAAATTTTGGCTTTTATTAATTTGAATTTTAACTTCTGCTTAGAGTCTCAATTTTGCTCATTATTAATTCATTAACTATTAGTATTTAGTTATCATGAATCACAATCCCAATTTAATAATGTTGGTCAAGCTACACCTATATAGCTATACTTTGAAATATGTCAATTTCCCATAGTCTCATGTTTTACCAATGTGCTACTGCCAGCATGTGATTGAAGGAAGGTGCTGTGCCCTCATAAATGTCATCTGTAGGGTAGTAAGTCTTGGAGCGTTAATAAAGGAACTGGGGTGAGATTGGATTCAAGATCTCAACAACCTCATCTCGATCAGCCGTGGGATGATTTACTAAAACTCTAGATTATGTTACGCGAATGTAAAAATATGACCGTTACAATTAATAAATTTAATTTTCATATTTTTTTCTATTTTTCCACAGCTTCTCTAACAACAAACCCATATCTTTTGCACTATTTGCAAAAAATGTCATATTATACCCCCCCCCCCCAAGAAAGAGAACTATCATATTGTGTATTTTGCTAGTAGTTCTGAATATATAAATTGTCATTCCTATCTCTAATATTTTTCTCTCAATGTATAATTCTCTTAAATAAATAATAAAGATAATAATGGAAATCCGTTTCAACCTAACTTGACATACTTCCATTGATTCCATAATCTATTCCTATAAATGTTATCATAAGTCTTTTCTATACCTAAATATGTGATAAAGATTGATATATTTTTTTTTTGTAAGACATTTTTAATCAACCGAGTATTAGTCAATTAAATATCTCCTACTTACCCCCCCCCCCGAAAGGAAATCCATTTACAATCTCTTCCAATATTTTACTCTCTTCCATCCAAATTCTATTCCTATTCATTAACATGTACATAAATATTTTTTAAATTATAAAACTTATTGCTCCTAGTTAAGCTTGTAAAATCTTTCTTTTTTTTCTTTAATGTAATAATCTAATTTCCGTACTTCTTTCCATTAATCTGGATCTTATTACAGATGGTCTAACATTAATTCAAAATCTCTAATTATTAACAGGATTCAACTCCAGGCAACTGGTATATCCAGTATTCACAAGCTGGCTGGATGAAATAATTTGGAAAACAATAAAATAGAAAAACTTAAGAGACACAATATAATCATTAAGTACACAGTATAAAATATGGTCAAACGACCATAAATATTAAAGCCTTGTTAATATTAATATATGATATATGATCCCGTATGATACCATGCTAGAAATCCGTTATAAAATAATAAAACCCTTCCTTTAAAGTCATTAAATTAACTTATAAGTGGTATTATACCAGCATTTTATTTATTAGCATAATTAATCAATAATTATCATTATTTAACTAATTTATGCACATAGATTTGATGAATATTGAATAGATAATCATATGAAAAAGATTTCACTATACTCCTCTATTACTAAAATATTAAATAACAAACGGTTATATAATGTGTCTTCTAATGCATAATAATTTAATAAGCATATCTGGTTTAAGTATACATATATAAAATAACAATCGTGAGGTACTTTTCTAAAAAAAAATCGATAAATTAAATAGACATACATATATGAGCATCTTTCTAGTGTAATTATATAATGTATCTAGTTTAGCTAAATAACTAAATGGCAATGTATTCTCTTTTTCTTCATAAAAACATTTAATAAAAACAAATGCGGAAGATGGATAAAAAATCTTTTAGAGTCAAAACAATTTTTATAATTTTATAAACGAGTTCCGTTTTACAGAGCAGGATGAGGAAAAAAAATTTAAAAATATTTTAACTTATTTTAAACTCTCATTCAACTAGTCAAGCATTGGTGGTCTATAGGTTAGCATATCTGCCTTCAAGGAAGCTGGCCCGGGTTCGCTTCCGGTCAATGCATTTGACATATGAAAAAAAAAATTCATTCAACTTCTCACTTATATACATATATTCTACATTACCAATGAAATAGATAACAAATCTTGTTGATTTTGTATGTATCTAACGATATGTCAATATATATATTGTAACGAGCACAGACGTTCGTTACATTGTTTTTTTATTTATTTATTAAACATGAAAGTAAATTAAAAAGTTCGCATTTAAAAATTTTCTTTAAGAATTAAAAATTGAAATTAAATATCATCTTAAACTCTTATATATTAAATCGCACAGATAATGAAAAATTATTAAAATAAAACTTTATTAAAGAAAAAGTATTTTAAAACTAAATTTTAAAAAGATTTGGAGATAAAATTATATCTTTAAATTTATCTTTAAATATATCTTTGATTTGGAAAACAGGTTAATTAATCAGAAATGGAAATGATAAATTTAATTAGTCAAATGTAAACCAGCCTTGGGCATTTAAATGTAAAAACATCGGTCAGATAGGAAAACAATAGAAACAAATAGCCAATGAAAGAAATCCATCGGGAAATCGGACCTCAGCGAAAGGATCATCACATCGATGACATAATGCCAAGTCAATCCTTCGAATACGTATAAAAGGAAAATTTGGAAATTATTAATCAGTGAGTTAGTGAATGATTAATTACGATGTGAGAGATATGTGGTAGTGCGGAAGTGAAGAAGGGATTGAAACAGACGCACGATTCAATCCCTTCAGTTTTGCTAGGAAAGAAAGAGAAATGAACTATCGTTTTTCTACATTGAGGACCAGTTAAAACAAAAACCTCCGGATGGATAAATAAATCGGCCAACAGAATATCAATCTTAGGACGGCATGGGAATTCACGTTCATGGCAAGCAACGGATAAAGAAGAACTGTTTTAAACCGTAAGAACTTTATAAATAATGAACATTAAATTAAATGTTCCAGAGTTAAATGATTGCAATATTATCCTATCTGACCAACTTAAATTATTAATAATGTTATTTGATGTATTTCTTTTTTTATATATATTTAAAATCATTTCCATTTATTTATTTACTTTTTTGTTCTTTAAGTTTTATTATGATTTCTGTTTTCCGTTAAGGTAAATTATATAAATGTTAAACTTAAGTCGGGCGTGAATGGTTGTATAGATTTGTAAAGTTATATTAGGGGAGGGTAATCTTAGGTTATTTGTTTCGTTGTTGAATTGGGTCAATGGATTGGATACATTGATGTAGTTAGTAGATGTAGTCGGAGATTCGCTACTGGCAGAATCGCTTCATACGCCGCACTCTCCCGTTTTGCCTATGGAAGGAATTATAAGACGCAGAGCGCAGTTCCTTTCTATGGAGTTTTTTTTTTTATTGTTCTTCTCTTTAGATAGAAGTAATATTCCTATCTGAGGAGAGTCAATATCTTCTCTGAATCTTTTTGGTGCTGCCGTATTCCGTATTACATTGAATACATCGATGTATCAGATGAATTGATGCCAGTTTGACTGCGAATTGTAGCCTAAGGTTAAATAGGGATAGAATATTTTATTTTCAAACGCAAATCTATGTAATCTATTCATACTTGACCCTAAATAAAAATGCATTAAATTTAAGTTGTTTATAGACGCTTGCATGGATTGGTTATCGTTTAAGTATGTTTGGGGTTTTCATATTTGATCAAAATATATAGACATTCGATAAATAATGATACCTTACGGTGAGTATCTAAAATGTATTTATTCGGATGTCTTTTAAGTTATTGGTGACAATGCAAGTATCTTATGGTGAATACTATTGGGTTACATATAAATTTCCCTCCGCAATTGTCAGTAATCAATAATTTTGTATTTTGATCGTTTATGTTTATTTTGAAATGTTTTTGACCGTGAAATCTATGTAACCGATCTATATTCAACATTATAAACAAGCTTTCATAAATTTATATGTGCGAACTTAATTAAAATGTAAAATTATAATATAATAGTAATTAAATGTAAATTAAAGTAAAGTTAAAAATAATGTTAAATGTTAAAATGTAAACTGATACTAAAACAATTTTAAATCTTATATATATATGTGCGTAAATAAATTTTTGTATGTTAATTACTGGCAGTGGCTTATTTTATTCTTTTTTTATATATAGTCTTAGATTATCTTATTAAATCTCTGCTATTCCACTGAGCTAGTGACCTGGGCTAACGACCGGAATCAAAATTTAAAAAAAAAAAAAATTTTTTTTTTTTTTTGACTGACGTATCTGCCTACTTTATAAATTTTTCTAGGTTCAAATGCCTAGATGGCGCCCTGTAGTGCAGTTTACGTTAAGTCGCTTTCTCCGGATCGTTACAATATATATAATAAGAGGAAATAACAACTAGTTGATCATTAGAATACATAAGTTAATTTTATAAACATATGTGAGGCAAAACTAGTTAATATATTGTAACCGGATGCACGACCAACCCCACTCTTTGTTGGTTTTATTTCCTGATGAGCACATTGCAGTAAGGAAATATTGATTTGCCATTCCCCAATGCAGATGTTACCCCATCTACAACAATATTTCCTGCTCATCAGAGGATGTAGCGCCATAGAGACTGGAAGCATCTAGAAATTTATGTTTGGTTTCCCAAATGGTGCAACTAGAATTCCATCTTACTACAACCTTACTTATCATCATCTGGTTAAGCAGAACATAGCTCAGGAGGCATGAGATTCTTGTGAACCAGTGCATAAATGGATGAATGATGCAAATGAAATTGACAAAAGGTATTATTTATTTTGAACAATAATTTTATTTAATAACAATATGACTTATAAAGTTCTTAAGATTTGCCCATACTTAAGCATTTGGGTTGAAAGAATAGGTGATTCATTCTATTCTTTCGCAAAGACTTTATCTTGTGTTGGAAATGAAAGTATTCATTTATTATTAAATATTCATAAAGCGCATGTGAATTAGCTTGAAAAGCTGATCTTTAGTTTATTAAAGAAGAAAAAGTTTGCTGACAGTCTCTATACTGACTGTCTTCATATCTGTGTGCACATAACGGATGTTTTTCTGGTTGTTCCTGAGTGGGAATTGTCCTTCTAGGTTTGAAGCTCCCTCATCTGCATAGATACGTATCCATGTATATAGAAGTAATTTATTTATTTAAGTATCTTGAAGTATTTATTCTAATCCAAGTATCTTGAAGTACTTATTTTAATCCAGGTATCTAGAAATATTTGTTTTAATCCTGGAATCCTGAAGTATTTATTTCAATCCAGGTATCTTGGAGTATTTATTTTAATTCAAGTAAATGAAGTATTTGTTTTTACTTTACATATCATACAAGTGTGGGTTTGAACCACTTATTCATCATTTCAATGATGTTTGAAGTTATTATTTAGATGCATTTTATTATTATTTCTTAATTCACATATATACATATATATAAACATTTCCTTAATTTATGTATGTGTAGATCCAGAGGCAATTCATTCTATCAAAGTTTTTTTTGTAAAATAGTAACTGTCATTCAGAATAGATATTTTTTCATGATTTGGAAGCATTTTATTATTATTCCTTAATTCACATATATAAACATTTCCTTAATTTATGTATGTGTGGTTCCAGAGGCAATTCATTCTATCAAAGCTTTTTTGTAAAATAATAACCGTCATTCAGAATAAACATTTTTTCATTTTGCATCATTTTGATAATCAATCAATCCAGAAAATGACATTTTATTAAATCATAAATTATCTTAATAAACGCATCTTACAAAATATTTTTATTTCACCTATTACTCCACTGTGTTCCATTTTTTAAATATATTTCCTTTTTGTATTACTTACAATCAATCAATTTAAAAGTAACATTTCATTATATTATATTTTAACTTAATAAATACAATTTACAAAATATTTTTACATACTATAAAAGGTGTACCATTTCCCTACCTGAACCTGCATCTGCTGGTAATTCACTATAAATTTTCCAATCAATAAGGGGCGTTCTGACAGCTTAACAAGTCGATAGTCAGTTCACAGGCCTTGATTTTATTTTACTTCATAATTGAACAGAGGACAGAGGAGAGAAAAAAGCTATTTTCTATTACCCAGACATTTGAAGATATATTTTAACCACTACTTTCTTCATTTAATATTTTATTAGTTACAAGTTCCTTTTTTTATTATTCACAGTGCTCCAAGCTTTGTTGGGCTAGTAGTCATACAATATGGATTTCACTAATAACAGTCTTGATGCTTTCTAACCATATGTCTGCTGCAAAAATTTCTTAAGCAATCTCTACTCCCCTATTTATCTCTTTATGCTTTTCTTATCTATCAGTTGTTGGATCGATCTAGCACCAACCTTCTCAGATGTCCATGTGTTTATTTCCTTTCCTCATTGGCCATCTACTTTTGATGGGAACAGATTCTAATGACTCTTATCTGATATTTTGAAAAACATCTATTGATTTTTATGCCCATGGCAGTCTTTTTTTTTATTAACGTTAATTACAGTGTTCTTTTTGATAATCTGTAAACATTAAACTGTTGCAAAATACATTTCAACAATACTTTTAATATTTTAAAATATTAATTTTTAAATTGCTGTCATCTTTTTATTTCTTTGTTTTAACTTTTATTTTTGAAAACTGTGTCAGCTTTTTTTTATTTTATCTCAACAGTTTTAAATTGGGGGGAAGGGGAGAATTTCAAATTATATATGTGAAACAATGTGTCTGTTTCAATATATATATAATGCTTGCCTAAATACTGCATTATAAATAAAATTAACCAGAACAATAAAAAAATAACAAAAATAAAAGTTACCGGTAAGTAAGAACTACTTCTATGGATTATACTTTACAAGGGTGGTATCTCATGATGCTGTCATTCATTCTTGATGGCTGTTAAGATCTGCATCATGGACATCAGAGCTTGTGCTTCCATTTAGTTTTCTTTTTTCTTCCAGGCAGCAAAGATAGGCAGTCTTCAGGCATGATCCTTGGATCTTCAGCTGGGCTTCATCTCTAGGACACCCTTCTGAGAACTGCCTAATGGGAGGGTGGAGGTAAATTTCTCTATTCACACATAACTTAGAGATTTATCTATCTGTTTGATGACAGTCAAGATTTTAGAACAAGAAATTATAGAACAAAGAAGAACTTGGAGTATATTTATAATTAATTAATTAATTAAAGCCTACCAATGCCTCTATTGTTTACAACCATTTAAGAGAATCATATGATTTTACACTATTGTTTAGATTACAACAATCAAATTTATATTGTATCATTTTCTCCTTAATAGATTTTAAGTTAAATTTTTACTTAATCTATTTTGGTATTTTATAAAATGCATTAGCTAATTTATCTATTTGCTGAAGCAATAATTTTTTATTTATTTTACTTAAAACTTTTTTCTTTCTCTTAATTTCCACCTATAATATTTACATCTAAATTATATACATATAAATTTCTTTAATAATTTACAATTTATTTTAATATCCATTCACTGTTGTTGATTTTAGGATCAGTAGTTAAATAAACAGTGAATGGTGAAGCACACATATATAAGGCTATATATGTAAGCTTCCATAGGGAGAGAATCAAAAACAAAAAAAAAAACTTGTTTACATTCTTTCACCATTCTCTCTCCCCTTTATAATCATTTACAACTTATTAAATATAGTTCCCATATTAAAATCATATTACTATTAACAAATTAAATGTTTGATAATTCTCACACTAGCACATGAGAACTTAAAAACAATGAGTTAAATAATGACCCTGTAAAAAAATAGGTCTAAGAAAATTAAATATTACTTTCCCCCATTAATCAAATAATCCTTTAATTAAACCTGAAGAATATACTGCCAACTATATAATTCTTATTATCTTTTTCTTTTAGTGCAGCCATGTAGCCAACTTGTTACAATATATATATATATGTGTGTGTGTGTGATGAAAAATTATTTCTCTTAAATAGTCAGAAGTTTCTATGAAGAGGATATATGCCCAAAAAATCTTGTTCGCCAAGTTAAAACATTTTCTCCTTATAGATTCCAATAAATTTATCTATTTCTAACTATTTATTATCCAATTATTTTTCTAGTCTGATTCTATCCCATTTCAATAGTCATTTTAATAATTCATCTATCTAGTCCTCTTATTACTAAATTCTAAATAAATAATCACAAAATATCTGCCTTTTCATTATTTTTATCTTTAAATTTTACTCTCCATATAATTTATCCTAATCTTCTTTTAGTATTCTATAATACAAATGTTCTATACTCTCTTTCTCTCTCTCTCCTATCTCTACATAAACTACATCTACAATCAAAATCCTTATTACATTTTTAATCTCTAATATCTAAAACATCTGCACTTGCACCAAATAACAATAACCTCTTTTTAGTGTATTGCATATTCTTTCATATTTTATTTTATTTATATTCTTATATAATTTTAAATTTTTTTTTATTATATTTGTTTTCCATAATTTGCAGTTGATGGATTTTAGCACACTGTTAGTATAAATATAATTTTCAATATTTTTAACTGTGAATCAATATAAAACAACAGAACATTTCTCCTCACACTATACATATATTTCAGCTAAATACTTATAGTATGAAAGGACTGTTCTGCAATTTAACAATGAACAGTGATTAATGACTTTAAAGCTTATTATTACAATAGAAAGTGTTACAATCCATATTACAATTAGCATTTACAAAGCAATGACAAAATTCCATTAATTGAAAGATATTCTACTGTTTGTTTAAGCCTTTCTTGCCTTTGGACAAAACATTATATATATATATTGTGCCCTTTTCTTTGGGTCAGAATAAACTTATATCAATTTAGTGAAAAATTTTAAATGTAGGATATGTTTTCTTGGTATAATTATTATATTATTTTGAAGATCTTTTTAAAAGTTCAACTAAAGCAAGATAAAGATATTTAATGCCTAAAAATTGTGCTAAATGAATTTAAAACAGTTAAATAAAGCTAAATGTATTAATGGTATATGGTTGGGAAAGCTGGCCATAATAAATAATGTAGTAATAAATCTTTAAAGTATGTATTAAAAGTTGAATTTTAATAGCTAAAACCTGTAATTAAATAAATATTATATTTTACAATATAAATTATATTTAATAATTATATTTAATATTATATGTTTTAAAAGTAGTCTTTGTGTTAGGGAAATTTATATTTAATTTTATGGTTTCCAAATTATTATTCCAAAATTATATTATTTCTTTAATATAATAATTGTTGCAATTAAATATTTAATATTCTCAGACAGAATTGGATACAGTCTGTCTCGGTTGTAAGTCATGTGACATGTATATAGTTATACATGCATGCTTACTAGTGATTGTGTTAACAAAGTTTCAAAAATTACTTTAAAAATTACACTATAGAATTGAAGATATTTATTTATCTATCACAAGAGAAAATATTAAAATTAGTTATCATAAAATGTTTAAATAGTTTTATAAAATGAATGAAGTTAGTAAAAAAATTAAATATTTTGTTTTAAAGAAAATAGATACATTAAAAATAAAAGGTGGAATAAATTGATAAAATATTGTTTTTAAAAGTCATTTTAAAATGTTTGGTTATTTTTAATAAAGTATAAAAATTGATTTAAAATTAATATTTTTAAGTAATATCTTTAAATAAGAATGAGTCATTATTTTATTTTTGATTTTAATTATGTAATATCAAAGTTATATGTAAAATAAGTTGTCGGGTATAGCGTAATCCACCAATCAAATAATGTATTTATTTGGGTATAAATATCGATGCACAATTATTTTCAAGGTGCTTCTTTTAAAATTTTTTGCTTCTGTTAGTCAATTTTGCTTCTGTAAATTTTAATCAGCTTAAAATTAGTCAATTCAGTGCTATAATAGCTCTCTAATAATTTATTTGCAGCTGAGAAGTATACCAATTTAATTAGTTTGCAAAGAGAGTATTATAAACGAATTATAAAAATTATTATCTAAATTATGCAGTTCTAGAAAGTTAAATTCCCTTACCGGACTTTTTGTCGAAATCTAATTAAACGTCGCATTAAAACATGAAAGTACCAGGAAGAAATACCAAATTATTTAAAAGAATTTTGAAAGTAAAAATTATACTTAGAATTATAATATTAGTAACTTTAATGGGAATAATTATTTTATTCACTAAAATTATATATTGGACATTGTGTGAAGAGTTGAACAGGAAAGCTAATTGGAAATTTAAATTAGTAATGCATTTTCTTTTGGAAAAATAGTTGTATTAGAAACTGAAAAAATAATACGATAAAACTTTTAAAAAATCTTTCAATAAGAGGAAAGTAAAAATTATGTTAAAATAAAAATGCAGAAATGTTTTTTTTTTTTGAAGAGAACATTGTTAAAATTATTTTAAAACTGTCATAAACTAATGGCTAAAATGAAGACAGTTACTTAAAAACCATACGTAGTAAGTCTTTGGTATATTTTAAAAGACTACATGCGTTATTATAATAATTTTTGGAAAAACCGATAATTGGAAAAAATAATGGAAAGTAAATATACTTGGATAAGTAATAATAAATATCCTGACAAATAAACATTAGAGATGAAGGAATTATGAATAATAGATAAGTATTAATTCTGGAAATTTTTTTTTAAAAATTGTGCAAAAACAATATCCGGATATCTGAATTCACATTGCCGTGTCTAGGACACTGCAAGCCGGCACAGGATCCTAAGGAAGGAAGCTTCGAAATGTTATTTTCAAATATTATAAGTTTCAACTATTTCAATAATCACTGTTCTGAATAATAGAGACAATGAACTATTATTTCACAAACTTTTTCAGAACAGATCAGTGATTATTTTCATCAATAATTTTAGATTTTTAGAAGTCGACTTATATATTTTTTTTATCATTTATTTTTAAACTTCGTTCGTCATGTTGGAAGGAGTCTACAGATCATGCGTCAATTTTCAGGAGGATAATTTTGTTTTTCATCATCAAGCGTTTGAACAAAAAGCATAGCAACAGGTAAGTGTTGGGGGTTTTAATCGCTCTTCAAGATTTTTTTTTAAAAAAAACTTCAAGGAAATAAAAACATTTTTATTTTTGTTTTGTGTAAAGAAAATTCAACATAGGAGTCATACTTAAATATGTTTTGGACTTGTTTCTTAAAATTAACCCTAGTATTAATTGTAATGTTATTTAATAATTAGGGTAGGATAGGTACATAAAGATTAATTACTCACTAATAATATTGTAATTTTTATAAAAGATATTTTAATAATTTTAAGTAAGTTAATATTTTAAGTATGATAGTATGAATGTATGTTATACTATGCAATGTTCATTTTAAAATTGTGGACCAGAAGACATCATAAGTGGTTGAAGTAGATATCACTTAGGTAATGGTTGTAGATATTGATATTTTTATGATGTATTTTTCTTTTGTAGATTATCAACGAATTATAATGTTGAAGTATGAATGTATGGGTTATGTGTGAACGCATTTATATACACATAAAACTTATAAAAGTTAGAATTTATTTATTATAAAGATATGCATACTTTTATTCCATATTACTGGTATAATCTAACTTAGTAATGAATAATTATATGATTCTTTTATAAAGAACTTTAGTATTTCTTAGATATTTAAAATAAGGATAATAGTCATTTGTATTTTATTCAAGAATATTTGATAGGAAAGTGAAATAACCTTTTTCTTGTTGATCAGTTGAGATCATTATATTTACAGGTGAATTTTATTTGTTATTTTTACTATGTTGTTAGTATCATTGTCGATGTAGATTGATAAATCTATAAGAAAATTTATACAAGATAATGACTTGGTAGTAATTTAAACATGAAACCAAAGAGGTGCTTTAATGTAGGATTTTGTTATGGGAACAGGAATGAACCTTATGATCTTATTAATTATGCAGGTACAGATAACAGAGCCCTGTAGCTTGTATATTTTCTGTGGGCAGTGTTTATTTTATATTAAATATTGATGTTCCAGAAAGCTGAAGTAATAGCTTTGACATCGTTGTTTGTAGTGGAGGTCATTAGACAGATAAGTCATGCCTCTATTTTATTGATACACTGTACCATGATGACTATATAACATATGTACTATTGAGTTGAGACTCTAGTTTTTCCCTATACCTACGCATCTGTTCGCTATCAGATTTTCTAAAGCATTATATCGTATAATATTGTATTTTTAAATGGAAAATGATAGATAATTTAGAGTTAAGGATTGTTATTTGAAATGAATAAGATAGGTTTGCTTACTTAGGAGGATGATGAGAATAAATGCAAATAGAATTAAGAATCAAACAGAATTAAACATAAAGAATCATAGAATATGTTCCATATTTTATTTTTTGAAATAAAAATAAATTTCATGAAAGTATGTAAATGATAGATGAAGTTGTTCTCGATTTTGAATAACTTTAAATATTCTAAAAATTATAGGTATTGCATATTTTTTAATGGATAATGTATTAAAACGAAACAGTATAAGATAAAGCAAAGTTATATTTCATAGTTATATTTAATGATAAAGAAATACATCAATACTTGCAACTATTTCATATTAGATCAATACTAAGTAAGAGATATTCTGTTTGACAATTTGTTATCAATTGTGTCCGCTCATTTTTGTTAATGAACCAAAAATGAATGTGTTTTGTTTAACAGTAACGACATTGCAATACTGTTTAATGATTGAAAATAAATTACGAGATACATATCCAAATTGTTATTTTTGTATTTTCTGTTTTATGCTCCATAACTGATGTATGTTTAAAGGAAGCATATCGAAATGATACTTAATGGTAAACAATATTTAAAAGTTATGTAGATTAATTTTATCATTATTATAAAATTCTGATGAATATGTAAAATGGACCAATTATTTTAAAAGCCGGAGTGAAGACTTAATTTTATATTTTATTTTATTATTTTGCTATGAGTAACAAAAAAGTGTAATGGTGCAAGATTTATTTGAAAACTGTAAATATTGTAAATAGATTATTGTTCATTTATTGTAATAAAAATTTTGTTAAACTTGTTTTTCAAAATTTGTGTGTTAAGTTGATTTCTTTCCCACAACTGCAAAACATTTTAACTACAGAGGGTTTGAACCAAAATATATCTTTTGCACAGAAATAAATAAAAGTATTATTTAAGAATTATAATATTTTCTTAAGATTATTTATTTAAGAAATTACATTTACATTATCTTTATGGTCATAAGTTAATTATTATAATATTACACAGAATTATAATGCTATCCGTTGCCACACATATATTTTTCAGATTATAAGATACTACCACATATTTATTACGATATCATATGAAAGATAAAAGATTATGTTATATTATTTCTTTATTGCTATTATGGTTAATAAGAATTATAATGGGGGAAAAGATAAGTAAGATTAAATCATACAATGAAGATTATTATTATTATTACTATTATTATTGTTATTAGTTAGGTGTGGTTGAGTATGATATTAAATCCCTTATCATGCTTTACTACAGTAATTTTGATTGACTTAAATTAGTTTAAGAACCTGAGATTTATTTTAGCTAAATTATTTTAAATAAAAAGATTAAGATTTATTTATTAGTGTAATCTTAATGATTAGTTATTATTGAAGTCGTAAGAATGCTATAGATTTATTATTTGAGATAGTAATAGGGGGGATAGTGTTCTTATGCCATTGAGGTAGTATCCTGTGGGATATTGGCTCAATGAATTCTTTATTACCACTTGTATCTCACTTCCTAGTCTCATGATTTAATAAATATTTATTTATTTATTTTATAAACCGAACCATTATTATTATTTTTAATTTAAGCTAGTAGAATAATTAATATTTATGTAGAATATTTCTATTGTCAATTATACGCATTTTAGCCGAGCGTAATCATTATCTGAGCTAGAGCCATTTTTATGATATATATTATATTTCCAGGAAGAGAGGGTACAATATGTATTCAATTTCAAAAATCATATTTCTAAAGACAGGCTTGTTTCCATAATTTACTCAACTATATTAATTTGTATATTTTTACAGATATTAGATTATATTTACTATGTCTATTACCAATTCTAAATTACAAGAATACTTCAAAAAATATATCAGTTTACACATATATGTGAATATACAAGTTTGTATGCATTCAAAAGTATATATGTATATTTATAAACAAAAAAATACTATTTGTCTTTCAAAATATGTGCTGGAAATTATTCTATTATGATCTTAAAAATCTTTATATAGCTGTGAGAAATTGATGTCAAGACAATAAAAGCCATACTATTAGTTATAAACTGTATTGCCTAAATATTTTTTTTTAAACTGATAAAAAATCAAAGGCAAATGATGTGATGTCTGTGCATTATTATCAATGTAAATGATATAACTAGTGTTATTTAGCATTATTATGACTCATCAGTAAACATATGTATGGATGTTATATTCATTGATAAAACGCAGGTAAAGTAACGAAGCAAGACATCATTTTTCCATTGCTTTAAACACTCTTAACATAATTTAATTTAGATTTCTATTTTAGAGTTACATTTACAATTTTCAGAGATGTGAATGCAGGAAGGTTTGCACTTGTAGATCAGATTTCAATAAATAAAAATAACTTTTATAGTTCTAGGAAATTATATATATGGGTAGTATTTTGAACTTCACATTGTGATAAATTTGTTTACATTATGGATATTTAGTTCAATTTCACCAAAGGCATTGCATTATGTCTGTAACTATCTTTTATCATTATTAATAGATTAAAGACATTCAGTTAAATTTATACCTTTAACATTGAGCCTTCAAATCACAAAATATATCTGAAATATTGATCACATTTCCTGATGTCTTCATGAGCAAGCTTATTTATATCTATTGTAAGCTTTAGTAATCAATAAATAATAGATGGCACTACTTATTATATCTATATTCATATGCTTTTGTCTTCATGATGTTAATAGAATAAGTATAGATAAGCAAGAAAGCAATACAACAATAATATATGTAAGAATTACATAATATATTATTTGTTATCAACTGAAAATAATGCAAATTCAAATCTTTTAAAAAGGGATAATAATAAATAAAATAAATCTAATCTTATTAGTGAAATATCATATGTGGACATTAAAGAAAAGATTTCTGACTGATATTATTAAAATCCTTGGATGATAATTAAAAACAATTACCTAAAGCAAGAAGTAGTATTAAATTTATAAAAATCTTAAAGATATTTATTTTATGTATCAGTAAAGAATAATGGATATGGTAGTTAAGCACATTATAGTTATATTCTAAGCTCATAAAGAAAAAAATATAGAGTATAGATTTAAGATATGCTATAACACTTGATCATTACTGTCAGCAAATTGACATTGTCAGTTAACAGTTAATGTAATTCATCTTAATTTTAGAGCTATAATAGAAACACTAATGAATCTTTAGATAATTAAAATGATAATTAGTCTTTCTAATTTAAGAATGAATGGCTAGAACAAAAAATTGGTATGTAACACATTGGATAATATTTTGGATATGTGTTGATATACAAATCTGATTGAGTCATGCTAGTTTTTAGGTCCTTACAATATCCTCCATGTAAAAGTTCTAAATTTGTTCCCAATACTATAATATAAAATAATACAATTTCTAATTAGAATCAAGATGATAAATATTTGCAAGATTACTCAATAATTATTGTGTATCTACTTGTGGCTCAACCCAATCCATATTTTATGCAGCATTGTAATAAAAAATAATAATTTAACAATATGCATCTTAATGAAGTAATTGAATTTAAAGGTGAATTGATGCAGATGAAATAATTACCTGAACTATCATAAATTTTACTTTATTTCATAATTGGCAGTTAATATGTAAAATATACTCTTTTCCATCATTTTTTTTTTTTTGCTTATAATGTAATTTACTCCTAGTGACATTACGTACAATTTATAATAGAGTTAACATTCAATTTAACAATAAAATTTCACTATTATTATGGACAGTAATATAACTGAAATCATCAAGTTCTATTAAATGAAATTTAATGCAATCTCTTTTATTTGAGTGAAATATATTTAAAAATATAAAGAAAGTACTTTTATCCACTATCTTGTGTATGCCTTGAGTAGTCAAAACCCTAGATGATTTAGAAAAATTATCTGAAGTTTTAATTACTATTTTTTGAATATTTCATTTACATGCAAAAAAAAAACTTCATCATTTTACTCATTTTAAGCCAATAAACATCACATGATCACCAATATGTATAGTGAGTTTTGCCTGATTTAATAACTCATTTTGGTAGCTAAGCTAATGATTTGAAAATTTAAACCCCATAGGATTTTGAAATAAAGTCATCTGACTGTCCACATATAAAAATTTGAAACTAATATTTCATAATCTCAGTTTTCAGCTTAAGTAAAATGAATTATATCAAAATGTGTATCATGCTTTGTTCTGCTGACTTTTATGCATTATTTAGTAATGGCCATTTTGCAATAAAAGTGCAATTAGCTTATAAACAAGCAGCTGCAAAACTTTAAAACTAGGTAAACAGTCATTGTTTAAAATATCAAGAGAATAGATGTAATTTTTTGCTTAACAATTCTTTGTTGCTTATTGAAGATGAAATATGTTTATTCGTAAATGTCTATATCATTGAATTATTATCGTATTCTTAAATATGAATTAAATAAGTGAAGTTAGATGTTATAAAGTAAATTTTGAAAATTCAAGGATAGTTGTCATTTAAAATAGCATCCTGATTTCAAATACTATATTAAATTTTTTGTTTATGATGCATTTACTGATGAAGTCTTTTCTTTGCATCTAATTTTGAATAACACATAATGTTTTTATAAAGGATAATCTGCTTTAAAAATTTCATATACTTTATTTACACTTTTTAACTTTGGTAGTAATTGGACAAAAATAATTTGTAGAATAACTTATTTCCATAGAATGATTATTTTTATTAGGATCCTATATCAATTCCAAAAGACCTACTAAATTTTGATCTATATTTTAATTAAAAATAGAATATTAGATGAGCATATTTTTCTATGAGATTTGATAAGTGCAATTTGTCTTCTACTCTCAGAAATAAATTTACCATTTAAATTACATTTTCTAAATTGGTTTCTTTTTTTTTTTAAAGTAAAATAAAAAGTCTAAAATTGACAAGAGCACTTTAATAATTTCAATTTTATTCTCAGTAATAATGTCCATTTTATAGGGTTTATTTTATTTTTTAGTAGGATACTAAGTAAATCCCAATTGTTTAATTGTCTAAAGAATTTGGTTAGATTGTATTAAGGTTTTGGATTATGTTTGAACATTTTTTATTGAATTTTAAGCATTGCAATTTAAACAATTGAATGATTCATTGCTTGGAAAATCAAATAGACATTCAAACACCAGAAATGACAGAGTTTTGAGTTTTATTGGAGGATCTCCTACCACTCTATCTCTACATTAAATTTTACATATCACTGCACAAGTGACTGCTCAGTCACATTCCTTAATGTTCACAAATTGCTCTTTAGTTGCAAGAATAAATTATTTTAAAATAATGGGAAGTTTACATAATTTTTATGCTATAGAAACTTAAAATATATACACATACTATTATAATTATATTTATTTCAATAAATTTTTCATTAAATTTTTGTTACTGCCATTTAGTATGTAAAGGATTGATGGACTCAATGGCTAAAGGTTCTCTTAGTTATGTAAAATAAAAATTCTGTTTGTTCAACAGAATAAGAATGTTATGAACAATTTCCAATGGGATGTTTAATGTAAGCTCATGTGTGACAAAATTTGTTTAGCAATTTATAACATATGAGATCAAAGAAGCTCCAAAAGAGCATATAATCTTACTCTTTATCCTACTATAAATTATATAATAAGCAATTTATACAAAGACAATGATTGTCAATAATTCATCATCATCAATTACCTCAAAAAAGCAGGTCCCATATTCCAAACTAGATCACATTGCCCAAGCCTTTCTATCTCGGTTTTATTTCTCTCTTTAAGATCAGTCATAACTTTAATTTTTCTTTTACTTTTCTCCCCTCATATCTTCTAACAACTTTCACAATTACTTTGTCTTTAAGTAAAAACCCAAACCAAATAATTTAAAAAAAAAAAAAATACCATTATTTCATTTGCACTTTTAAACACTATAATAACTAAATTTATTATGATTTGATTCTGTAAGCTATCAAATATTTATTATTTTTATTTTTAGATTAAATTACTTTTTCAAAAGTTGGTTAACTTTTTGAATTAAGTTGATTAAATTGGCTTTTTATTCTTCATTGATAATATAGATTATCCTTAAATTATAAACATATTTATAAGTTTAAAATTAATAAATAAAAAAATATTCTACAAGTAATCAATAATAAAACTTTCTCATAATACCCTGATAAGCTATCTAATTAAATTACATGATGTAAGAGACCTACTAAAGAGGCTAATAAAAATTAATTATTATCAAGGTAATTTCTTTAGTAGCAGTGTAAAGTTTAATTCCAAGTTTTGACAAGTAGAAATGGTTATAAACAAGCAACAAAATGAAGAGTTTCTAAGAAGCTTAATATAAAAGCAGCTTAAATGCAAGTTTTTCTAATGCTATTAAAATGTTTTCATCTGATTAGATTCATTGATTTTAAGCCTAATTAGCAATTATCTGATCTGCTTGTATTCTTAAAAAGTGATGTTATAAACATATGAAACATAGAAAATTGCAACAGATTAGTAAACAGGTAAAAAGAGAATGTTTCTCAAATAATTCAAAGTAATATAATTATTCAGAATCCATGTACATTGCAACTATATATATATATAATCACCATCACTCAATCATTATCAAACAATTGCAGGATAAAGATCTTAAACTTAGAAGTTTAATGAAGTTTCTTGGAAACACAGCTCCTTCACATTATTCTAATAAGTTCCTGCATGTCATCCATACATTTTACATGTGGTCTCTTTATAGGTCTTTTTAAATTTCTTGATAACTAGTTTAGGATTTAAATATATGTAAAGAGAAAAATATATATATATAATTGATTTGCTAAATGTAAAAATGTTTATATATTTGTGATTGAGATATTTACTGTCACTATAGGATTATAAATGAAAAAGAAATTGACTTTATCCTATTTGATACCATAATTTAATTAAAAATTACATTTGCTTATATGAGAATTATTTCATATTTTAAAGACAAAGATAGACCTTTTAAATATTTAAATAACATTCGAGTCAAGTATATACATCAAATATTTAAACATCTAGTCATCTAATGAGAAGACTTTTACTTGAAATATATACAAAGTGGGAAGGAATGGTTTGATTTTTTAATTGGAGTTTGGTTATGATATTATAAATTCACATTTGCTTAGGAATACTATAGAGCAGTATTTCTAATTAGTTACAATAATATTTAGCACTGCTATTGTTTTATTATATATACTCCCACATGAATTGATTATTGTGATCTATATATTGTTAATAATTAAATAATTATTTATGTAGCAAACTAAATACTATAATTACTATTAGTCATAATAAGAACAGATTCAAATTACATGATGGAATTTCTGACACGACCTGAATGACTTTAGAAATCTGTAAATGGAAATATAGATTAACAAGGCTATGCCATTCACTGGACTAATTAAATAACAGTACTTGAAAAAAAAAAACCCTAGAAATTAAAACTTTTGATAAATTAAGCTCTAACTTAATTTTGCTTTAATCTTAATAATAATTCTGAAAATAAATTATTATATTACATAGGTTACCCTTAGTTATTATTTTATAAAAATTACAGTTTAAAAAGTTAGTTAACTAATGGCAAATTTTTAATCAGTAATTGTATTTATTACGTTAAACATGATCTATTAATAATATATTCTGTTGTCTGTGTTCAATTTAATAAGCAGAACACTTAATGTTCAATGCTTCCAATTGAAAAGATTCATCAGCTAAGTATCATATCCTATAAGTTCCCAATCTAATAATTATGACATACATCAATAATCTTTAATATTTAATACAGTTTAAAGATGTTTAAAAATACAATGAAATTTAAATACTGTTTAAACAAATATAACCACACTATCATAAGATAAAAAATAATCGCTTCAATATGTTATATCCAAATAACAAATAAAAGTCTACCATATATATAAAAAATAAATTAATTACTTAATGACCTTTTTTCTTAATATTTAAAAAATTAAAAATATCCAAATAAATTCATCTTAAACAGATTTATCAGCTAGGTATTAATTTCTGAACCCCACCTGCATCCCATCTGATAATTATAACAAATCTTTCATATATCAATTAACAGCATTATGTATATTTTTTATTGCATCTCACTTAGAATAATTGATGAGAATATCATCCATGTTATAACCTTCTCAAAGAAAATATAATCTATTTTAAAATAAATCATGCTTTACAGGGTCATAAAGAACTGAAATGAAAAGCTATCAACATGATTAATTGAAACAAGATTATTCAATTTTGAGTAAACTACATTTATAAATAACTATTCTTTGATACATTTATCTAAAATATTAGCGTTCCTATATCAGTTAAAATAATATATACATATTGTTTTAACTTTATTTTTAAAAAATTAAAAAGAAAAAATTACCTTTTTTATGTACTTTAAAATTATAGTTTGAAGTCAATTTGTATAATTTATAGTAAGGTTCATACTTTGTTTCAGACAAATCTTATAAACACACACAAATAAACAAGGTCACTGGGTTATTATTACCCTTTACCTTGCATTCTGATTATGTTCAGCATCAAGGTTTATTTACTATATTTCATCATTTATAGTTATCTACAAATGTATAACTCTTTAAGGCAAGCGATAAGATATGAAATATTGATTTTCATCAAGTAGATTAAAATTATGCAGCAAAGTATTTTTTAAAGTGAAAAATTACATTTAAATATATGGATTTCATTTATAAACACTAAATGAGTTTATAGTAAAGTATTTAAAATATATATAATTATTGAATTCAAGAATTTCTAAGAAATATTAGTTATAATTTTTCCATTGGAACATCTTTAGAATATTGTATTCTCTTAAAACAATCTAATTATTGCCTAAAAATAAATACGTATATACACGCATGTATACATACGCACATATATATGTTATTATATCATATAAAACGTCATTAGCAATCAGCCTAATATCAGAAAAAAAAATAATTAAATAATTTTTTGATGACTATACAAACAATTCTTTTATGAACCATGAATACAAACACATAATCTTTTAATCTGCTTTACAGCACATATGGCCTTTAATCTCTTTTGCAGAAAATATTTATTTCTGAAAATCTTCCAAGACATTACCTAATTGCAGCTCTCTACTATAAAAAACCTTTGTAAAAATATTTCATCATATTATATAAATTCAATATTTTCATTTATATATATAAAGAAAATACATGTTTCTTAGATTTTAAAATATGCAAACTCAGATACAGAACTCAGTCAATGGAAACTACAAATCCTCCGCTTATGAAAGTATGGGCCCATATAACATAACAATACTAACCAAAAACACAAAAACAAAATTTTATTAAAAATTTCCCATAACCATGGTTTCATCTATTAACTAATAGACCTTTTCAAAAAAATTCAACAAGATACAATATATATAAAACAAAGTAGTCCTTCCCATCAAAAACCAACCTGCTTTAACATCAAAGGATATCTTCATGAGATTGAGATATTCAAGAAAATTTATCATCAGTATTTCTTTTACTCTTCTTTTTAATTCATATCTTTCATCAAAGATAACCTCTGCATTTTCAAATATTTTATGATCTGTATTCAGTTCATGAATATACAAAGCTGAGTTATGATATTTATTTTTAACTCTATTCTTATGAACTTTAACTCTTTCATTAATACTTAATTTACTTTGACCTATATAAATTTTATGACAACTGCAATGAATCTTATAAACTATACCAGAAATAAATTTGCTATCAATAGATTGTTTTGAAAAATCTAATAATGAATTTAAATCAAGGCCTTTCTTCCAAGACACTTTCATACTATCCAATAAATATCTATTCTTATAAATCAATTGATAAATTGATGACTTAAATGGTAAAGAAAAAACTCTTTATTCTCACTGATAATTAAATTTTTATTAACAGATGTATAGATTTTTTTAATATAATATTTCTAATAAATTCATGATTATTAACAGTAGCAAACTCTCCATATAGCAATATCACCCAGAGCAAGCCTTAGTAATTAATGGGTTCAGAAAGTTTGTGCACAAAATGCCTATCTAATGTCGATTCATCTAATATCCCTAAACTAGTTTCTAACTTGTGGCTTTCGTCACTAAGGAGTCCTGAATCTGAGAACACTGAACCTAGATCTTAGAATCGAATGAAACCCTCCAGCAGCCACTTTTACCTATTTAGTTAACTATAAAGCTAGGAGCCCAAGATGAAAACCCAATAATGTTTTCAATTCAAGCTCATTTGCTTGTAAAGTTATATAGATCTGAACCCAGTTCAGCATCTATACATTTTGATGTCTGGTTTTTCAAAAACCACAGTCACAATCATTCTACAGGCATGATTGGTATAAAATCACCCAAAAAATCATGATGCTCATGTGATGTTTTGGTGGTTTTAAATTCATGATTATAACTTGAATCAATATAGTCAGAAGCAAACTGACTTCTCTGAATATAACTATTATTTTCAAAATTATTAAGCCTTACTTTCTATTTTTACAACAAAAATTCAATAAAGAAATTTTCTTATGAGTAAAAGCTGATAATTATCTGGCCTTATGATATTTCTTCTTATTTTTTTTTATTTTTTTGGGTTTAATAAAATGACTGCAAAATAAAACATTATCAGCTTTATCAACACTTAAATCTATAAATTTTAACTTAATAAACTCAAAAGTACTCCCCTCAATAATAAAAGTAATACTAGAATCAAAAGCATTCAATTTATCAAAAAAAAATCCTTCAATTTATCTTCCTGAATAACAAATAAACAATCATCAACATAACTAACAAATAATTTTAAAGAAACAGAAAAATGATTAATAATGCTACTCTCTAAAAAATCAATATAGACATAGTGCATTAAAGAAGAAATAACCAAATAATCCATCCTCTTTCAATCTTATAAAACACATAACAAAAGCAAATTATGAATAACCTTAATCTTATTTCCAGAAAAATATTCATGTTTGTTTAAAACAGAAACACACTTTTAATTAATGCTATTAACAGAAATACATATTTTCATTATCTAATCTACAAAATCCACAATCATTCTTTAAAACAAATCCGTTAATTTTATCAAATATCCCATTAGAAGAAGATACACAAAATTGATTGAAAGTTTTATTATTATTAAAAACCTTATAAGAAATTTTGAAATTTTAACAACCCTCCCCCTCCCTGTAAAATCAAAAATACACCTTAAAGGAAAATCTTTGAGATTTTAAATGTAAAAAAACCTTAGAAGTCAAATAATCACTAGAATAATAACTTAAATAAGGAGTTCTATAAAAAAAAAAAATATTTTCTATAATTTTTATAATTTCAATTAATTTAGATTTTATTTTCTTACCAGAATCAGAATTTTAAATAGAATACTTCCCATTATTTAATTCTAAAGAAACTTTACTTTTAAAATCACTATTATTTAACAATGCAAAAAGCTTAGACTATATTTTTGATATTAAAAACATTTAATTAAAAATAAAAGATGGTTACCATAAAATAATACATATTAGTTTATATTTATATTTGTTTAAATATGTTTGGAAAAAGTTAAGCAAAATACATTTTTGGATACACATTATTTTTCAAATGCTTGTTCAAATAAGTCTAATCTGCTTTTAAAATATCTAAATCAACAATTTAATTTTTTATTTTAAATCTAAATTATTAAATTAATCCTATTTCTGTATGCAATGGAAAAAAAAATCTCTTGATTTAAAACATGTTTTAAAATATCTATATAAACATAATTGCACATATAAAGAGTTATGCAAAGAAAATATTTTAAAAGTAGAACTTAGAATGCAGTAATTAATAAAATAAATAGTTTAGATACAATAAAAAATATATTAGAGTTCTGTTTTTAATCCTATCATAGAAATACGTTTGAAATCACTTATATACAATCTTTTATTAGTGTTTAGAGCTTTTCAATATTTTTTTTTATTCTCAGCATACTACTAATTAAGAAAGTTACTGTTGATTATTCTTTATGGATTTTTTAGCCTAAAGTAGTTTTTTTGTAATTTAAGTTAATGTATATATTTTGTAAGTATATTTGGCCTTGTAGGCTAAATATATATTCTATAATGTTAAAAATTTTTTTTATAGTTTATAATAAACAAATTTCATTATTAGTACTATTATAATAAAGTCTTAAACTAAATGGGTTAAAATAATTTAGTCAGCTATTCAGTTCTTAGTAAGACTAAAATTAATAGTTTGCCTCTAAAGAAAAATTAGTTTAAAACTTATTGTTTCAAGTAAATACTATGAACAAAGTTATTTTATGCTGTATGAAAATGGTTATTTAACTACGTTAGGATTTTTTTTAATAAATACTTTTAAAGTAATGATTTGTTAAATATTAGTTTATGTAAGTGTTTAAAATCAGAATCTAGAGATTGTATTTTTATTGGACTATTTCCATCATATAATATGCATATTGAATGTCTTTAGAAAAATTTAACTTTATTTAAATATTTCAAATACATTCAGCTGTCAGTAATAGCAAATCAAATAGAATAGTATATGCACAAAATTTCAAGAGATATTATTCTACCTTCTTCTTCAGGTGTCACTGGCCTGACCAGTGAGTACTAGCGTGAGATTCAAATCTGGACCCTTAGATTTGTGAGTATTGAATTTAAGATGACTCTGTAACCAACTGGATCATACTGCCAAAGGCAACAGTCTGTAGAAATTTCATATAATTATCTATGAGATTCCTTCTGATTTCTCCCCTTTTCCCTAAGAGCAAAGTTGATTAGTAGTTTCCATACATTATGTATAGTCACACTAAGTTGTCTTATGGGATTTTTTGCCATTATCATGTGGGCAGCTTCTTTAAATTTTCTTCTTTGTACCTTTTCTTCTCCAATATTTTTGTATTTTCCCAATAGAACATATATTCATTGGCACATACATGGTCAACTATCATAGACACATCTGTTTTCTCTCTTCTAATCAACAGTTTGTGTTCTTGCAAGCACTTTTCAATGGGATGACTCATCTCACCAATATGTTCTTTCACACTCATATAGGTATTTCATAGATGCAGTTTTTTCTTTTCAACATTTCAAGCTTAGGCTTTGTAGATTTTAGAATTCCTCATGCTGTGTAATGGCTCTGGAAAGTTGTACTAATATAAAACTGCTAAAAATGAAATACCATGTGAATGTGGAAGAACATATATTGGTGAGATGAGTCAACCCATTGAAAGGTACTTCCAAGAACACAAAATGATGATTAAAAGAGAGAAAACACGTGTCTAAGGTAGCACACCATGTATGTGCCAATAAACATATGTTCAATTGGGAAAATACAAAAATATTGGATAGAGATAAAAAGGTACAAAGAAGAAAATTTAAAAAAGCTGCTGACATGACAATGGCAAAAAATCCCATAACCCAACCTACTGTGACTATACATAATGTATGGAACCACTAATCAACTTTGCTCTTAGAAAAAAGGGGAGAAATCAGGAGGAACCTCATAGATAAGTATATGAAATTTCTACAGACTGTTACCTTTGGCAGGATGACTCAGTTGGTTAGAGCATTACCTTAAAATTCAATACTCAAGAATCTAAGGGTCCAGGTTCAAATCCCATACTAGTACTGTCACTGGTCAGACCAGCAACACCTGAAGATGAGGGGAGAATACCTCTCGAAACACTGTGCATATACTAACCTGTTTGATGTGCTATTACTACCAGTTGAATGTATTTGAAATATTTAAATAAAGTTAAATTTTTCTAAAGACATCCAATATGCATATTAGATGACGATATTAATCCAATATAAAAATACAACTAGAACACCATCATCACAAACCTTGGGAAAACACAGAATCTAGAGATGTTAAGTTTAAACCTAAATAATTGGGATAAATTTCAATTTAAATAAGTTTCAATTCAAATAAATGTTAGTAACTAATTTAGTTTCATGTTTTAAATCTTGGTTATATTTAATGTACATGTGAATGTCTGGATATGGGTGCATATATTTGAATGAATGGAAAGTTTAAAAGATTATTAAAAGTAATAATACTTTTGAAAAGGATACATTTAATAATTCATTTTAAAAAAAGCTTTTAAATAAGGTAAAAGAAAGAGTGTAATTTGAATCCAAAAATAATTTAAAAATCTGTCAATAAGTTTAAATTGATTAAATAAATCATTTATTTAATAATTAAATTGTAATTAACAAAGTTTATTATTGGTCTAGACATTACATGATTGAATAATTTGGATTGATAAAAGTCAAGTCAATTAAAAAGTAAAAAAAAAAAATGCACTAGTGATTTAAATATCTTGCTTCCCTATTTAAATGGGTTGGTTGAACATCACATTATATAAATTGCAATAAAAATCTTGATGTGTATTATGTATAAAAGGAACACACAAATTATTATAAAACACACTTCACTATATTTTTAAATTGGTTTTTAGTTAACTTATTTTTTTTTTTACATTTTGTTGAATCAGTTTAAGTGTTACATTTATTTTTTATCATTTCCACTGCTGAATATAAAGTAAGAAAATATCCATTGCAGGCTTGTAAAACAATAAATCCTATCAAGATGCTAAAATAATTTTCAAAAGAAGTGAATGGAAAAACAGAGTGCACATGGAGAAAAGTATATTATTTTTTTCTAAATTTGAACTTTTGCTGTAATAATTATCTTCAACAATTTAACTGCTCTTTTAATTAGTTATTAACACTAATTTTAATTACTAAGGAAGTTATTATATTTATGATAAACTGAATATAATGATGAACTACAGTCAAAGTACTGAGTTTATTAAAAAGAGAAGTAGTGACAGTTATTTAGACTTGTATTATAAAATTACAATGAAAGACAAAGCCATAAAAATCAACCTTTTAAATATCTTGAAGAAAAACCTCTATTCAGATGTTTCCATGCTAAGACGAATAAGCTAACATCGAATTAACATAATTATCCATTTCAAGTTCATCTATCTATCTATTAGAATAGTTTTCTAAATTGCTTATTTTCTTTAAAATTATATTGCTTTATATTAAAAACGAAATGATTTAAGCTTACACATAGTACTTAATATTACTAAAATGACAACTTATAATATAAAACTGTATAAAGAGCAATTGTTAATTAATATTCTCTTTCTGCTCGTTTCTCCTCCAATTCGTATTATAATTAGAAATGTTATAAATGAACCGTATAATATTTAAAATGTCTACTATCAACTCTTATCATCTTTAAATTTGTTAAATTTAATTGCAAACATTTTCTCAAAGAATTTCTGCTATAAATTTTCATATATGTGCTTTCTGTGCCTTAATGAAAAATTATATATTGCCATATCACTTTAAGAAGATAACAAAAAGGACTTGAATGAAAGGAGATAATTTTCCTTATAAAGGAAAGAGAACTTAAATCTCTAATCTGAAAAGGGGTATAATATTTATCGTATATATCTTTTGGTCTATTTAAAATTATTTGAAGTTATAATTTATGTATTATATTATTATTGATATATGTTTATAATATATTATAATGGTCGGGGTGAATGTGGGTCATACCGTATCTGTGCTACAAGGTGCCACCAGGCTATTTGAACCTGAAAAATTTATAGTAGGCAGATACGCGCTATTAAGATCAAACTTTTACATATATATTTTATTCCGGCCATCAGCCCATGCCACTAGCTCATGGAGATGCAGAGATTTAATATAAAACTTGCTTAAAAGAAATATATTAATATTTTTAAAAAATTGAAATAAGCCACTGCCAGTAATTAACACACAAACATTTATTAACGCACATATATATAAATAAAATTGAGGAATAAAATTTATTATTTCAGATTGGTTATTAATTTTTAAATTTAAATTTTTGTTTTAAGCAATCCGCACAGATGAATTTAATAATATTTTATTAGAGTGTCGAGTATGAATAAACTACATAGATTGCATTTGAAAAGAAAATATTCTCTCCCTTATTTAACCTTAGGCCAAAAGTTTGCATTCAAACCAATGCCAATCTATCTGATATATCGATGTATTTAATGCAGCATGAATACGATGGCACAATACCATACTGTCAGGAATGCAGATCTGAACAGTTTTGTTATAGAAGACATTGATTCTCGTCCAGTACAGAAATGGTACATCAGTCTGGTGAGAAGAACAATAAAAAAAACTCCATAGGAAGGGATTGCATTTTCCGTCTTACTATCCCATTCCATAGGCTAAAGGGGTGATCCAAGGAGCAGGGAATACCATCTGCTTCCGATGGTCGGTGAGAAATGGGACTTATTTTGCCCAAGTGTGGTGTATAATATGATCCTGCACGTAGCGGATCTCATGCTAATTTACTAATTACACCAATATATCCAATTGATTAACCCAATTTAACTACAAAACAAATAACATAAGATTAACCCTCCCTTAATTAATTGATATAACTTTACAAATCTATGCAGCCATTCATGCCTGACTTAAATTTAACATTTATATAATTTAGTCAATAAATATTAATAAAAAAATGGAAATGATTAAATTAGCAAACTCAAATATATAAAATTAAACATTATTAATTGATTTTGAAATCTTAAAAATCAGATAAAAGTTCATTTTAAAAATTATGTCTAGTTGATTATTAAAAGCGTGTCAAATCTTGATGAAAGCTCTTAATTTTAAATTTTACAGTTCATATCTTACAGTAGAAGAGTCCCGGTTCCTGGTGCCAATTCCCGCGAAGTCTTTATTGGAAGACCGGTCTGTTGTTCTGGAAGTGGCCTTAGCTGGTTCAATCCTGGTACTATTTTATTGCAGTACCCATATTATTTAGGGTCTGCAACAGTACCATTTATAATTCAATAGTCATTTCATTTGAAATAAGTGAGAGAGGGTGAAAAGTGTGTCTTATCACCCTTCTCAAAAAAATCAAGCTGCAACTGTCTTTTAATTTGAATTGTTTTCTTTTTATAGTAATCCTCTGGATTCACTGAACATAGTTTCCTGTTCCAACCATTTTCATTAAGGTCTGAGCATTGGTTACTGCTTCTATTGGACATTCTAATTTTTTTTAATTCTCTTATCTGACTTTTCATTTATATAAAAGCCCCAAAGGCTAGTTTTCTTTTCATTTAATTAATAACACAATCATTTCCATTTACTGAGATTACATAGGAATCTTAAAATAGAAATTAACATTTATTTATATTTTCATTTATGTTACTTTTTAACAAAAATATTTTATCTTTAGATCTTTACTTTTTTATATATAAAAAAGTACGTTCAAAGTACTTTTAAAGTTTTCCTTCCATCTGTGCGATATATTATATACATTAAACAACTCTTTAATTTTAGCTTTTAGTTTTTAATAAATTTATTTTTATTTACAGACTTTTTATTTTAATTTTAAATTAATGTAATGGCATATTATATACCGTTACAATATATATATATATGTATGTGTGTGTGTGTAATATTATTAATGCTCTAACTTTCAATATTGATAAAACTTAAGCAGTTTTCTTTGTATTTGAAATATAATTTTCAATATATTTTCTTTGCAATTTGTAGAGTATATTTTAAGTAGCTAGTAGATGTGTTTGAGATGTGGCTCTTTTGATAGCATTTTTCAACTTATTTATTAGGGACAGGTAGCAGATAATCCAATAAGGTTTTCTAAATGATTATCATCGCTAAAAAAACAGGCAACAGCTAACTTAACTCTAGGGGTACTGCCTTTTTCCACTATTAATATTGCTCTGAACATATACACTGATAAACTCTCTAACAGATAGAAAATGATAAACAACTCAGCTAAAGTTTTAAGCTTGTCTAAACTTTCATGGAAAGCTACTTTCAACTACTTCTTTAATCTTAAATTAATCCAGCTTATATTTAAAAAAATTTCTTTTAAAAACAAATTGTTAGAGAAGAAAAAAAATGCTTAAAAAATATATTTCAAGATTAATTAATTTGAATTAAATAAAAATATGTTTTTAAATTAATATTACCAAAATCTCTTTGCATATTTTTGAAATGAAAATCGAACCAAAAAAAATAAGTTCCTTATTTATTTATTTTTTACAATAAAAAAAATGAAAATAATACATTTATATAATTTGATAAAATATTTTTTTATCAAAGTTCATTCTATATTAGTTTGTGTGCAAATCATTATTCCACAAAGTAAAAATAAATAAATAATTTAATATTATTAAATATTATGAGCATTGAGATAGGAGTGCTATATTTACACCAAGAATGTTTCCTTATGAATCATGAAAAATAAGATTATAGACTTATAGAGTGCTACTTTTTATAGGATAAACTTTCAATTCTCCCTTTTTGTTCTATTCGTTTTTCTATTTTATTGTTTTTAATTATTTAGACTGATATAAGTTCCAACTGACATAAGTTTCAGATGCCATTAGTTATCTTTCACCACTAATTGTGATAATGATATTGTACACAATTGTATATGCAGTTTATCTCAGTGACAATGAGAGACTTTAGAGCTAAAAGCTCCTGTACTTAAATCCAGATTGTTAGTGTTATAATTTATTAATCAAACTTATGTAAATGCATATAAATTTTATATTTTTTATTCTCAAAAAAAAAGTAATACAAAACATAAAATTAAATAAGCTGATAATTTATCAGGAGAAACTTAATAAATTCAATCAATATTTTTTTAAACTTTTTAAGAGCTGCAAAGAATGTTTTTGCAATAGTATTATTTATAAACAATATTCTCTCTCCTTAACAATAAAATTCTGATAATAACAATAATACATAAATGTTCAAACACAAATTGTTCATATTTGAATAATTTACACTGTTTCTGCTATTAAATATTAAAGTCCATTAACTTAAAATTCATATCAACTCTGCATTTACTAATAATTTAAAATGATTTAAAATAAGTTTTAAAATATCAGAAATAATGATTCCTAGATAACCAAATAAAGTCTTCTATGGCCTGTTATACTTTTTAATTAATAGATTCAAATAGATAATAAAACAAAACCCAATGGAGATTCCTAATTTCTGACTCTTCTAAGTCACATAAAGATTTCAAGAAATGCATGTAATTCTTCAGACAAATGAAGCAGATAGAATAATACTGTGAATAGCAAGAACTAGATATGAATGTTCCTGAAACAATTGTTGGAACATTGTCATGAGATGATTCCAGCATACAAAATAAATTATTAACTAATAAAAATATATTTATTATATCTTACAAACTGATCATATTTGAAAAAAAAAAAAAAAACAATTATTAAGACTTCAGTAAAATGAGTTTCAAGTCTTTCAATGATGGATGTGAAAGTAAGTTATTTTCACATCAATCAGAAAATGTTTTTAGAACAGTGGAAAATATATACTGAGTGAAGCATGCACGTAGAGAATGTTAATATTATTTAACCAAAAGATTTATATAAGCTGACAGAAGAGCTCAAAATTAAACAAGATTTGAAAGGGTATCTTTTAAAACTTAATTTTACACTTTAGATCAGCATTTCTCAAGTGACTATATGCCATACATCAACAAATTTTTAATTTTTTTTTATTATCGATCAAATGAAGTATTGAACAAAAAAAAAAAAAAAATTGAAGAAGGAGAGGGTATTTTTATAGTAAAATATAATTATTGTAGTGTTTAACAAATTTAATATATATATATATTTTCAAAGAATGATTAAAAAACATAAAATAATCGACAGAACTATACAAAAGTAAATTAACTAACAAAATATTAATCTAATAATAAACAAAATGTGAAGACAAACAAAGAATAATATTTAAATAATAGTGAAACATAATTATAAAGCCAAAAACTAATATGATTGTTGCCAATTCTTTTCAGTAATAATCAAATCTTGGAGATATATTTATGAATGCTAAGCACAAAGCTGGATTTATTAATAAACAATTTCTCTTTTTTTGATTTTACAAGTGTTATTGTCAAAAATGTCGAGTCATATAATGAAACCAGCAATAACACTCTTAAGGTTTTTTGATATAATAATGGATAGTCAGGTTTCATTTTAATCCAAATTGAATATTACTTGTAGAATTAAATAATTCTAATGTACCATCGCAACTTAGGTCTGTTAATTTTTCTTATCCCAAATGTTAGATTATTTTCTTTTTCAATAAATGGATTTAAAATCCACATATTGCCTTTCTGTCTTTTTACTGTGAATAATATTAATCAAACACACAACAAAGTCCTATTAAATGTCCATAAACAATATATTTCAATTTTCCAATATTTATATCAACTTCATATATCAATTCTGAAAATAAATGAAAAATAATAGTTTTTTTCTTCTACATACATCATACTTTTAACATTTTTTTTAATGTATCAACTTAATGAAAATATGTCCAACAAGTAAGTCAGTTTAGTAATTCAGAAAATATTTCTCAATTCTGAATTTTTTGTTTCTAAAAATGTTTCATCTTTTTTTTTTAATTCATAAAGACTTTTCCCTCTTAACAACTATTGTACTTTTGCATGAAGTAGCAAATTTTCATGTCCAGATCCCATTTCATTGCATAAATTGAAAATAGTCTTGAATTCAATGTTATATTTAATAAAATTTATTAATTTTTGATTGAAAAAAAACATTGTTCAACTCAGGAGACAATATTTTAGCAACTAAATACTCATAGTGTATAATACAATGAGTAAAATTTCATTTTGTCATCCACTACTTCTTTAATTTTTTTTGCAACTCAGGTGAATGTTTTCCAGTCATACTTACACTCCATCAGTATATAAGGTAACACAATTTTTCCAATTGAGTTTTTTCCAGTGTTATTATCAATTGCTGTAAATATATCATAATTAGTTGTGAGATTAGGAAGTTCAACAGACAAAAAAAATTCTTTTATATCATTGATTTTATAATCAACATAACAAACATAACATAAAAGTATGGTTTAATTGGTAACATCTGCAGATTCATCTATTAGAATTGTGAACAATGATTTGCTTATTTTTGAATTAATTGATCTTCAACATCAGTTGCTAACAGAATCATTAGAAAGTGGCAAAGTTTTCCTTTTGTCTTCATCAACTATAACTAATATTTCAAAACATACATCTATTAAACATGGTTTAATTAAATTTTCAGCAATCCTTAATGCAATTAAACATGATGCTTTTACAAAAGACTTATTGACTAAAAGAAATTTTTTACACAATGATTTTTGTTTTTTCAATTCAGCATTTTTATGTTAAAACAAATCCAGTGACTTATTTTCTAGATTTGAATGTCTGGTCTATAAATGATGCATTAATTTTGCTGGCTTTATATATATCTATTGGATAAAATTTCTCTGCAAAAAATTTATTGAGGTCTGGATAAATTTTCTTCCACATAGGCCAAGAAATGAAACCAAATTTTAAATAATCAGGACTGAATTGATGATCAACAGTACATTTTTGTTTTGCCTGAGGTGAACAATTTTGTAAATAAATAATATTTTTATCAGCATTCAAAGTACTTATACTTGATTTTTTGAAAAAAATCTGCAATAGTTTTTGATGTTTTCTTATTATTATTAATTTTTAAATGACTAAAATTTATCAAAAAAATAAATATGAAGTACTCAATCTATTTTAATTTACAGCACACACCTATTATATAGTAATATCTATCACTACACACCAGAGCAATTCCAATCATCTGGCAACAGTAAACTACATAGTACATATAACTGACAACTGTTATTTTTGTATATACCAAAGTTCATATCAGCGCATGGAATGTGCATACAAAAATTGTTAATAGAACAGTATGTTTTTTTATTATGAAATGTCTAATACTAGGAAATAGAAACCTTTTTTTATTTCTTGTTGTGCTTTGTTTCTTAGTTTATTTTCTATAAATTCTATAAACAAAACAACTAACAAACAAAAGAAAATCTTAGAACTGAATTAAAAATAAATTTAATAAAATTAATCATAATTTAAAAGATTGTAAAAAAATATGTAACAAATAAATAAATTTATAAGCTTTCTACAGCCCACTGGTTGAGAAACACTGATTTACATTGTACAAATACAATGGCCAAAAATCTGGATATACTGTACATAATAAATAGTTTATTGATTCAAAATAACTATTGTGATTTAAAAATATTTTAATAAGATGTCATCAACAACTGTCTTTGAAACTGAGGAAATGAAATGAGTGAGAAACCACTACAAATTGGGATAATTTTTAATATGATTAAGAATTCTAGGTAAGTCAGAAACAGTTTTCTTCAAGTCTTGAAATAATTCAACATTTTGTTTATTAAGTATATAAAAAATAATTTTCTTTCACTAAGAAATAATGGCAAATTCTAAGTGAAAAATAACTTTGTGAGTGGTGACTAAATCAACAACATTTGATTGGAATTTTTCATAATTAAAGACATTGTGCACCAACAGCATCAATTAAATGTTTATAATACTTTCAAGCTATTAGGAGATAATCCATATATGTTATGAAAAAAAAAGTGAATTTTACAGATGCTACTTAAATGTCAATGTGGTCTATAAGCAATTTCAAACCACAAGGAACAGTTCTTCAGATAGTAAATTTATATGAAAAAACACGTTTAAATTGAAGAGAAAATATAACACATGCGTAATCAGAAAATAAGACACAAAAATGTCAACAGATGATCAAATAACCATTAATTAGTTGTGTTATTAAAATAATTATTGATATATAATTTTATTAACAAAATAATATTATACTAAAATAATTTTTGACTCGATCTGCATTATAATATATAAGTTTATTAATATATATATATGTGTTTGTTGTTATGAAGAGTCATGTGTAAAAAAGTTTCCATACAATGTTAATTTTACTTAATTGTAAGAATCCAGCTCCCATTCTGTTATTATAATGTCCTACCTGGGTGTCTATTTGGGTTCATTTTTAGGAAGTCAAAATGTAATGGAACTTGTAGGCTTTAATTCATATCTTTGTTTTAAAAGTCAATATGTAATAGAATAACCTAAATCATATGACTCACTCATTACTTAATTAGATTTTGTGTGAAATAGTATTTCTTTCACCATCACTATAATAGCCTAGTATCCTAAAATTTTACTTACAAATTTATCTAGTATTACAATACAAGATTAATTATCATGTAACTTCTTCCAAGGCCAGCAAATAAAAGTGTAAAATGATGATCCTAATCTTTTCTTTTTTGATACATCCCAAGTGCATTTAATCAATGACCCATAGCAGCCCCTGTCTTATATAAGGTACTATTAACATATGATATTAAATATCATTTATAAAACCGTGCATTTTTTTTATGTAGTGAGACATAACTTATTTAATAAAACAGGAGCTGATATGGGTCATTGATCAAATACATCTGGAATGTAGGGAAACAAGAAAGGTTTAGGATCATCATCATTTTATACTTTTATTTGCTCGCAGCTGATCAAAAGTTATATGGTTATGACCATATATTTAAATATTAAATAAATTTATAAATAAAATTTAAGAATATTAAACCACTACAGTTGATGGTATAGGAAAATACTGCATCATCCAAAATCTAATTGAATGATGAGTGATTCATATAAATTATTCTTATTCTATTTCAAATTGACTTTGAAAACGAGGATATAAATAAAAGCTTACTAATTCCAAACACTTTGGTTTTTTAAATAGGGACCCAGATAGACACACATTCTGTTATATTTTTAGTGTGGATACAAATATATTGCCTTACTAATTCCATTACATTTTATCTTCCTGAATAGAGACCTAAATAACCAGTTTGCTATTAGAATTGGATAATAAACTAATTATGGTATAAAAATACCATTAAAAGCATCAGTTAAAAAAAAATTATACCAAGAGATACAATAGATGAACATGAAAGCAATTAAAATGATATAGGAACACATTCAAGTAAATTATTGAAATAAAATCATTAATTAAAGAAAATAAAAAAGGTGTTTTTGAAGTGAAGGGTCTTACTACTGAAATATTTAAATAAGCATTTATTTATATAGCACGATATTTAATGTATTACTGAAATATTAAAAATAAAATCTTGATTAGAACACGAAAGAAAATGGAAAATATGAAAGAAAATGAAAAATCCATTTATTATTTTTTGAAAAGGATGGATCAAAAGTTGCAAGTATGGAGAAAAATAATTTATATCTTAAAGAAAGTATGAAGCAAAGTCAAATAAATATGAATCAAAAGTTTGAAAGTAAAGAAGATGAAAAAAAGATTTGAAAATATGAAAAATAAATTTGGAATATGAAAAAAAAACTAGAAATAGAATAGGAAAACACCAAAAATATATGGAGGGCAAAATAGTAATTTAAATGTGAAAAAACGGCAAATGGAAGGTCATTGTAAAATAGAACCTTGAAGTTAGAGGATGAAAAAAGAAAATATTAAAAAAGATAGCTCAGTCTAAACAAAAACCTGTCCTGAACTCATATGGAGATAAATATCAAAATAAAAAAGGCTTCTTAACAAGAAAGACGGGAAATTGAAATGGTTATGTTATGATAAATATCAGTCATGAATATGACTATTCTAGGATTAATTATAAGGGGGTGTTTTGATTACAAATTTAAAAAATCCCTCCAAAAATAGTTTAAAAATTAACATATATATCATAAAGAATGTGCATAATATATTTTAATGGTTCACATACAAGATTTGTAAACAATTGCAATGATTTAAGTAGGCAAATATGGGATTGGAAAATTATGCTATTTGGAGAAAATTGTCACATTATAAATTGTGAACAGAACAATCAATATATATGTAGGTGAATTATCTATTGCTAAAGTGTATACAGGCTCCAAGTATTTAGCTTAGCATAAAAAAGTTGATTGATTACAAAATGTACTCTAAAAAACAATTACTTACAAATGCTTCTAAGTAATGAAATAGAAACTATGGCATATGAAACTGATTTACAAAATGAAAAGGCTAATAAATCTGTTTCAAAAAATGAATATGTGTAAAATATTGCACTACATACAATATTTTTAAAGCTTATTGATAGGAGAGATCAGAATATGAGAAAATATAAAAGATGAAAAAGAAATTATGCTTATCAAATAGTAATAATGGATATATATCTATACAATTTAATAGATAAGAAAATTCAATCAACTATTCCTTGTTTAATTTACAAAACAATCGGAAGAAGAAATTATATTTATCAAATAATAAAAATGGATATCTGTCTATACAATTTAATAGATAAAAAAATTCAAGCAACGTTTCATTGTTTAATTTACAAAACAATCGAAAATTTTAGTTCCTTACAAAGATAAGAATATCTATGTTTGACATTTCACATTCAAATGGTGATAAGAGCATAAAAATATAGCAATGACCAAAATAATATTACAGTTTTGTGCACATTATTACTCTTAATAACAGTATAAATTTCTACCAGTCTAGTAGTAATTATAAAACCTATGATAGCAATTGTGATTACTATTTTTCTATAAAATAAAGAAATAGAATTTGCCATCCAATTTGTTTTTGGTGATAAAAGCAGAATAATGAATCACTTGAATTCCATCTTCAGTGTCTTTTTCTACTATGAGTGCATTGAATATTATAGTCATGAATTAACAATCAATTCCAAGAATCAAGATATTGGTATTGCAAACTTTACACCTTATTTTGGTATAGAAAAAATTCAATAAATCCTTTAAATTCCATGATAATAATTCAGTAAATAATAAAAAAAATTGTGATAGGGAATTCTACACCATGAAACTCAAATAAATTAATAGCAAATATTTTTCAGGAAGAAAGTATTGATTAATTAATTGATAATAATAAACATGTATTTTATATTGGTTATTAGTTATTTGTAAAAACCCTCAAATAATCAATCAAAATTATCCAGTCACATAATAACATTCATTTATTATTAGAGACAATAAAGGCATAAAATATTTGTAATATTCTAGAAGTTTAAGGCATTGCCATAAAAGAAGAATAAGCAAGCACAGATATAATAAAAAATAAATTAGTGATAAAGTTAAATAAATATGTATTAGCAAAAAAATTGCATATCGTTTTTGTAGAGAAGGAGAGAGTGTAGCAGAATATATATATCAAAGTAATGATATAGGCAATTTTATTTTTAAAAAATATACTCAAGAGTGGAGAAATATTAATCATGCATATACAATAAATTTTCTTCCATCTTAATACTTTATATTTCCTAATCTATACCTCACATTTAGTAATTTGGTAATGTTGAACTACTTAACAGTACAAATATTTTTTATCTCTATGTGAGAACAGTTGAAAACTGCACTTGTATATTTTTAGCACAGTTACATTATAAACATTTTATAAAATTAGATGAAGAAACAATGGGTATAACATTTTAATAGACCTTAATTTAAGGATATTAAAAAAATCAATTTTTAGATAAAATGTTCTATTATTAATCATTTATATGGATATGCAATTAACTCCAGTAACCAAGGAAATGATTATTTGTTAGCACCAGAGTTCTAAAAGAATAAATAACAGAACAGTTTTAGTTAATAAACATTAGAATAAATTTATTTTAAAAACTTTTTTTCTGAAATATGAAATTAAAATATCTATTTATAATATTAAAAATCATCAACATGCATTGCTAAACTTTACAAGATATACAATTCTTCATTATTTATACTCTTTCATTTAATTATTCTGTATGTCTAGATCAAATTTTATAATTAATTTTAAACTACTTTCCAATTTCCAATCAGTTTGAAATTTTATATTCATATTAAAATGGTAAATCTGATTCAGATTTGCCATTTCACACTCTGACACACCTAATCATTTATTTTACTAACGTTCGTTTTTTTTTATTCTAAAAAAAAAAACATTTTTAATATTTTTTTAAGTATCCTGAATAAATGCTAAAAGGTATTTTGGATAGTGTTAATAATATATATAATTGTACTAACATAATAAATTATTCCATTTATATTATTAAAAGAAAAAAATTCAAATAATAAATTTTGAATTTTTTTTATTTTATATATGTATGTTTAAAATGACTTATTTTTTAGTTCAAGAATCCAAGATGGCTTTTCTGAAAAATTTGTACCTCGATAAGAAGTTAAAATAAATGTTTAAATTAAAAATACTTAGAAATTATCAAAAATCCATTTACTTTGCAATTTCTATTCATTAATTAGTAGAGATCCTACATCATTATATCAAAATAAAAACATAAAATTATATTGAAATCTATTGATCCTTATCGAGGTACAAACTTTCTAAAATTAGAATAAAAGTATAATTTCTATTGTTTCAAAAGGCAAATCACCTGAGGCAGCAGAGAAATCGTATACCATTAGAAAGGTATAGTGGCCCGTTTTTAAAGAGAGATAGACAGAGACAGAAAGAGTTTTGGAAGCCTCCACACCATGACGATCGAGTAGTAAAAAGGGTAGATCACTGCCCTTTCCTTCCTGAGACCTGAAGTCTTCTGTTATGCTGCTATCAACCTGCCCTCAAAGAAGCCATCTGCCACCAAGGTTCACCTGCAGAACTCATCCCAGGGAACTCCAAGGTAAAATGCTGAAGAGCTTAAAATTTATACTTTCGTCAAGATGTTAGAAGCAACTATTGTTAGAATGTAAATATAATTTCCTAAAGCTGAAAAGAATAATGTTTAAAGTTGTTTTTTGAGTCTTTTAGTTGATTCTTTAACCCTTTTCTTTTAAATTATAATGTTTTCATAACTCAAGCTCACCATAATTTTTAATAGTTTTGATTAATTGAATATGAATTTACATATTTGATTTTTTTTATTTCGACAAGCTTCACTTGCGGGAGAGTAATTTGCTAAAAAGAGCAAATTATATTTATTAGGGGAAGGGAATTTTAACAAAGAATGATTTAATTTTAAAAGTAAAATAAGTTGATCTATTTTTATTTTGCGAGTGAAGTTATGTCAAATATATATATATATATTTCTAAACAAATCTACCGTAATTTTTAAATAAATTTATTCTAGATTTCCCAGAATGAGATTCTATTATTTTATATTTTGGTAAATCAAAACAAAAGTAATATGCTATAGATTTTGACCTTGTAACAGCATCTCTGGATAGCGTCAGTTAATTATCATGCCTTTTTTTAAGTTAGGAAAGAGAGGATGGGGGATTTATTCGAGAATTAAATTTCCTTATTTCTATATGTATGATTTTGTAGGTTAAATATTTACATAAAGTAGTTGTTTATGCAGGTTGGTCTCTATGCAATATTAGATCATTTAAGGCTATTTAATTATAATTCGTTCATATTTAATGATTATAATATCTCGGGTTAATAAAGAATGCTTGGAGTATCATGGACAGACCTAAAACAGTCATTGATTTGGTGATTCGGAGTTAGCTTCCGGTTTCACATACAATTGTGAATCGGATAGCGTCATTGAGATAGTGGGTTTGCCGGATGGTACCTGTAGAGGCGGGCATGTTGACTCTCCATAAGTCCTATCTCCTATCAGTATATGGACACAAAATGTGGATGTATCGACTTTCCTTTTTATTCTACGTTGGAATAGGCATACGATTGTCCGTAATCCGGCTCATATTTTCCTACCTACGTTTCTTCTCTCCTGTGCATTCGTATATTTATTAACCCAACCTTGTTTCGCTTTTCTTTTGCCTATCTAATACATAAGCCATAGGGAAATGATGCTACTTAAAAATCTTCGACTTGAGTAATAAACTCTTTTGTTTTTCGTAATTAGTTAAAATCGTTTGATTTTGGCTAATTCACATTATAGTTCTTATAGGTATGATTTTAGTTGTAAGTCCAACTAAAGTGGCTTGTTTGCTTGATAATTAACTGATCTATTTTTTATATATATAACAGCTTACAGTTTTAATCACTGTAAAGTTAGTTATAAGCTATTCCAGCAAGGTCCACTAATGTCATAAAACATTAGTTATTTGAAATCTAAATTATTTTTATAAAGAGAAATAAATACAATTTTCTTTTATATGTTAGTGGAGTAAGATGTCGAATTAGTCTTATTATAATCATTTATTTAATGTGTTACAATAGAAAATGTTTTGTTTAAATCTTGTGTAAAGAAATCTAAATTATTATTTTTATAAAGAGAAATACAATCAATTTTCTTTTATATATTAGTGGAGTAAGACGTCAAATTAATCTTATTATAATTGTTTATTTAATGTCCATTTCAATAGAAAATGGTTTGTTTAAATCTTGTGTAAAGTAGAAATAAAGTATTCATTCTTATATATGTTCGTTAGGCAGAGGTTTAGACCTGCCACTATCTTATAAGCCTGTACTAAATGTGCATGGATAATTTTAAAATCTGTGAACATTTAATTTTTAAAATCTTTTTTGCAATAAATGTAGACAAAAGTAAAAGTATATAAACTAAACAAATGAAATGTTAACCACTAATATAAAGTTGTCATGAACTTGTACAATTATAAAAGTTAATTTAAAGATTGTAATTTTTTAAGAGCTTGATTTAAATATTAATGTAACATGCTTAATGGTTTTTAAATATGTATATAACTAAAACAAAACTTCCAGTGTTCCTCGAATCATTTTTATTTTAAATTATTTTTTGATTTTAAATATACCAATCAATCAATCACCCAAGTTCTCACTAAAATATATAATTAAAAATGAATCTCATGCTTTAAGACTCAGCTGCTGGCACAGTGAAAGTAAAGGAATTTGATCATCTCATCAAGAAAGGCTATTGATTAGATCTTTGACCTGGGGGTATCGGTGAATAGGGCAGAGTCCACAATGTACCTGATTTATATATCTTGTACATGGTTGGACTCGAGGTACTTTACCTGTATTCAGGGCTTTGTTGGATCGATATGCATTTTTCCACCAGTACATCATTTTTTCCAGGTTTTTGGTGCCCAACATGGGGCTTTTGAATATTTCCACACCCTGTATATTGTAGAGCATATATATAATGTTCGTTTGAATAACACTAAATAATAAATATATGTAAGATTTTTTTCCAGAGTTTGTATGATGTTTTGCACACACTGCAAAACCCTGAATAATATTTAATGTATATAATGTGTTTTTTATGCTTTTGACACAGCAATGAATAATGTATACGTATAAAAAAAAAATTTCCTGAGCTTTAGATGCTCAAAAATGGTGGGGATTTTAGATAAATACCTACACCACAATAAATATGTTGAAATATGTGAAATACCCATATATTTTTTTTACTTTGTTTTGTAGTAGAGAATAAAAATAATAGGTCCACAAATAGCTGGCACCCAGAATTAAGTGATATATGTAAACAGACTCAAACAGAAAGGAAAACAGATCAGATTTTTTTTCTGTGATTTTTTTGTCATATGTAAAATGTAAAAGAAAAATAAACCAAATACTGTATGTTTTGATATATAAATAAATCTTCAGTCTATAAAATATTGTGATATAAAAAAATAACTAAATGAAAAATGTGTAATAGCAACAAATGGTTGATAATAGAGACTTGGGTGAATAAATTTTCAATAATAAAGCATATATATTCTATCGTCTGGTGCCCTTACAAAAAAATTTTGCCAATAGTTTAATTAAATATTTTCAAACACAAAATAGTGTTATTTAAGATTTGAACCTGGAAGAATGAAATGGTTAAAGAGTCAGTACAACTTAAATATAAATTAAATCATGTAAACCAATTGCTATCAACCAAGTGACACATGATCAAATGTCAAATCTGTCCAGGCACAGGAGAACAACCAGAGGTAAAAAGAATAAATTTGTTTTGTTTCATATAGGAAAATAGTTACGTTTTTGCTAAATTTTTTAGCTGAGTGGCAAATAATTTTATAAATAAAAGCAGTAAACAGAGCAGGAGATGAATTAAAGGGGGAACAGGTAGTAGTATGATGGGAGATGTTTTAGGAGGGAAGGGTGGTGTTACCCATTAAAGTCAGATATATATAAATATATATATATAGAGAGAGAGTTTTGTTTATCCCACAATAAATTTTTAAAAAAAGGAATAGTCTCAGAATAAAAAGATTAAACAGTTTTTTTCTAAGTGAAGGAAAAATTCAAATTTTAAGTGAAGTGTACAAAGAAAAGTAATAATTTTTTACAAAGATTTTCTGTTTTAAATGGAGTGCACAAAAGAGGAGCAGATGGAGGAACAGAAAAATGTGGAAAAGAGGTTGATGTCTGAGATGGTGTCCATAATGATGAAAAACTTCAAGATGGTTATGAATGATTTTAGAACAACAATTATGTCTGAAATGAAGGAAGGGCTGCAAAAGCATCTAAAAGCGATAGAAAAAAGAATACAGGGAGTAGAAGAACACCAGATGGGAAGAAAATTCGATGTAACACAAGAACTGGTCAACAAACACACAATAGTGAAGACAGAAATGGAAGATATCACTCATGATGAACAAGCAAAAATGCAAACACTAAATGATGATGACAAAGCCAAGATCAAATAGCCATTAAAGAAACAGAAGTCAACCAGAAGACCACTAATCATAAGTTTCAAACCCTGTCAAATAGCTCACTGGAACCATCATTGATATTTCAACTGATCCATGATGAGATGTTCCAAGGTGATATGGTAGGACTTAGAGCACAAAAACTGAGTAACATAATCAAGGAGATTAAAAAAATTATCATTTTTCTGTGGCCCCTACAAGATTAAAAGAAAAGGCCAGGATACGGCTGTTTTATTAGAACAAGGAGATGTTAATTCCAGGCATTTAAAGCAATATGTCCCACCAGATCCAGGGAGATAGTAACAAATTAATGAAGCCAGATTGATATTTTTGTAAATAACAGGAATTTGTAACTGGACTAAGAGATGGAAAAGAATTTGGCATGTATATAGATTTAGAAGAAATGCCTAATTCAAACAAATAGGGCATTTCAGATTGTAACCAAAGACTAGGTAGGGTGAGAAATAGCTGGCTGAGACTGTGACCTGGAAAGTTTTAAATTTCATATATGTATTCAAAAAAATATATATGTATAGATTTTTTTTTTCGTAAAGTGGGGGAGTGTGAAATGGTAAATCTGATTCAGATTTGCCGTTTCACAGTCTGACCCACCTAATCATTTATTTTACTAACGTTTGTTTTTTTATTCTAAAAAAAAACATTTTTAACATTTTTTTAAACTATCCTGAATAAATCCTAAAAGGTATTTGGGATAAGGTTAATATATATAATTGTACTAACATAATAAGTTATTCTGTTTATATTATTAAAAGAAAAAATTCAAATAATAAATTTTGAATTTTTTTTATATATTTTATATATGTATGTTTAAAATGCCTTATTTTTTTAGTTCAAGAATCCAAGATGGCCTTTTCTGAAAGATTTGCACCTCGATAAGAAGTTAAAATAAATGTTTAAATTAAAAACACTTAGAAATTACCAAAAATCCATTTACTTTGGAATTTCTATTCATTAATTAGTAGAGATCCTACATCGTTATCTCAAAATAAAACTAACATAAAATTATATTGAAATCTATTGATCCTTATCAAGGTACAAACTTTCTAAAATTAGAATAAAAGCATAATTTCTATTGTTTCAAAAGGCAAATCACCTGAGGCAGCAGAGAAATCGTATACCGTTAGAAAGATATAAATAGTGGTCCGTTTTTGGAGAGAGATAGACAAAGAGACAGAAAGAAAGAGTTTTAGAAGCCTCCACACCATGACGATCGAGTAGTAAAAAGGGTAGATCACTGCCCTTTCCTTCCTGAGACCTGAAGTCTTCCGTTATGCTGCTATCAACCTGCCCTCAAAGAAGCCATCTGCCACCAAGGTTCACCTGCAGAACTCATCCCAGGGAACTCCAAGGTAAAATGCTGAAGAGCTTAAAATTTATACTTTCGTCAAGATGTTAGAAGCTACTATCGTTAGAATGTAAATATAATTTCCTAAAGCTAAAATAAGAATGTTTAAAGTTGTTGTTTTTTGATAGTCTTTTAGTTGATTCTTTAACCCTTTTCTTTTAAATTATAATGTTTTCATAACTCAAGCTCACCATAATTTTTAATATTTTTGATTAATTGAATATGAATTTATTTGATTTTTTTTATTTCGACAAGCTTCATTCGCGGGAGAGTAATTTGCTAAAAAGAGCAAATTATATTTATTAGGGGAAGGGAATTTTAACAAAGAATGATTTAATTTTAAAAGTAAAATAAGTTGATCTATTTTTATTTCGTGAGTGAAGATATGTCAAATATATATATATTTTTCTAAACAAATCTACCGTAATTTTTAAATAAATTTATTATAGATTCCCCAGATTGGGATTCTATTATTTTATATTTTGGTAATTCAAAACAAAAGTAATATGCTATAGATTTTGACCTTGTAACAGCGCCGCTGGATAGCGTCAGTTAATTATCATGCCTTTTTTTTTAAGTTAGGAAAGAGGGAAGGGGGGATTTATTCGAGAATTAAATTTCCTTATTTCTATATGTATGATTTTGTAGGTTAAATATTTACATAAAGTAGTTGTTTACGCAGGTTGGTCTCTATGCAGTATTAGATCATTTAAGGCTATTTAATTATAATTCGTTCATATTTAATGATTATAATATCTCGGGTTAATAAAGAATGCTTGGAGTATCATGGACAGACCTAAAACAGTCATTGATTTGGTGATTCGGAGTTAGCTTCCAGTTTCACATACAACTGTGAATCGGATGGCATTGTTGAGATAGTGGGTTTGCCGGCATGGTACCTATAGAGGAGGGCACATTGACTCTCCGTAAGTCCTATCTCCTATTGGTATATGGACACGAAATATGGACGTATCGATTTTCCTTTTTATTCTTCATTGGAATAGGCATACGAGTGTCCGTAATCCGGCTCGTATTTTCCTACCTACGTTTCTTCTCTCCTGTGCATTCGTATATTTATTAACCCGACATTGTTTTGCTTTTCTTTTGCCTATCTAATACGTAAGCCATAGGGAAATGATTCTACTTAAGGATCTTCGACCTGAGTAATCAACTCTTTTGTTTGTTTTCGTAATTAGTTAAAATCGTTTGATTTTGGCTAATTCACGTTATAGTTCTTATAGGTATGATTTTAGTTGTAAGTCCAACTAAAGCAGCTTGTTTGCTTGATAATTAACTGATCTATTTTTTTATATAACAGCTTACAGTTTTAATCACTGTAAAGTTGGTTATAAGCTATTCCAGCAAGGTCCACTAATGTCATAAAACATTAGTTATTCAAAATCTAAATTATTATTTTTATAAAGAAAAATAAAATCAATTTTCTTTTATATGTTAGTGGAGTAAGATGTCAAATTAGTCTTATTATAATTGTTTATTTAATGTCCGTTTTAATAGAAAGTGTTTTGTTTAAATCTTGTGTCAAGTAGAAATAAAGTATTCATTCTTATATATGTTCGTTAGGCAAAGGTTTAGACCTGCTGCTATCTTATAAGCCTGTACTAAATGTGCATGGATAATTTTAAAATCCGTGATCATTTAATTTTTAAAATCTTTTTTTGCAATAAATGTAGACAAAAGTAAAAGTATATAAACTAAACAAATGAAATGTTAACAGCTAATATAAAGTCGTCATGAACTTGTACAATTATAAAAGTTAATTTAAAGATTGTAATTTTTTTTTTTTAAGAGCTTGAGTTAAATATTAATGTAACATGCTTAATGGTTTTTAAATATGTATATAACTAAAACAAAACTTCCAGTGTTCCTCGAATCATTTTTATTTTTTTATTTTAAATTATTTTTTGATTTTAAATGTACCAATCAATCAATCACCCAAGTTCTCACTAAAATATATAATTAAAAATGAATCTCATGCTTTAAGACTCAGCTGTTGGCATGGTGAAAGTAAAGGAATTCGATTGTATCGTTGAGAAAGGCTATTGATTGGATCTTTGACATGGGGATATAGGTGAATAGGGCAGAATCCATGATGTACCTGATTTATATATCTTGTACGTTGTCAGACTCAAGGTACTTTACCTGTATTCAGGGGTTTGTTGGATCGATATGCATTTTTCGACCAGTACAATATATATTTCCAATGACAATACATATTTTTAAAGTTTACAAACAATTTTAGCAAAAAATTAATGAAAAATATAATTTTCTACATTTCATATATAATATTGATAATAGCCATACCTAGTGGTACTTCTTGCAATTTAAACCTCAATGATCCATTAAAAACTATTTAATTAATTTAGTATTACATATATATATATATATAACTAAAAAGTGGAAATATATATATATTTTAAAGAATGCTTTTATTCAAATAAATACAACAAAAAGAAAAAGTAAATTTTTTTAGCGTTCACAAATAAAAACATGAAGGGAACAACTAATTCATAAGATAGATTCCCAACGAATCATTTAAATAAGATAAATTAAATTCATTGTATTATCCCACACTTTTATTTTTGAAAACCGAAGAAAATTTATTTTCATGTATAAATTTACTACCGCTTTTTTTTTAATTTTAAAAAATCTGACTACATGTCATCTATGAAATGGATACTGCTATATTAAAAGCAGTAAGTCCACAAAAAATAGTAAACTTCATAATTATTAATTTAAGAAAATAAATAATTGTGAGGATTACACAAAATAATATATATTCACTTAAATAAAAAATAAATCATCCCTTTTGCAATGAATAAGATATTAAAGTAAAATTGTTACCAAAAGAATAACAAAATAATGTTTTTGAAATTAATTATTACAATATTTTACACTTTGTATAAAAATCTTTCTACTTTAATGAACATTTTATTTAAGAAAACATTCAACTGTGGATGCCAATGATATTAAATGATTACAGTTGAATTATTATAAACAATAAAAACTTATAATGAAGGGAGAGAAGTTATAATTACAAATCTTTTATTAGTAGAAATAGTAGTCGTGTATGACTTTTATTTAAAAGAGAAAAGATTAAAAGCAAATAAAATAAAAAAGTGAATAAAAAGAACTAATCCACTTCATCTTTTTCACCTAACACTTATAAATGTGTATACAACTTTAATTTAGATTACTTATTCTTATTAAAGGAGGGGATGCATGTTCCCATGTTATAATTAATTAGTATTCCAGTTAAAGCAATATTTATTAATTATGTGCTAACTAATAATTTTCTTGGTTGAGTAAATTATTTATTAAAATATTTTACATATAAGATAAGTCTATTTGTTTTTGGGCTTACATTATAAAAATACTTATACAATTTTATAATTATATTTAATATTATATCTTAATGGCACTTCATGCAAAACAGGGGCCGATATGAATCACTGATTAAATATATCTATGTTATATCGAATAAGAAAGGATTAGGAACACCTTCATTTTACATTTTTACTTTATGGTATCAGAGCACAAGTTACAAGATTATTAGTCACTTATTCTAATATTAAATAATTTTCAATTATAATTCGAAGAATATTAGCCACTATAGTTGATGATGAAAGAAAATACTATCTTATCTAAAATCTAATTAAGTAGTAAATGATTCATGTGAGTTAGATTATTTTATTACAAAATGGCTTTGAAAACAAGGATATAAATGAAATCCTACTAATTCCATCATATTTTGACTTCCTGAAAATGAATCCAAATTAACAATTATTCGGTTAATATATCTTTATATCAACGCACATCAAAAGTATATTTTATTATGGACTTTAAGCATAAAATATTCTGTAAAATCATAACACAAAAAAAAAATTATAACAGAAAGGAAAGAAATTATTGCAGAATACTTAATAATAATAAAAAGTTCAATTCTTAATTTAATCTCAACATATTATACTACTGTTGCAAAAAAAAAATCTAAAGACCCAAATTAAATTAATACTTTTCAGGCACACCAATTATTTATATCATTCCAATTCTGTCATCTACTGTACTATAAACTTGAATAATCAATGTAATGTTTATTAAATTCTCACTCAGTGCCATCCCATTCATATCCCCAACTAATTTTTAGTTTATGGTCTTCATCAGTGGGAGTTTTGGATTTTATCTAATGCTCTTGGGGACTTTTTTTTGATATAATGCATCTTTCATTCAAAGTTATTTTTTACTCTTTTTTTTTTTGTAGTATCAAGATACTAGCTTTAAATTCAAAAGCTTATTAATATTTTGAATCCAAACTAATTTCCTTACATAGTTGTATAGATTTATCACTAGATCAATATTTATATATTTTAATGTCTGAATTGTTTAAACTACTGTAATATCTTATCCTTTGGCCAAAATTCCTCATTGATGAAGGCAATGCTCCAGAAAGTTTAATCTGGGAATATTATAAGATAGCATCGGATAAGAATTTAATAAGCCTTACTATCTACCAACTACTAATTACTTAAACTTATAATAGGAGGCAGATCTGGAGTAATATACAAACTACTGTTACAAATTTAAAACAAAACACACACATCAAATAATACCAGAAAATACGAGACGCAATTTTTGCTTTAATTAAAGATTCATATTTTCTATTTTTACCATAATTTTACATGGAAAATTCTGCACAGAATTATCAAAATTACAAAATTTAAAATATAACAGTTGAAGATATATTTATAGCAGTTGCAACAGGTTTTGAGGAGATAAATGCTGACATCAGCAAAGTTTATTTTTTTTACAACTGATAAAAACAAACAGAGCTCTTATGAATGTATTTGAAAATATTTTAGTTATGAAATAATGAAATTTTATACATTAAAAGTTTTATGTTATAAATATGGTACATTAATATTTGACGCTATGTTATTCAAACAAATGTCAGATCAAAAGATTCTTAGATGCTAACTTTAATAATATGAATCTACTTCTTTAGAATTTTTATGATCAAATCATCCATTATCACTGTAAAGACTTATTGACTGGAGACAATACCTGTAATCATGCATAATCCCCCCACACATACACACACACAAAAATGTCAGATAAAAAATAACTTTATAAATTAATATTTTAAATACATTATTACTGCATTTAAACTTTGTAAAATTACAAGATGTGGAAAAAGTTATGTGATAAAATAAAATAACTTCACATCACTCTGCTAATCCTTTCCAAATCCTCCTGCTATTTTTCCCACTTATCTAAATTCTTATAACTAGTTTCTTCTTTTAGATAAACTTTTTTCTACTTTTTTTATTTACTTTAAACAAATCCAGCATACTTTTCATAATTTTTTAAGCATATAAACCAACAATCCAGTTCTTTTCCTGCTACATAATCAATCTCCTCAATAAATAATCTATTGTTATTTATTCTCTTAAATACTTCAATGTTGAAATCTTAAACTTTCAGCTTAACTTTTTCTTTCCACTTTAAATCTAAATTTCTAGAACAACCTTTATTTTTTCTTTCCCTAGCTGTTCTAAAGAACAATTGTTTCTTAATTTTTATTTTAATAAATCCACTATCCTCCTCCTATAAACTTTTGATCTTATTAAAAATTTGTTTTAGCCACTAACATTAAGGTTTATTGCTATTTTCATCATAAACAACTTTCTATTTATATGGCATTCTTAATTTTTTTATTATCTGTGTATATATATATATATATATATCCCTTACTTTAAATACTTATTTTTATCTCAATTTTTTTAAATACAAATTACATTTTGTTAAGCACTTTCATAAAATCCTTAAACATAGAACTATTTAGCAGAAACAGTTTAAACCACTAAACATCACATGATCACCATTTCTTATGCTTGCTCATAACTGTTATTAAAACTGGCAAAACTCTCCATACAGTAATGCCACTCAGAGAGTAATCAATGGATTCCAGAAGGCTTGTGCATAAAATTCCTATCTAGTGTCTACTCATCCAATATCCCTAACCAGAGTAATCAATGGATGCCAGAAGGCTTGTGCATAAAATTCCTATCTAGTGTCTACTCACTAGTCTGGGGATATTGGATGAGTAAGCACTAGATAGGGATTTTATGCACAAGCCTTCTGGCATACATTGATTACTCTAGCTTGCAGTGAATGACACTACTGTATGGAGAGTTTTGCCTGTTTTAGAAACAATTTGTTTACACTTTTTGCATTATATAATTCATTAACTTTTGTCAAATAATTATGGAAATGTCTTTTATTTTATTTTTTCTTAATTTGATAATTGTCAGTTACATAATTATTACTTTTCAACATAAACAAAATTATTGAAAAATTTATAAAGATCAGAAAAATAAATCTTATTTCCAAATCAAATTTTTACAAAAAAAAAATTAATAAAAATATTGTAGGACAAATTCTGACAGTAGTGTTATAAGAAAGAATCTACTAAAAATTTCCATTTTTATATAAATTGCCATATCCCTGTACAGATAAAAAATATTTGGAAAAAAACTAGAATAATATCTAACAAAGTAGTCTTAATATTCTCAAATTGAAAATAATTAATTTCTTATTATAACCTAATGATTAAACACATTAAAAGACCTTCTAAATTTTTGTATATAAATATTAATTATTTTGCTTAATTTTTTGTTCATTGATGCATTTATTTGAAAACATTTTATATATATATATATAAAAATTAAAGTTTAAGTTAATTCTGATTAAGAAAACATTATTAGAGTAAAATTCAATCTAAGAAGTTACTTTAAAAGATAGCTAGAGTTTATTTGTAAGAGTGAAATGTAATTTTTGCCAAAAAATAAATGTTTTTCTTCATGTTTACACAACAAATATTTTAAATACAATACAATAAAAAATTATTTAAATGTATTGCATATAAAAAATTGCCATATACTAATTAAGATATGATTATTAATGTTATATATAGAGCTCACAAATAAGCCCTTAACAAGCTTTGCAGAAGATCCCCAGTGAGGTGCCAATGTATTCAAGCATTAGATTAAAAATACCAGGATGAGTCCAGCACTTTATCTAATGGATAACTATCAAGTAAAAAATCTGAAATTTTTAGATATCCATATGTCTTCCAATCCAGCTATCTAACTTAAATAGCCATATGGGACTGAACAAAGTTCAGATACACCATATATTAATAAGCCAGTAGCAGAAACCGGTCTGGGGTTGGGGATATTCTGCAAAGCTTGTTAAGAGTTTATTTGTAAGCTCTATATATAATATTTGTAATACAAGCTTGTTAAATTAGGTCATGTGACATATGATTTAATTTCTTTATAAGATATGATTATTAATAGTAATCCATGGTAATAATATTATTAAAGCATATTACTGGTAAATAATTAATGTTTTGCCTAAGATGTTAGGATAATGAAAGTAAGATACTAAGGATGTTAGGAGTGCCATATAATGGCCAATTAATGTTGGACCTTATAACAGGATGATCCCAACCAAAAACACATAGAAACATTATTCATAATAATTTTTATATATTTCAATTATGAAGACATATACTATAACTTAATTGAGATTAAAAGATAAAGATCTCTATTTAGGTATTTAATATTATTTTTAATACTTTCTTGTCATTATCAGTAAGTTAATCTTATCTCAAAAACTGAAGTGGAATACAGCAAATATGATATTATTTTCATATTTGACATACTTTAAATTGCTTTTGAAATCCCATGCCCCAGAAGAATATCAGGCAAAAATATTACAAGAACATATTTATACAATATGGTAATAATTTTTTTTAAATATTTCTTATGCAAATGTACCAGAAAGTAAAGATAAAAGTATAGATTAAAAAGCATTTTTTATATCCAGCTAATGTGTTCAAATCTATAATACATGTGTATATAATTGTTTATGATTATTTCTGATCAAATAATTACAGACAATCATCTTTTAACCATAACAATATTTGAATTAATATATATTCTTATATACTGAGAATGATGCCACATATATAATGCACCAATGTGCAAGGAAATGGATTTTATTACATTAATGTTTGATTTAATTTAAAATATTTGATCATAATAAAACACAGTATCAAATACCTATCTAAAACTGCCATTAATGATTAAACCAAGCACTCTGAAATATTTAGAATTATTCTATAACAATAACTTTCTGAATACAGATATTTCCAGATAGTAAAAGATACAATCCACTAAAGAGATTTTTATTCATATTAAATACTGATGAATGTCATTATATTGGCCTACTTTAAAAATATGTGAATGACTGACTACCTTATAGATATTTTCCCAACTTTTCAGAATTTTTTATTAATCCTCCCCTACTACTATTTCTGGTTCCAGCTAGCATAAAGCACAGACATTGAGAATAATCTACATTAACTACTCTTAACTGATTAATATTGAGAGGAAAATGTATATGCATGACAATGACAATAAAATAAAAATAGGCTGGGATAAAAAATTAAACCATATTTATTAATACAAATAAAGTAATATAATTATTTCACAGTTATATATATATATTGTACCGGATCGAACCGCTGAAACCACTTACTTATACGTATATATAAGTTTTGGCCAGTTTCAAATTCCTTCCTAATACATTTATGATCTTATAAATGTTACGTGAACGAACCGGCACGTTCGAGCAAAATGGGAGATCTTATTGATAGCTTTAACTATCAACAATGGCCCATCTCGGCTGCTAGATTCAAACCCCTACTATCCAAATACTTTATTTGTTTCGGGGTAAACCCCGGGGCACCAGCTAGTCTAATGACTAATGTATTCGGGCAGTAGGCTCATAATCCAGTGCTCGAAACATTCCCTAAAACTAGCTCAGTCTAATTTTAATTCAATAACAAAATTATACAAAATTAGTGGTGGAAAGAATTAATAAAAAGGTTGGTAAAAAGAATTGACCGACAAATAAAGTTTAAGTTTGAAGACATTTTATTTTAATTAACATTAATTAAGTTTAAAGATAATTTATTACCCAACATTAATTGACTAAATTTAAACATCTTTATAAATCTAATTTAACACACGCACATTTTTTTAAAGTAACACATTATAACATATATCTGGTGAAAAGCATAAATAATATGTGACATCGTTAAATTATCTCACATTCACACACATGCACATCAATAGTTCATTTTATGCATGCTTAAGAGTTCAAATTACTTTACTCGGTAGGATTGACGAATTACAGCGGTGGCTACTATGTATAAATGATAATAAATAAATGTTTACCTAGGATTTTTGGAACGTGGATATTGCTTGTTGTTGGCTGCTTCTGATGGATTATATCTAACCGGTTAGATTTGGACGTTTCTTGAAGAGATTTTATGCGAATCCATTGGTTTTATTCTTGAAGACAGTTGAACGTTTGACGGAGGATTTCTGAGTTGTTATGCAGACATTATTTCACAGGCAGGTTTTGATGATCTTGTTGGACTAAAAAGGCTGAAGCACGAGCGTATATTTCCAAAAGCTGCTCAACAATGCATTTTTGTTTCTGGATACATAATAGAAATGCACTGTTATCTCAACTGAAACAAGACTGTCACTGCAAACTAGACTGAAAAAACTGCCAACTCCGATAAAAATCTGGCTATTTATGTATCCGAATTGTTTTCGTTTTAATATCCTCCGGCAATAGGTGCAATAGGTGTTGTCGAAATTCCATTAGTAATTAATCCTATGACAACGTGTTTTTGAAGATTGTTTAATTAGTAGTAGCTTTCATAAACGTATTGTTTTTATATCTTTAATTAGTAGCCCACCGCTGGTGTGGTTTTTTTAAATCTTTATTTAACTTAATAGCCATCGCTGTGTTTTCCAAATATAATTTCTTTTTTAACTTTCATTTACATATATTTTTTTTTTAATATTATTCTAACACGCATACATTTATTTACACTCGCACGCACATATATAATTTATTATAATAAGCTTGAATGAAAAGAGATTTATATTTTTTTTAAATTTTAAATTACTTATTTTTACGAATACTAATTTAGAAAAACTTTACTTTCTTTTATAACACTTTTAGTTTGACTTTAAGAAAAACCCCTTCCCACTTTTAATCTTTTATTTCAAACTCTTTTACGAAAGATTTTTTTTTTTATTTTAATAATTTTTTTAGACAAAATTATTTTATATACATGTGCCAAATTGGCCTTGGCACATTACACCCCCCTCCGTTTTAGAGTAAAATGCGTCATTTTTGACCATTTTATCTCTTGCAATTTTAATTCTTGACTCTAAAGATTTATTAATTTATTATTTTTCTAAGTTAGCTTTTTAATATCTTTTACTTAACATACAAAGGGCAATCTGTTTTGACTATCCTTTCCTTCTATCTATGCCGAATACATTGCTCACAATGATCTAAATCATGGATAATGACCACCGGGACAAACTAATTTTGTGGCACAGGGATCTTTTGGAAATGATGCGGAAGCAGATTCGCTGACTTACACCGACTTACACATGTATAAAATCGAAACTTCATTTGCCGATTCTCTTGATCGGACTTGGAAAAAGAAAGGGTCGCTGCGAAATGGCAGGAATTTTCAACTGTCCATTTTCGACTTACGCTTTGGAAAGAGGAATGATCCCTGACAAGTCCGTTACGGGTACTAAAACTTATCCAGTCGGCAGCTTTAAACGTATCTTTAACTAAATTTATTTCTATACTACCCTCATTCCCTTTTGCTCTAGATAAATTCCTACACATGTGTATACGTGCAGCATAATTCTACACCTACTAATATTCTAGATATCGAGTTATTACTGGACTTGCTTACAGGGAATCTATAATAAATAAATCCCTTTTTGCATGCATCATGAGGTGCAGCAGTGCCAAGAAAATAACCTAAAAGGATATCTGGGTAAATACATTTAAGATACGCATCATGAGGTATCGTATTTACCGAATATTACCAGTGTATGTGCGCGTATATACACATGTATACTTACACACTCTTAATACACCTTAGATTGACTTTTATTTCCTTATTATTAATCTTACAACCTTATTTTTAAATTCGCATGAACAATATCTTACCCTCATTCCCTTTTGCTATAGATAAATTCCTACACATGTGTATACGTGCAGCATAATTCTACACCTACTAATATTCTAGATATCGAGTTATTACTGGACTTGCTTACAGGGAATCTATAATAAATAAATCCCTTTTTGCACGCATCATGAGGTGCAGCAGTGCCAAGAAAATAACCTAAAAGGATATCTGGATAAATACATTTAAGATACGCATCATGAGGTATCGTATTTACCGAATATTACCAGTGTATGTGCGCATATATACACATGTATACTTACACACTCTTAATACACCTTAGATTGACTTTATATTTTTATTACTAATCTTACAACATTATTTTTAAATTCATATGAACATTATTCTAACATTTGTATTAATCTAATCTCACAATATTATTCTAAACTACCATGGACATCAGTTTTCATATTTATTTATATTAATCTAATCTCGAATATTATTTTCAACCCTTACTCAACTTTTTTATCTATGTGCGTGTATTCAGAAAAACTATTTTACTTTATTACGATTCATTATTTACTCAACTTTTATTAACTTGCGTATATTCAAAAACAACTTACTTTACTACGATTCATTATTACACTGATATATATATATTTTTTTGACTTGACTTTAAATCATTTATTTACTTCCTTTTATTACCGTGCATGTATTCCAAAAAAAAAAAATCTATTAGTTTATCACGAGTCACTTTTTATTATTATTTACTACAGATATATTTACGCTTATTTATTTAACTTGATTTTATCGATTTTATTTTAACTATTTGACCTACTTATTTATTTACGAACATTTTTCTTAATTAATATGTGCGTTGATCACTTTTCCTAAGTATTGACCACTTCAAATTCTTATTTTTCTAGAGTGCATTTTTAGTTTTTATTTTCATCATTAGGTAATAAATGTAATGTTAAGAGAAGTAGGCAGCAAAGTATAAGGCAATTCAAACACACAGATAGATTTTGTGCTGATTTAAACCAACTTTTAATTTCTTTGCCCAAATACTCGCACACACCTCAATCCTAATTTAATACACTTTTTTTTTTTAATTTTATTTGATAATGTTTTATTTTCATTAATACTTTCATTATACACTTATTTATTTCATTTTTATTTTTAAAGCGTTATTTTTACTCTCCCTTTTTTTTTAAAAAAAAAAAAAACATTTTCATTTTGCTTGTCTATTTTGATTTACACATTTATTTTGTTTGCATCATGCTCCGCTATGTTCTAGACTTATGAGCTGGGATTTAACATAATCGATAAGACATAATCGAGGGTTTTTGACATAAATTGTTTTATCGTTGCTTTGACATTTTAAAAACCTCTAAGATTGTTATTTTATTTTACTAAGACTAACTTTAATCATTTTTAATTATTCAAACTAACTTTGATACTCGTTTTTACATTTAAAAAAAAAAACTCTAGGTTATCTTTATTTCATTAAACTTTGTTAAACATTTTCCATTATTCCAAGTCCATGGTCGTTATATAACTAGGTCAAGCCGGCGAATCCGTCAGATTACATATTTTTAATTTTTGTCTGGTGGTTCTTTATTATTCAGCCCTCCAAATAACTTTAGTGACCTAGCGTTACATGTTCCTTTTTCTATATTTCCTTTGGCTATCACAAAGGCATTGAAGTCAGTTTGAGGGACTATACTATATGGGCTTTTGTAAATCATCTGAATTTTTTTATAAATGTGTTTCTGAGGATGACTCATGGAGTTATTTGTAATGTGCATGTTCGCACTCAGCTGGTCTGGCTTTTTTATTTCAGTTTGTGGGCTATTTTGACTACGATTTATCTGATTTACTTTTACAGTTAAATTTGTAACTTCAACTTTTATCTCTTCAATTATTTTTCTATCTTCTATCTTATTTTTTTCTATTACTTGGTAAGCAGTCTCTATTTGATTTTCTACTTGTGTTTTAATCTCTTCTATTTCTTCCCTAATTTCTTCTTTTATTTTATTCTGGCCCATTTCGATCTGGTCCTTTAACTTTTCAAGCATTTCAGCTTGCCCTTCCAATTTACTCTTCATTTCATTATTTTGGTTTTTAAGCTCTTCAGCTATTTTTTTATATTCTTCGGCTGTTTCTTTTTGTTTTTCAAACATGCTGGTTAGTAAAGCTATGATTTCTCTTTTTTCCTTGTTGGGGCTATTTTCTATATTTTTACCTTGAGTCTCCATTTTGGCTTTTTTTTTTTTTATAATTTATAATTTTAAACACTTTTTATCATTATTTTTAATACCATATTTTATTCACTTTAATAAGTTTACTAATTTCTATTTTATTTATTTCTTACTAAACTGGAAATACACGCTGACTCCGCCCCTCCTTTGTCCATTTTTCTCCACCCGATCTTAATGCTTTAACTCTGCCCAAACATCCAACTGTCTCTGATTTAACATAATGATTTATTTTAGATAACGTAAATAGCATAAATCTCTTTTCATTTAAAGAAAACAAAGTTTTCGGTCAATTCTTTTTTTTTTTTTTGAAAAAAAAAAAAACGCTTTAACATACGTAATTTAGCTTTTGTATAGAAAATTTTTTTTAAACAAGAAACAAAGTATTTATTTACTATTGTTTCTTAGGTCCAGCCCCAAACGTTGGGAAAGCCATTTATGTACCGGGTCGAACCGCTGAAACCACTTACTTATACATATATATAAGTTTTGGCCGGTTTCAAACTCCTTCCTAATACATTTATAATCTTATAAATGTTACGTGGATGAACCGGCACGTTCGAGCAAAATGGGAGATCTTATTGATAGCTTTAACTATCAACAATGGCCCATCTTGGCTGCTAGATTCAAACCCCTACTATCCAAATACTTTATTTGTTTCAGAGTAAACCCCGGGGCACCAGCTAGTCTAATGACTAATGTATTCGGGAAGTAGGCTCATAATCCAGTGCTCGAAACATTCCCTAAAACTAGCTCAGTCTAATTTTAATTCAATAACAAAATTATATAAAATTAGTGGTGGAAAGAATTAATAAAAAGGTTGGTAAAAAGAATTGACCGACAAATAAAGTTTAAGTTTGAAGACATTTTATTTTAATTAACATTAATTAAGTTTAAAGATAATTTATTACCCAACATTAATTGACTAAATTTAAACATCTTTATAAATCTAATTTAACACACGCACATTTTTTAAAGTAACACATTATAACATATATCTGGTGAAAAGCATAAATAATATGTGACATCGTTAAATTATCTCACATTCACACACACGCACATCAATAGTTCATTTTATGCATGCTTAAGAGTTCAAATTACTTTACTTGGTAGGATTGACGAATTACAGTGGTGGCTACTACGTATAAATGATAATAAATAAATGTTTACCTAGGATTTTTGGAACATGGATATTGCTTGTTGTTGGCTGCTTCTGCTGCTTCTGATGGATTATATCTAACCGATTAGATTTGGATGTTTCTTGAAGAGATTTTATGCGAATCCATTGGTCTTATTCTTGAAGACAGTTGAACGTTTGACAGAGGATTTCTGAGTTGTTATGCAGACATTATTTCACAGGCAGGTTTTGATGATCTTGTTGGACTAAAAAGGCTGAAGCACGAGCATATATTTCCAAAAGCTGCTCAACAATGCATTTTTGTTTCTGGATACATAATAGAAATGCACTGTTTTCTCAACTGAAACAAGACTGTCACTGCCAACTAGACTGAAAAAACTGCCAACTGATAAAAAAATCTGGCTATTTATGTATCTGAATTGTTTTTGTTTTAATATCCTCTGGCAATAGGTGTTGTCGAAATTCCATTAGTAATTAATCCTATGACGTGTTTTTGACGATTGTTTAATTAGTAGTAGCTTTCATAAACGTATTGTTTTTATATCTTTAATTAGTAGCCCACCGCTGGTGTGGTTTTTTTAAATCTTTATTTAACTTAATAGCCATCGCTGTGTTTTCCAAATATAATTTCTTTTTTAACTTTCATTTACATATATATATTTTTTAATATTATTCTAACATGCATACATTTATTTACACTCGCACGCACATATATAATTTATTATAATAAGCTTGAATGAAAAGAGATTTATATTTTTTTTAAATTTTAAATTACTTATTTTTACGAATACTAATTTAGAAAAACTTTACTTTCTTTTATAACACTTTTAGTTTGACTTTAAGAAAACCCCCTTCCCACTTTTACTCTTTTATTTCAAACTCTTTTACGAAAGATTTTTTTTTTTTTAATAATTTTTTTAGACAAAATTATTTTATATACATGTGCCAAATTGGCCTTGGCAGAATATATATATATATTATACCAGATACTCAATCTATTCTGAAACAGAGGGCGCCACCAGACCACTACGTGTCTGGAAAATTTGTTTACTGTGATCAGAATAGATGATGATGATGGTTTGTGCTGACTAGACTCAGGGAGAAACAAGAAATCTTAAATTGTTTAGACAATTGAGACAAAAGCACAAAGACAAACGTCAGCCAAATTAAGTTTAAACATATTTCATAAATTTTATTATGAGAAAATAAATTATTAAATATAAGTTTGTGACACAATAGATGGGGGTTAACTCAGGCGTGTACCAGACATACTAAAGGCAAAGCTATGACAGACTGACTGATCTAATAAACAAATTTAAAAGGGAGGAAGCAAATTTCATTCAGCAGAGGATTCACCTAAACATTGGTCTTCACTTTCAGATATTTAAACCATATGCCCCTGAAATAGATCAAAGAATCCAATGCCGATGAGCTGTTTGAGATCTAAAAATTGGTCAGACTTCGAATGTCCTTATATCGGTATAAGCTGCACCTATTACTATGTTTAAAATAACGGTGATTGATCCACCTCAAGAACAACTGAGAAACATGACTGAAATGAAGAAACAATTAAAACTGGTGAATCCCAGCCAAACGATTGGCGAAAATTACTTTAAAATTAATAATTAAAGATCCCACTAAGGGACAAGTAAATAATTAGAAAAACAGTTACGTCTGCCCAGCATTTAAAGAAAATAAACTTACAAACAAATTCTGAGTACACGCTCTGACAAATTTATAGCACACATAATAAATGCAAAAAGAAATCTATCGGAGAGTGCACATGAGTACGAAATATCAAGTTAAAATACTCTAGCAGAATGAAAGTATTGCTCACCTGTAATTTAAGAAAGGATAAATTTTATCTTCCTGCTGACGACTTATAAAATTACAAAGAAAAACACAATTCTAATTTCCGCCTTTAGAGATATTAGAATCGAAATCTCCACCTGCGAAAATCAGACAATAAAGTCATCAGCCAAAAGAGTTTTGGAGGTTTAGCAAGAGGGCAAACACAGAGTATAAAATTATCGAATACTAAATAATTACAGGTAAGCATAAAAAAATATATACAAGACTGCTAAAGCATTTACAAAAGCGAGGCATAAAATATAAAACTCATTTGTCACTCTCCAATAAACAAAACTGAAAGCAAATTGGAAGCTTAAAACTAAGATTCCAAGACACACTATAAAATATTGAAAAACACAGCAAATATTAGATATGATGCTATATTGATTTAAGAAGACATATTTATGATTAGATTGAGCGGAGATTTAATGAGAATTAATTTACCCTGGGAAGAAAAAAACAAAAATAATTACCTTTCGGTAAAACAAAGTTCACGTAGAGTGCGCACTTTTACTTAAGTTCATTTTCAGGTTCTTTAGGCAGCAAAGTAGATGTAGAGAGGTTCCGGCTTCTTTTAGGTGTTCAAGGCATTACTGGAGCAAACTTGGAAGTCAGGGATCCGTCTTTTGTGGAGTTAGCAAGCCATTCGAGTGGTGATAACAAGTATAGAATTTTTTCATTTTTGCAAGCGAAAGTATTTAATAACAGCTGATGTCCTTTAACTAAGAAATTTAAATGTCCACGCTGATATAACTTTCACGTGAGAAAACCACTTGTCTATCTCTCAAAAATGAATTCCCTCCCTCCAAATTTTCGGGGCTATTTATACGTTGCTCCATTTCCCGCGAAACACTTTCCTTGTTGTCCAATTTCTACGCCTTAGGCAGGGCAAATATTAATCTCCCGCTCAATCTATCTAAGAATTCTACCCAGGGTTTATTGAAATGAAAACAACAACATAAAAATCAAATCTCCGCTATCAAAATTGTTTACAATAATTAAAATAAAAGCAACAGGAATGCAATTAGTTAGCCAGCTTGTTTTTAAATCAAATGGATTTAAAAACAGGCGGTATATGAAACTATTTTAAAATAAATCGATAAACATTTTTTAAAAAATCCGTTTTACATATAAACGCGTGTGTACTTTGATACACGCATTCTTTTTAAATAATACTGCAAATTTAAACTCCACGTTTAATGAAAATTAAAAGCTTAATAATTTTTTTTTTTTTTTTTAATGACACCATTGAATCGGATTACAATCAGGTTCAATATATATGTTATGTAGGTGGTTTGAAAGCATACATATTTTCTACTAAATCCATAGAATTACTATTTAGTGCATTACAAACTTAGGAATATTATGTTAAATGTCTAAGATTCATTCACCTTACAACTAAATTCAAAAGATTAAATTTCATCATCACATATAAAATCTCAATCTATATTCACAAGATGCAAGAACACCATGTCCAAAATTTCAAAGTAAAAATAAAGACAAGAAAACTGCATTTTATCAATAAAAAAATAAATAAATACCAATATAAATTTATAAATTGTCTATATTCAAATCTAGGCTTTTTTAAATTGAAGTAATTAAATTTCTTAATGGTATTATGTGGACATTAATTGTTAGGTATTTTAACTAAATATTGAATTTTGAAATGGTTTATTGAACTTCTGCACATTAGCTTTTTTATTTCTTGATTGGAAAGATCCATTATTATTAACAATAAAGTTCCCTTTCCTAGCACAATCCTTTCCAGACCCACATATAATTTATTCAGATATATTTTCAGGTCAGTTTTATTGGTTTGGTATTCTTGATTGATAAGTAAATAAAAGAACATCAAAACACTTTAACTCTGGCATAAAACTTTTGTCACAACAGGCAAAGAGCTGAAATTTAAGACTCCAATCTATGTCTTAGCAAATAATTCATTTTTCCTATGCACAATAAAGTGATGGGCTGATGCATGTCTGGTAGCATTTAGCAAATCATTTTTAGAAATATTTAAGTTTCCATAGAAAATAGGTTGTTTCCTAAATTGTAGCATTAACATTATAATTTTAATGCATTTGATTTTTAAAATTCAGCATTAACAAAATAGGTTGTTTCCTAAATTGTAGCATTAACATTATAATTTTAATGCATTTGATTTTTAAAATTCAGCATTAACAAACTGAATTTTGTACAATTAATTTAGATTTATAAATTATAATTTTTAGTATTGAAATGCCTTTAAACATATATCTTTGGTAATTACATTTTCAATTGATCAAACTTATCAAATATAAGATAAATCTGTGTGTATTCATAAAGTCTACCTCCCCTACCTACTACAATAAAACATGGAATTTTAGTTTAGTGTTCTATGCTTATATAAATACTAGATGTGAAAATCACTTTTGATATCCAACTAAGAATAAATTCCAAAAGATGCTTATATCACTTTTTAAGACAGAGTCAAGATGTTCTAAATAATAAATAAAAAAACAAGAAAAAATGTTCAATGTTGTATATATTTGTCATTAATATCTATATATTTCAGGACATATTTTATTGTCAGTTGATATTTGCTTATTTTATTTACATTTTATACAACCTATTGTGATTGTTATAGTATAATATTAAAACTTTCTTAATTTAAATTTCTGCATATTTTCACACTATTTTGATTTTAAATTCATAATGACATTGTTGATTGACCTAACCTACATAACATTTCAAAAATAACATTGTATATTATAAAATATATAAAAAATATCTATGAATTAAAATTGAACTCAAATTGGAAGACCTTGATTGCATAGTCAAATTTTTTGCTCTGAATGGAAGTACTAAATAAAATTATTATTACTATTTTTTTATATGTCAAAGCATTGACCGGAAGCGAACATGGGCCAGCTGCTTAAAAAGCAGCTATGCTAACCGCTAGGCCACCAAAATTTTATATATTAGGAATCAGAATGACTCAAGACAACATGGCCTGACAATAATTTTGGCATTAACAATGGATTTGGACATTCCATAATCAGATTTTCAAGGATATGGATGGCTGAAGAGTTGGAGGATGGAATAGATTGAAGTCTGTCCATTAAAGTGTGAAAATTTACTAACTTAATATAAACTGAGCACTGATTATATATATATGGGAGATGATCTGTCATGTGTATCGGATGTATAAAATACAGTAAATGGCTGAAGGGATCTTGAAGTCTGTACTCAAATCCCCTATATTACAGCTAGACTACAGTTATGTAAAATATACTGGTATTTAAAATATTATATTAAGTATTGTAATTCATCCAAATAATTATTAATATGGTTACTTTAAATAAATAAGGATTAAACTATTATTTAGATTTAGATTTATAAAAGTGCATCAAATATTGTTCATATATATATATCCAAATAATTCATATCAATTATGATGCTAAGAGCTAATTAAGAACACTTTTTTAAAAATAAAAATATTGAAACCAAAAGTTAACTTCTTACTTTCAAAATTAAAACTTTATTTACACATTAGAGTGGATACAAAAGCAATCAATGATAGGATAAAATGATGTCAATAAGAAAGTTTCAATGTATACATATAAATGTGGTATGCAAGCCATGTACATAGAAATATCAAAAGTTGTATTAGATCAATAATTTAGTCTTAAGAGCAGCATAAGAAACTCATGATGGTTAATTAATATAAGTATGAAAGAAACAAATAAATATAAATAAAATCAAAGATTATATTAATACCTTAAGGCAGTGTGTCATGAACTTAATTAGTTAGGAATATAAAGTAAGTCAAACCTATGTATAAGGTTTGGAAATTCCATTGATTAATGATTATCCTGGCCCAAAGAGTAATGAGGACTATAACAATATTTACAAGTTGATATAGGTAAGTTAATTGTATAGTATGTAATTAATGCAAAGTTTGTGTATTAAATATATAGGATATATGAAAAATCTTCATAGTTAAAGTTAGATTATTCTTCAGTGAAAGATGGGATATGTTATTTGTTCAGTGGATGAGGAAAGTTCAAGTTTTAGGCCTAAGAAATACATGAATTCGGACTCAAGCCTCGTCTGGCTCCAGGTTTGTCAATTAGCCAAGGCTGACAAGTTCGTTTATCCTCATCTTTTATCTTGTAGAGGGATTTGAAAAAATTGATTAATCATTGAGTCATCATGGCCATGATCAAATATCATGCTACATCTGGCAGTCTAAATTGGAAAGTTAATTAAAGTGGCCAGTCTTATTGTTCCAAATTGACTCTTTTTAACTGCTGCATTAAGAGAAATGTTAGCTGGGTCATTGCCATTTATCCGGTCTAACACTATATTATGGAGATAAGTCCACGAATCACATTGATCCAGAATGTGGCCAATTGACTCCTCCTGTTTGTTAAATAGGAAACAAAGGGGGTTGATGTTGTAACCCCTTTGGTAGTGAAGAAAGGCCCCAGTGAGAATGATTTTTATTAAAAAAATCAACAAATTTTGGACTCAGTTTGATGAGTTTTGTTAATTTGGAAAATCAAGCGATTCCTATTGGAAATATATTAACGGATTTAGTTTTCCCAGGAAACATTAATCGATAAACTTCCCAATATGATAATTTCCCCTGAAAAAGTAAACCTGATGATTGGAAGTTTTGAAAAATCACTGTAACTTGCTTTTGTAGACAAATGCTTCTTAATCTTGGCGGAGGTCGAGCGATAGGCTCTATCTTTAACTTGGGGAAGGAGCACTTCATATCAGGATTATCCTTAAAAATCTTGAATAGTATATTATGAGTTCATTGGAGGTAAAAAATCTTCAGCGAGTGAAGGCTAAGGCCATTAAGAAGTTTGGCTTTTTGTAATATGTTGAGGCTGATGATGGAAGTCCTACCTCCCCAGCAAAATTATCTGCATAAGGTTTCAATTTTTTGGATCAACTTGCACATGGGGGAAAATCCTGCTAGATGTTGTTTTGGGCAATACTATAGCATTAAGTAGTGCTACTTTTCCCAATAAGGACAGGTAGACCTTAGATAGTAATGTTACTGTAGAAGTGACCTTAGCTAATAAGGAAGTTTGGAGTTCTCTTCTCATAATGGATGGGGGGTAGGCTAGGGGAAAGACAAGAAATTTCGAGGGGGGCTTCAAATCCACATGGTATTTGCTTGCCTGACAGAATTGACCATATGGCCAATTATGTTCTGTTTACTCTGAGACCAGATTTGTGAGAAAATTGATCAGGAGTTCCTCAAGCCTAGTGAACTCGTCCTGAGATGAGAGGAACACCACCACATCATCCATATAGGAAATATGGTGAATGTTCTCCCTCAGCATAGGGATGGCTATCACAGAAAAGACAGCTTCAATGCTCAGCAGTAATGGGTTCAGATAGGCTGTGAAGAGAAGACAACTTAGTAGTGAGCCCTGAGGAATGGAAATACAGGGCCAAAATCCTTGAGCCACTATACCATCGAGAGAGAGAAAATACCTGCCGATTGTGAAGTAGGTTCTCTATTATCTGGAGATATGCTGAAGGCACTTGGAGTTCCTCCAGCACACTAAGCAATACTTCGACCCTGATGCAGTCAAAGGCACCAGCAAAGTCGAGTTGAACTGCTATCGGTTGGGACATTCTTTTTCTATGAACATGATATATGAGAAGGCAAAAGTGGCTGACGGCATTGGCAGTTGAGCTCCCCTTATTGGCAAATTGGTATGAGGACAATTGATTTATAATGTTGTCTTGAATATCCTCTTTAATTAGGCCTTCTATTGTCTTTACTAGTAAGGGCAACATCAAGATAGGCCGGAGGTTGTCCAATTGATGTGGGTTTCCCCTTTCTTAATAAGGGGAACCATGGCAATTTGACACATTCCATCGATTTTCTGGGTGCCTTCGGCGAGAAGGTCAATCATTCCTTTGATTATTAGGATGGTAAAGGCATGAAGGTGCTGAAGGTCAATCATTCCTTTGATTATCGGGATGGTAAAGGCATGAAGGTGTATGAGTACAAACTTGGGAGTGCCATGTAGGCCAGGACGAGTTCTATCCGGGAACGATCTTAAAATTTGATAGGATTCTAGTTTCAGCAGGTCAATCATTCCTTTGATTATCGGGATGGTAAAGGCATGAAGGTGTATGAGTACAAACTTGGGAGTGCCATGTAGGCCAGGACGAGTTCTATCCGGGAACAATTTTGATAAGATTCAAGTTTCAGCGATCTAATGCAGAGTTGATTCCCTGTTGATGAGAGTCCTATGTAAATTAGTTACTCCCAGAGGTTGGAATTTTCTGTAATAAAATTCCCAAACTTTGACCAACATGGAAAAACCGGAGAATTCGTTGCCCCGTATCTCTATTGATCTAGGGGCCCTAGACCTTTTGCTCAGAGCCCAGGGCCCATCTTAGGTAGACTCTGGTCCAGCAATGTTGGTGATGAAGGTATTAGTGGGTCCTCTTGATTGAGAGATACTCAGTAATGGCTCCTTGGGTGTGCTTATATTTTGTCTTTAGAGCCAGAATATTTGAGACAGTTAGTGCTTCATAAGGAAGTGAGCTGAGATCTCTGGCAATGGAGTCCAGTTCATTAAGCATACAAACTGGACCCTTGAATTTAGTTGTGCATTTATTGATAAGTTTTTGGAGTGTGTCAACAAATGCCCTCCAAGCAGCCTGTGCAGGAAGAGAAATTAAGCTTCTGATATCAGCTGGATAGTAATATTGCCCCTAGTAAGCATACGAATGGTTTGAGGTGGTTTATTAACAATCTGTGAGACATTCCTTGGGTTGACTCTAACTTCTAAGGCAAAGTGGTCAGAAAATACTGCAGGCCATAATGAGCTTTGATAATTGGTGAAAAGGAGGGAGAGAGGGGACGAGGTCAATGAGTGATTTGGACTTTTGAGTGTAAAATGAAAACACAGTTTGTGGGAAGAATCTCCTTCCACTTTCCATTTGTTGATTTAGAAATTGCGTAAATTTGCTTTGACATTGTTCATAGGTAAGATTAAAATCTCCAATGATTAAAGTCAGAAGAGAACTGATTCTGAGGATGAAATTTATAGTATGAGTAGTCCTGAGAACTGTGTCTGAATCCTTGGATAAGTACAAATTTATCAGATTAAAAGGGAAACTATTGATTTGAATGGTGGTTATTAAGCAGTTAGAATCAATGTGTAGAATTTTAAAGAAGAAAATAGGGGAATTTTTATTGATGATTATTGCAACTCCTCCTGAAGCAGAGGAGGAGTAATTGGAAGTAGCCTAGGCGATGAACGAGATCAAGAGTTGGGGGGGTCAGATCCAATATGGAGCTTAGTCTTGGATAGGCAAAGAATATCAGGGGCTTGGTGATGAAACCAGTGTGATAAGGCATAAGCCCTGTCACAAGAGTTCAGACCTCTAACATTAACTGATACGACACTAAACATAGATGGTATTTTTAGTCTTGCGATTCAATGATGTGATGTGCCTAGAGGAGGAGTCAGAAGGATCCGAATCAATGACTGGAGGAAAATCAGCTTCAAGTTCAGGAACAGGCTCAGGAATGTCCTCGGCAAGCAAGGAGAAAGAATCAATATCATTCGGCAGTGTAATGTGTTCAGAACTGTATGAGGGAGAAACAGCAGGAATGGGTTCAAGATTTGGGTCTATTTGCTGAGGATTTTGAGAGGCTTCAGGTATCACAGGAGAAGTGTATCTATTTTTTTTATTAATAGGGCTGGGGAAGGCAGCTGACTTGTCAAGGAGATCAATCCCCCAAGGGAGGCAAGACTGTCAGCACTGGAATGAGATTCAGCTGTATTAGACCGAGATTTGAGATTACGGTTTTTTCTCTTACATCGGGGAGGGGAGGAGGGACCACAGGAGTCGATCTCTGGGTCAGTGGCAGAGGCCATAGACAGGGCATCCTCCTCAGCCAGAGAAGACATCTGCAGATTGGTCATCAACAGTTATGTAGAGACTCCCAGTAGATAAGTCATCAGTAAATTGTTGAGAGCTGGGGTTTAGGTCCAAGATCTTGGCGATTATTAATTCTATTATAATTGTGATTAGAAGTGGGCCTGTTAGAATGAGATTGGGTTGAGGGCAATCTGTTCTTGTATGCACATTTATGATATTTGTGGCGTATATCTCCGCATTGGATGCATATGCGGTCTTGCATTCATTCATGATATGCCTTCTTTGTCGGCAATGAAAACATTGAGGAGGGACACCACGGAGGGTGATTATAAGAGGACATTCCTGATTCTCAATCAATCCTGGAATAGACAAGGGAGAAATGCCCTTATTGAGGACAATTTTGAATATTGCCATGTTGGTGAGCACATGGGTTTGAGCACGAGGTATGATTTTGTAGTCAAAGGAGATGATTTTTCCATAGGGACCCAGAGCCTTTTGTAGGTCAGTTCTATCAAAATCAGCTAGGCAGTTCCACACTGTTCCATCTAAATATAGAGGGTGAATAGCATCTATGGTGACTAGATAACAATTAGAGTGATTTAAAGTTGTTTCTGAAGGCTTCATTTGCAACATTATGGAATTGCACAATGAGATATCATTTATTAGGATGGAATAAAATCTTATATATTGATCCCCATAGATTGTGATCTTTGAATAAGGTATAGTGATTTGACAGAAAAATTAAACAAATTAAGATCATTATCAGTAGTTGAGAGAATGTCATTATCAGTAGTTGAGAGAATGATTGTATTTTCATTCGTAATTTTTAAAGGTTTTATGGAGGAGAGCAGGGATAGTTCTATTGAATTGTTCATTTATAAAAACATGGATAGTAGGATCACAATGAAAATTGTGAGTGGCTCCGAGTGATGTTATTTCTAGAGTATCCTGTTCAGTAAGTGTTTTCTTCAACGATAATTTGTATGGCCTTATTGAAGGGGTCTGGTTTAGGAGTGTGATGTAGATTCTGAGTGATAAATGATTTAGACTAAATGTTTATGTTAGGAATCATAGCTGCTTTCTCAGCATAGGATAATGGTTTGGAAGCCGATTGATAGGTATTATGATTGGGAGCAACATTTAGTGAAGGGACTCATTGTAATTGTTTGTAGTAAGTGTTTTAGGTCCTGTGAATTTATTTTTGTTGAAATAGTTTGGTGGTTTTGATTTGGGTGTGGGACTTAGAGAAGGAAAATCAGATCCTAAATCCGTTCTAGTATAGATTTGAGAATGTGATAGATTTTTTTGTGAGATGTGGTTAGTGTTATTAATTTGTAAGCTGAGTGAATAGTCAGAGTTTGTTGGAATGGAGGTCTGAAGACTTACTTTTTGGGGCATAGCGATTGAAGATGATGTTGCAGTCCTTGTTGGTGAGTTATGCATCATTATGGGCTTTTTAATGGCATCTGAAACTTTAGTTTTGGGGTTGGGTACATTCGGAGTAAATTCTTGTGTGTTGATTTCCGTTGAAAACAGGTTTTGCTTTCATGGATGATGAATGGTATAATTTTCTTGCTGTTGCTTGCAATCAGACTTAAAAAGTTGTCATTTTTGGAGAAATAATCTATTGAATTATCAATTTTAAATGTGTCCAAAGCACAATTTTTATGACTCTTAGGATAATTTTCTTGCTGTTGCTTGCAATCAGACTTAGAAAGTTTAATCGTTTTTGGAGGAATAATCTATTGAATTATCAATTTTAAATGTGTCCAAAGAGCAATTTTTATGACTCTTGGGCATCGGTATGACATTTTCTGATACGGAGAAATCGTTAGAATTTTTTTTTTTTTTTTGAAAATTTTGCACTACTGTTTCATTGGTTTTTTCATTATTACTTTTTATTGGAACATCTAAAAAAAACTGATTTATCCACTGAGTTGTAGCTGGAGTCCAAATTTATATTGATTGTATTTAAATTTGAATTTGAATTATGTGTTAGATTAATTTTAGGTGGCTGAGAAGTTTTTCCACATTTCCGCACTTCCGGTTGAAGCTGACCATATGTGTTTAGTATTTGATTAGACTTTGCCGTAGAACTTATTTGTAGCAAAGGTAATTGATTTGGTTTTTCCATAGTTTTTATAATTTGTTTATTTTTAACTGTGTTTGAATTAAAACCTCGTTTCTGGGCATCTTTAAATCTATGTTACAAATTTTCTCTTTCACAAGTATTTTTTTTGGAAGATTTGGTAGGAATCGACTTCATAAGCGGTTTATCTTCAGTATTATTTACGGAAGTAGGTTTTCTAATAGCTCTGCATTTTCTTGTTGTTCTATTGACCGTGATAAAGTCATCATTTAAATATTCATTAGGATTTAAGCAACTTTCAGAGTTTGGCATGTTTGAGGCTTCTTTGCTGTCAGCCACTAGACTCGTTTGTTAAAATGGATGTTTTATAAGATATGTGGTGGAGAATTATTTTATTTTTGAGCAAAATTAGCTTATAATAATAAATATGGTACTTACCTGTAATTTTAGCTATAATTCTCATAAATATATGCCCTCCAACGTGTAAAAAGAACTGTAATAGGCAGATCTTGTGAATAGATAACTATTCACAATGGCTACCGAAAGCCAGTCCCTAAAAATAATTTCTTAAATGATTTTTTATGAGCATACTCAGAGCCATTAATGCCTCTTTTTATGTTTTTTAATGAAAAAAAAATGTTTATTTCCCATGGAATGCTTACATTTTTGACAGATTTCATTAAAAGAATAATTTCAAAAACTGAAAGTAATATGACAAATAAAATATTTTTGCAAATAAAGAATTTATTTCTTTGGTTTTAATTATTTATTTCTATTTATTATTCTTTATTTGCAAAGAATATTTGTTAAGAAATATTCTCCACCAATCTTTATGTTGAGCTGGTATTTATTCATACATATATATGCACATATATATTATTTTATAATAAAACTAATTTTTTATACTAAAAATAAATAATATTATTTTATAATAAAACATATTTTTCATACTAAAAATAAATAATAAAACTTATTTTTTGAAATGGAATTTTAAAAGTTTTGAAATCAATTAAATCAATAAAAAAAAAAAAAAGATCTTGCAAGTTTTTTTTTATATAAAAGTTCGTCTTTTGTTTTATTTCTAATTCTTAGAAATTCTTAAAGATAGAAGGAGAAAGAAAATATAAATTTTTTCTGCAATTAGCTCTATTGTTGAAACTTTGATAGTGGAGGTATTTTAGTGCTATCTATTAGGCTCATCAATTTGGAATGTTTCCACAGAATTTATAAGTAACATTGAAAAAAAACTATAAATTACAGAATTGTCTTTGTTTGATTATTAATTGATATTTTGCCAAAGTTAGTGACTGATGTATGGGTTTTGGTTTGGCTCCGACTCTTCAACAATTTAAAATTTGCAAAGCCAAATTAAATAATTAAAAAAGTGCAGAGAATATGTTGTGTGGCTAGAGATCAGAACCTTCCCCTTTGGGGAACCTCTCTTTCCATCACCACCTGGAACTTCCATTGGAAATGTTGACTTCGCATAGAGACATGTAGAGCTAGCCAAGGAAACTGGATTAAAATGGAAAGCAAGGACAAACAATGACAATCATAGGATGAAATACTTCTCCCAGGGGACCAATACACTGATCGATCAGGATAGCTAGACTTTTTCTTTTATTTCAAGAAACATTTGTGTAGTAATATATAAGATGTATAATGATGTAATAGAATTTTGGAAAGCTTTCACTTCAAGCAGATGTAAGTTTCAACAATAGGTTTTTTATAGATTTGTTAATTACATAAACTCCACTAACTTAAATTAACCAACATTATATATATGTTTTATTTTATTAACCTTACCTTTCTTACCTATCATTTTTATACTAGTAGGATGTACTTACATAAAACTGTATACTCGATCTAAGGGGATAAATATAGGGTTTAACATTTACAAGAGAGGGTTTGAGTACTGCTAACAAGTATGCTCTTATAGTAGGTCGCTTTTGAATTCACTCCTAGTATGTATATGCCATAATTATTGGTAATTTTCTATACATTTGAATAAAGTACAGTGCACGTTCCTTTGAGAATGATTTGTTAAATCTGGATTAGTAAGAAATAGATCGGGATGGTTTGATTAAATAAATGTGAGAGGAGGGAATAAGAAAAAGGAAGTGTAATAAATATTTCAACATTGATCAAGTGTCTGTTTGATTTTATTTAACTAGTTAAGTATGATATTCATCTTATAGAATTTAAGTCCGATATAAATTGTTTTATAAATTGCATTTGGTGATTGTTGTTTGTAAATAAATAATCAACCGTGATCGTGGAAACAATCTGGTTCCGAGCTAGGAATGCTTGGTGGCACCACTGAATGGCCATATAATCTTTGAAAATTTACGGACAAAGTCAAAATGTCATGGCACAATGTTTAAGACAAATTTTGATAAAACATAGTCTGAGATAAGCAAAATAGTATTTGAAGTGTTAAAAAGCAACTTTTAAATACAAAAAACTAATAAATAATAAAAATAAAGTTATTGATAAAAAGCATTTCCTGTTTGATATTAGTAAATTTTCAGTTGACTAATTTTCTGCTAAAAAAGCCAATATATTCCCATAAAAGCTAAACATAAATATCAGATTTACAGAAACTAATAAGTAGACAAATTGTGTGCAAACTTATTATCTATTATAATAATGTTCAACAAAAACATAACACAAATGCAAAAGTGTATTTTCTTTTCAAAAGAGATTGAGAATTGCGCTTATTTTTTCTTCCCTTGGATCATTGCTACCTTATTTAGAACTAAAATCTTAATTTATTAAACAGATTAAAACAATTAAACTTAATCTTTTTTTTACATTTACATTTTTATCTTCTAATTTACTAAATTGATTCATGCAGTTGAGGTCAATTAAGCTCATTGCAGATTCAACTAAACATTTACATGAAAAACATGAGTTATAAAAATAGAATATAAAATTAATTATTCAACATAATATCATGGATTCTGAAAACAAGATTTCTCCTCTGAATAATCATCAAATTAAAATAAAATATATAATAATCTACAATTAATATTTGAAAATATTTCTATGCTGGAACTGTTATCTATGTGTGTGTTATGAAATGATTTTTTTTTTATTTTTGTTTACTAACATTATTTGATTTAAAAAAATTAAGATAATAGCAATATTAATTATAACTTGTCATTTAAATTTCCTTGATCATGAATATTTTCAAATTTAACTTAAATTTATTCAAATTTTTTTTATCTAATATAAAAAAAATTACTATTATATAATTATTATCTCTCTCTAAATAGTATTCAAATGTAAGCCTCTCACTAAACAAATATTTTTTTTTCATTTCATACAATGATTTTAAAATATATTAAGTATTTATCAAAAGCAAGAATGTGCTAAAACATCAACTTTAAAAAAAAAAACCATCTTCTATCTGTCTATCAAAGAATAAACTGAAAACTGTTAAGTTATATCAAAATGAAGAGTTATAAATTATGATAAAACAATATGAAGCTTATGTATATATTGTCATTTCATTTATGATTGTAGTTACAATATATCTACCATTATGTGTAGTCTAAAATTGACATCCATGAAGTTCACAAATTTCAACAAGCTAAAAATTATTCATCATGAATTTATTTCTATGCAAAAAAAAAGTATAATGTTAAAAATCAAGATTCAACTATTTTAAATTTATATTCACATGTATTTCATTTAATATTATTAGGTTTTTTTTCTCATGTATCATAGCATCAGCCGGGAAGCGAACCCGCTAACCTGAGACAGCTGCTTGTAAAGCAGCTGTCGCTGACCTCTTGACCACCAATGCTTGACATAATATTATTAGATTTGATAAAACAGTATTACTAAATGACATAATCACTCATTATTCCAAAGCAGTGTGCATAGTTTATCTCCCATAATAGTATATATTTTGATTAATCAAAGTATTCATCCTATAAATAAAATATCTTTCTTACTGGGTGAATACATAGTATATTTTGAAATTTCATTTTTTGGGGGGTCAATTACCAGTATATTTCAATTCAACATATAATTACTAGGAATGACAGAATCTAATACATTTACAAAAATTAACATATAAATCATATCTGTGCTCATAGCATTTTTTTTTTGTATGAGCCTGGCAACAAAACTATGTTTATAGTGTTTCCTGATTTCTACTACACTAGTCTCTAGTAATCACTCATCTAGGATTGGAAGAATTCTATTCAATAAAATCTTGATATGTATTTTTGCTGTAGTGAATACTTCATGATGATTACTGCAGTCTTTTATGGCTTAACTGATTTCATAAAATCATAAAAATTTCCAATACTTTTTAAAAAATATAAATCATTATATTTTTTAAAACTCCATCAGTTCTAGAAGCTTACTGTTTGCTTTTTTATTATAAAAAACTGTTTTAATATTATCTATCTGGATCTCTGTCCAAATCAGATTCAGTAGGATGAATATATTATTAGATGCAGTCAGTCATGAATTTTTGTATTCAAAAAATAATCAGCATACTTCTAATTGTTCAAAATATTATTATTACCATGTAAAAGAGTGTCATTCGCTTTTTAAAAAAGATAAAGATATTATCAGTTTCATAAGTTAGTTTCAATATTCATACATGTAAAAATATATAAACTAACATAGTCAACATCTTCATTTCAATTTTAATCCACCAATCAAGTATTTTTGGTTCAAAGTGTTTTGCCTTTAAATCATTATGTTGCTTATATTCATTTTATAATTCATTTAATAATAATACAATCATTGTCAAAGAACTAATTAGAATTCTTCCTTTTTAGTGATCCTAAGAACAATCTACTTATATTTACAACACATTATTCAAAAGAATTACATGCTTAAATAGCATTGTAAGTAGAAAATTCAAATTGGAAATTTAAATATCTAACAGTGGTTGAAATTCCTTGCAATCAGCTGCCTTTCTACTATTCTAGAATCTGTCCAATAATATGCCTCATATAAACTTCTTTTACATTTGACTTCTATCTAAAAAATTAAAATACAATCCATAAGATATCAATGTAATTTTAATCAAGATTTTTTTCTTCTCAAACAGTGTTTATGATAGATCACCCATATGTTGGGCAAAAATTTAATAACAGCACTTGGAGTTCATAAAGCTAACATAATTATTTCATTATTTCCAATAATTTTGGATAATAGGCAACATGCATTAAAATATCCCCCCCAAAAAATCAGTCTTATATTGGGACTGATGCCTCAACACCCTAACTTTTCAAGAAATTTGGTTTCTTCTATTTTTATTGTATTGTTCCTATTAAATCTTTACGAAAAACACACATAAACATACTTCTTATAATATACTTTTTATATTACATTATGAAAAGTGTATTGTGATAAGCATGCCATTTTTTGTAAAGATTTAAATAGAAGCAATGCAATAAGTGTGGAAGAAGTTTTGGATTTCTTAGAAAGATTACATAACACCAACTTGCTTTCTCTAAACTTTCATTTCACATGATTTTTAATATTATTAGAATTTCAATGATATAACTGTAAGAATTTTAAAATTAGAAAATATCAAATTAGATCTGACAAATTCAATACTACTTATCTCAGTGACATGCTTTTCTAAAAATGTATAGTTTGACAACTTTTTAATTCAAGATGTGCTCTTTGTTTCAGTTCTTGAAAGTTCACACATTCCATGTATCTATATTCAAAAGAAAATTAAAATTTCCATATTTAACCTTCTAGCCATTTATCTTTTGTGACATAGTTCAATTTTATATTATTCTTTCTGTTCCTATCACATTTGTGGAACACAAGGAAATTCTTAAATAGGACTTCCTACTGCTTTAACAACATTATATTCAAAATATATTAAATCAGTCTTCATCTTATAAATACTAAAAATGTCATATATTTTACAAACCATACATATTTGAAGAGCTCATTGTCACAATTAGTGTAGAGAAATGATTAATGGTATGGAAGGCTTATTATAACCAGGCCTTATATCAAATTCTAAATGACTAATAAAAAAACTGGAAAATGAGAGAAAAGTAATAATTAAGACAGAAAAGTATATTAAACAAAACACTTAGCTACTAATACTTCCATATCATATCCTATAAAATAGCAGGAGCTATCCTTTATATTTGATGACATTTCAATATGAAGCTTATTAATTCAAAAGATATTTACTAATTAGATTAGGAGTTAAATTAATTTACATTCCTTGCAGTATTTTCAAAATAGTCTGTCATTTATAGAACTTTCAAACTTCTCAATAACACATTTATAGTTGAAATTACTGAATCCATTTTCTTCAAATATTATATTCTTTTAGTAGTAATTATATGTTGGACTATTTCCATCATTGAATATTAATTGTTTAAATACTTTTAAAAAACTCAAACTTTATTTAAACTTTTCAAATACACTCAAATGTTAATAAGAGCACACAGGTTAATATATAACATGATATTTCAAGTGGTATTAATTTCCTATTGTTTTCAGGAGTTGCTGGCTAATGAATCTGGATTTTTAGATTTGTGACTATTGAATTTAAGATAATGCTCTAACTAATTAGGCTATTCTGCCAAAGTCAAGAGTCAGTAGAAATTTCATATACTTATATTAATGAATGCTTTCCTTATTTCTCCTCTTTTTTTGCCAAGGGCAAAATTGGACTATATAATTACAATTACAATACTATTATCACAAACTTTCAAACAAACATTATATTTTTTTCTCTTGAACAGATCTATATCATGACATGGCCAAAATAAGAATATTTTGATCTGATTATTTGCATTTCAAAGGGAAGTTTGTTTTTCATTGCTACCCACAATTTTCTTGGACTTTACCAATACCACACTGAAAAAATTATAACATTTTCCTAATTCTGCATTATTTGACAATTTCCATAACCATGAAGAATCATAAAAATAAATGATTATTTATATTTAAAAAATGTTCTACATCTTTTATTGCAACTCTTTCAAATGCCAATCTCCAACTATCTTGATTGCTGAATCTTTTGCTGATGAATTATCTAAAATCAGAAGCAATATTCATCTATATTAAAATCAAAAATAATTTTTTTAGCTTTAATCAGCATTTCTTCCTTCCAATTTATTCTTTAATTTTCATAATTTTTAGCTTAATGGCAACAGCAAAACTTCAATGAATTCATAACGATTAATCGAAGTGAAAGTGTGTATTAATATTGTTCTAATATATCAGTTGACTTCTTTGATAACTTGCTATTTTTACTTCAGCATCTTCTAAGTTTTTCTAGGACATTTTTACACTCACTTTTCATATATTATTATCCAACAAATCTGAACATTTTTTCTCTAGTAGCCTATTAATATATGTCCAAGCTGTCTTATGTGATTTATCATAATAACAAACTGATGAACTTTTGAGCTAAAAATTCCAGTGCAAAACTCAACCTGTTATATAGTTTCCCAAATAACTAATTATATAATGGTCCAATTTTTTCTTGACTCAGTTCTTTTATTTTCTAACCTCTATTATCCCTAATAAATTATAATACAAATCTATATTAGCTGTATCAAAACATTTAATCTTCCAAAGGTCACAAGAGATCTGAGAGATACAAGTAAACTCTTTCCTTAAATATTGTTACATATATTGGGTACATAGGTTCAATGCCATCATTAAGTGTATATTGTCAAGCCATAGTATTTAAGTCCTCAGTTTAGTTATAATGCATATTTTGTAAGGATGTATGATATTCCAGATTGAGAAATATTGTGATCTCTGAAGTCAATGATAGAATAGTTGTGAAAATAATTCCTAGATTATAACTGAAAAAAAAATGTACATATTTTATTATATAAATATAATAAATGCTAATTTGCAGTATTTTTATTTTTTCATAGTGAATGTATCTCTGAATATATGCAATCTCAATCTCCATTGCAATTTTTTTGACTGTGAATTTTATATTTTTATATTTCTTTGTTTAATAATTTCCAGATGGTAATTGAAAGTAAATAAAAAAACATTCTATTAAATAAATATAAGAGCGGGCAAATTTGCTGTCTTTTTAATTTTTTGCCATTTCTACACCTATTATCAATAATTGTATCTTTCAGTGTACATGTAACCTCCAATGCAATTATTTTGACCATGACCTCCACAGGATTAACTGAAATCTATTTCAATGTGTAAATCCTTCACTTATGACTTATGAATAATATACTCATTACTATTACACTATTTTCTTTATAAAACTTCTCGATCTTTGACTGCTATCATTTCTTATTCTAATGCACATTCTCTAAACTTTTATCATCTTTCCTGACCCATTATAGTATGCCAATATCTTAATATCATTATTCAATTATTTTTGCACCCCCCCCCCCATTTTCTATCTCTAAATAACCATGAAAAGCATTTGGTATATACAGTAAATGAATAATTTAGAAATTATTTTAAATATCAACGATCTACCTTATATATGTGGGCTATATATATTGTGATCTTCCAGATTGGCACCATGAAGAAATGTGGGAAGTTCACATTAGGCCAATAGTGATCAGGGGTACCTAATAAATAAAAAAAAAAAAGAATTGTGACATAATTTAGTATATATAGTAATTTGTTTGAAAAGTTCTCAGGATGTTAGTTATGGTGTTCCAATCATTAAAATTTTTATTTTATGTATATCTAATAGTGGAAGAAGAAGATGAATTATATCAGTATTGTACGAGTATTGTTTGTCTGTAAGGCCATAATGAGTGCTTATTCATTAATTTTCTAACCTATTATTTATTGCCATTCCAAGATCTAGCTTGTATATGTGGGTGGGGGTGTCCAGTCACATCATCTCACACTTCACACTTCATTCATATTTTTAATTATCACTCAGAATATCCATCTTGCAATAACATTATTTATTTGCCATAGAAATTGCTAATAGCTCAGTCATTAATAGATCTCTGGATCAATGGAAAGTCAAATGCGCGCACACCCACACCATTAGTTAATATGATTTTTTAAAATTATTTTAAAAAAAAAGGAAAAATATAAAAGTTATTTATTTTATTTATTATTAATCAATATTTGTAACTTAATATTTTTTTTGTGTGTGTGTTTCAAAACTCTATTCCTAACATATTTTTTTTTACAAGCAATAAGTTATTGCATATTGTTAGCCTCATTAGCTAAGTAGACAGAAGACTTCAGAAAGAAAATTTTAGAAAAGGTGAAATATTTTCTAAAAAAAATAAATATAATAAAACAAGTGAACTTAATATTTTCATTGGATTCCCTACTCTGTCTTTTTAATAAGGAAACTTCTTTATACTATTCAAGCATAAAAGCCAATGTGTAATTGTGAAGGATACAGGATAATATTATTCAATATGGAAGGATAAACTTTTAGAGGTACACCAGTTTCTAACTTTTATCAGTTAACAATTTGAACTTATTTTATTCATAATGCATAGATATTATTTAGAAAAATCGCTAATACAATTTTACTATAACATATTTATAATAAATAATGTGATACTGGAATTATGTAAAGTAATAATAATGATATTAATTGGAAAATTTATACTGAACTGTATAATGCAGGGGTGGGCAATTGTTTTGGCTCGGGGGCCACATAGGTTGGTGGAGGGCCGCAACGGGGGCCCCACTTTGTGGAAGCGAAGGTTAACGGAGGGCCGCATCTTTTTTCATGACACAATAAACACACTGCTTTATTCCCTGTATTACCAAAGAAATATTTGTTTGTCCATTCTTCATTAAACACATGACATTCATTACCAATTTTACATTTTTTTGGAGCATTCATGGTTTCACAAAAGTTGGAAATATATATATTTGCTAATGCAAAGACAAAATTGTAAATTAATCAGATCAACTGGAAAATCACTGCACATCGTATCTACACTGCGCATGTATATTGATGTGGCCATTCTAGTGGAAAATATGAGATAAATATTCGGTCATGCAACAGGAAGGAAATCTCAGTCCAAGGTGCATTTTTCTGATTGTCTTGGAGGGCCGCATAAAAAGTCTTAGCGGGCCGCATCTGGCCCTCGGGCCGCTATTTGCCCACCCCTGGTATAATGGAATATTTTATTGACTCTTATTTATAAAATATTAAGGATTTTAAACTTCTCCCTCGATAATTTAATATACAAATTTGACTCTTATTTAATAAATTTTCTATTTTTATTGTGTAAAATAAGGCTGAAGAAGAAAAATTATTCATTCTAATATTTTACATTATTGGAATAATTATGTATACTAAATTACCTTACCATTCACATCCATAGGAGTGATAGAATGCATGACTTAATGATATTTAATAATCATTTATCATAAATGTGCATAAACATGGATGACCAAATAACCCTGATCTTGATCATTATGAAAGTTTACTAAATGTTGGAAATTTTAGACAAAACAGAGTTTATGAAAAATAAATTGATTCAAATATGTGCAAAAGTTGCTTATAATGTCCATTAGGAAATCCTAAGAACATTGGAGGTTATTGCTGTTTTTTCCAAATTCATGTTTAACCTGCAGGAATAATATTTGTATGTTTAGTGTTTGTCTATTCATCTTATTATCGTGAACTACGCATATGTTTCTGCGTTAAAGTTTCAAGTATGAATTAAAAAATAAAATAGAAGAACTTTTATTTTAATGACAGAAGGTTTGATATATGATAGATCTATAGATGTATTTATTTATTTTCTTTTATGTTTAATTTGATATTAATTTGATTTATTATTATTATGTACTTAAATGCCTGTCTCCTCTAGAATGTCTCGGAGATTTTGGTATAAGTTATACCAAATGGGTAATATTTTTCTTGTTGTATTATATAAAATATTATATATTCCTGTCCTCATATTATTGGTGCAACTTGTATGCTTTATCATCATTTATTAGTTGGTAATAGTAAATACATACATGAAAACATTTATGCCAGTATACATAAGTTGAAATTCGATGTTCATAATTTTCCATAAATATTAGATTCATTTATAATTTAATTAATGCTAATATTGTCTGATGTGATTTCACAAATATTTCATATATGATCATATATTCGTGTGTGTGTTCGCTATCAGAAGCTATTGTATAAGAGTTACATTTATGCTTATTTGTTTCTTATCGGTTGCGGCTGGTGCTACGGCTAAAGATTGTAAGAATTTAAGTTTTTCTGTTATCAATTTGTCTTATATGAAGTGCGTTAGATGCCTTTTAAGTGGAGAGGTGATTGAGAGGATGATCATGCTATTCGAATTGATTAATGCTCATGTTACTTATTTATCTATTGGGCCGTGGGTGGTAGTATATTTTCTTATTTGATAGTACGCGATACGATAATTATATTTCTTAAAGGGAAGTGATAGATACCCCATTTATTAAGAATAAGTTGGCTGAGTTCCGCACCATTTATGTTAGAAGAGTTGATAGTTGCTATGTTGAAGAATTAAGTTGATGTTTAGAGTTGTTGTTAACCCCCAAGCACACGTACGTAAATATTTATTTGATATTATTTTGCTCTCCTTCTTCATTCCACATATTTATTGTCATGTAGTATATGTTAGTTATTTCAAATAAATATTTTAGTGATTTCTGTAATATACTTGAAGTTGGATTTATGATTTAGAGATTAGCTCATTGTACCATCTGTAATGTGCATCTTGATTGTGAATTTATAAATACACACACATTTAGAGATATGATAAACCTAGAGATATGGAAAGAGATCATCGCTGGAATTGAGAGTTCTAAGTAACTTGTTGAATCATTGTGAGTTCTAAGTAACTTGTTGAATCATATCACCCACATTATCATTATTTCATTTATTATTATTAGTGGCAATTCATCCTCCTGGTATGAACATAATATAATCTTACAAAATTTTACTTTATTCAAGGGCTAGTTTTAATAAAATTATTACTTAATCTCCTATAGTAAATATAGATTTGAAGGCATACGGAAATAATTTAAATGACATTAATTGATTATTTGAAATTGTTTTCTTAGTTCATTGAGAGCAGAGGATGGGAATAGATTATATAAACATTAGTATGTGAATATAGAATTATTTTGTGTTGCTAATAATTTAATAGAGTTATAAATATTATTAAAATAACAGACAAGAGGAAAAGCCTCCAAATATTAAGTTATATAATTTAAATGTTATTTATTTTATTTAAATGTTGTTTAGTCAAGTTTGTAATTAATGTAAATTACTGTTAAATCATCATCGATGTGTTTGTAAAAGAATGTGTCTTATAATAAATGTTTGTTGAAGTAAGATTCTCTCTGAATTATTTTATCATATACGTTGGATTGACTATTTCCACACACACACACATGTTCAACATAATATAATTATAATATGAATCAGTTTAATAGTATATGCAATCTGTCTGGATAACACTGAATTAATTGATCTAAATATTGTATAATCCCAAGATACAGATTTTACCTTGTTTAAAATAGATAGTGATGTGAGATAAAAATGTACCTGATCCTTATCATTGTCTATCCTTTATTCTATTGTAATAATTGTCAATTTCACAATAGTTCTCATTATTTAATAGTCATATTATATTAGGATTGACTTATTATTCACAAAACAGAGCCCTGAGATTATTTCATCATTTAAATAAACATTGATATAGCTGTGCAATCCAAATTAAATGCCAGTAGATTGATTATTGTTACAATGATCCCAAATATATTAGATGAGTGGCATGATTGGTCTAGCATGTACTTGGATGGTGAGAGAATTGAACATATCACATTCTTGATCCACAAATTGCTTTCTTTTGATAACATAAATAAGTGCTTATAATATAATACTAAATAAACATTATAATTAATGTTTATAATGCTTCTCTCATCCCCATTTGCATTCTAGATGACCACGATACCCTGTAACCCCCAACTGAGCTAAGCTGTAGATTAATAGTATAATAAGAGTCTTATCCATAAGTAGAGATGTAACCTAAATTATAAATTTATTCTATCTCATATAGAATTGGCGCCTGGGCATTTATTTGTATATAAAGTGATATAGGTGAAGATCGTAGAGGTTACAATATATACATTTTTTATTGTAGAATTCAAATATTTGCACAATTACATTTACTGCTATCCCTAAAAAGTGTAGGTTATCTTTTTTATTTTTTTGGGACAATCTATCCACTTTGATGAGACAATCCTACAATATGTATTGAGTTCTTTTCATTTGTAAGAATAAATGTATCAACTTCTCTAAGTTGTTGATAATCTTATCATTCCTTTAGTCTATAAACAGATTTTAATTCCAATAGTTTCAGATAGACAATAATAATTAGAAATAAATTGAAAGTTGCCAGTCTTTCACATGCGCTTAATGTTGTTTCTCAGACAGCCAATCAGGTGTTAAACAGCAGTCTGAAGAGCAATCAGGCCTAGACACATGACAGAGATTTTGACAAGAAAAGGATGATACCACCCTTCTCTTAACTTAACGTTTTATATATATATAAGCCAGTCTTAAGCATCTTGGCTTGAAAGCATGAATATATAAATATATTAATTTATTACTCACTGAGTTTTTAATTTACGATATTACAGCGCGAAATCTTAGATTTACTACACCGCAATTTTCTAGATGTTAATATAAGTTATCAGCAACGTATGTAAATAATATTTGTATAAATCGCATGTTGTTATTAAATTAGTAATAAATTGAAAGTTGCCAGTTTTTCACATGCACTTAATGTTGTTTCTCAGACAGCCAATAAGGTGTTAAACAGCGGTCTTGAAGAGCGATCAGGCCTAGACACATGACAAAGATTTTGACACTGACATAATCAATACTACAATTTGTATTTTACTAACACTTGTATTTTCAAATCCAAATCTATGACAAAAAATTAAAAACTTTTTAAAATTATTTTTAATTTATTAATGCTTACCGATTTAATATTGTTTAAATTAAATGTGTATACATACTATATTAAGTTTTCTACCACAAGCACTTTATAACTAGACCTGGATTCCAAAATAATACATTAACAAATACTCTAAATCTAAAACTCATTATATTTATGGGGAAAAAAATATCCAAGAAATATATATATATATTTGCATTAAACACTTAACAACTAAACTTAATCAATACGAATTTAAAAAAAAAAAATGTTAAAATTAAGGTAGCCCTTAAAAATTTTCAAGAAATGATCAATTAAAGATAAGATTTATATTTATTCATCCAAAAAACTTAAATAATTTTAAAATCAAAAAAGTCTTTATAATTACACATGAATCAAAATGAATAATGAAATCAATAATATTTATGCAAAATGAATTTTCAAATAAAGTAATAATTGATTGTATATATCAAGAATGGCAGTAAAATACCTTATATATATATATTGTATACAATAATGAAAATAGAAATAATTATTATAACAAAAAACAATATTATTAATTAAAATAATGAAATTATAAATAGAAATGAATAATACTAAATAAAACACATGCAGTTGATATTATTTTTATTATTATTAAACTTAATGTAATTAGAAGGGTAGACTTTCAAGCTCCCTACATGACCACCTATTCTCTCCAATATACATATTTTGTGTTGCATTAGCACTTGTCAGTTGGTCTACAATCACCAACTCTCACACATATATACAATTAATGCTCAGTTTATATTACGATTCTCCAATTCTTCAGCCATTCATATTATAGAAAATCTGCTGATGGAATACTCAAAGCCCTTGTTAAAGATTTGCTAACTTAATATAAACTGAGCACTGATTGTATATATATATGAGAGATGGTGATCTGAACCATGATATATTGGAGATCATTTGTCTTTTTCACATATATGGTCATGTGTATCAGTTGTATAAAATAGAGTGTGTAGCTGTAGGAAGCTTGAAAGACTGAGTTCAAGTCCCTTCTAATTACATTAAATTTAGTACACCCAATATATATTTATATTTGAAGATTACATTTTCAGTCTGTATTCTACCTCTCCCTCTTCTGTATATTTAAATGGATTTATTAAAGTCCTATATGTGAAGGGTAAGAGTGGCTTAGTCAACAAGGGTATGACAATAATATTAGCATCAACAAGAAATTTGAGTGTTCCATCATCAGATTTTCAATGATATGGATGGCTGAAGAGTTGGAGGGTGAGGAAAATTGAAGCTAGTCCATTAAAATTTGAAGATTTGCTATCTTAATATAAACTGAGTACTCATTGTATATATGTGTGGGAGATGGTGATCTGGACCAACTAATGAGTATTGGTTCAGCATGAAATATGTATATTGGTGATCTTTCATCTTTTTCACATATATGTGAACATGTGTATCGGTTGAATAAGATAAAATACATAGCTGTAGGGAGCTTGAAAGTCTGAGTTCAAGTCCCTTCTATATACATAACAGTTCACTCAACAAAGCATGGAAAGATGTATGTTAGAAGTAACAAGAAGAGATTGAAAACAAAATACAATGAGTGAAAACAAAAGGTATTGAATTGACAGCACTGACAGAATTAAGAGATTGAAATGAAATTGGGCTATATTGCTAGAAGAGATGATAATAGATGGACAGTTGAAATTTCAAATTATATTTCAAGTGATTATAAAAGACCCAGAGATTATATGAGAAGTGAATGGATCAAATAATGAAGTTTCTGGTGGTGATGTGAAGTCATAGATCACAAAAATTGGTTTAAATATGGTGAGACTTTCATTTTTCAGTGGATTAATAATGGATGAAAATAATAATAGTATAACAATTGTCAGTATCCTATGTAACATCAAAAATATATATGAATAAGCTAAAACTAGTTTTCATTTTAAATTTTTTTGGTAATTTTCTCAAGCTAAAAAAGCAAAGAAAAAACATCAATGACATATGTTGACCACTAGAAAAAAAAATGCATTAGATTAGTTAATAAAATAATAAATAAAAAGAAAAAAAATGAATTCCATAGAACTATATATAAAAAGCTAGAGTAAACTGAAACATAAAACATATAACTAATGACAATGGAAGAATAGGGTTTATTTAATGTAGTTTAAATAATTTGAATGGCAAAAGCAAACATGGAAATGCATTAATAATTCAAAATAGAAATAATAAATTATCAATAAAGAAATCATAAGTAGTGAATAGGTTGAAAGAATATATGTGATTAATATAATAAAAGTAACAAGTTGTTCAATGTTACCTTAAAAAAATAAATCATATGAACTAAAGATAAAATAAGTTGTGCAATGATAAAGAAATTGTAAATACTTTAACTGATATAAAAAATATCAAGATATAAAAAATTGATGAGAGTCCAGTTAAATTATTAAAAATAGTTGGTCATATGGCAATCTCTCTGTGCCATTACATTTTCTTTCATCAATCATTATTCCATTGAAGAAGATAAACTGTAATAAAATGTGAAGACTTTAGAAAGAATTTAAATCTTAATACAGAAACTTACATAGATATTTGTTTATCTGAAAAGCAGTTTGGATTTTAAAAAACTATCAGTGAAAAATATAAAAGATTAAAATTAATTTCATTGATTTTCAAAAAGCACTTGATAGGGTGAAATGTTTACTTTATTAAATAAAAGAGGCTTCTTTTTTTTTTTTTTTTGGAAAACATTTTTATCAATCAAAAAATATTTTTAAAATTTAATAGTATTCTTATAGAATAGATGAAAATAGAAAGCTGTGTATGACAATGTTATTTATCTCTTGTTTAATGACAGTTTAATAAACATTATAGATGAAAGAATTCATTGTATCAGATTTAATGAAGATATGGCAGAGAAATGCTTGAGAACAGTTAAGACTCACTATAAATATTATATAAGAATAATAAACCTTGAAAAAGATTTGGAATGAAAATACAAATGAAATAAGAAAACAAAAGTAGAGATGGAGATAAAAAGATTAACAAAAATAGATGCTGAGATGAAAAGATTAAAAGTTACCATGAGACAAAAAATTATAGTGTAGACTAATATTTTTTTTCCTATATTTAGAAAATTGAGCTGATAAAGGTATCGCAGCCGCCATGCAAGCAAGTAGTTGGTTGCAGACGGGTGGGTTTTTTTCCGGCATATTATGACATATGAAAAAAAAGGTAGTATTAAAGAAATTACAATGAACATTGAATGGCTCAACAAGTCACATATAATTTTGGGCTTATTGAATTATAAATTTAAGAAAAAAAGAACAATTTGGAAAAGAAGTAGATTTAGAAAAATTAAGTTAGAAAAATATTAACACTTAGAGCAAGTGAAAAAAATTCACAAAAAAAGAAATACTTTGCAGCAAGGAAATTATAGGAACTGATGTTGAAAAGAAGTATGAATAATGAGAGGGAGATACCTGTGCATGCACAAATGATTGATAATCTTGCAAAGGAAAATCACGATAACTATTGCCGAGTACAGGAAGGGACAGAAATAGTTAATAAACATAATTTGCTTAGTATGCACGAACTAATTACTTTTTGGAAGTTATCTAATGATGATGATCTAATATTTGAAATTGTATATACAATTTGAATCAACTTCTTTTCCAAAGCCAAATTATTAAAATAATTTCAAAATAATATTTTAATTACTTTACCATTTAATACATCAATCAAATTACAAATATTGTTTAATTCAAATTGCTGCCAATAGAAGCAGACTGTTATTTGTCTAGGCAGCCTCGATAGGAATAACTATTCTTAAAATCCATTTGCTAAAAAAAATTTTTTTTTAAAGTTTATTATATTAATTCTTTAAACATTTTCATGTTTTAAATCAGAAATAAAAATGTATATATAAACACTATAAATAAATAAAATTAATTTCATTTCAATAATACGGCCGGAGGCTAAAAGTAAACGCAGCTTATCTTTAACGTTGTTAACAATTACATAAAAATAAAAAATAATTTTCCTTCTCATAATAATTCTACAGTACATCACCTGTGTTTAAATCCTTTCACTGTGGTAAAAATAATTCTCTTATCTGAAAACTTAGTACAATAACTTCTTTTCCTTTTTTTTTTGAAAGAAATTACATTTTTATTATACAATAAAAAAAAAAATGCCGGCTTTTGACATCCGGTAAAACAACGGAGAAAGATAAGCGATAATGAGCAATCATTTAAAGCAAATTCATTTCTGAAATTAATTAATGAGAAAAAAAAATGATGAAATTATTTAAATAAAAAAAGAAGTTATTTATACATTATTATTTATTTTTTTCTAAATGAATTCACATAGACTTATATGATAAGAATCGTTAGGATGACGAAATTATAAAAATTACTTCACTATACACCCGCCAGAGGTATACTTATGCAAGGCTAACTTTTAATTGGAAACTGACATCTCGAAAATTATACAAAATCTACAAAAAATAGTAATTGTATTGATTGGATTTTGATTTCAAAGCTAACATTTTCATTACTGAAAACGAGGATAAAAACGACATTTGTGAATGTATTGAGTAAAAGCAATCAGGAAAATGAAGCAAAATCAGCAATCCACAAGAAAAAATCAACACTGATAAATTACTGCTTTAATTTAAATTCAAATGAGAATTCCTTAATTTTAAATACCACATTTGTTCAGCATTAAGATTTAAATTCGCATGGTAAGAAATATAATGCATTGAAAAAATGGCAGTCTATGACGATCAAATATTATTTTATAAATAGTATCTTATGGTCTAAATATCTTAATTCACCCATCCAAAAAAAAAAAACAATATATACATGCAGGGCCGCCAAGAGGATTCTTAAGTGCAGGAACAAGACTAATATGTCTCTCCTCATCTACACATGGACACATAAATCAATAATGTCATAATTGTACATTTATTAATTACATTCAAACATACTTACAAATATATTAAAAAGATACTTCTGTAAAAGATAATAAAAATAAATACACAGTATATAGACACTAATGAAGCAATATGCATAAGCAATGAATTTAATATTAGATTGATTACAAGCTCATAATAGATATTGTAGATGATATGCAATGGCAATTTACATCTTGCTAAACAAAGATGCTTTCCTAGCCTTATTCCTGGCAGAGTTGCAAATCACATCATCAAAATCAATCATTTTTACAAGATCAGACTCAATACTGAGTTTTGCCAAATCTGCCACTCACCCCTGTGACATAGTTGATCTTAGATAATTTTATATCAACTTTAGTTTGCTGAATGAGTGCTCTGCCGAGGCAATAATGTCAGTAATTGTTAACAGTATACAGAGGCAGACATATATTTGGAAAGAGTCCTTCCAGCTTTTATCTTTTTAAGCAATTCAGTAGCTCCAATGAATTCAGTTGACTCTCTCCAAAATTTTCTTGATGAACAGATGGCAAATGACTTATCTCCATTACAAGATCTTCACTGATATTAACAAGATATTGATCTGCCAGTAATTTTAATTTTTCTTTCAGTTCACCTTGAGAAATTGATAGGTACTTCCAGAGGAAGATGAACTTCTCAAAAATGTTCACTGTAGCATTAAAACAAACAGTCAGTCCACCAATAACATTAACCTATATTACATAGAAGACAGACTTTCTGAAATATGTTTCCTCAGGGGATTCATCCATTTCATTTTTTGATAATTCTGCTTCTTCTGAAGCACCTTCACCATGGAACCTTTTTCTTTTGCATTTTGCTTCACTCTGAGTTCCATAGAGTTTCACTTCTATGCACAAATTAGAAGCAACATGCTTAGTTTCACTCCACATGCCTTTCCAGCTATTCAAAGTCTTATCAGTTCTGAAGTCAAGCTTTTTAAGTTGGACACTTCGACATCCAGCATTGCATTTCTGGACTAATAACTTGTTACAGATATCAACTTGAACTAATACTCTGTACCATACAACAGACATTATCACACAAATAAAGGATGTGACATAAGATAAAACTCCAATAATATCTATTCTTGTTTTGGCAGTTAGATTCAACTCCAAGAGGTTTTCTAATGCTAATTTGATTCCTGGAAGGTAGTTTGCAAAGGGCTTTATACTTTCAACACAGTCTGGCTATTGTATGTTAGTCATGCTGTGAAGAGAACAGTCAATACACTTCTACAAGATTTTCCATCACTGTAGACTAAAACTAAACAAGTTTAAATAGTTTGTATAGTTCCAAAGTATGTTATGGCTTCAGGAAGGCATTCTGCAGCATCATTTCCACACAAATTAAGTGTGTGACATCCACATGGTGAAAATAAAGCTGCTCATTGCTCAAGTATTCTTGCTTGTGCACCCTCATAGTTTCTTGACATGATGGCTGCATTCTCAGAGCCCTGTGCAAGATGATATGACAATGATATATCTTTTTTTTTCAATGTTTCTACTACCATCTGTGTTATGTCATATCTTGTTTTATGGCTTGTGTCAACAAACTGTAAAAATATTTATACAATTTCATATTAGTTTTCATACAGTGTTTGTTCAACATAGGATGAATCTGGCATGGAATCAACAATAATGACAAAGTACTTTGCAGTTTTCCTATCCTCCAACATGTTTTTCTTTACAAGTGAGGAACATTCAGCAATTACTTGTTTTTGGAAATCAGCACTGAAATAATGTACTTGGGTCATTCTCCCTTTTCTTGTTACTCTTTAACTTGCAACACATTCTTTTAGAATTGGATCATAATGAGACAACAACTCTATGACCTCCAGAAAATTTCCATTATATTTTTCACCAATGCGCAGGAATTGCCATGCAAAGCATGCCCCCACTTACCAATAAATAGTACAGCATCAATGATTAATTTCATAATTTTATATCATTTGACATATTCTGAGACAATTGATGCTTCCAATGACAGGCATTTTACTAGATCTCACCAAGTTCAGATAGCACTGCCTTTGACTATTGCTTTTTTCATGTTCTAGGATGCAAATACATAATTTTCACCTTTTTTTAGCTGCTGAGCATTTTTTTGTTGATGCAAGCATAGATTTAGATGCAGAACTAATGCTGCAATAAATCGTGCTTCAAAATAATTGACAAGTAAAGCAAAATAATGTTTATTTAACTTTATTCAAGACAAGCTGATCTCAGTCATGTTTTTCACTATTAAACTTCAAAATGTTAGAATACTTTCAGGAAAAACCTGGTTATCTATATCTTTTGGAAATATTTTAAGAAAGCCAGTATGATGACCTTCAATAACATAGTTTTCTGTATTCAATTGAGAAAGCACTTCTGTTATTAGAAGTCCAATATCAATTCCAATATTTGACCTACTCTTCTCTTCACTATGTCTGCCATGCCCAATTCTATAGGCAGTGACACACTCTCATCACCAACATTTAATTGTTTTTCTAAATCTTTAAATTGAAAAATTACTTGATCTGATGTTTCATAAAAAACCAAACTAATCTCATGGGATTCTGATCTTTGTTTCAGTTCTGCACTTGTTTCACATTGTTCTGAATTTAAGGATTCATTTTAGTTTTGCTTATTTTGCATTTAATGGCAAACTGAAAAAAGCATTTGTCAACCCTTTTTATTAATCTTCATCATGTTTCTGTTTTTCCTTGCATTTTGGAGCTTTAGACTTTTGAGGTGATATTTCATAATCATTCATAAACTGAAATGAAATATAAAATATATTCATAAATGAAATGAAACTAAACTTGAAAACGTAAATAAGTAATGAAATTAAAATTCAATAAATTACATGAATAACAGTTCACTGAGTGTTCAAATTAATAAAGGTTATGTCAAACAAGGTGGCAAGGTGGTTTTGCTATACATACAAAGTATAGAGTATGAAGTATATATCCAATATTACTTTTCTTTTTAAAAATTTGGTTTTGTAAAAAATTTTAAAAATTTTCCCTTCAAGAGCACTCCCCCTCTTCTCAGACCTGTATACATGTATATAATTAAAAAAAATTAAATACACAAAATATTTAGTGTTTTCCTGAAGGCTTGTGATGATAGTATTTTAGTTGTATTTATATATTGGACTATTTCCATAACATAATATTAAGTACTGAATGTCTTTAGAAAAAGTAAACTTTATTTAAATTTTCCAATTATTTTCAACTGTTAGTAATAGCGCACATGTTAGTATGTGCACAACATGATCTGCCCAATGACAGTACTAACATGTGAACCAAGACCCTTAGATCCTTGAATAGTGAATTTAAAGGTAACATTCTAACCAAGAATGGCTCAGTTCGTTAAAGTGTTACCTTAAAATTCAATATTCAAGAATTTAAGAGTCAAGGTTCAATTCCCATGCTAGTACTGTCAATATTCAGACCAGAAACACATGAAGAAGAGAAAATACCTCTCAAAATGTTGTCCATATACTAACCTGTGTGCTATTACTAGCAGTTGAATGTAATTGGAAAATTTAAATAGAGTTTAATTTTTCTAAAGACATTCAGTATTTAATATTAGATGATGGAAATAGTCCAATATATAAATAAAAAAGAATATTTGTTTCATAGTGATGTAAAATAAATTCATTTTAATGCAAGGTCAATTGTTTCTATTAGAAAATGTAGCAGAAAATAAAAGAAAAGATTTCTGCTGAAGAAATTAAAAAATAGTATCGAAAAATATATCATCATCAACCATTATCAATTCACTGCAGGGTGAAGGTCTCTCCAAGTTCAATCCAACTTCTCCGATCTTTAGCTTCTCTTCTAGACATAAACCCTGCACACTTTCTTATTTCATCCATCCATCTCACATGTGGTCTCTTTCTCGGTCTTTTACAATCTCTTGGAATCCAGTTTAAGATTTCAATTGTCCATCTATTATCATCTCTTCTAGCAACATTTCCAGCCCAACTCCAATCTCCAGCAAAATTCCAATCTTTTAATTTTTTCAATGAGGTTAGTAACACATGTTTGTTCTCTTACCCATACATTACATTTTCGATCATTTCTTGTTACTCCCAACATGCATCTCTCCATACTTCTTTGAGTGGTCTGAAGTCTCTGTATTGCTCTTCTATTAAGTGTCCAAGTCTCAGATCCATAAGTAAGAACTGGTAAAACACATTTGTTAAAAACCTTCCTTTTCAAACACATAGGCATATTTCCTTTTAGTATCAAGTTATTTCTACCAAAAGCACTCCAACCAAGTTTAATTCTATGATTAATTTCATCCATTATGTTTCCATCTGTATTAATAATCTGACCAAAATATTTGTAACTGTTAACTTCTTCTAATTCATCATAATAAATCTTTATTTCATATTTTGAGCAAATCGATTAAACATTACTTTAGTCTTTTTAACATTTATCTTTAGTCCTACTTTACTACTTTCATCTCATAACTCCTGCAACATTTCCTGCAGCTCTGAAGCAGTATTTTCAAAAACAACTACAACATCTGCAAAATCTAAATGACTTAAATAATCTCCATTTACTTTCATTCCTTTAGTTTCTCATTTTAATCCACAAAATACTTCTTGCAGCACTGCCGTAAAAAGTTTTGGAGATATGGGGTCACCTTGTCTTACAACCTTCACAATGTTGACTTTTTCAGTATCGTTATGTAATCTAATTGTTGCTGCTGCATTTTTATAAATATTCTTTATCAATAATTATGCACTTATAATGCTCATTAAAGAAGTTATATATATTATTAAATTTATTTAAAGCTTAGCGCTTTCAAAGCTCTATGGCTTCATAATCATAGGTGTGTGTGGTTGATAGTGATGAGGGGGTGTAAGAAATTTATGTTAATTAGATGTTTCGGTATTTTATTTAAAATATTCTTTAAAAGATACAATATCCTGGATCTATACCTTGATGATCCAATGCTTTAATCACTGAAGAAATGTTTATAGAATCAAATGCCTTTTTATAATCTACAAATCCAAAACATAATGGCAACTCATATTCATTTGTCCTTTCAATAACTTCTCTCAATACCTGGATATGATCCATTGTACTAAAACCACTTTTAAATCCAGCTTTCCCTTGATTGGTGGAAATCCAATGTTCTCTATAGACGAGTTGTAATTATCTTGGTAAACATTTTGTATAACACTGATAAAAGGCTGATACGTCTATAATTTCTAATATCTTCTTTATCACCTTTTTTAAATATTAATATTATTACTGCATTCTTCCAATCATCTGGTACATTTTTATCATTTAGACATTTGGTAAATAACTTTGCTAAAAAAAATTCTATTTCTTCACCTGCTTCTTTTAATATATCAATTATAATTCCATCATTACCTGGAACCTTTCCTTTCTTCATACATTTCATTGCATGTCTCACTTCTTCATTTAAAATTCTGGGCAATTCAGAAGATGTAATAGATATAGGAGGTATTTGATCTTTATTACTATATAATTCTTGATAAAAGCCTTCTATCCATTTCATGATGTCATCTCTCTTTTTAGTAATAATTCCATCTTTTTTTCTTATTGCTGATATAAATTTCCTACCAATACTAAGATGTTGTTTTACATTCTTGAGTCTTATTTTCTTCTACAGCTATCATTTTCAACTCTTTTCCGCACCATTTTTACAAAATTTCGAGGTATTCATTCCTTTTTAATGCATCATTTTTGTATATCTTCATATCTCAGTAGAAATTTTATTGGTCAATTGCTTTTTTCTACCAGCTATTTTTGTTGCAGTTTTTAAAAGTTTATCAGTTATTTTTCATATTAATTTCATTCAAATCTGAATCATGTTCAAAATCTACTAATACTTGAAACCGATTTGTAAGTTCTAATTTAAATTCATTAGAATGTTTCTGAAGATTAGGAATATCAACTATAAATATTGTTTTTCTTAATAATTTTTGTCTCTCTAGTTTTGATTAACACTTATCTTACATCTTACTAATCAATGACCACTTCCTGTGTTAAATTTATTAAGAACATTACAATCTTAAAATATGTATTTTCTGTTAGTCAAAATATAATCTAATTCTGCTGTACCTTCATTTGGATGCTTCCATGTCCATTTCCTTTTAATATTTTTCTCAAAAAAAGAAATTCATAATATAAAGTTTATCTTTTTCTGCAAACTGCACAAGTCTGTGTCCTCGCACATTCATCTTTCATTTGTTTGCCAATTCTAGCATTAAAGTCTCCATAACAATTTTAAAATGTAACAATTTTAAAATGTTGTTTATTTTGATCAAAGCCTTTTGTACATACATATAAAAATCTTCTACTACTTCATTGCTATGAGAACTTGTTGGGGCATAAACATAAATTATCTGCATTTGGTATCTGCTATTAAGTTGTATAACTAATCACACAATCAATCTTCACAATGTTGTTCTTCCACTTTTTATTTATAATGAATCCTATTCCACTTATATTTCCAATATTTGTGCCTTTATAATAGAGTATATGTCCACTTTTTAAATCAATTGTCTCTTCACCTTTTCTTCTAACTTCACAAAGTCCAATAATGTCCCATTTAATAAAAGACAGTTCTTCTTCTAATTCTTTCAATCTCCTTCACTTGAAAGTGATCTGCAGTTGTAAGTACTCTAAATAAAAAGTCATCATCAAATGGCAGCCTGGGTCCACAATCAGGGAATTTTTAGCACCCTCCACCTTCAGCCACCAACCGCTGCCTTGGTTAGTGACTTTACAGCCTCCTGGGAATAATGGCCATGATTTATTTTTGTGTGTCATATATGTATTGGAAAAATATTTATCATTTACACAAACATTCATTCTGCCTTATCAGGCAACTGAGAATAAAGACCATAGTGTTTCGTGATCTTAAACTCAGAGGTAAAAAGCCCAATAAACTCACCATGCTGACTAATGCATGTTGGTGAGCAGCTCATCCATGTTCATATACTATATGAATAATCACATAGTAATAACAGCTGTAATGACAAGAATGTATAGAGTGGACATTAGGAATTTGCTCTGCTCTGTTCCTTTAAGCCTCCAAGAGGAATCAAAGGGTCTTTTTTCAGTTAATAGCAAACTCCTTTCTGCAGCCTGAAAAATATATATAAACAGAAAAATCGCTATGTTCTAAATGTAGAAGTATTTGTGATTCACAGATTGGTTTATATAGTCATAACAAAACTCTTTTCTAGCCTTTCTTTGTGAAAGGGGGGGGGGATTAAATATCCATACTCATTTATAAGTGATTATTATTTATGTGCAAAAGGCCAAAAATCTGACATTAAACTTCATCAAAACTGTATTATTTATTCTTCTCATGTGTGTTCTTTTAGATAACTTTTTTTAAATCTTCATCAGCTTTTTGCTTCTGTTACTTCTTTTCTTTCTTGTATTCTATATAACTTTTCCAATATATCTTTTCATAATTATCTATCTCAAAGTGTATGATGATTCAATTTCCATTTCATAATTTTACTCAGTAAAATATCATCATCATCTTAATGAAAATGTTAAATAGTATTAAAAAAAGTTGTATGTATGTTAAGGTCTCTATTTAAAGGAAGCTTGAATAAATAGGAAATATCATTTTTGGTATATAGTTAATTCAGATGACCCTTAAAAGATGTTTTTTATGTCACAGATATGCTGACAATTTTTCTTTCAAATATATAGAACATAAGCAAACCAGGTAGCCATTCAATAGGAGTCAATAAATGTTATTCAGCTATTTTTAGTTAAAAATTAATTCAGTTTGAATAATCAATTTTATGAGCATGTATAGATGCAATCTTCACTATAGGCAGAAAAGCTGAACTTATGGTAATCTTTTAATACTTACTATTGTTCATCATCTTCAACATAATGTAAGGGGTAGCTTACAATGCAACCATTCCTGCCAAGATTAGCCCACATATTAAATCAAGTCTGTCATGATATTTACACTAATAAGGGGAAGGTTATTTCATTATTGACATGCATATGTCCAACACATATGTTTATTTACATTAGCAGTTAATTAAGGAAACCATAATAAATTATTGTTTTTATAATGAATCACTTAATACAACAAATGTTATAGGAAATAATATTATATATATATACACACACTATTTGATAAGCTTTAATACATTGTTATACACTCTAAACTGAACAATAGTGTGATGTAATTTGAAGTTAAATAACTTGGAGATGACCTGATGTCAAGTTAGGTAGCTAGGAAACAGAGTATGAATATAAAACTATGTATTAATTATTGTTTTTTTTTTATTAATAAATTGTACTTAACAGTGGGAAGATACATCAATCTAACTGGAAATGAAGATGACTTGACAACAATGCATCTGCTATCGTGAACTAACAGCAATTGAGTTAAAATTTCGAACACTAAAATGGAGTCTTTTATTTGAATTACAGGAGTTTTTAAATCAAGTACTGTATTCTAAATTTTATCAATTCAGCAGAAAGAGTTATGAAATGAAAATTAAGAATGATTGATAGATTTTTGTGATAATTAGATTATGTTCTGATCGTGAGTGAAAGAATTTTGACATTTTAAATCTTGTCAGAAAATAAAAGATAATTCTGTATATATATAAATTCTTTTATATATAAAAAGTCATTTATGATTATAAATCTAATGTTATGTTGAGAAGCAAATGGGGTAAAAGAAAATGTGCTATGGTGTGATCATTTTCTTCCCTAACATGTTTGGTAAGACTTCCATTTTTTTTTTCTACTTTACTATAACACCCAAGAAGATGCCTGCTGCCCAAGAAGAAGTGTGCACAGAAATATTTAGAGAGGAAAAAGCTAAGGATCAATGTGTTTATTTTAAACAACGGCAGGAGACATCACTGTGTGATCAATCCTTTGCTAAAGAAAATGATTCTGTGAACTAAACTGCTTTTTGGAAATTACTATGCCTAAATGTCATGAACTACTACTACTAGGATGATTCTATGAACTTTGCCTCAACTATCATTTTAATCAATAGATTAATATTGTAAATTTTGTTTGATTTCTTTTATCTGTGTTTTATTTTCATACTCCGATGGAGCACTTCACAGTTTATACTGTGAAAATTTCATTTTAGAGTTAGCAGAGAAGAAAAGGGGGGATGGTTAACTTAGTTATTTTCTTTTTTATAATTGTAAATAAAATCTAGGTCAGCTCATCGATTTTCTAGCTGCTTAACATCAGGTTATCTATGTATATATTGAGGTAAGATTTCCATCTATTTTTACACAGATGGTTAACTTAGTTATTTTCTTTTTTATAATTGTAAATAAAATCTAGGTCAGATCATCGATTTTCTAGCTGCTTATATATATATTGAGGTAAGATTTCCATCCATTTTTACACAGATTAAATTACAACACTTTGTAGATTACAAAATGCATGTTATATGTTATATATTGTTGATTAACCATTGTTATATGTTATTTCAATGTGAACAACTAATCAATTAGTAAAAATTGTCTATCATATATGTATTTAAACTTAGATTGGGAGGCTTAAATCAAATAGATTGCCTTTGCAGGAATAAACTGCAATAGATGTTTAATTTAGTAAGTCAGCATCACAATTATTTTAAACCATTAATATTTATTTTTCTTATATATTCCATAATTTTCTAAATAATGGAGCTGGAAATCTGCCCTGCAGATTTGCACTTCACCTAGTGCCCATTATATAGTCACTAGAATGGGTTTGAATCTGAATTATATATATTGAATAGGCAATAATATATACATAGTGAGATGTATGGATACACAAACATTAGTTTATTTGCCCCATGTGTGTATGAAAAGTAACATTTGAAAGTTATAGAATTTCATAATTTTATTTCAATGGCTTTCTAACCAATTTATAATAAAACAGTTTATATTATATATATTTTGTAAATCTGCATGTAGTAATTTATATAAAAATAGAATGGTCAATTAAGAGATTAAACTGTGGTATTTTTAAAAGTTTATTGCTTCTAATTTATGTAGAAATACAATTGTCATTTGAGAGACAAACCGCAGTAGTTTTGAAAGTTTATTGCTTCTAATTTATGTAGAAATACAAATGTCATTTAGAAGACAAACCGCCACTTAGAAGACAAACCACTATAGCTGGGAAATTTTATTGCTACCAGTTTGTGAGTTTAAGTAATATTTAATGGTTAAGCAATGCAATTACTTTTATTTTTAAAAATTCGCGGAACTTTGTATCATTCTTAAAATATACACAGTCATAGATGTCAGAGATTCTTAATTATTTTATCTGGTCATTTTATTGCTCTGATCTTTTTCATTCCTGCAGCGGCTGATTCTTTAATGTGTACTTTGTATAAATAGCTAATATTTTATATTTTTGGTCTGCTTTTTGTTTTGCATTCAGTCGGAGATATACTTCGCGCAAGTTGGCGTTGTGCAGCAAAATCATGGAGGGGTAAAAGAAATCGTCCATCTCCTGCCTCTGGGAGGCTTATCTAGCTCACTGTGCCCAGTTGGAAACATCTAAACCTAATATGCGAACTGTCCAGAAAATGTGTGCTTAAAAGACTCTTCAATCTCGACAAATGCCTGTTTCAAACCCAAGCTTGAGCCCATGATCATGATCCACCGATATCTACATCGTCGCATCCTCAAGCCCAAGGTAATATCTATCTTGTCGCCAACTATGAACTCTGAATTAATAAATTATGCTAATCCTAAACTATACTGTACGTCATTCCTTCCTTACTTAATGTTAAAGTTATTATATAAATATTAATAATGTCCGCGATTTAATATAATATTTTACTTTAACTATATTGTATGCCTTTCTTTCCCTTTTTAATTTTAAAGCTGTCAAATAAATGCTAATAATGTCTGGGCGATTTATTATAATGCTATATCAATTTTCTGTTTTGGTGCAGCAATTTAGAATTAATTGACTGTTTTTATTTTATTATTCTAATTCATTTTGATATGCCAAGAAAGTATACAATCTAGCGAGTGAACTTACCCCCCCACAATAGTTTTCTCCTATTAAAAACTAAGAAGACTTAAATGTCCTTTAAAGTTTGTTGTTATAAACTTGCTCAATTTTATACAAATTATTTTCAATAATATTATTCTTTAAATGACCAGAAGGTTTTGATATTTACATTAAATTATTACACCTAACTATAAAAATTTAATCCTCATCTCATTATTAAAAGTTATCATTTTAACTAAGTACATCTCACCAGCAGTGAATTTAATATGTAATTTCTAATTTTATTTTAATAATGTAATTTCTAAATTTTATTTTAATAATTGTAATGTGAAAGGCTGTTATTTTATAAGTAATCACAGTTATCTGTGCCATGACTGCTGGTAGAAATGTGGAGATATTTCTGAGGGGTGGGAGAGAGCAAGTTATCCCTTTTAAGTTTTGACTCTGATCCCCTTTATGTGTGTTTATTGATCATTAGTTAACTGCCCAGGATGATTTGCATTTAAGCATTCCATTGTGCAGGAGAGCATCTTATGTCAGGTGATTATTAATTTATAGTGGTCGTTAGTGACATGAACTATTTATATATTTTCGGCATTATAAGTGTATTATTGCAATCGTTATTTATAATTTTCCTGCTTTGTCATTATTTTGGGATCTTCGGAATGGCCAATCCCATTATTCATTATCCCTCTAAAAGTAGATGTATTTTCCTACTCAGGATCTTCTCTAGGCACCCCAATGAATGAATTTACAAACATATGGATGAACCATCCCAACACCCACTTGTGCCATTACTCTTCTGAGATATGACCTTGGCCATCGTGCAGGCATATTCCTTTTCGTACCAAAATGACAAAGCCACTCAATAGCGTCTTAAATGATCGCTCTTCTAGATGCGATTGTAAGTGATAATGTAATACTGCCTTATTATTATTAAGTTTTCTATTCACCTGCAATGCTCTTTATTAGTCATAATTGGGTGTCACTTACCATCCATTCATCTTAATTGCTAAGTCAGATTATGCATTACAGCTTCTTTTAAGTGGAATAGTTTTGCTCCCACGCATCTGAGTGATCTCCCAAGTATCACACATGTTTCAAATCACACAACCCAAATTCTTATTCATATATATATTTATAATGACCAATACAGCTTGTTAATGTGAACATATAATATATTAGATCAGGATTAAGTTCCAAGGTATTATTGTTTCCAAATGAGTTTATTTGATTCTTGGCATATTACCGCACCACAATATCTGTGCAACCGCACAAATGACCTTTGTTCTAGATATGTAATAATTGCATCAACTAATTGTATGTAGTAACACTTTATGTATTTATATAAATTGTATAATTTATTGACTCGTGTCTAAAGTGCGTGATTGCAAATCAAACCACAATTAAAATTGTAACTATCATTGCCCAGACATTCTATACAGCTAATTTTGTTATTACTATATGTAATTGTTCAATAAATTTATATTATATTATTTTCTATATTCTCGCATTTGTTATTCATTGCCCGAATCTCTCGTATGACTGTATAGGTTAAGTTAAATTATTTCAAATTCAATTAAAGATTTTATTGGTATTATTAATTAATTCATTTTATTTAAAGTTGCCTTGAATGATATTAAGTATCTGATTATTAATCTATTAAATAATGGCCAACCCCGCTTTTTAAGTAATATAACTTTGTGATAATCATTGGCTAATTGTTTAAATATTATCGATTTCTAAGTCTCTTTGCTCACCCTGTTCTCATTGCTGGGACTGAAGGAAATGAAAGCTTGCTAGTATCCTCAAAAGCATTGTCCATATAGTCAGAGACCCTGGAGCACAGGCAAATAGGTTAGCATTTAGTACTGTTCCAGACCTGTTTATCTCACACATTGCTAGATTGCTATAGTTTGCTTGGATTCTAGGTCTTGTTGAATGAACACATGATTTTGACTGGTACAATAATGAGCACCATGAATGGATCTATAGAACTATTGAATGATAGAATAGTAGAAATTCAAATTTGACACATGTATATATATATATTTTATTATTATTATTGTTGTTGTTTAAAATACTTTATTTTTGTTGTTTAAAATACTTTATTTTTAAGTATGTTTATTTTTGTTAATAAATGCTAAATATTTTACATTATTCCAGTCTCTAGTTTATTGAGTTGTCATGACATACAATAGTCCACCAATAATCATAATATCCACACACCTATTTTATTTTCATATAATGGGTTTATGGTAAATTAAGTATTTTCAGTGCTAGTTGTAACCTATACAGAGATGTGGAAGTTGCTTTGTGTATCTGATCATGCCTGTTAAGGGAGTCAAAGGCAATATTCTCCCTGGGCTTGAATATTATGGTCTAACAGAATGGGAAAGAGAAGAGATGTGGATGAACTAACCTAAATTGTACATAATATTAGTAAATAAGTATAGAGCTAGACAATTAAAAGTACATTCAATCCTTGGTTAGGTATTTAAAAAATAATCAAGTTTTCATCAGTATCCTACCCAAAGTCTGACCATAGTTAGATGCAACTTTTTCCCTTTCTCAGCCTGGTAAAACTCTGCAGATGATGTCATCTGGGGAAGCCAATCATGGCACATTGAACCATAATTTCCAGACTGTTACATCTGCATTATATCCTATTCTCCAGACTTTTTCCCATCCGTTACATAGCACCCAATATAGGGCATGATCACTTACATCTGGTACCTAGTATTTTAGGTATGAATATATTGTAGTTGCAAGAGAAGTCAAGCCATTGAACTGGTGTTTTAAAAAAATTTTTTTTTAAATTTTCTTGTGAAACTTACATATTATTTTATATTTCTGTCAACATAAACCCAAGTGAACATATACACTATGGCAACAATTAGCACTTACATTATCAAAAAAAGAATATCCCATACATTTAAATGAATTTTAAATAAATGTGTAAAAAAACATGTATGGAATATAAATTTTATAATATAGTAGATGCAACAATTAGCACTTACATTATCAAAAAGAGAATATCCCATAAATTTAAATGAATTTTAAATAAGTGTGTCAAAAAACATATGCAAAGTATTGAATATAAATTTGATAATATAGTAGATTGAACAATAAACAGATAATATAGTAGATTGAACAATAAATAGAGACTGATGATAAATAGTTAAGTAACTAATATATGATACTAAAATAGTAAAGTTAGACATGTAAAAGGACATAAGCTAAAAGTAGATTTTAAAAGAAAAAAGGTTAAAGATAAATGCAATAGTTAGAGATGTCATGATACACTATGACATGTGATTATTTATAGTTTAATAAATAAATATTTTATATGTAGTTTGCAAAATGAAAGAAAAATTAATGATAACCAGAAATGGTAAGCTATTAAGTAATATGGAATCAAAACATTTTGAAGTAATGAAAAATAATAGTGACAGTGAGATGGTGGATCTACCAGTAAAGAGGTAAGATGTACACTGATCCAAGTACCTGGGGTCTATTATGGAAGTTGAACAATCTACACAGAAGCAAGAAAGGAGTCAAACAACTTCTTAAATTCAGATCCCTAATAGTGAAATCACTCAAGCTTCTGAAATTAGAGTAATGTAGGCTGTGCAAAACTCTATAACCTTGGCACAACTACTCCAAACCATTATGGAGATGAAGGCTACCATGGCAATTAAGGCTGATATAAGAAAAGACAAGAAAGATATGAAGTAAAACATGGATGAAATAAAGAGTGATATAAATAATATGAATAGTATGGTGAAGAAAATTGCAACCAAGGCTGACATATGTAAAATAAAGGAAGAATTGAAGAGGGATGTGAATGATATGAGAGAAAAAATGAGAAAAAAGACTGACAGTGTTGAGACTAAGCTGTCTGAAGATATGGGACAACTTTCCCTAAAATTACAAAATGTTCAGAAAGACAATGCTGAGCTGAATGAAGCAAGGAATGTCGGAGATGAAGAAGGAAATTGATCAAAAAGATACAAGATGTAAATGGTGATTTGATGATTTCAAAGTAGCATCATGGAGCAGTAGAATGTCAAATGTGACCAGGCACACCAGAGTCAAGAGAATTTTGGACATGAGCTATGAATGGAACAGGGTAAATTCTGAACTAAGATCCAAGATGAATTTCAAGAGATTGTGCAGAATAATCAGGTTGAGTCATGCAACAAAATTTTAGTAGTGTTGGATCAGCATTTTAAATGAGTTGAGGATAAAATAGTCGAAGTGGAGATGGAAATGACCACAGACAAAGCCATTATAGAAAAGTTGGTGGGAAATGCTAATGAAATAAGAGATCAATTGATAGAATGGGTGAAATGTTTAATCAGAGACTGGTAGTGCTCGAGTCTCAGCTGTGCCAAGAAATGCTGACTAGTGGAGTCAAACAAGCCGAGGTTGATATAAGGATTCAATGTAGTAAAAAGTAGAGGATAGTAGGAATCATCGGCTGTGCCAAGAAATGCTGACTAGTGGAGTCAAACAAGCTGAGGTTGATATAAAGATTCAATGTAGTAAAAAGTAGAGGATAGTAGGAATCATCACTTAGAGATTGCCATCAAAGATTCACAGAAAATAAGTGACCCTTCTGAAGAAATCCACCTCCCACATTGCATCCTGCCTGAGACATTACCCTCCTTACTTTAGTTTAGAAGGCTTAATCCCAGATATTTATTGGACCCACCCTGATGATCATGTATTGGCCCTATCCATAAACACTATAGAAATCAATGAGACACCTAACCACCCTGCACAAGTGAATGCTATTAACCAATTTTTCAAACTAAAGATATTCAAGAGATCTACCAATGAAGCCCTCAGTAAACAATCAGGAGCCTGAACCTTTATTTCTCTGTAAAAAGAATCTAGTCACCTTCAAGGTGATGCACAGTTGTGATGGGAGTCATTGTTTCAGACCCCATCTACCTTCGATGAATATCAAATACTGCTAGTGAAAAATTTTTGGAACACAAATAGGGAAGAGGTCCTATTATATCAACTACTCCAAGAGAAGTACAAAGCAGCACCTGGAGATACCTTGATGAAGTTCTTCTGCTGCCAAGTAACAGAATTGTGAAATATAAACACCTACTGCCTGAGCAAAAGCCAAATTATCATAATAATAATAAAAAACTTACCACTCAGGATTGAACCAATGTTAGGACCATAAAACAGGTAGCCAAACCATTAACTAATATAACAATGTGAACCTGTCGACTAGGATGTCTGAAAAAAAGAAATAAGAGGCTAGTGTTAATGCTATCTTTTATAAAAAGAGAAAAATAATAATGATGTTAACCACTGGCAAGTGAAGTCCTTACAAAGCATACCCTCCTGTATGGTCAGCAAAAAGGAACTGGACAAACAATAACAAAACATAGATAAACCCTCCCCATAGTCCTGAAAAGTCCCCAAAACTAGGGTGTAGTATTTTTGCACCAAAAATTCAATAGAAATTAAATTAAAAGAGTACTTGAGGTTATATTCCTCACCACAAGAAACCAAAAACACCATGGGGAAGATGAAATAAACCCCTGATCAAGAAATCATTAACATGATGTGTTCATGGGAAGACAAAGCACCCAAATTTGCTTTACAGACCTGCCCTATGATAGAGGTTTTGTTTGAAGGTTTACAAGTTAAAGCACTGTTAGATTCTGGTAACCAAATTTCCATTATCTCAGATAAATTTTATCAAGAGATTTTCATTTAAAATCCTAAAATTAAAACCATGCCACTGAAATATATTCATGTTACCATGGCTAACAGTAGGAAAGCAAAACTTGTACAAAAGCAAATCTGGGTTGTAATGAAAGTTAGCAAACAATCCTCTATCATAATATTGAAAGACTTGATCCATGATGTGATCATGAAGATGACATTGCTTCAAAGATATGGTCTACCTGAAGTTGACTATTATATCTAGTGTCCTGGAAGCACTCATAGATAATAAGGTTTCAGAGACCGACTTGCTTTGAAGTGAAGATACATTGAAATTGAGATCTGTGATACATGAATTTAGCCTGATTTTTCAGAGATATGAGTGATAGAAGAATTTCAGCAGAGAATAAGATTAGTACATGCCCAACCATTTCAATCCAAGTCATATCCTATTTCATACCAGTATCAGCAAGAAACAACTAAGCAAATTAATAAAATTCTGGATTGGGGCATCATTTTCAAATGCTCTTCATTGTACTGTAATTCAGTCATTGGATGCTAGACAACTAAACAAAATTACTCTCCCTGACAGAAATATTCCACTGCCCATACATGAATTATTTGTGAGGTTTAGAAACAAGGTGTTTTCCACTTTTGATCTAACCTCCAGCTATTGGCAGATCAAACTCCATCCAGATGATCACCAATATACTGTCTTCTGATAAGAGGGTTTCCATTTGGGATGATAAATAGTTGTACTGGTTTGAAGGTTGTCTATACCCTATCTCCTGAGGTGAAACAGATCATTATGATATATGTGGACAATATGATCATCACATTAACCAGTGTCAAGGCTTTCAACACCTGTTTTTTTCAGAGTGCTTCCAGAAAGACATTGAAATCAACTTTAAGAGTACCTTAGTCTCAAACCAGGTAGTCTTATGTCATATCATAGGTTGTGATGGGATAAAGCCTCATCCAGCCAAAATCAGTGCCATTCATAACTTTCCTAAACCAACCAATAAAAAACAAATTCGATCATTTTTAGGCCTATGTAATTTTTACCATTGTTTCTACCAAAAATTCTCTAACCACATGGAACCTTAATCATCTTAGCCTTCCCTGATTTTAATAAACAATTTATTGTCCAGAGAGAAGTAGTGGTTTTGGATTAGGGATAACTCATCCCAAATCCAGGAGGATGGCCAATCCAGGGTCCTCTATCAGTTGACTCCTAAAAGGTCCAGAAATAAATTATACCATGACAGAAAAGGAAGCACCTGGAAATAGTGTGGGCCTTCCAAAAGTTTTGACAGATACTTCTCAGATTGGAGGTGATAGTGATCACAAAAGCCTCAAATTCCTAAACCACGGTTATCTAACCAACAGTTGTCTAGTCAGATGGAGTTTGCTATTGCAGGAATTCGATTACACCATGCAATATTGCAAGTGATATGAGAATATTATGGCTGATGTGCTTAGTCAAAACCCATGTGGACAAGAACAGAGCCATTTATTGGTAGAAAATGTCTACATTACAAATGTTAATGTGATGACTGGTAGTAGTGTAGAGAACAATTAGGAAAACCTACCTGAATTACAACTTTAAGATCATAATTTAAACTTAATCATGAAAGCTTTGAGAGTAGAAAAAGTTTTGCCAAAAATCTTAATTTTTATAAGATAGAAAATGAGGTTCTATTATATAACGTAAATAATATTATGGATGAGTGGAGGGTAGTAATACCTAAAACATTGTATATCCCATTCATAAAATATATTCTCTCTTTATACAGACACTACAATACCCATAAAACAGCATACTTTAAGAAATTGGTTTTACTGGACAGGTATGTATAAAGACATCTTAAGGTCACTTCAAAATTGTCTAGAGTGCCTATGAGCCAAGCCAGTAAATTAAAAATTATTATAATCCTGAAAAATCAATAATACCTAAAGGACCAAATGAAATCTTGGCAAATCGACTATTATGAGACCCTACCCACATTTAATGAATGAAAGTATCTATTGATAACCTAAGATCTCTTCACAAAGTATATTAATGCTTAACCAATACCCCAAGCTAATACCAGATATACCATCAAGGTATTGGAACCCTCCAATTCAATGGATGCTCACATCGATTAGGAATCAACAGTCAAACCCTTATGGATGTGTAATGCAGGAGCTCAGTCATTTGTACAGGAATTACCTAGGGGATAAGCATAAAGGGTGAGTATGGCAGATAAACTATGTAGTTAATTATATCAACTGGAGTGTGAATGAATCCACTGGATTCACAACCATTGAACTACATTTTAATCAGTTAATTCCCATATTATTTACTAAATATTAACCTATGACCCAGAATAAACAAAGTGGTATGGAGAAAAATGTGTAAAAAGCATATCTTCAGTTAATAAACAAGGCTAATAAAATAAACAAAAATAAGACTGGAACTCCACATGCCTTCAAAATAGGAGATAAAGTAAACATAAAAACCCCTCATGCTAGTCAAATCGATAATAAATATAGTGAGTTCAAGTCCTAATGCATTTTGATTGAATATGGAAATACAAGTCAGGGGCATATATAATGCCAGAATTATAAAACCATATATATATAAAAATTCTTTTATATATAAAAAGTGATTTATGATTACAAATAGTTATCTAATGTTATTTTGAAATGCAAATGTGGTAAAAGAAAATGTGCTATGTTGTGATTGCTTTCTCCCCTAACATGTTTGCATAAGACCTCTAATTTTTTTCTACTTTATTATAACACCCAAGAAAATGCCTGCTGCCCAAGAAGAAGCATGCACAGGGATATTTAGAAAGGAAACAGCTTAGGATCAATGTGTTTATTTTAAACAATGGCAGGAGGCATCACTGCATGATCAATCCTTTGCTAAAGAAAATGATTCAGTGAACTAAACAGCTTATTGGAAATTACTATGCCTAAATCTCATAAACTACTACTAGGACAATTCTATGAACCTTGTCTCAACTATATTTTGATCATTAAAAGATTAATATTGTAAATTTTGTTTGATTTTTCTTTTATCTGTGCTTTATTTTCATACTCCGATGAGGCACTTCACAGTTTATGCTGTGAAAAATTTCATTTCTAGAGTTAGCAGAGAAGAGGGGGGGGGTTAACTTAGGTATTTTCTTTTTTATAATTGTAAATAAAATCTAGGTCAGCTCATCGATTTTCTAGCTGCTCAGATTATCTATGTATATATTGAGGTAGGATTTTCATATATTTTTACACAGATTAAATTACATTTGGTAGATTACAGAATTCATGTTAATGTGTTATATATTGTTGATTAACCATTGTTATATGTTATTTCAGTGTGAACAACTAATCCACTAGTATAAATTCTTTTGTCTATCAGATTGCCTTTGCAGGAATAAACTACTATTATCATAAATAAGACAATAGATGTTTAATTTAGTAAATCAGAATCACAATATTTTAAACCATTAATACTTTTTTTGTATATTCCATGATTTTGTAAATAATAAGCGTCACAAATGGATTTCTACCATAGGGTCAAAGGGTATGGATCTACAGAATTATTAACTGGCAGGATGGTAGAAATTCATATTTGATATATGTATTGTAACCAGACAACACCCAAACCACTCTTGTTTGGTTTTAGTTCCTAATGAGTATATTGCAGGAAGGAACTACTGATTGGCATTTCCCAATGCAGACATCACCCCACCTACAAAAATATTTCCTGCTCATCAGAGGATGTAGTGCCATAGAGGCTGGAAGCATTTATGTGTTTGGTTTCCCAAACAGTGCCATTAGAGTTCCACCTCACTACAATCTTACTTTCCATCTTCTGGTTATGCTGGACATAGCTCAGGAGGCATGAGATTCTTGTGAGCAGAATGCAATGATTAGTGATGCAAAATGGAACTGAAACAACTAAAATTAATTTTTAATAACAATTTATTAACAATAATTATTGATAAGTCCTTCCAATAGAGTTCATCATTTGTATCAAATGAAAGCTCATTTCAGTTCATCTTGTGTGAAGAAGTCAAAAAGCCCTTTTATCAAGTATACATATGTATACATAGGTTTATCACTATATTTAGATGTGGTTTATTCAGGTAAGCATTTAAACATTTATGAATCATCATCATTTATTTATTCTGATATATAGCACTTCCAGGTTTATTTATATTTATTATTCAGTCAAACATAGACATATATTTTTACTTAGACTTTATCACTTTATCCAGATGTGGATTATTGAGGTATGCATCTAAACATTTAAAAATCATCATCATTTAATTATTCTAATATATAACAATTTTATGTTTGTAGATAATTATTATTCAGTCAAACATAGACATAGGTCTTATAACTTTATCCAGATATGTATTATTCAGGTAAGCATTTAAACATTTATAAATCATTATCATTTAATTATTCTAATATATAACAATTTTATGTTTGTAGATAATTATTATTCAGTCAAACACGGACATATATTTTTACACATAAGTTTGTTATCAGTCAAACACGGACATATATTTTTACACATAAGTTTGTTATCAGCCATTCCATATTTGTAGAACATTTATAATTTTGAACATATAACACAATTAATGTTTTCATATTATTTCATTAATTTTCTATTGTTAACTTATTATAGAATTAATAATTGATAGGTGAAACATTGTTACTATTATAGATTTAAGCATTTATTTTATAACGTCTTGCGTGCGATTATAATTACGATAGAATGACAGCCTGTTAAGCTAATTGCGCAGACGCTGTGAGAATGTTATTAATAAATGAATACCTTCGAACAACCACATGATATAGTACTTATACGCTGTGAGAATGTTATTAATAAATGAATACCTTCGAACAACCACATGATATAGTATTTATACGCTGTGAGAATGTTATTAATAAATGAATACCTTCGAACAACCACATAATATAGTATTTATATAAATACTATATCATGTGGTTGTTCGAAGGTATTCATTTATTAATAACATTCTCATGTGGTTGTTCGAAGGTATTCATTTATTAATAACATTCTCACAGCGTCTGTGCAATTAGCTTAACAGGCTGTCATTCTATCGTAATTATTATAGATTTAATAATTAAATTATTTTCTAATGCTTACCTTTCAACTAAGGTCTTCATTTATTTCTGTTTATAAATAATAGGGGAGGATGAATTTTATTGGCACTAAAGGCTTGGACAAGCACTGGAGGCTTACTTCATGGTAGTGGATGTTTAAGCTTCATTTGAGAGTGACGTTCAGTAAATTCTAGGTAATTTCGTTGACGTCATTTACTCGGATATCATAGACAGTTGTTTAAAGTGAGTGACCTATTCTCACACTTTCACTTCCAATACTTAAGATTTGCCCATATATATACATTTGAGTCGGATTGAATAAGTGGATTCATTTTATTCTTTCCTAAATACTATATCTTGTGTTGGGAGTGGAATTTATTCATTTATTCTTTACACTCAGAAAAAGTGCCTGCATAATAGCTTGAATGGCTGTGTTTAATTGTATTAAAAATTATTAAGCAGAGCGCTATATAAATAAATGTTTATTTAAAAATAAATTATATAATTATATATTTGAATATTGTAGCTCTGGCAATGACTGCTGGACAGCCAAAACTGTTAGTTTTGATAAAAATAAAGAGTATTAATAAAGTGTTTAAGAAAGTGGTAAATGGTATGATATGTTAAAGTAGAAATCAATACATAGGAAAAGGAAGAAGAAAATTATATTATTTCTTTATGTAAGTGAATGAATACTAAAACTTTGCAAGTTATTACTTATAATATTCACTTACCAAGTTCTCCCAAAGGCTTAAAAATAATAATGAAGGCTGAGGAGACCTTTAATGTTCCCTATGCCTATAGTCTCACTTTAAGAAATATCTATCTCCCTTTTCTTATTCTTACTTTGGCTATGATGATGGAGATAGATTACAATTCATTCAATTTCAAAGCATGGACAAGAAGATTATTCCTATTTTATTTATATCTTGTTTTTAATGAAGTTATTCAATTATTTTTTTGAATAGCCAATCATTTAATAGGTACTAAGCATTGTTTTTCAAATAATACATAGATTATAATGTTTTAATTAGTATCAAAATTACCATAATTTTTGAAAGATTAAGATAAGCTTTTTTAAAATTTGAAAAACATGATTTTTCATTTCTAATTAATTTTCTACTTAGCTTTTCTTCCTCTATGATTAATTACATTTTCATTTACCCTATGATCCTAATTTTAATATATATCAGAATTGTTAAATGAAAACTGATTCACTCATTTCAAACCAGAAATTAAAAACAAATTAATCAGGAATAATAAATTATTTTGATTAATTGTTTTAATTACTGTTAAAAAAAAATTTGTACTGATACTATATTTTAAAGTTTTAAATTATTATTAATAAAATAAATTTATACATTAGATAGAAAGTACTTATTTATACATCAGATTATAGAAAATAAAATAAATGTTTACATTTTTAACAAAATTAAAATTTGTAATGAGGAGTAAAAACATCTATTCAAAAACTCAAAAAGTTCTGGAAATAAAGACTTTAAATTAATAGTATTTTATCATCATACTGCTACAGACTTTAACAATCAAACTTTTGAACCTGAATTCAAAGAAATGTTTGACAAACTTTCCCATAAAAAAGTTTGTTAATAAAATCAAAATTTAACAAAAATTTATGAAAGTGATGACAATTACCTTTTTATTATTTACAAAACTACCAAATAGAAAGTTTTAAATATCAACCCTATAGGCAAACTGCATCCAATTTACTACAAAATCTAATCTTGCAGAAAACATTTTAAAACTGAAAATTGTTATTATTCAATTAAGCTACTAATTATCATAATAGTCTCAAATATGCAATGAACTCAAACTAATCTTATTAGTACAGTTATATAGTTCGGATTCCTTGGTAAGGATAGTATATAGCAAAAAAAGGTATAATATGACTTTTTCTGTTTGCTTTCTATATCTGCATTAGAAATAGTAAATCAATCTATTATTACAGAGCCATACTTTCTAAGTTTTAGCAATCAATGGGCACTAGATGGTGGTGCCACATTAAAATTTCCAGGTTAGTTTATATTGGCCTTCAGTAAGGACATAGTGTGAATTATTGCTTTTTATGCAAATGATGAAAGTAACAGAGAAAATAGTGTGATGCTTTCTTGATATATATCATCCTTCACAAATATCAATGCAGAACAAAAGTATAGTCTTAAAAATATATTGTTTCTGGCTAATGTCTGATCTTTATTAATGATACACACAAATTAGATTTACTTTAAAGCACTGAAGTGTTTAAATTGTGAGTTATTAGCTTGGGTAATTTAAGAGAAACAAAAATGGCTGCTGAATATGACCCAATTCTACTCACTGATAAATGTCAATTGCCAAAATTGTCTAGAAAGTCTTATGTAACACATTTCCCACAGATTCTAGAAAGTTGTTATGTAACACATTTCCCACAGATTCAACCTAGTTTGAAGTATCACTATGTTTGAGCTGATATCGTTAGAAGAGCTGAGGTTTTTTAAAAAATAAAGAGTAGCTTGCTTAAAAATTTGCTAAAAACTGTTCATATTTTTATGTAATTTTATTTTGTGTAAATACCAAGTTTATAAAACTATTGCAAACTATCGTATTTGTTCCTATTATTTTATCAATCTTTATATATTTTTCTTTTAATAAGTTCATACATTAAATGTTGCAAATCAGACTTTAAATTTAACTTAGTAAAAAAAGAAAAAAAAATGATTCAAGAAATATTTTACGGTGAAAATAATAATAATAATAATAATACCAACAAATCAATGTGGAAATTATAAGGTTTAATCGCATCAACTTTGAAAGTAAAAAGTTATAAATTCTCTATATAATAAAACACATTCTAAACATTTTTGAATAAAGAAACTTTTCAGCATTTTTAAAGCTTCTTTCTTCACCTTTTGGAAATATTAATAAAAGAAAAAGAAAAAAAAATCTAAAATCACATTCTTTATTATTTAATAGATTTCATACAACATCTCCCCTGTTACAGATTGGCTTATATTCTCTGGTAGTGCCTCAAACAGGTATTACCCCCTAGAAATCATTAATGTAATTTAGAAAGTAACTCATTATATTCGGTAGGGCACTACGCATATGTCACTGCTGTCGGTAGATGAAAGTGAAAACAGCATACCTGAGATTAATTAAAATACACAAGGTGAGCAATGATCTTTACCAGGTTAGTTAATAATGCAAAACTCAATTAGAAAAAAAAGATGCTGAAGCAACACAATTTTTTCTTCTCTTGCTGTACTAGAACTTAAATGGTAACTCAATTCTTTCTAATCTCAAAGAATGGAAAGAAACCTTTTCAAGTTTATATTACTTAGCAAAGAGAAATATAATTATGCAAATGTTTTTTTAAATGACTATGTAATAGCTGAAAAAGTATAAAAACAAAGCCGAATGTCTCAATAAACATCACTGCTTATGGGGTTTTTGCTTTTAGAGTGATGCAAAGGGAAGAGAATTAACTAGGCAAATACAAAGCCGATGCTGTGATTCACCTGCACAACTCATCAAAGAATTATTTTAATACTTTAAATGATGAACCTCACCTGTTCAGGAAAATCAGAAAAAAACAGGGGATTCTGATGTCTTTGATGAAAAATGGAAAAAAAATATCTACAACCAAGCAATTAAATTAAGCAAAACACTCATTATTTTCTCACTTAAGTTATGTCCATATACATGAAAGTTTGTATTACATACATACATACATACAGATATATATATACAATACACCATCATTAAAATATATTTCATAATTTCACATATTTTAATATCTTTTAAATCCAAAAATAATTTCATATCTATACAGATTTATAGGCTCTTAATCTTAGGTTAAAACTTTAAATCTTGATGCTTGGAATGATTAATTACAAGACTTTGAGCAGTGTTTTTTGTCTTATAAGTGAGAGCAAAAATAATCACAAACAGTAGAAGATAGAAGACATTAGCAAGTGTGGTCAAATTCGTGAGGGTTTGAGTTCATCTTATTTTTCTTTTTAACTAAAAATACTAAATACCCAGTTAAATATCATTAATGGATGATTAAATAGATTGTTTATAGGCCAGATACCTGAAAAAAAACAACTTGTATAAATTTTCAACATTTAACAGGAGCAGAATTCAAATATGCTGCCTTTGCATCTTAAGACTCTTACTAAATAAGTTTTATTTTCTAAAAAAAAAAATATTTATTATATATATATCATGAATGTGTTTAACAAACCTACTTTTCTCATTCTATATTACACACACACACATATATATATATATATATATATTGAACCAGGTCACCCTCAACTGTTTAACTAGGTTTAAATACCTTTTATAATAATTTTTGGAATTTAAACTTTAATTAAGTTTAACATTTATTTTAATACTACAGGGCTGGATAGCTTTTCAAGCAGAGGGAAGAATACCATTGATAGCATAGCTATCAATGATACCCATGATCAGATCAAAATCATCTATATAAAACATAACACAATCACATTTCCAGATTGTGATCCACCTTGACTACTGAATTCAATTTCCTTGACATCCAAAGCATTTTATTTTGAGGATCAACCTTAGGTGCCAGCCAACCATAGATTATATAGTCAGCATGCTTTGGATGACAAGCTCACAATCCAACACTTGAAATATCCTATGGCTAATTCATATTTTTAATCAGGGTCCAGCACATTTATTTAACTCATAAAAATAACTATACTCTTAAATTAATAGTGATGCAGTGACAAGAGAGAGAGACAGAATAGACCAAATAATACTTAAGCAAATATTAATATTTTTCATGCACACACATATCTAATATAATGTAAAATAACACTATAATATTTTACATAAAAATATAAATGATTACATTCAGGCTAAAATTATGATAGTTCTTTGTTATAAATATACCATTATCCACAAAAGTATCTTTACTTAGGTTTTAATGATTGTCAGTTTCCAACCGTTTGGCTTTTTGATCTTTATCAATGGTTCCAGAGCTTGTTTTCATTTCTTTGGCTCAACAATGAGAGAAAGAGAGTGCTTGCAAAGTTATCTCTTTTAGGGCTTAGGCAATTGTTCTAGGCATTTTTGATGAAAACTAGGGCATGAAGTTGAACATTCCTAAAAATGATCTAGCATGCATTTTGCTAGATCCACAGCTTTTGGATTGATGTTGACTACAGCAGTAATTGATTGTTTACTATCATGTTTACAGTTTCCAAATACCTTGATCTCTGGAACACTGGATAATATAAGAGCACAAATGAATACCAGAATGATTCAATCACTAAATGCCGACTAGACTGATTCACTGATTGTAGACCTGACTGATTTATAGATTGCAGACCAGACTAAATAACAATAGGCCATAGTGACTTTATATACTTTTTTCTCTTCAATTGTGTTAATTTATCATTATTTTTAATTTTGATCGCAACTCGAATGTTTTTTCTTAATTATTTTTACATTTGCTTTAATCTAATCTTTTGCGTAAATTAATCCACATCTTATAAATAGTTTATATAGTTTTTTAATTAATATAATTTCAAGATCATTATCAATCAGAAATCTTATAAACTAATTACATATTTGAAAGTTTTATTAACATTTATTTTCATAGACTAATTTTATTATAACTTTACATATTTACTTATTTTTACTTTATAAAAGGAGTTTTCTTTAAAAAGAGAGAGAAAAAGACATTTTAATCTTTTTTCTAATTCTTCTCCCTATCTGCTTTTTTAACAAATAGTCTTATTCTATTTTGAAAGCAAAATATACACAATCTTTTTATTTAAAAAACCATGTTTTAAAATCTATTTAACTAATATATTTTTTTTAAATTATGAAACATGTAACGCTAGCATTACAATATAATATATGTATATTAAAATGAAAAAAAAAATTTAGTCTCATACTATATTACATATATACATTAAAATGAAACTTATTACGAACTACAAAATAAATGACATATCTGGATTTACTGTGCATAATTCCATAGTCACAATTGTAACATACAGATAAACCCCAATAATATGTTAATATATATGTAGTTATAGAATGTTGGGTGGAATGCTCAGGCTATCAACAGACTTATCAAGTAACAGGTAATACAATGAACTGATTTGAGAGTCAGTTGTGAATAAGTGTCTGTTTAAAAACACTTTCTGTTATATTTAGGATAAGATATTAATTCATTAAAGACTAGATTCTGTTTCTGATAAAACACTTTTCTGTCTCCCATTTTTCTTTATTTCCTCAATCACTTAAGATAGGATAGGGCCTGGTCATTATGAGCTTCTCATACTATTTAACTTCATATACTAATCCACATTTGTGTATTTATATTTTCATTCTTCATTATAAGTACAGCTATTATGACTCTAATTTGCTTTTTTATTTTTTCTAACTCACACACTTAAGAATAAAAAAGCAGTGACAGGAATAAGTTTAATAAACTGGTACTCTTTTAGTTATAATTATTGTTAAAGGCAGTAGAATCACTAATGAATCAAATTGGAACATGATTTGAGAAAAATTTTCCACTTGGCAAAGATTGTATGCTTAGATAGTTCTACTTAAGGCTACCTCTGGATACTTAAAAAATGGACTTATATTCTAAAAATGATCAGTGTCACACAATTATGTTATGTTTGGTGGATAACTCATTAAATTATAAAAATAATAAATCAGAGACTCTAGTAATACTAAAAGAATATAAATACAGAAAATTTGTAAACTTTGCTTAATACAAACTCTTCAAGACTACATAGAGGATGGTACTAGTGACTAAAGAGCTATCAAGATTTAAGATCAATGTAATTTCTCTTAATGAAACTCATAATATTTGATTAGTAGTTTTATAGAAGAGCAGATCAATGAATGAAAAAAAAATGATGTTGGATTTATTGTAAAGTCTAATTAGTACTTTTTATTCTTGGAATTCTTTGATATATCAATGAAAGACTAATAATGTAAAAACTTGGCTTGAACAATGGTAATAGTATTCACTTGATGAGTGTATGTATTTCAGTGCTATATTCAGAAAATTCAGAGAAAGTTTTTATTTTTTTGTTTTGCAAACATTATTACAACCATTATAAATACATTTTTCTTTTTTAATGAAAGTGTTGGTGTAAATAATAGACTTTGGCCAAATGTTTTTGGACATATTGATTTTGATGCTGTAAACTCAAATGGTCTACTGTTAGTGAATTTTTTGCACAGTACTCAAAAACTCTTTGTTTAGACAGAAAATTCATCATAAAATAACATGAGTGTATCTATGCCTATTTGAAAATGCATTTAATAGTTTATATTATAATTAGGAATCAGAATTCATATTGCATGAGCAATTACAAGAACAGATTGTTGGACTGATCACAGATTAGACAGTAAACAACAATGTTAAAATAATATTTCCTTTAAAAATAGATCTTAATCCAATCATATTTGTGAGAAAATTGATATTCATCATTCTTAGTATTTACAATTTGCAATATTTCAATAGTTTTTAAACATTAAAATTGCTAAAGTGAATTGTCAGCATTCTCATATTATTGAACTATATAATTCTCTTAAGGGATGTGTTATGAATACACAAATAAATCTATTTTTGGTTTCACTAAGAAGAATCATGACTGGTGTTCTGACAATAATCTTATTACTAGTAATTTTTTCTGTTTGACAAAATAATAAATTGAATGTGGAACTTCATAATAAATATTGAAATTTAAAAACAAAAGTTCAATAATTGATAGGAAAACTAAATAATTAATGAATTAAAACTGCAACAGATATGAAGACATTTGCTAACTGTGGTTACATTGAATCATTTTTTGATCGATTAAATCTATTAATAGAACTCATTCTCTTATATAATGATATTTAGAACAGATGGAAGGAGTATAAAAATATGGATGAAAATAATATAATAAATGAAAATATTAACCAATTACATAAGACAATATTTATATGCTTAAACTTTAAACAAATACCAAAAGTTACAGAAAATGAACTCAAATGTTATTTAAATTGCAAGCAAACAAACAAAAAGAATGTAGTACCCACTTTGATATTTAAAATTATGAAGCACTGTAACAGTATATTTGAGATACATTAACATAGCATAAATATTTCATATAATCAAAGGTAATATTGTTAATTATGGAACATTTGTTTTAATAACTCATGCTGGCAAAATAAAAGTACAGGTTTTATTTCACTCAACAATTTAAAAACAATATGGCTGAAAATTAAAAATGGATGACTTTAAAAGCATAATCTCTATTAATTTTTAAATTTGATAAAAAACATAAATAACAGATACCAATGCATGTGAAGCTAAATATGGCCAGTGGGGAAAAAAGAATAAATACTATATAATTTTAAAACCATTTACTACTAAAAGAATAAATACTATGTGATTTTAAAACCATTTACTACTTTCTATTCCAAAGCCATATACTTATAGTTAGTGTAATCAACGGATATTTGATGGATTATTTTGTCAACACACTCAGATTAGCTCCTGTCATTTGCTTTTATTAGTGAGTATGACCTGATTTCTCTAATGTAAACTAGATGGTTTTAGAACAGGGTGAAGGAATGTGCTCTTGAAAACATATATTTAAACAAAGATGAAATGATAATGTAAAGTTTTATTGGTATTACCTATTCTAAACTAAGATTGAAAAAAACCTACAGTTAGTACAATACTGTACTAGTAATATATAAATAAATATAAGTGAACAATTTTAAAAAAAACAAATTGCAAAATGACTTCAAACCAAGGTCTTCATAGCACATAGAACAAATAGAGGAAAAGATTAAGTGAAATTAAATTTAAAGAAAAAATATGGAAACAAATTTTTGAAACATAGTAATAATTTTAAATTGGCTGAAGGAGATGTCAAAAATTTTAAAGTTGAAGTATGCCTGCAATAAATCAAAAATTTGAGTCTAAAATATAAAGAAAGCTACTAAACTGTTTGAACAGGTGTTATTATTGATTGACGAATTGTGTATTTATTAATAAAGTTACACTTATACATGTGTGTGAATAAGCTGGACAATACAGGCGATGTTGAGTCACTCTAGAAATAATTATATGCAAAAAAAAGATTAACTGAAAGTAATAATAATCTAATTTGTATTTGTAAAGCATAACAATATACAAATTAACAAAGTTAATAGATTGTCTGCAAAACTTTTAATGGTAGAAGTAGAACAGAAAAAAAAAGTAAAAAGTGAAAAAGTAGGCTAGTAAAACTTGAAGAGTAAAATGAAAGCTGATAGCAGCAGTTGCTTACCAGTTATAGCAATAGAAAAGAGTTAGAGTCAAATCTAATTAGACTGCTTAATTAGACTGCTTCAGGGAAGAAGCAAGCAGCAAGATGCTTATTTAAAAATTGCTTGTGAACAACTATCTGAAATTGCAGTGGTTAAAGAAAATGTCATCATCATCATCAACCATTCTCAATCCACTGCAGGATGAAGGTCTCTCCAAGTTTAATCCATCTTCTCCAATCTTTAGCTTCTCTTCTCCACATCACCCCTGCACACTTTCTTTTTCATCCATCCATCTCACACGTGGTCTCTTTCTACGTCTTTTACAATCTTTTGGAATCCAGTTTAAGATTTTAATTGTTCATCTATTATCATCTCTTCTACCAATATGTCCAGCCCAAATCCACTTCAGTCTTTTAATTTTTTCAATGAGGTCAGTAACACCTGTTTGTTCTCTTACCCATATATTGCACTTTCGATCTCTTCTTATTACTCCCAACATGCATCTTTCCATACTTCTTTGAGTGGTCTGAAGTCTCTGTATTGCTCTTTTATTAAGTGTCCCAAGTCTCAGATCCATAAACACATTTATTAAAAACCTTCATTTTCAAACACATAGGCATATTTCCTTTTTAGTATCAAGTTATTTCTACCAAAAGCACTCCAAACAAGTTTAATTCTATGATTAATTTCATCAATTATGTTTCCATCTGTATTAATAATCTGCCTAAGGTATTTGTAACTGTTAACTTCTTCTAACTCATCATAATCAATCTTTATGTTCATATTTTGAAAAAATCCATTAAACATTACTTTAGTCTTTTTAACATTTATCTTTAATCCTACTTTCCTACTTTCATCTGATAACTCCTGCAACATTCCCTGCAGCTCTAAAGCATTATTTGCAAAAACAACTACATCATCTGCAAAATCCAAATGACTTAAATAATCTCCATTTACTTTCACTCCTTCAGCTTGCCATTTTAATCCATAAAATACTTCTTGCAACACTGTTGTATAAAGTTTTGGAGATATGGAGTCATCCTATATTACACCCTTCTCAATGTTGGCTTTCATAGTATCATTATGTAATATAATTGTTGCTGTTGCATTTTTATAAATATTCTTTAAAATATGACAATATCCTAGATCTATACCTTGATGATCGTTATATAAATAAAGACTTTAAAAATTCATGGAGTTAGAGATGAGCTCTAATTAGTTACCTATTTATTTATTTAGCTATCTATAGACATATAAACTGTTTTATGGATTGTTTATTGCACTTCAACTAGCCAATTGCCAATTTGAATTACGATTTTTTATTATTACTAATATATATATATATATTTTAAATATAAGTATACTTCACATACTTGGAGCTTAAATATAATATAGGGGATTTCAACACAGATTTTCAAGCTCCCTTCAGCTATCCATTCTATCTCATATAACTAATACACATGACCACACACATGTGAGAAAGATAAATGGTTTTCAATATACATATTTCATGCTGAACCAGTACTCATCATTTGATCCAGATCATCATCTCCTACACACATAGATAATCAGTGCTCAGTCTATATTAAGATAGCAAATCTTCCAACTTTAATGGATAGGCTTCAATATACTCCACCCTCCAGGTCTTCAGTTATCCATACCATTGAAAATCTGTATTCCATAAAACTGTATAACAGATAATCCATAGGCAAGGCACTGACTCAACTATAAGAAGCAAAATGTAGAACAATTTATCAAATGGCTTTTATCAATGGTTAAATTTCAAAACTATATCATATTTTTATTACTTTATTATTGAAATTAATGGAAATAGAGTATATTATATATAACATCTGTTGATAAAACTATTCACTGCATTGAATTACTCTTCATAAATCTGTCAGCTATAGATTTATAATCAAGGTTGTTTGCAATTCTATAACAACCTACAAATGATCCAAACTTGCACTTATATAAACAATGAAAAAGCAAACAAAACAAACATAATTGATAAAGTAATTATAAATGGTCTCTTACGAAAATATGTGATTTCTAAATCCACTAGTCAGGTTTGAAAATATTTTGAAAATAATAATCCAGAATATCTTACATTACTAAAACATCTATGGGATAAACAACAAATGTAACAAGATAAATGTTTAACATTAGCAAATAAATAATATGTTTTCATTTTATTAATATATTTGTTTAAATATGTAATAAAAAGCTTCAAATGTGAATAATTCTTTAAATGAACTAGAATTTATATGTGAAATATTTGTTAAATAAAAATAATCACATTATTAAAACAATAATGAAAACTAAAAATCTACTTAGAAGAATTAGGAATTAAAACAGGCAAAACTCTCTATACATATTGCCACTCAGTGCAAACCAGAGTAATCAATGGATGTCAGAAGGCTTGTGCATAAAATCCCCCCATCTAGTATCTACTCATACAATATCCCCAGATTAGTTTCTGGCTTGTGACCTTCATCAGTGAGGAGTCTTGGATCTGAGAGCACTGTACCTAGATCTTACAATATAATGCAACCCTCCAGCAGCCAACTTTTATCTCAACTGCAAAACTATGAGTCTTAAATTGAAAACACCCTAATATTTTCAATCCAAGTTCATTAGCTTATATAGTCATATAGGTCTGAGTGCAGTTCAATACTTATACATTTTGGTGTCTTTGGTTCTTTAATAACCATAGCCATGACTATCCTATTAGGTAGGATTGGTTTTAAGCCAATAAACATTACATGATCACCATTTCATATGCTTGCTTATAACTTTTATTAAAACAGGCAAAACTCTCTATTTGCCACTCAGTCCAAGCCAGAGTAATCAATGGATGCCAGAAGGCTTGTGCATAAAATCTCCATCTAGTGCCTACTCATCCAATATCCCCATACTAGTTTCTGGCTTGTGGCCTTCATCAGTAAAGTGCTTTGGACATGAAAGGATTGCACCTAGATCTTAGGATCTAATGTAACCCTCCAGCAGCCACCTTTTATCTCTACTTAACTACAAAAGTATGAGTCTGAAAATACCATAATATTTTCAATCCAAGCTCATTAGCTATATAGGTCTGAATTCAGTTCAGTACCTATACATTTTGGTGTCTTTGGTTCTTTAATCCTAAGATCTAGGTGCAGTGCTCCCAGATCCAAGACTCCACACTGACAAAGGCCACAAGCCAGAAATTAGTCTGGGGATATTGGATGAGTAGGCACTAGATGGAGATTTTATGCACAAGCCTTCTGACATCCATTGATTACTCTGGCTTGCACTGAGTGGCAATATGTATAGAGTTTTACCTGTTTTAATAACAATCATAAGAAAGCATATGAAATGGCAATCATGTGATGTTTATTGGCTTAAAACCAATCCTGCCTAGTAGGGTAGTGATGGCTATGGTTATTAAAGAACTAAAGACACCAAAATGTATAGATACTGAACTGAGTTCAGATCTATATTACTATATAAGCTAATGAGCTTAGATTGTACATATTATGGTGTTTTCAATTTAAGTCTCGTAGTTTTATAGTTAAAAAGAGATAAAAGGTAACTGCTGGAGAGGTGCATTAGATCCTAAGATCTAGGTACAGTGATCTCAGATCAAAGGCTCCTCACTGATGAAGACCACAAGCCAGAAACTAGTCTGGGGATATTGGATGAGTAGGCACTAGATGGGGATTTTATGCACAAGCCTTCTGGCATCCATTGGATACTCTGGCTTGCACTGAGTGGCAATACATATAGAGAGTTTTGCCTATTTCAATAATAGTTATAAGCAAGCATATGAAATGGTGATCATGTGAAGAATTGAGAATCTTGATGAATGCTTTAAAAAGACAAAAATAGTATTAAAAAACTATTCTGTAAATTTCAAGTGAGAAAAACGTGGAAGTTATGAACAATTTCATATTTCTGAAATAAAAAATATGGGGAAAAAAGTATGTAAAAGAGAAAAAAAAATGCAAAGAAAATTAAGAGGTAGCAAAAACAAAATCATAGCAAAAACGAATGAAAAAATGTTATTTCATGGAACCAAAAATAAAATAATTTCTTTCTTTTTATAGTATAAAAATTGTATGTGGCGAATTTTGAAATATGTAGGCATATCTTTAGCATATTTTTAGTCATGGAATTTCCTGTAATTCTCTTTCCTAAGAATCGAAAGGATGCTTTCCAATGATGATTAGATAAGAAAAATGAACAAATAGATATTTATTCAGACTAAACAAGAATTCTCATAATCAAGTTGAAATTATCCTACTATTTTTGCCACACCATGAGACAGGCTAATTCTTTAAGTATATATATAATGCTCTAAAAAATTGGGTCTGAAAGAAGAAGATAACTAGAAATATATTGAATATGCTTCATCGTCATAATATTGGATGTACTTTGAAGCAGCCTGAAAAACAAACTGATAAGAGAAATCCTTTTCCCATTAGTAATCAAATGATTTATTGCTCGAGAGTTTAAGGAAGTTTGGGCGTTGTAAATGATAGAGCTGGGTCATGATCTATGAATTCCAGTATGTATTTATTTATTTCAATTTACATTTTAGAAGCTATCTTTGTTTGTCCACTGAATTATGCTGGTAAATTACCGTTAATCTTTTAACTTTAGTTTTATCCGCGCCCTACCGCAAATTTTGATCTATATTTAGTTAATATTCATTTTTTATCATTTAACACTGTCTGCCCCCCCCCCCGTTTTAAATTGTTTGATAAATGTAATTTGTAAGTTTATATCCTGTTTAAATTTTTCTCTTTAGTTTCTTATTCGCAATTACGTATTTCCTTTGTCATTAATCCGAGGGGGTCAATCGTGAGTAATCTCAATTTTACGCCGGCACTGAAACTACGCTGATTTTTAAATGGTCTTTGTTTAATATGACATAATATTTTCTGGGAAATTGATATTGTTAACAAATTAACAATTATTGTCAAGCACTTTACTTTTACAATAATCCCTCTATTATTTATGTTTTACATAAACATAGTTTAATTTTTCATATTTCATTTCTTGCCACCAAGCATTCAAACCTTTATTTTAAAAAAACCTCCCCTGCTCTCTCTCTCTCTCTCAAAAAAAAAAGCTTTTCAAATCTTAAGCAAACTTTCTTCATTTAAAAAAAAAAGATATAACTTTCTTCATTTATACAATAATTTTAAACAATATAAATGGTAAAACTTGAGTAACATTCTTGAAATTCACATAGTGAAATATTTCCCATACTAGTGTGGGATATTAAAGCCAAAAGATAAAGCGCTATAAACACAGTCAACAGCACAAACCTATTGATATTCAAATCATAAAAATAATCCAATGGTTTATTGCTCAGAAGTTCATAAGAACTTCAAGTACTAGAGCTGGACCATGAATTCTTGGATTTTGAGCTCCAAAATGTGCTACTCTACCTGCACAATTGTCTTTATTTTGATACCTTTGGTGTGAATTCATTATTTATTAAAAAGCAACAATAAATAATAATAGGCATTCCCCATAGAAATATATGGCATTTGCTAGCAAGTACATATTGGGCAATGTCTGAAAAAAAAAAAAAAAACATTTTGACTAAGGCTGGCTATTTTCCCAGATGCAAAATATGTCTCAAATAAATTTTCTTAAGGATAGAATGTGCATGTGTATCTGTATATATATACTAATACTCATTTTCTTCTTTGCATTTACATTTTATAACAGATAAAATGCTCTCTTTAATTATGGTAGCATGATGAACTCCAGCACCACAGAACCAATTTTTAGCAAATTACTGTAAATAAAATACAAAAATCTCAACTTGATGTTGTGTTATACATGAACTAGAGGAGCTCAAGAATTATTTATTTGTGTTATAAAAAATAAATTATCCCAACACATCTTGAAAACTGTGCTGTCATCAGTCAAGGCAACAGTTAGTAAGGGAAGACAGAAAATGCTAAGAGTCATTAGGTTATGGACCTAAGCTATTATTCACCGATAGACTTTGATTAAGCTATCACAATTATAAAACATTTTCAACTTGATAAGTAATGGAGAAAATGTGGTATACATTCTAATCTAAAGATAGAAAAACAATATTGAGAACTTTGATAGTATATCAGAATACCAAAGTGAATAAATAGAAAGATGAATTATTCAACTTAATGAAAGATAGCAATTTCAGATAATTCTGGTTCAAGTTCTCATTCTAACGTAGAAATAGAGGATTTTTATATAAATTGGGCAGACATTTTAAAATTGTCATGGAAGATTATGATATCAAAATGGAAAAAAATTGAAAAATGAAACTGTTATTAGTAACTGTGGATATAGATTGTGAAATGAGAGAATATAGACATGTGGAATTCTTAAAGAATAAAATAAAAACTACACATTTTAATTTTTGTTTGAAAAAGAATCCAAAGATGGAATACATATAAAAACATTCAAGTGGAAAAATATATGAGATAAATTATATTTTGATTGACAAAAAAAAATAGTTTTCAAGACTTTAGTGTGATTAATAGATTCATTACAGGAAGTAATCATCAATTAGATTGTGAAATGTCTGTTAATGTAAATCTAGAGTCAACATAACAATTATTATCCCTAACCTAAAACAATACTCCACTGGATTTAATTTCAAACCTACAAATTATTTCATAATCTTAACTAGCTTTAAATATAAATCAGATTTAAATGAGTTCAATAAGAAAATAAGGATATATTTATTAGAAACAAATAAACAAAAAATAAACAAAAAGCGAAATTAACCAAAAATTTTCAAATGAGAGAGGTAATGTATGGAGGGAAAAAACATAAAAACATTTTAAATGATCCATTAAAAGAATTAAATATCTGGATTTCTGAAAAATTATATGGAAAAGAATTATTAATATAAGAAAATATAACTGTTAAATGACAAAAATGATAAAAAATAATATATGTCTCCAAAAAATAATACATTTTGGTATCAAAAAAAAAAAAATCACAATAAGATAACACTATGACTAAAAATAGAGATGATATCAATGAAGTATATAAAAAAATTTAATAAAAAACCTATATAATAACGAAGAACAAGAAACTGGGTCTTATAATTATGGCAACATCTTAGTTCCAGAAAATAAAAACTGAAAAATTAGAAAAGATTGTTCGCAAATATATACTAAATGTCTAAAAAATAGACAGATCAATGATTAGAAAAGTGCAGTAGTGATAATAATATTTAAGAAGAAGGTATTAGAAACAGTTTGCTGTTTAAGTGCTATGATTGTGGCTTTAGCAGTCAAAAACATGCTCAGAAAGTATTAAAGATTTCAATATAGAATGATCTTTTCTTTTCCAAACATTCCAAACGTTTTAGCTTTATATAAAAAATTATAAAAATCATTTCAAGTTTTCTACAAAGAACTCAATCTGGATTTTAAAATGGTTAAAGCATAATAAATAAAATCCAATTATTAAAATAAATAATATTTAAAAAAAAAAACACACAAAAAAGCATTTGGTTCTACAAGTGTTTCAGTTGTAATTAAAAATTTGAAATAGCATGACAGAACCTAAGGAAGTTATCAAATTCTTAAAAATATTTATCAGAATACACTTAAAGTGGTTAGATTATAAAATGTCATAAAAGATATACAATAAACTTCTATCTATCAAAATATTTTACAACAACAGTTATATATGAAGTATTTTCTGGATTAAAACGGAAATCAAATGAAATAAATATAAAAAAAAATTGAGACTTTATAAATCATCTAAAGTTTGCAGATGATGTAGTTGTTTTCATAACTACTGCTTTAGAGCTATAATAAACATTACAAGAGCTATCAAATGAAAATAAACAAGAACTAAAAATAAATATTTAAAAAATAATAATATTAATACTCAATGATTTTTCAAATAAGAAAAAAAAAAATACTAGTAATAAGTAAGAAGTTAACATCTATAAATACATTGGACAAACTATTGCTACAGATGAAACATAATGCAGGAAATTAACCCTGGACTATACTTGAAGGAGTATTTATGACAGAAATATTAAAATAAAATGGACCTATATGCTTGAAAAGGGAGCTTTTAATAAATGTATTTTACCAGTATTAACTTATGTATCTAAAATATGATATTTAATGGAAGTGTAATAAGGAGAATAAATACCATCATAATGAAATATGAAAAAAAATTATAAAAGGATTGATAAAAAGCAAATACATAGATAAGAGAATAAAAAAGATTTTAGTTCTGGAATGAAGTTGGATTGGGCATATTATTAAAAGAGATAATAATAGATAAGGAATAGAAAATTTAAACTGCAACCCAAAATAACTGTAAAAGACATTGAAAAAGAGATAATATGTGAAATGGATTTAATAAAAAGTATAAAGAAATGACATGAAAAAAAGAAACTATAGTTCAGAGAAATTGGGTTAAATTCAAAAAATTTTTTAATTTACAGTTGGATAAAATAATTATCTATTCTATCATTGTTTATTTTTTTATTTTGTCATATTTATCTCAGAACTAGATTCCCATTTGTATTGATTAAAATATTTTGGCCTGCAACAATCAATCTTAGATATGTGACTTACTTATGATAGTTAAAATCTTTAATATTTCCAATAATCAATCCCATAAAAGCCACTAATTTATAACCATGCAAAAAAAATCTATCATTTCACAGACTTAATTTATTAGATATAGATAAAATGATTATTTAATAATCCCACATCAAAAAAAAAAAAAATGACTGAAAAATTTTTCTTTAATAACTTAAATTAATTTTTATACTGCGTAAATCTATATGTACTTAAATAATTATAAAACTGGACTAAATACAATCTTTATTAAGAAGAAATCATTTGTTAAAATTAAAAGCAAATATAACAATACAAGAATGTAATTTTATCTTTAAGGAAGTAGAATATCAACTCTATAATTCAGCAACTTTTATTATCTGAACAAAATTATGGAGATTAATTTAACTTTTCAGTACCGTCAGACTTTACATTAAAATAAATAAATACAGCTCAGTAAATATATGCACATATTTGTATTTTTTTTTTTAAAAAAAGCACAGTTTAGTAAATACCTGTAAATTAATGAACCTAACGTCCAAAAGCATTAGATTTTATTTTCCTTTTAGTTTAACCTATTGAGTTCATGAGTTTTAAAATAGCAACTGAAAACTTTTACAAAGGCTTGCTAAGATTTTTTATCTTTAAAAAAAAAAAATCTAAATATTAAGTGACGAATATGGGAAACAAATAATCAAAGATGCTGATTTATCTTTTAACAACAAAGCAAGATTGTTTTAATTATTATTGTATAAAGTTTCTGTACTGATACAAAAATAATATCTATTTTAAATAGTGTATATTATTAAAAATGAATTTTACATACAAAAATATTCCATGTTTTTATTATTAACAATTGAATATATTTAAAAAAAAGAAAATAAAGTTTGATTTTTACCTAAAATATTTAACAATTAATTCTATTAGCAAGGAAATAATCTAACTTATAATTACATGCAAAATATTATTATGAACCTCTACATCGGGGGAGGGGGGCTTTTCAATGGGCAGATCAATTTCAACGTTTCCTTTTTAAATGAGGGCCATATATCATTATTATGAATGACTGTTCCAAATTTAATGACATTTTCCATTTCACCTTGTAACTGTTCTTTAACATATTTAATATTCTCAAATTTATTTTTATATTCTTGGCAGATTAATTCTACAGAAGCCAGGATGCCATCTTTTATAAACTCTCCTGAAAATGTTTTAAATTTTTCTACTTTGTTAAAAATAGTGTAACTCAATTTGACAGAATTTTGATGAAGCTCCTTTTCAACTTTTCTATTTTAATATTTCTTTTTTCCCCAACAATTTTAATTTTATTGTAATCAGAGGGTTTTGATAAATAATGCCTCTTAATATTGTGTTCTTTATTAGTTGAAATACTTTTCAGACATATCAGCACATACATTTACCATTTTTTTATATATATATAAAAAAGTGTTGTTCCACTTCTTTTGAAATGTGTGATTTTATATGTTAATTTTTCTTATATTACTCAGTAAAGCAATTCTAATAAAAAAAATACAATAATAATAAAAAGAAATATTTGAGTTTTATTATATATCTTCTGTGAAAATCTCTATAAAACAAACAAAATGCTTCCATTATCATAGATTAAATTCATACTCAGATAGACCACACAATATATATAATTTATTGGAATATTGTATTTTTGAGGTAATGAATTAGAAATATTATAAAGATTGAAGAGAGAAAAAGATGTAGTTGAGAGAATACATATTTTATTTTACTTAACTTTTAATTCAATATACGCACTATGCACATTTCAATAGAAGTTTTATATAGAACCAATTCATATACATTTTCAAAAATGTCCATGGGCTGGGTTTAGAGCTTTCAAGATCAGAGTTGGAAGGTAAGTTGGTTTCCCTCCTCTGCTTTAGACAAACAATATATTATATAAAATCAATAGATTTCATATTAAAATTCATTTAAATTTTCAAGAGAATACGTGTGCTTTAAAATACAAGCTTGCACAATCTGGACAAAATTACTAATTTGGATAAACTCAAAAACTAAGGTGCCAGACAAACAAACATTAATAACAATAATCTACTTTTCATTATTTTTTATTAGAATCTCTATACAAGCAAGAGTAATCAATGAAGATAAGATGGTTGTGCTAACCATATCAGCTGATTATTACAGGTCGAATAAAACAAAAAGTTTTCTACTCTAATCAATGATTAAAGAATGGTAGTGCATTTAAATCCTCTTCCACAGATTGATTTCTGGGTTTTGCTAATGATATGATTTGTCTTTATCAATGATGGGATTTAAATGCACACTAATGGTAATCAATGATTTGTCAAGTTTATTACAGATAACACTAGAATAGAATTGCTCTTGCTTTATCATATAAGTTAGTTATGTTGATTTTTTGTGTTATTAATTTATATGCTAACTACAAACATTTTTGTCAGAAAAATTTATATCAATTTTTTTTTAAATTACATCATTCTCCCATTTTAATTTAAAACTTATAGTACCAGCAGTAAGCCACAATATATCACTGTATAATACATCATTCTATACAATATATCTATGAGGGCATGAATAACCAATAAATACCAGATGACAATTAGAATTCACCAGCAAGGAGCACTGGGATATACAACTCTATCAACTATCTTTTAAGAGATGTCAACTGAATTGGTGCTATGAGAGCAGATTTTAAATGTAAATGAGAAGTAATGTTAAGCTTGGTTTTGAATAATAAAGTTTGATGTTTTATTGTTGGTTATAGATTTTATTAAATAATTTTGTTTTTAAAAATGTTGTGTATGTTGTGATGAATGATCCTTCAGATCTGCAAAACCATCAGATCCCCCTCCCTGCCAATTTCAGCACTATGCGCTGAGATGGATAATGTTTTAAAAATTGTGTCACATGTGATGGACAATCCTTTGGATCAGCAAAGACATCAGATCCTTCTCCCTGTGAATTCTAGTGCTACACGCTGACATGTAATAGTATAAAAAAAGTACATTGTAAATCAGCCTGGTGGTTTTTGACTAGCAACAGTGACATCAGATGGTGTGTGGGGGTTAATCGATGATAACCATTGGTTATTATCACAATTACTTGTAATAAAGCTTACTGTATTTTATTAAAAAAAGCAAACAAATGATATTTTACCATCTTGAAGATAATCAAAAAATAATAATGGAAAAGATGACTATCAGAATTATTATATTTATTTTTTATTTTATTCACATCTCATAAACTCTCTTCCTATTTACTCATTTACATGTTTCCATTGTAGAAGGTATTCCAAATTTATTCCCGGTATTATAAAATGCCCAATCTCTCCACAGATTTCTATAGATTGTAGATTAATTCTATATTTCAATTTTTTACAATTTGACAATGACGCTGGATTCTCAATAAATGCAAAGATCACTCACACTAATTTATACTTTACTTAATAAATAAAAAGGGCACTTGAATGTATTTTACATTCCATCTTAATAAAATAGTTTACTTCCCGTTATATATAAATAAACACAAAAACTTATAAGTAAAGTTAAAAAAGAAGTTATAAATAAATATAATAATAAGCTGAACGTTTTCGAGGATCCGTGCCTCATAATCATAGCTTACTTAAAAATATATAATAAAATTTATGCAAAAATATTTAAATTAGCATATGTTACGTGGCCCATTTCTTCGATATATCAAAGCAAGTGTCTTTTCTATTTATAACATTAATATTCCCATTAATATAGAATGCTTCTTTTATTTTTCTCTTATGATCAGTTGATTCTGTGCATATAATTACAGGATTGGCAGATGTAAAATTGTATCCAGATTTCATGGAATGCTCCAAAAATACACAAGATGCATTGTTGTTCTTCTGAGCTCTATTGTTAGGGTACACATGTTGAGCAAGTCTAGTATTAATAGTAACTTTAATTTTATCATAATATACAGCAAGTCATTTTTCTTGAGGACATGAAATGGAATATACTAAATGTGGGATCAACGATCAATCAATATAATCTTTTGAGTTGTTAATCAATCTGTTAAAATTAGGAGTTCTAGATCCTATTTTAAACTTATTGATTAATGCTTTAGTTAGTTTGTTAGATATTTTGGAAATGTAAAAATGGTAATTCTAGGAAGTTGAATACTGGTACAATATTATTTATTTTATTATGGAATTTAGTAATTTTATTTTTAATAGATTTAAATTTAAAACCTGCTGTCATTAAATCTTTGATAAAATTATTCAGATTTTCTTTTCTGTCTGCTTCATATTTGTAGAGATGCAAATTTTTAAATAAGAAAGAATTTAAACCAGCGAATACAGCTTCTAATTTCAAAAGGCTTAATTATCATCTTGTAATATATCATGTTATTATTTCTTGGTAATGAAAGGTCAAGATATTCGATTTCTTTGTTGTTATTTTTATATACAATGATAAGTGATAGATTAGATAAAATTTTGAAGTTCTTGTCATATGCATAAAATATTAACCATAGAGGCAATAATAAATATATCATCCCCATATCAAATATATGTAAATTCATGGGTGGTATTGTAATATTTTGGTATTATAGAGCTCTCAAATTTATTTAAGCAAATATTAGATAAAATGCCATTGACAGATAAGATAGATAGAGATAAATTTATCAATAATGTGCTTCAAAAATTTAAGGACAAAGATATCACTAGATCTGAATATTATAAGATTTATCCTTCTGCCACTAGACCTTCCCAAATGTTTGCCAATTCTAAATTACATAAACCAGGTGATCCATTAAGATTGATGATGGATTTTAGTGGAGTGCATTATTTTGAAGCAGCCAAATTAATAAATCAATTACTTATAGACTACCTTAATTTTGGCCATATAGTATCAATTCTTTTTTCCAATTCATTTCTAAAATCAAAAACATTCAACTTATGAATACATCCACTATGGCTACAATGGATGTGAAAGAATTATATGGATCCATTAATAGAAAATTATCCATTCAAATAGTGCATGAAGAACTTTTGAGAACACATTGTCCTATTGAAAGAGTTAAATTTACTGTTGCTTTCCTTTCTTGGCTTGATTTGCACATTTTTACACTCTTTGAAAACAAATGGTATACTATGAAAGATGGATGGCCAATGGGCTTACCTATCAGTGGCATTTTATCTAATGTCTACCTAAATAAATTTGAGAGCTCTATAATACCAAAATATTACAATACCACCCATGATTTTACATATATTCGGTAAGTGGATGATATATTATTATTACCTCTATGGATAATATTTTATACATCCAACAAGAACTTCAAAATTTATCTAATCTATCACTTAGCATTGTATATGAAAATAACAACAAAGCAATCAAATATCTTGACCTTTCATTATCAAGAAATAATAACATGATAGATTACAAGATGATAATTAAGCCTTTTGAAATTAGAAGCTGTATTCACCCTAAATCTAACTCACCTGCATCACACAAATTTGCTGGTTTAAATTCTTTCTTATTTAGAAATTTGCATCTCTGCAAATATGAAGCAGACAGAAAAGAAAATCTGAATAATTTTATTAAAGATTTAATGACAGCAGGTTTTAAATTTAAATCTATTAAAAATAAAATTACTAAATTCCATAATAAAATAAATAATATTGTACCATGTATTCAACTTCCTAGAATTACCATTCCTTACATTTCCAAAATATCTAACAAACTAATTAAAGCATTAATCAATAAGTTTAAAATAGGATTTAGAACTCCTCCTAATTCTAACAGATTGATCAACAACTCAAAAGATCATATTGATCGATCATTCACTCCACATGTAGTATATTCCATTTCATGTCCTCAAGAAAAATGCATCGTTGTATATTATGGTGAAACTAAAGCTACTATTAATACTAGACTTGCTCAACATGTGTACACTTACAATAGAGCTCAGAACAACAACAATACATCTTCTGTATTTTTGGAGCATTCCATGAAATCTGGACACAATTTTACACCTGCCAATCTTGTAATTATATGCATAGAATCAAATGATCATAAGTAAAAAATAAAAGAAGCATTTTATATTAATGGAAATTTTAATGCTATAAATAGAAAAGACCCTTCTTTGATATATCGAAGAAATGGGCCATGTAACACGTGCTAATTTAAATATCTTTGCATAAATTTTGTTATATATTTTTAAGAAAGCTATGATTATGAGGCATGGATCCTCGAAAACGTTCAGCTTATTATTATATTTATTTATAACTTCTCTTTTAAACTTTACTTATAAGTTTTTGTGTTTATTCCATCTTAATGGATAAAATTATTTTTTTTACCAAATATTGCTTGAATAATTTAATAAAATTATTATCATATCCGTGCGATATTTTAATGTAATAATTTAAATACTTGGCAGGAATATAAACTTGCTCAATTTGAATTTGAAAAAAAAAACAGACTTTAAATATGAAGTGTTTAACTTAACTTTACCAGGCTGAAGTAGCGTCATAATTAACTGGACAAAAAAAAAGTTAAAGACAATATTAATTAACATTTTTTGCGGCTTTCAATCAAAAAAAAAAAAAATGTAACTCTCAACATTACTAGCAGCTTATTCACGGAAAAAAACAACAGAAAGATAAAAATATATAACTAAATTTTACAATTCTTACACAAAACAATCCTGAATATATATATACCATAGGTGTGGTGTGTCGCTGAGGTTGATTATTTGACATCTTATAACCAGCATTTTAACTTTTTTTAAAAAAAAAACTTCAGCACTTTGCCTAAATGTAATTCTCATTTACATTTTAATCTGCCAATGAAAACAATCAATGTCTTAGTAATAAAATAAAAATAAAATTCCAATTTATAAAATATATATATTTAAGTACTAGGTAAAATATAAATGCAAGATCTTATTAATTTCTCCACTATCATATATATAATTAGTTTTTATCTTTCATTAGTCCAGAAAAATCTTATTTTAGGTCTATATATATACTATGGAGACTACTAAAATGAATTCTAGAACTAACAAATTTGGAAATGAATACTTAACTAAAATAAGATTTTCCAACAATATATATATGTTTTATAAGACACAATAATCAATTATCAATTAAATTCACTTTTTCGTTTATTTGTAACTTCAACAGAGGGATATTCACTACTATATCGTTGTGCAAGTATTTTTCAATTTTGGTATAAAAAACTTTATTATTGGTGTTTTTGAGTGTTGTGCAACTAAAGATAAATAACTTATCTTGCTTAGAAGTGAACTTTTTATAGATAATTTCTAAAATTTAGACTGTTAATTTAATTAATTTTCCATCGCAAAAGGTTTAAGTTTCTGCCCAACATGGATGCCCAGTGAGTCAGCAAAAAATGTGATAAAACAAGCAAAATAAAAAATCATATTACAATTCTCAATGGAAAAGTGCAGGTGCAGGCTCCAAAACCAGCTAGTATTTTTTCAAATGTAAATAAAAATGCACAGGAAAATCAAGAAAATCCAAAGGGAAAAAGTTGCCTTAAAAGCAAAAAATCTGTTATTAGCAAAAATAATCGCGAAACCGGAAGTGAAGATATTAACCCCAAAAAAATCATGGCAAAACACATGCTAACAAAAAATTAAGTTGACAATTTTGAAGATAAAGGCCTTATGAAGGTTATTTCAAAAAATCAGCAAGATCCAACCAGAAATAAGGAAGCTACTCATCCCATTATAAACCCAAAGTTACCTAAACTGCTAAATGGGAAACAACATGTTAAAATTGGCTCAAGTGATAGCGCTGAACCGAAAATGACTGATTTTAAGGCAAAACAAGATGTTTTCAGCCAAGAAAACGCGAGATATCAACAAGAGATGACTAAGACAGCTAATCTAAATAAAATTCTTGAAGAATTAAATAATAAAAAGGCTGAAAAACCTGTAACAAAAACTAAAAAGGATCAAAATGAAGTTAATATTCACCACCAAAACTTCACAAAACAAGGCAAAGTTAAAGAAATACTACAGGTAGGTGGTAAAGAGCTGTAGTGGAAATGGTAATCAGGCTCAACCCACAGCGATGGAAGAAAATAATGTGAAGGCTTCAGGGAAAGACATGGACATCACTAACAGTTATACAGGCTCATTGTATGCTGATAAGGTGAAAAGTAACCAAAGTGGTCTGTATCAAACAGTTAGACATAGATTTAAAGTACCAGAAAAATGTGAAGAACTAAATACTGGAAACAGTAACAATGTAAAAGCCACAAAATTTCAACTTCGAGATTTTGATGAGAACTTCCTATTAGGTGAAAATGAGTCTTCTATACCCAACTTATCACAGGAGAATGGGATGTTAAACTCAAAAGACTATGACATGGTGAACTTTGAGTTAACAAAAGAATTCCTAGTAGTCTTAATTCTTTTTCCAATTATAAAAATGAATGTACATTAATATTATCGACTACCAATAAAAAATGCCAACTTTTCCAGTTTCCCACCAACAAGTTCTTCTTACTAGTGAAGAAGTTACACCTGGAGGATGCTGTGAAATGTGTTTACCATCATCCAAACAGCCGCCATTTTGTGGTCAAATTTCACAATGTCCTCCAGAAGGAGCTGTTCCATAGAAAGCAAATGTTTCTTGGAAATAAATTTCTAGTTAAGATAGACTTGTCTCGATCCAAGATGGTCTATGGTACCATCCATAATTGTTATATTAATTTTGATGATCGTGATCTGCAAAAGCTACTTGAGAAGTTTGGAACAATCACGTCATTTCAATATCTGTCAAAACATAATGAGGAAAAGAGGAAAGAACAAAGAGAATATAATATAGATAAAGCCAAACTACCAAATGGAAAATGGTTGCATGATTTGATGTGGTGTAATCAAAGGCCAAGATGTAACATAAAACTGCAGAAGATAAAAGAGATATGTAAATTCAAATTAAATTATAATCAATATAAATAATGACTAAAGCAAATGTAATAGAGCTGTAATCTAATGCAATCTGTAGAATCTGTATCACAATAAATATTTCCTTAATAAAAAAAAAAACAGTGAAAATACTACATAAAAAATATTATGTTCATAAGATTTGTTATTCTTCTAAAAATTCCATTATAATTATGAATTCCAAATTGACATGTAAAGTTAAACTTCGAAATCTTACGTTATAAAGTTAGCAATCAAATGAAAATGTTTGCAGCACTGGAGCTGGAATTCTATCAATTAATAATATTCTGACTTATGGACAGGTCCAGAGAGCAATTACAGCACAAATTCACCCATTTCTCCTCATTGTCCAGCTCTTCAATTCCACATATTTCTTCCCATCTCTTACATCATCGAGCAAAGACCAATCTTTTCCATCCTTTCTTCTTGTTTTTATTCACCATCCCCTCCAGAACATTTTTCATTTAAACTATTCTTTGTTCTTAACATATGATCAATCCAGTTTCTCTTTCTACCTCTAATTTCCTCATCTTTTTTAATTTATTCTTTTAAAATCTTCATTTGTCATTTTATTCATCCAACTAATTTTTTCTGTCCTTCTCCATGAATATATCTCAAAGGCTTACAATCAATTCCTAATTTTTTAAATTCATTGTCCACATTTCATAACCATACAATATCATTTAATTAATCTTTTTACTTACTTCTCTTTTCAAAGGTCCACATAATATTTTCTTTCTCTTAATAAATGCCTCATTTGCTAAGGTTATTCTTTTTTTAATTTCACTTCTTCCATCCTCATTTAAGCAATTACCCAAATATGTAAATCCATTTACCTGTTGAACAATATTATCATAGATTTCAACTTGCATTCTTTTTTGTATTCCTCCCTATAGATAACACTTGGTCTTCTTAACATTAATCTTCATTCCATATTCCATACATCTTTCATCCAAAGTATTCAACATATTCTGAAGACTTTTTACACCTCATCTATAAGAATTATATCATCTCCAAATCGTATACATTTTATTATTCCATCTTCAACATTTGCTTTCCCACAGTCTAAATATTTATTTAACATATCTTCTACATAAACATTAAAAAGTGCAGATGACATACTGCATCCTTGCCGAATTCCTCAACCTATATTTACTTTATCAATATCATTATTCTCCAGTCTAATTCTTGTTGCCACCCAGATAGATATTCGAAATACTCCTTTATTTTTAGATGGTTGTAAATTTCTCCCAGATTACACTATCAAATGCTTTTTTCCAATTCCTAAACATATAATAATTCCTTTTATCTTTTTCAATATATCTCCCTGTAATTGTTCTAATAACACCAATAGCACTTTTCCCTTTCTGAAAACCACCTTCCCATAAATTCTTTGACTTAAAAAATCCTCAATAAAATTTTAGAAACATGAGATAACAAATTTATTATCTTGTATTTTTCACATTTAACAGCTTTCTTCTTTTTAGCAATTGATTGAATAAATGAGGATTTGATGCAATACCTATAGAATTTTGGAAAGAAAAAATATATCAAATTGCAAAGTCAAACTATTTGCTTAGTAATAATTTTTTCATTTCTTTCCAAACTTCTACAGGTATTGCATCAAATCCTCATTTATTCAATCAACTTTATTACTTCATTTGTCAATATATCCATATCTTTATTATCTATTTCATTACTTCAACATCTTCTTAACTTTCAAATTCACAATTAATTCAATTATTTTTATTTTTTAAATAGAGAATGAAGATATTCTTTCCATCTTTTCAGTATATCATCACTATAATTAATCTCTTTCTATTCTTATTAGTTATTCCCCCCCCCCCCCCCCCCTTTTCTTTTTTCTCCCCCCCCCCCCCCCTTCCCCCCCCCCCCCCCCCCTCCCTCCTTCCCCCCCCCTCCCTCCCCCCCCCCACCTCCCTTTCTTTTATTTTTTTTTTCCTTCTTCAATCCTATACCAATGCTTATCAGAACTATCCATATATTCCTCATTTTTAGTAATTCTTTTTATTATATTTTCATATATTAAACCACAACTACCTTTCTCCATTTCTTTCAAATTAAGCCCCATCTTAAATAACTTTCACCTCTTTTTATTTTTTTATACTCAACTTTGATTTAGTCATAACCAAATTATGATCAGAGTTTATACCTGCACCAGGCAAATCTCACAAAAACCAATGCTTATCAGAACTAGTCATATATCCTCATCTTTAGCAATTCTTTTTATTATATTTTCATATATTAAACCATATCTTTCTTTCTCCTTTTCTTTAAGTCCATCTTACATATCTTTTCCCTCTTTTTAAGCTCAACTTTAATTTAGTCATAACCAAATTATGATCAGAGTTTATATCAGCACCAAGCAAATCATGCAAATCCTTACTAGCATTTTGTCTAATTTGATATTCTCTATCACCTGGAGCTTTCCATGTATACAATTTCTTGGATAATTTTTAAAGCAAGGGTTTGCAATTATAAACCTATTCTCCTAACAAAATTCCACAAGCTGTAAATTTCTTTCATTCCTTTTTTCCAACACTATAATATCAAAGAAGTTTTCTTTCCTTATCTTTCTTCACAACAGCATTCCAGTGACCCAATATCAATATACATGCACTTTTACCATCATATTATATCATTTCCTCTATTTTTTAATATTGCTCATCAATTTCAATATATGATTGATAGCGAGTATATAAACTTGCATATTCCCACACTATTCCAAATTTTCCTTCCAAGAGCATTGCCAAGTCCATTTATGGCTCTATTACCACAAGAATAAATTATCATTCTCACTATTTATTTCTCCACATCCCACCAATCTCACTTTGCTTAATCATATATATTATTTATTTTCCTTTTCAAATTTTACAATTTCCCTGCTCTTCTCATTGATATTACCTTACCTGGTACTAATTTTCAATGTGACTTCTTTCAATGGTTTATCTTTATAAGGATTTGACAAATTTATTACCTGCCAGGCAAGACATCAAACCATTCTTAGCAAGGTTTCAACTCCAATCTGAATTAATCTTTTGATCGTATTCATAACAAAAAAGACAAAGAAAATTATAAGGTAAAGTGGTTTCCCATTGCCTTCTTTGCCTAGCAATAAATAAACTTCATTACAAGCTCAATGTGCTTATTATATCTCATGCATACACCTATTGCTTTCCACTTCACTATTATTACCAATAATGATCTTCCACCAACTTGGAAGATTGCTGTTGCTGATCAATCATCCAGCAGAGTGTTGACTTATTTGATGGAAATCAGCTCTTATCATTACACATTCATCAACATAGGAACTATGATATTTTATAGAAGTACACCACTGACCCCTTCAGCACTTCCTGATACTTAGTATTGTTCCATTGTTAGTGACTGCTTTTTGTGTTTACTTTGTCTATTTACAGCTAACTTTCATATCTAGAGACCATACCCCTATCTACAACCTTGAAATACTCTGGGTGATACAGGAAACATGCCTTGAAATCCAATTCCGCACAGTTCTAGAAGTTATATATTTCAATTTGTTTACATTAAAGAAGACTGGGTAGGGATTCTCATATTTGTAAGATTTTTTATAAGTTCCATTATGCAAAGTTTGATAATATATTTCACTAGAGAGATTTTATTTATGCTCTTCAGTCCAGTTTAGAGTTACAATGTGTACATTCAATTAGTAATGATTAAATGAAAATGTTTTCAACATGATTGGTGATAAAATTGCTTTGATTTGTTTAGACTAAAACATGTTTTTATATACATATAAAGATTAATTATGCTTTTAAAAGTTTGTTTATAGTTTTCATTAGAAAAATACTGTTTATGCTTTTCAAATTTACTTGTACAATATTAAATACATAAAATTTATATTTTTGATTTTGGATTATATTTTTCCCATAGTTGAATAGGATGATAACTTTCTTTAAAAGCTGTACCTGAAACAGATTACTTCTAAATATATATATTTTAATGTAACCTACAAAGAAATAATTATGATAATGAATAATCTTTTGGAAACAACATTTATTATAATTAATAATATGCTGCTGCATTGCAGTGAAACTTTTATATAATAATTTGTAGGCTTTTTTTAATATTATAATTTCATCATCACATGATCACTATCTCATACTAGCACATAATTGTTATTAAACAAAGCTCCTCACTGATGAAGGACACAAGCCAGAAACTAGTCTGGGGATATTGGATGAGTAGGCACTAGATAGAGATTTATATGCACAAGCTTTCTGGCATCCATTGATTGCTCTTGTTGGTACAAGATGGCACTACTGTATGGAGAGTTTTGCTTTGTTTAATTATAATTTCATCAGACTAGGTGCTTTCAGAGCTCTTGTTACTCCATAATCATAGCATATTGTAAATGTATTCATTAAAATCATATATGCAAATATTTATTTACTTTATCACATCTTTTTTTTCAAAGTAAAGTTTCAAATTATTAATCTCTCTCTTTTTTTAACTGTTCATTTACATACAAACAGTGTCTCAGCGAAAAGATGACTGAAACTTACATATTGCCTGCATAACATATGCCATGTAGTGATATAGTTCAGTCATTCACTTCAAAATTTCAAGACTCCCAGCATGGATGGATGATGACTTATGACATGAAATGTGACTGTGCATTTCATACTTCTGTCGATCATTTTCAATGCTCCCCCTGCTCTCATAAAATCTTGCAAACCAATTGAAAATATTCTTGCAAGTCAAGATTTCTTTATCATACACAGTTTAAATCATTTCAAATGTTTTGGAAGCATTTCCTCCTAATTTTAAATAAATTTGAATGTTAATGTGTTGTTCTATAATGGGTTAAGATATGAATCATACTATTATATTTCATGTCATAGCTCAAGATCCAAACACACTAAAACCTTAATTTTTTTTTAATGATAAATAGCTAAAACATATCAATATACATACATTTATTCAGAGATAGAACTTCAGGAAGTTTGTAAAGAAGACCAATTATTAGGAACCTTTAATTGGAACACACCATGCATACATATTTTTTCAGCAAATAAGTACTTATTTAATTTCAAAATGATAAATTGCTAAACAAATAAAAACTTTTATATTTACCTATAATATTGAAAAAAAAAAAAAACCAACCTATGGTAGTATTAATCAGGAATAATAAAAGGGAAGTAAAATATATGGAGAAATAATAACAGATATCACTGCCACTGCTGAGATAATTTTTAAAAGACTAAAACAAAACTGTGCTGGACAATTCAATATATTTTATAACTAAAGTTCTACATTGTATCTAAAAGATTTTTAATAAACCCACTAAATTGCTTGAAAACATTAAAATAAAAAGTTATGAATTATAAGAATTGGAATAAATTTCATGAAATGTCTATCAGACAGTGAAATAATAATGGGTGATAATGATAATAATAACAATAAAAAACAACTCATATTTCCTTTAAGAATATTAATGAATTTAAGAACCACATATGTGTATTATATAATGTCATCAGTAGAAAATATCATTTTGTTTTAAATATGCTTAAAATGATTTGCATAAAGAATCAAAATATTTAAATTTCATATGCCTGTATTACTAATAACATTCACAACTAAAAACAGTACACATATATGCGTTACAATATTTCATTAAATATTTCAGAAATTTAATATGATGTAAACAAAGAAAAGTGTGGGTTATTTCTATATACATAACTAGAGATAATTTTAGTAGAGTTGTTGCTAAAAAAACCATCAATTACTATTGATAGTAGTAAGGCTAAACAATTTTTCTCTAGTATCCCATAATAACTTTTTTGGCTTTAATTTAATTAGAAGTAAAATGTTTTTTTTTTACTTCTAACCTAAGTTGTTCTATGAATTTAAACCTCATTAATCCTAGATTAACATTAGGTCTGACAATAGTAATTAATGATTTCTAATAACATCTCTGCTAAAGTTATCTCTAGTTATGTATATGGAAATAGACTTAAATTTTGCTTTCTTTACAATATAACATTTGTATATATCCATTTTGAATTGGGTTTATTTATGGATAATGATTTGTAGCACTAATTTTGTAAACATTTAATTCTGTGTTAGTAATTCATTAAAGCTTACAAATTAATTATTACATTAAAAATGTTTATACAGAAGCAAACATACTTACAAAACTAGCAAAGATAAAATAACTTTGTATTAATGAAAAAGTAGTACTTCAAATGCCAAAACAAAAATTAAGAACAAAATTTTCTTTAACATAGAAACAATAATGATGAAATTAAAAAAAGGCTTGACTTAAAAATAGTCCAAAAATTTAATATAGCAATTAAAAAAAATCATCTGATAAAATTGTGATTCAGAATTTCAAATTAAATATTATATTGCTTTCGCATTTTTAAATTTACAATGACTTTTATTATTACACTTGATCCTTACAATTATAAATGTCTACCAGTTTTTTTCAGAGCTATAACTGACAAATGTGTTCTATTGGTTATATAAACAATAGCTAAAAAGAATTATATAATTTTAGTTTATAAATAAGAAGATATGTATCTATGGGTGCATATTACGTCTATACAACATATGATATAACTAATATATATTTGTCAATTAAGATGCTAGCCAATCAACACAAAAGAAAAACACTAATAATAAAAGTTATAAATTATAAAGGAGTACTGTACTTTATTTTAAATAAAATTAATGCAGAATTCCTCATATGAAGCTGACCATCAAGTTATATTTTTTAAGGCCAGAAAAGAACTAAAACTCTAAATTTTAAATAAAAATACTAATACTGTATGTCTTTTAGATAATAACTCTTTAAAAGAAGACCCCAGATCTAATAACTATATAAAAAAGATATGTTATTTTAGAGATGTGTTAGTAAAAGACACGAAATAAGTCACTTCTCAAACATACTTGGTAAAATAATTTCTTGTATCAAATAATTCTAAAATTATTTTAATTAGTTTCAGACTTAATGTGAAAGGAATCATATAACTTTTGTGAAGTTGAATTCATTCTAAGATTCTCAAAGCTTCTATATTTTCCATGACATATTTGGTATATAACCACACCAAGTAACTTTTATTTATAAGTATGTTTTATAGGAATATTTATATAATTTCTTTCAATAAAATATAACTATGCAGCTGATTATGCTGTTACAAAAATGAGAATAACTGGCTTATATATATATTTAAATCAATCATATTCATTTAAAGTCATATTTTAAATTACTTTATATTATTTAATAGACATTTATGAAATGTTTTAATTTACAACCTATCAACATTGATTCAAATAATGAAATATATATGTACAATTATATATATAATTGAACAAGAAATAACTGTGTTGAGTTTATTTACAGTTACTCTCTGATCAGTTACATACAATACAATTTATTTATTATTAACATGTATATATACACACATATCTATGAGATTTGATCAGAAAATGCTGTATCTATGGTTGAACTATAAAAATGCTGTTGTTAAATGTCAAGAAAGAATAGTTAAAAATTGATCAATTTTATTTTGGCTTCAAACTAAACACATAGTAGCCAATTAATGACATTCACTTTATTGTTATACTTATTTGACTTTACATTATGATTCGCCAATCTAAACAAATGATCTATATTATAATAGGATAATGATGGCATTCTACCATCCCTTATGATTGAATGTTGATCATGATAAAAAATATTCATGCTAAGATGTTTGCGAGGATAATTTTAAAAATTTCAACTTTACTTGAACAAAAACTTTATTAATTTTGTCTCTCAGATTGTCAATGTAATTTTGATACTATATAAGATTATTAAATTTTTTAATTATGGCATCTTCAGATAGATTTTGAGACAAATTTTTAATGTTATCATAATTTCACTTTAGAAATGCAAATACTCATGAACCACTTAATTAGATTACCATCTCTATTTAAAATTTATTTATATGTATATATTACATAGGAATCTCTGGCGATAATGATAATTTATGCAGATAAATATTGCATCAGATGACAGTTAATAATCTTAGAATATTATATCATCCTTAGGATGTAATCTTGTTTCACTGGACTTCGTAAATGACGACATTATTATTATTATTATTATTATTATTATTATTATTATTATTATTATTATTATTATTATTATTATTATTATTATTATTATTATTATTATTATTATTATTATTATTATTATTATTATTATTATTATTATTATTATTATTATTATTATTATTATTATTATTATTATTATTATTATTATTATTATTATTATTATTATTATTATTATTATTATTATTATAATAATAATATTCTTTTTGACTAGATTAAATCCAGAAGTTACGTCCAAAGATGTGATTGCTTATATAACAGGAAAGTTAGATACAACAGTGGTATGTCATAAGTTTATACCTGCAAATAAATTTTATTCCTCATTTTATATTTCTGTCAAAGAAAATGACATGAGTGAAATAATTAATTCAAATTTTTGGGCGTCAGGCATTTATATATATCCATTTTATGGGAAATTAAATAATGATTTAATTGTTAATGAACAAATAAAGGATCAGGTAGTTGAGGATAATATTAGTAATGTATAATGGATTATTGCATTTATAAAGATTGTAAAAGAATATATAAAAATTCTTCACATAATAATGGTAATAAGAAGTTAATTAATAAAAGTAACATTTTCTGTTGTTATATGCAAAATGTTAGAGGGTTAAGAACTAAATGTCAGTTATTGAAACATGCTGTTTTTGCAGAAGAATATGATTTAATAGCCTTGACAGAAACATGGTTGAATGATCAATTTGTTACTGATCAGATTGTGGATCATAGATATTTACTATATAGACATGATCATGTAAATTCGAAGCTTTCAAGAGGTGGAGGTGTTTTTTGGCAGTTAAAACAACATTGTAACCAAGCAAGTAAATATAGAACTGAATTTTGTTGATTCTATTTGGATTGAAATGATATTAGGATTTCAAATGTTTCTGGTTGGGAATATATATATATTCCTCCTTATATTAATATAATTGAACTAAATAATGATTTGGAGAAATTGGAAAAATATTTACTTAATTACAAGCACAATATTTTGATTTGTGGTGACTTTAATGCACGATATGTAATGACAGCAGATGAAGTAACTGGATTATGCAGTAATGAAATAAATAAAGGAAAAAGAATTATAGAATTTATGAATATAACTGGTGTCGTACAAAGAAATCAGTTAAAAAATAATAATGGATGTGTTCTAGATTTTATATTAATTAACTTTAATGATGTAGATGTGAGGCATAGTGTACAGCCATTATTGAAGGAAGACTCTCATCATCCAGCAATTGAGTTTTTTGTTTATGTCAAACACATATCATTAAATAAGGGTATGATAACTTCAAATAGAAATTATAAACTTGGTGATTATTATAATTTATATTATGACATCAAGTATGCTGATTGGGACCAAATATATTGTTCCACAAATGTAAATGAGGCAGTACATCTGTTTCAAAAAATTATGCAAAACATTTTAAATAATAGAATACCATTATGCTATGAATCATCTAAAAAATATCCTCCTTGGTTCTCTAAGAAATTGATTTGCATTTACAAAAGAAAACATAAGCATCATAAGTTGTTTAAGAAATCAGGATCAATAATATGTTATAATAACTTTATAAATTTTAGAAGATTATTTAAAACAATAGAAAAAATTGATTTCAAAAGATATATTGTGAAACTAGAGGACAATATAAAGTGCAATTCAAATTACTTTTGGTCATTTATTAAAAAGCATTCTGGTGTAAAAAATAAAATGTCAATTGACAATGGGAGTCTTACAGCTGATGTTTTTGCCAACTATTTCTCATCATGTACAGAGAAAAATGTGCCATCTAAATCATATATAGTTAAATTTGCTTTTAAAAGTAATGATTTAATAGTTATTGACTCATTAAATTATAATGACATTTTATTAGCAATAAAACAGCTTAAAAATAAAAAAAGTTGTGGATATGATATGCTACCTGTTTTTATTTATAAAGGATGTGCTGAACTGCTAGCTCCAGTGCTTTGTTATATTTTTAATATCTCTTTATTCAGCAGGGTATTTTTCCTGATTCTTGGAAAGTTGCAAAAGTTATACCAATACCAAAAGTCAAATCAAATGATGTTAGTAATTATAGACCTATTTCATTATTATGTATATCTGGAAAAATCTTTGAAAAATGTGTGTATAACAAGATAATAGATAAAGTATGCAAATCTTTATCTAAAACACAACATGGTTTTATCCCAGGTAGATCTGTTGAGACTAATTTGATACATATTCAAGATGCTATTGCAAATGCAATTGATAACAAATTACAGCTAGATGTGATTTATTTTGATTTAAGCAAAGCATTTGACTGAGTAAATCACTCTAGATTGATTAGTAAGTTGCACAAGATTGGTTTTAGTTGTGAACTTTTGCAGTGGTTTGTATCTTTTGTCTCAAATAGACCTAATTTTGTATCTTTTGGGTCTGCAAAATCATACACATATTTTAGTAATGCTGGAGTGCCTCAAGGAAGTATACTTGGACCACTGCTTTTTTCAGTTTATTCTTTGGATATAGAGCAGTGTGTAAGTGGTTCTGACATTCTCAGCTTTGCAGATGATATTAAACTATATAAAACTATTAAGAATTTTGATGATCAGAAGATTTTGCAGTCTGATATCAAGAATTTTCAGGATTGGTGTGTGGAAAACTATATGGAAATTAACATTGAAAAATGTTGTGTCATATCATTTTCTAAAAAATCAACTACAAGTCTGTTTAATTATACACTAAACTCAAAAAGTATTTTAAGAAAAGAAGATCATAAAGATTTAGGTATTATTTTTAATAATAATGGAACATTTAATAATAATATTCAAAATATTATTACAAAAAGTTATAAAATAATGGGTTTAATTCTCAGAAACTGTAAAATGTTTAAGAGAAATACATGTGTGTATTTGTTTCATACATTGGTCTTACCTATTTTAAATTATGGATCTTTGATCTGGAACTCATATAAATTAAATAATAGATTAGCACTGGAAAAGGTTTATAAAAAAATTTTCAGATACATTAAATCAGAAATAATATGTGACAACAATGCACTCTACAAAAGATGAATCTATACTGATATGAAGTATTTTAAAAAAATTACATCAGGTATAATAGATGTGAGAAGTTGCCAAACAACATTATCATTTAAGCTAAAGATAAAGGATACAAGATCAAAAAATATGTATAATATTCCAAAATTTAAAAGTGAAACATTAAAAAATTCAGCATTAGTAAGATTACCTAGATTGTACAATAAATTCTTTAATGCTGTTAATATATTTGAAACAGATGATAGAACATTTAGGACTACTGTGCAAAAAACTCTGCGAATGCTTTGTGAACTAGATTAGCTGTGCACTTTTTGTTTGGATGTAAAATCTGTTAAATGTACTAAATTAAATTAAATTATTATTATTATTATTATTATTATTATTATTATTATTATTATTATTATTATTATTATTATTATTATTATTATTATTATTATTATTATTATTATTATTATTATTATTATTATTATTATTATTATTATTATTATTATTACTACTACTACTACTACTACTACTACTACTCAAGACATAGTAATAAGAATGTTGGTAATAGTAAACTTTATAGATTAAAATTTTTTGTTGAGTTGGTTAGTTTAATTCAACTTAATAGTATTATTAATTTTAGGGGTGGTATGTTGGATTTATTGTTTAGCACTAAGAATGATTTGAAGTGCAAAGAGGCTGATCAAGCTCTTTTGCCCCCTAATCCTTATCATCCACCTTTGGAATTTGTAATAGATGGTTCGCATGAACATATAAAGCCTATGGTAAATAGTAAGAGAGATTACAAACATGGTGACTATTATGGCCTTTATAAAGCTTTTGAGGACATTGATTGGAATGTAATTTTGATGGAAAATGATCCAAATATAGCGGCAAATAATTTTGTTGGTATAGTTCAAAATTGTCTAGATCAATATATTCCTGTTAGGCATTATTTAAATACTAATAACAAATATCCTAAATGGTTTTCTAGGGAATTGTGTAAGGGCTTAAATAGAAAGCACAAATATCATAGGTTATATAAACTAACTAATGATAAAGAATTGTATAAGAAATTTAGTGGTTTGCGTGCTTATACTAAAACTCTTATGAAAAGAGATTATAATAATAATTTAAATAGAGTTGAAGAAAATTTTAGGAATAATCCACAAATGTTTTGGAATTATATAAAAGATCTTAATATTGTTGGAAGTAAAAGTTGTAGATATAATGTAATTAGGCCTTCTATGGATGATCTAGTCAATCATTTTACTAATATGTACTTAGATACTTCAAGTAATGATAATATGGTTGATATTAAATTTAATAAAGAGAGTTTTTGGAATATAGATGTTAATAAAATTGCAATTCCTGAAGTGTTTACTGCAATTTCTAAACTTAAATCGAAATCTTCTATGGGATATGATAATATTCCTAATTTTATTATCAAGGGTTGTGCTGAATGTTTGGTAGCACCATTGCATTATATCATTAATTTATCAATTGAGAAAACTATTATTCCTGATATATTTAAGATAGCTAACATTATACCAATTTTTAAAAAAGGGGATAGATCTGATTCTGGTAATTATAGACCCATTTCAATTCTGTCACCTTTTGCTAGAATTTATGAAAGGTGTATTTATAGTAATATTATTGTAGATATGATTAAGGTATTACCTAGTTATCAGCATGGTTTTTTACCTGGTAGATCTGCTGAAACTAATTTAATGGTGATATCTGATCATATTGCTCATGCCTTATCTGATCAGAAGCAATTAGATGTTGTATATTTTGATATGACTCAGGCATTTGACAAAGTTTCATATATTAGACTTTTGTATAAACTTAAAATGTTGGGTGTTAGTCCTCATTTAGTTGAGGGGTTTTCCAATTATTTGAGGGGTCGAAAATCTTATGTACATATGGATAAAACTAATTCTCTTTTTTTTGATAATATGATAGGTGTTCCTCAGGGTGGAATATTAGCACCATTGCTTTTTAATGTTTATATGTGTGATCTTGATCATAGCATAAAAAATAGTATGATACTTACTTATGCTGATGATTGTAAGTTATTTAAAAGAATTATTACTTATAGTGATCATATTGACGTTCAAAAGGATATAGATAGTTTTATTATATGGTGTAGGTATAACAACATGGAGATTAACATTAATAAAACATGCATTGTTTCCTATACTAATAAAACTGAAAAATCTGTTTATCAATATAAAATTGAGAATGGTGTTATTAAATATAAAGAGACTGTATCTGATTTAGGAATTATATTTTGTAGCAATTTTACTTTTAGTGCACATATTAAATGTATTATTAATAAAGCATACAGAAAGATGGGCTGTATTTTGAGATATGGGAGAGATTTATCTATTTCCATAAAGTATAGGTTATTTTTTTCTCTTGTTGTTACAGTTTTAGAATATAATTCTTGTATATGGAACTTCAATCTGATTAATATTCAGTCTAAAATATATAATATTGAAAAAAGATTTAATAAATTAATAATGGGTGAATGTCAAACTGTCAAAACAGTATTGAAAGAAAGGAGAATGTTGAAGGATATGATATTACTGAAAAAGTTGATTGATGGGAAAATTGATGTCAGTAACTGTATATCAAAAATAGAATTGAAAGTACCTTGTCGTTTATTAAGAGAAATGCAAACTTTCAAGATTAGTATATGTAAAAATACTTTCTTTGGTAAATCAGTTATTAATAAATTGCAAATGGTATATAATCTAACTTTTAATAATATTGATATTTTTTGCGATCAATTTGTGATGAATGTTAAAAAACAACTAAATGCATAATTATGAACATATATGTATATATAATTTTATGTATTTAGCTTGTATTTGATTATTATTGTTTTTTTGTTGTTGTTTTTTTGTTTTTTTTTTTAAATTTTAATTATTATCATTGTTATTATTATTATATTTTTTTTTTTTGTGTATTTCTGTTAAAGTGTAAATGTTGAAATGCACATAATAAATGGATATTATTATTATTATTATTATTATTATTATTATTATTATTATTATTATTATTATTATTATTATTATTATTATTATTATTATTATTATTATTATTATTAGAATTGACACCAATTCAGAAGTATTAAATATTTAATGTTTTGTAAATTTGTCCGTTTATCTATGTGACAATTCTCCAATGTCAAATCTCTCCTGACTTTTTGAGTATCCCATCAAAAATTTTTATGATCCTCTTGATAATTTTTATACTAGAACTATAGAATTAAAGTAATAATAAAAAAATTGATCTATTATACCCATTGTTAACAATTAAAATACATATTTTGAATATAATGATAAAGCAAGTTTTAAGTTTCTATTCAATTCACAAAGCTCAATCAAAACATCTTTTGAAACTTTTTCAAAAATAATTTTCTTCAAAATTCATAAAACTGTATGCTAGTCAAAAGACTGATCAATAGTTATCAAATCATTCACTCAATTTGTAAGTGCATCAGTTTTCAGAAAACTTCATATTTTAAAAAATTGACAAACACATTCAATGACTTTATTCTTTAGATGTAAGATTTTCTGTTTCAATGACTTTTTCTTATGAATAAACTTGGTGAAGTCACTTAAGATGACATCCTGGTTTAACATTAATTCTTACAAAAACATTATCAAATTGTAAAGTGTATTACCTGGCTTGTTTATTAACACAATAATCAATACTTTGCTATGAATGTTCAATAAATTCATTCTTAAAATGATAATAATACTGGACATGTGATAAAATATTGTGTATACAACAAAGAAGATGAATTACTCATATGTATTGCACAATTTAAAACAGCAAGTAGAATTAACAAAGATAAAAATTTGTGGATTAAAGCTCAATTTTTCTTTTCAAACACTTGTCATATGACTTCTAATCAACTAAACATATATAAACATTACGCATTAATTGTGCTTTTTTTATTTAAATTTATATAATCAAATAATTGCAATTGCTCTTTCAGTAATATGTTTTTTTGTTCCATTTTACAAACCACAATGATTTTTACTTTATTACTTTAGCTATAAAACTCACCCACTCATGGACAGACACCTTTGCAACGAGTTTTATTGATTTATCCCAAATAATCCCCCCCCCCTTCATATCTTGACTATTTCGTTAAAATCTCTCAATATAAAACAGTAATGTAATATGTCACTAAATAGCATATTTAATATTATCATAAAATTTTTTTTTTTTTCATTGTTTCATATATAACAGTCCATAAAGTGAATTACTGAATATGAATGACTTAGATATTAACACTTAGTGAGATAGTAGAAAATCATATATAATATAATAAATTAAAGCCATATTAATATATCTTCATATAAATGCACTGAGAATAAATTAAAGTTGTATTTAATACTATCACTATTTTTCCTATTACATTTCAGCAATATAATTATCTTAGTTTTTTTCTATTATATATGCGAATGTATAAAGATTTTAATTATAAATAAACTTTTTTATCTTCACGGATCTTTATTAACAAAGTAGATGCATTGCAAGATATCAGGAGAAATTTATTAGCTGGAGGTTATAATTATCGATTGGATTTATTTCTTTTTTTATTAAAGAGGTATTCATTTCTTAAGATAATCACATTTATTTAAATTAATGCATGTATACGAACCTTTATCAAATGACAATTAATAATTAAGCATACCACAAAATTTAGTGCAGTAGTAGTGCTGGATCCTGAAACTCAAGGTTCATGGATTACAACACCAGTTCTATCATTTCTGGTAATCAAACTTATGAATTCCCAAGCAAATAAATCTTTCAATTGTTTTTACTAAGTGATTATAAATTGTTTATAAAAATAATTATTAAGATAATGTATAATGGATATAAAATAAATTTCTGGGTAAACTATTTTGAGTCAGCTAGTTATCAATGATGATTTTTCCTGGTATGAAGCAATATTACTATAAATACTTTATTCTGTTTCTTTTGGCCAGAGTTGTCTGCTGTAAAATTGAGTAATCAGTAAATATTTTATAGTAATGCTACTTCCAAATCCCGAGACTAGTTCATATTGAACTTCATCAATGAGGATTGGTAAACCTTGCATTTGACAAGCACCTTTAGTTCTTTTAAATTATCCAAAATAAAAAACTCATATTTATTCTTATCATTCAAACATTACTTCTTTTTTCTGTTGATATTGTATTTTATTATACAATACAAATTAAAATATTCATTTTCCATATAATTTTCGCAATGTGCATTGGTAGAGTGATAAGATTCTGGAGTTCAAGTTCATGGGGCTGTGGCTCCAGTTATTACTTTTGATGCTTGGAATTTGCATAAATATTTGAGCAATGAACCATTCAATTATTATGGGACTGAACCAAGTTCAGATGCACCATATATTAATAGCTTTACTAATATAAAATTGCCAAAGTTCTTAATAGCAAAAAATAAAATTACAAAGAAATCAAGTCATGTGTCACATGACTTAATTTAACAAGCTTGTTTTACAAATGTTATATAAAGAGCTTGCAAATAAGCAGAAACCAGACTGGGTTGAGGATATTCTGCAAAGCTTGTTAAGAGCTTATTTGTGAGCTCTTTATGTAACATTTGTAATACAACCGTGTTAAATTAGGTCATGTGATATATGATTTGATTTCTTTGTAATTTTATTTTTTGCCATTAAGGCTTTGGTGATTTTATATTGCTAAAGCTATTAATATATGGTGTATCTGAACTTGGTTTAGTCCCATATGGCTATTTAACTTAGATAGCTGGATTGGAAGACATATGAATGTCTGAAAATTTCAGACTTTTTACTTAATAGTTATCCATTAGATAAAGTGCTGGGCTTGTCCTGGTATTTTTAATCTAATGCTTCAATATCCTAGCACCTCACTGAGGATGCCAGTAGCAGAAATCGATCTGGGGTTGGAGATATTCTGCAAAGCTTGTTAAGAGCTTATTTGTGAGCTCTATATAAAACATTCAATTATTATTATATTTTAAAATAAACTTTATGGACAATTTTATAGGATATTACAAAATTAGAAATGAAGATCAATACATGCAACTCAATAAATTTTGCAATACCATTAATTATTATGATTTGTTAGAAAGAGAAAAAGAAACATTATACATTTGTGAATATACTATATCATAGTCAATGTATATTAACATTTAAATAAGGAACATAGTTATAACATCTCACCATAGGTTAGAATTACTGACATATAAGAGATCATGCAGCTGCAAATATATCTGGATAAAAAAATTTTCTTTTTTTTTGTATCTAATACATTTTAAATATGTTCGGGTGTTTCTAGGATTATTGTTATAAAGGAAAATACATAATGTGCACTATACAGCATATACTATGAATGTGTTTTGACCTATTTCTGAAAAGCAAGTCTTTAGAAAAGACTTAATGATAGTATGAATTGTGATATTGATTTTCCAATATATTTTTATAATGCATGATCAACATCATGTAGGATATAACACTCAAACAAATACATGTTTTGATCCATATATTTTTCAGTGTTGGCAAAGTTTCTTTTATATTCAAGAAAATGTAAGGAGACAAAGACCATATATTTACTTTTAGCATACAATCAAAGTATTTTGGTTCAATAATTCAATACTTAACTATTATTATGCTTTTTATTAATGACAAGCATTGTAGATTTGCATCTTCATTTATATTTGGATATAGAAATGCATGAGTTTTCTAATAGTACCATTTGTCTTGTGGGAAAATATTTTATTGTTAGTTATTGATGCTGGCATTGAATGAATATATTTTGATGTGGAGATTTATCTTATCATATTGAAGGATGTCTAAAATATAGGAATAATCTTATCACAGATGATATGGAGTTGTATTTTGTATTCTAAATATATGTACTGAATGTAATTCCACACCATTTCAAGTAGTACGAAATTATAATTTCTTGAAGAAAATGAAACCCATTTTTCTTTCTCATAATAGCTTTCTACACAATGAATAAATATTTAATATAAACCATTTTCTAAAGATTATGATTTATAAATGTGATCTTAGTGATAACAAGCATGTCTTCCAGAAGTACTTTAAATATAGTGACTTTTGCTTTTGAGATGGATTCTGTTGCCAGTAAACAGTTTATCTTGTATTTTTATTCAAGTAACTATATTACTTAAGTGAGATGGAAATTTTAAATATTTCATTGGTTTGATTTAGAATGTATTCACGTCTTACCAGTATATATGTATCACAAAATATGATTTATCTTAGTTGAGTTGAAGATTATGGGAGATTGTAAATTCTTTCATGATTTTAATTAATGCATGATTTTTTGTTGTTGATGTTAGAATTGTATTATCATCCATATAAGTAAAGTAGGCTATACTATAATCTAATGTGAATATGCACGTGCCTGAAATATTTTTTTGTTGTTGTTGAAGAATAGATTTATATGTTGTAATAATCGTATTAAGATGTGATCTTTGTGGTATCAGTTAGTGTGAGTTAAAAAAGACATTTTTCCATTTAAGGTAATATGTATTTTCTTGTTTATTAGTAAATTTGTAAGTGCATATATTGAATTGTTTTTATATCAAGCTGTACTGTCATTGGACCATATTTCTTTGTATTTTGTGCAGTGGCAATGATTAATGTGAATAAAAACACTGCTCATCCACTTAATGAACATTTATTAGAAAGTAGTTACTGAACTAACAATGATAAAATGTATGGCTCCATTTTGTGTTTTAATACCTTATCAAATAATATGATTTTTTAATGAACCCATACATATAGGCTTTATTTGTTTGATTATGGATACTAATGTTTTTTCATAAATGGAACAATTACTACTGGATACAAATCCAAAATTTTATAAATTTCTTTTGAAATAAAATTAACTCTGACCACAAGATATAAATAGGTGAATTGATTTAGATATCCAAATGCCACCTTTGGTATGCCTGGTGATCCTGATGGCAAGATTCAGGCATGTTCCCAAACTTTATAAAAAATATTGTGCTTTGGGTATTAATTGATAATCTGTAGGCCCATTTACACACTGCTCCTTTTGCTAATGTATTTTTACTGTGTGAAGATCAAAATAAGAATATTATCATTGTTTATAACCATGTTTCCAATTTTTAATATCATGAGAAATCTTGATGTAGATGGTTGATCTATAACCCACTAGATGTATTACTGAACCAAATATGTGATTGGTGAATAAATAGGTTTTTTTGTTGTAGTAATATATTCTTTTAATATGTCCACATTGATTTGTTTTTCTAAATTTTATTTCAATTATTAACTGTTGTAGGGTGTACACTGTGATTCTTTTGTGTAGTTCATCAGCAAGGAGTAGAGTCTTGTAAAAGGCATTGTGAACTTAGTGATATAGTTTCGGGTATACGAAATATGTGAGTAATATTAATTTCTATAGAGAACCTAGTTATTTGTCTTTCAACTTGGCAAGTAGAATGGAGGCTTTTTTCTAGAATAGGAATTCTAAACTTATTGAATGTAAAAGTATTCCTATTGCTTTATTGCATTATATTTAATAATAAATGTAGTTTAGATTAAGAATTTCTATTACTTCTAAATAGTCTCAGAAAGGAACAGAGATTAGTTGGATTTTAAGTGTGATGTAATAATAGAAAATAGTAAATTAAATCTATGAAGAGTGTCTGCTATTATTAAATGAAACTGCATTACTTGGCAGAAACCCTTCATTTATTCACTAGTGGAATATTAATATGTAACCATTTGAATGCAAAAATAATAAATGTCATATTAAAATCTCCCACCAGAAAAGTGCAAGTTGTGAACAATAAATTTTATAATTTAAATTATTATATTCACTGCTTTATGACAAGGATATATATTTAAGCTTATAATCTTATTCTATATTGTAACTATTAGAAAACCTCCACTCAATGTGTACTACTTTAAAGAAATTAAATGAATAGGACCTCATAATAATCACTTCTGTGAAGTGATGATGCCATTCTTAAAAAAAACAGAGAACCCCATTCTATTGAAATAGAGCAAATGATTTGGGACCAGTTGTAAATCTTTGTTTCCACTTAACAAGATATATCTCATTCTGAAAAATTTAGCCATGTACAATATCTAGCCATTTTACTAATTGGAAATTTTTAGGAAATGAATTCAACCCCCCTAATATTAATAATATTTTTTTCCAAGATCTGTACTTACTTAATCTACATCTCAACATTATTTTAATATTAATATAGAAGACTTTATATAATTTTAATTTAGCTGTTTGTGTTGCATATATACCTGTGCATGTTTGTACATTATTGGTGTGTGAGAGATCAATGATATCAATGACACTATCTAAACTGCATAATCACAATCCTACCAAATGTCAGCTGTACTTCTCTTGTCCATTATATAATCTTCTGAAATGTCTAAAATTCATCAGTCTGTATTCAAGAAAATTGTTTTTTTTTTTTACTTTTTAAGAATATTTTTGTTTTGATATCTTGATTTTCACTATTGTCTTATGATGTATTTTACTTCTTCCCTGTGTTCTTTCTTGGTGTCCATTTAGGTTTTCTTTCGCTAAGATTATTATTTACATTTCTTGGAATTTGTGGAATGCATAGAATTAAAGTACCGTTGACCTCTGATGATGTTATATTTATCATAGTAAATATCATTGAATAACTTGATGAAAATGCTTTTATGACTATTATTGTGTTCTGTATAATATTTAATTTTATTTATTTCTAGATCATTGTAATTCTTTTCTAAAGAGGCAATTTCAATCTTATCTATATCATCTTAAATTTATTTTTAAGGCACTATTATGTGAGTGCATTGGTCATATTACAGCATTTGCATTTTGCGTTGGGGCAGTTCACTGCCAAACATTCAGGATGCTATACTGACAATACAGGCTTTTATTAAACCACATTGCTTCTAGATTTACAATTTGTATTGGTGTATTGCATGGATCAATATTATTATGTAGTCTCAATACAAATTCACACCCATTTCCAAATATAAAGATCAGTGTATCCTTAAAATAAATTGATTATAGAATAATAGTTACTGAAAAGCTCTATTAGCTTTTTAAAATCATTTATCAGGTAGTTTAGGTATGCATTTTTAAGAACTCTTGTATTTACATTTAGTCTATGTTGATTTACCATGATAAGTGCATAGTTTTGAAGAATAGTAATTTGCATTTTAAATCTGTTTTTTTTTTACTTACTATCCCAGAATTCCAAAACAATATGACAGTAATTTGGGTGGTCACCTACTCATAGAATGCTATCACACAGAGTATTTTCTCATAGGTTTATATAATAATTCTCTGAGAAATTTATATAATGACATGCAGTATCAGTGATAGCTAAATTGATATATCTATCAATAAAAAACTGTTTGAAGAACTTCAATAATTCCCTAGATAATGTCTAGTTAAATTTATCTGAAATATTCCATAACATTTCTTCAGTCTATGCAACAGAATAAAAAGATCAAGATTTGAAATTTATTTCAATGTAGTCTTATGAAATAGTATTTTGCTTCAAATTGTGATCTTAATTTGTATCTGTAACATCATTATCATCATCATCATCATCATCATCATCATCATCATCATCATCATCATCATCATCATCATTATTATTATTATTATTATTATACATAAAGAGATAAATATTGAAAATATAACTTTTGAGTCAGTATGGATTGAATTAGAGATAAAAAACTCAAAACTCATCATGAATTCAGAAAAAATCTTAATAGCCTGGAATTATATCTCATACAATATAAATATGAAATGATTCTTTTAGGAGATTTAAATGTTGCTTATCATGAAAACACTAAGGAAAAAGAAAATACACCAAAATTCATTGAACTGGATCAATTTATTAAACTATTAGATCCACAACAAGTAAACAAAATATTTAATAAACAAAATTATATTTGGGATTTGATATTTACAAGAATTACAGATATAATTATTAATAATTCTGAATATCCTCTAGTATCAGAAGATGTATACCATCCAGCACTAGAATTGCAACTGTCAGTGGTAACTACATTCACAGGAAAAATTCCATAATCTATGCAAATAAATGTTATGCACGAGGAGACTATTATAATCTGTATCAAGCCATTAAACATATTTCTTGGAGTGAAGTTTATGAATGTAAATGCCCATCATTAGCTACCAATATATTTCATCAAATATTGTCAGATACTGTTGATAGATTCATTCCAGTTAAGCAAAGTAGAGATATTAAATTTCCAAAATGGTTCTCTGTGAAACTAGTTCGATGTATAAAGAAAAAAAATTTTTTTCATAGATATTATAAGAAATATAAATGCTTTTTGTATTTGAATAACTATAGGAATTATAGACGCATAGTAAAAGTACTTGAAAAATATGATTTTCAAGAATATATTAAACTGACTCAAAACAAAATACATAAAAATTCAGCACATTTTGGGAATGTATTAAAGACTCATTATACTTCAGGTAGACAAAATACATGTGTAATAGATATAGAATCAAATGATTTTATGACTTATTTTTCAACTCAATGTGAACTAAATAATAACTTAATTTTGGAATATCCATTTATTCAAAATCTTATATTCAATAATGATTCCATAAACATATTAAAATTTGATTTGGATGAGATATACCATTCTACAAAATTAATAAAAAATAAAAAAAGTATTGCTTGTGATAATATACCAGTTTTTATTTATAAAGGATGCATTGAACTTTTGGTTCCAGTTTTATTGTATATTTTTAATTTGTCACTTAAAACGTCAATTTTTCCTAGCTATTGGAAAACGGCTAAAGTAATACCTATATACAAATCTGGGAAAAAATCAGAGGTCAGAAATTATAGACCTATTTCTTTACTACCTATACCATCAAGAATTTTTGAAAAATCAATTTATTACAGAATTATACATTATTTAAAAAATATTCTTCCTTATTCTTTACATGGGTTTCTTCCAGGAAGGTCAATAGAAACAAATTTAGTCCATATATCTGATGCCATAGGTAGAGCTATTGAGGCAAGAAGTCAATTGGATGTAATATATTTTGATTTAACAAAGGCTTTTGATAGAGTTGATCCATAGATTACTTCTTATGAAAATAGAGAAAATTGGTTTTTCAATCAATCCAATGAATTTGTTCAAGTCATTTCTATCTGATAGAAGCAATTATGTTTATTACAATAATAAACAGTCAAATAATATTAAATCTAGACTTGGACTACCACAGGAGAGTGTGTTAAGCCCAATATTTTTTGCTATTTATATATCAGATTTGATAACACTTATTCCAAGTAAGAGTGTGTTATGCTATGATATTAAAATTTTTCTGGAGATTAATAGTAAAGAAGATATTAAAACTTTACAAAATTATATAGATGTATTTTACAAGTGGTGCCAAGAAAATAACATGAAAATTAATGTTGATAAATGTAATGCTATGACATATTCAAGAAAAATAATGTCAATACTGAATAGTTACCATATTGATCATCTTGAAATTAAGAAAACTACTGACCATAAAGATTTGGGTATAATTTTCACAAGCAATTTTACTTTTAATAACCATATAACATATTCTGTTAATAAAGCATTTAAACTCATTAGCAGGATGCTCAGATCAAAAATTGTTTTTGATTTCCAGACTAATAAATTAATATTTAATAGTTTGATATTGCCAATTTTACACTATGGATCCATTATATGGAATTCTATAAATGAAACAAATATGAAAAAAATACAAAAGGTTTATGATAAATATTGTAAATATGTGTATAAAACGTCATTTTGTAATAATAATGAATTGCGTGTTAAGAGAATATTATCTGTGTTTTTTATATAAAATGATAAATGGCACAATAACTTTTGATAATTCAGTAACAAATGTGCTATATAAAATACCAACTTTCAATAGCAGAAATCACAAACTTTTTCATTTACCATTAATTAAACATACATGTGTAAAAAATGCACCTGTATATAGATTACAAAATGAATATAATGATATGTTTAGTGATATAGAGTTTACATCACATTTTAAAATATTTAAAAAGTATATATTAGATTCATTAAATCAAAATTTTATGTAAATTTTAATTTTAATCATTGTAAACGTTTTCTGGGCTTTGTAAGCTGTTGTTTACTAATAAATTGAATTGAATTGAATTATTATTATTATTATTATTATTATTATTATTATTATTTTGGTCTCTAGTTAAGGATTTAGGTATTACAAAAAAAAAATTACAGAATAATAATTCTAATCTAGTTGCTGATGATTTTTCTCATTATTTCTCAGAGCTTTTTAAACAATCTAATTCTTTTACTGATTTGACTGAAAATAATGATCTAGTTGAAGAAAGAATAACATTGGATTCATTTATTGAATCTGATGTTATTTTTGCTATTGGGCAGCTTAAATTACATTCTAGTGTGGGCCTTGACAATATTCCAGCTTTCATTTATAAAGGATGTGCTGAATACATTGCTTCTCCTCTTTTGCATATTTTTAATTGCTCTTTAGCAAATGGTACTTTTCCTACATCCCTTAAAATTGCTAAAGTTGTTCCTATTTTTAAGAAAGGATCTAGAGATTTGGTAAGTGACTATAGGCCTATTTCAATTCTACACACTGTTGCTCGAATTTTTGAAAGATGTTTGTATAATAAAATTATCTTGGATGTCTCTAAGGTTTTGGCACCAGAGCAGCATGGATTTTTGCCTAATAGGTCCATGGAAACAAATTTGCTAACTGTTTCTGATCACATTTCAAATTCAACTGAGAATCAATCTAGGTTAGATGTTGTTTATTTTGATATGTCCAAGGCTTTTGATAGAGTTAATCATAAAATTCTTCTTCAGAAGCTTTGTAGGTTAGGTTTTTCTAAATTATTAATTAATTGGTTTGACTCTTTTCTTAGGGATAGAATGTCTTGTGTGAGGTTTAATGGTAAATTGTCATTACCTTATTATTGCTTCACTGGGGTGCCTCAAGGCAGTGTTCTTGCACCTTTATTATTTAATGTATACATTGATGACCTAAAAACATGCATTAAATTTTCACATCTTCTATGTTATGCAGATGATTGCAAAATTTTTAGGCATATTTATTCTATTAATGACTGTTTTTTACTTCAAAGTGATGTAGATAATTTCTTGAATTGGTGTGAATATAATTATATAGATATAAATATGGATAAGTGCTCCATTGTCTCTTACTCTAGAAAATCTGAAGTCTTAAGGTTTTCCTATTATATTGGGGACTCTAAAATTATAACAAATGATCATCAAAGAGATCTCGGAATAATATTTTCCAATAATGGATCTTTTCGTAATCACATTAATTTTATGGTGAATAAATCTCTTAAAATTGTAGGAGCTATTTACAGATATGGAAAAGCATTTAATAAATTTACAAAGATTAAACTTTTTATATCCTTAGTTCTTCCCATCTTGGAGTATGGTTCAATTATATGGAATCCTCATAACAGGACAGATATCATAAGAATTCAGTCTGTTTTTGACAAATTTGCAAAATTAAATAGTTTAAGTAATGAACACTATATTGATTTACTACTGAGACGAAAAACAAGAGATCTCAAACTTCTTCATAAATTCATCTCCCAGAATATTTCTGTATCTAATTTGCTTTCTAACTTAGGTACTAAAAAAAAAATTATAATACTCGTACTCATAATGTTTTTGAACTGAAAAATTGTAAATCTGATGTATTAAGATTTTCCCCTTTATTTCGTTTACCTAGAACTTATAACAAAGATTTTGGTAATGATGATGTTTTTAATTTGGATTTTAAACAATTCACTAAAGTCCTCAAAAAAAAATATTTTCCTTAATTTCATTTGATATATTGCCTTTTTATTTATTTGTGCATTTTATTGATTTTCTATTTTATTGGTATTATTTATTTTATTATTATTATTATTTTTTTTTTTTTTTAATGCTTATTTGGATTTGTATTATTGTGCAATCTATAATTGGCTAAATGCTGTTGATATGTACATTAAATAAATAAAGAATTGAATTGAATTATTATTATTTGATGTAAATCACTTATATCAATATAGAGTTATTTTTGATATTTTTTGTGCTAAACCTTTTCTGAATTCTAGAGTTTATGTTCTAAATACTCGTCTTTCTAATAAATTTCAATTACCTTTACCAAAATTTTTTAAGGAATCTAGTAGAAGACAATATGTTTATTCTGGATCAAAGTTGTTTAATAAATTTGTATATGAATGTTCAATTGATCTGAATAATATTTCTTATATATCATTCAAAAAATATTTGTGTCAATGGTTGTGTAGTATGTATTAATTTTGGCATTTATTTTATTTATTTAATTAATTTTATTTATTTCCTAAACTGTTCTTTTGAGTTTTTGATTGTATTTTTATTTAATTTATTTTTACATGTAAATTCCACACACAAGATTTTTCTTGTTTGGAGTTTTTAAATATTTGTGATGTACTTTGTTTTATTTCATAGAATAAATTGAAATTGAAATTATTATTATTATTATTATTATTATTATTATTATTATTATTATTATTATTATTATTATTATTATTATTATTATTATTATTATTATTATTATTATTATTATTATTATTATTATTATTATTATTATTATTATTATTATTATTATTATTATTATTATTATTATTATTATTATTATTATTATTATTATTATTATTATTATTATTATTATTATTATTATTATTATTATTATTATTATTATTATTATTATTATTATTATTATTATTATTATTATTATTATTATTATTATTATTATTATTATTATTATTATTATTATTATTATTATTATTATTATTATTATTATTATTATTATTATTATTATTATTATTATTATTATTATTATTATTATTATTATTATTATTATTATTATTATTATTATTATTATTATTATTATTATTATTATTATTATTATTATTATTATTATTATTATTATTATTATTATTATTATTATTATTATTATTATTATTATTATTATTATTATTATTATTATTATTATTATTATTATTATTATTATTATTATTATTATTATTATTATTATTATTATTATTATTATTATTATTATTATTATTATTATTATTATTATTATTATTATTATTATTATTATTATTATTATTATTATTATTATTATTATTATTATTATTATTATTATTATTATTATTATTATTATTATTATTATTATTATTATTATTATTATTATTATTATTATTATTATTATTATTATTATTATTATTATTATTATTATTATTATTATTATTATTATTATTATTATTATTATTATTATTATTATTATTATTATTATTATTGTTGTTGTTGTTGTTGTTGTTGTTGTTGTTGTTGTTATTATTATTATTGTTATTGTTGTTGCTGTTTAGCTACATTAGAGCAAGTGATATTAATGCAAGCAAGTGCTTTCTTATAAAAGACAGCATGATGCCTATTTTAAAACAGATTTATCTAAATATATGTATTCAGAAGATTATAATTTATTAAAAAAAATTACAGCTTAGCACTCCTTTCAATTAGGCCAGTCATATTCAAAGAACTAGTAGTTGTTTACATAAATAGAATTTATAAGTTAAATAATTTAAATATATCGGTGATAATGCTAATGTAATGCAGGAGACTTTCTTGTTTACTGTGTTGATGTTATTTGCAATAAACCATGAAAGCAGTGCTAAACTGTAAATTTCTCTAATAAATTATAAGCTTTCTAGCATAGTGTACCTTCACTATTTATTTTTATATTCAAATTAAGAAAAGAAATAAACTAATTGAGTTATAAGAACATATATTTTTATTATATTAATTTTTAAATATAGATGTAAATATAACCTCATTATAATTTAAATCTTCAAAAATATATATAATGATTATATATATATGGAGATGCAATTAAATTGGATTTTTATGTAAAATTAAGTAACATTTAAAAATTAACAAAAGACATAAGTTTGCTATTTGGTTTCTCTGAAGAAGATTCTTAGACAATTGAAATGTCATTAAAATCTTATGCATTGCAAAACTTAAATATAAAACATGATATTTTATTTATATTGAATAATTAACCTTAAAATTTTAAAGCCAAACTAACTTTATTATTATATCTGATGTCATCCAGTTATAAGCTAATTGTTGATACATTTTGACTCTTTATCAACATGGTATTTACTAAACAAAAAATCACATGATTTTCTTTGCTTATGACTTGAATTTTTCTGTGAACCATATTTTATTATGAAAAAGCTTCTAATGGAAATATATATTTATCTGATCTTCATTTTACTCTAATAACAAACATTTTTTTAATAACAAAACTGAAATAGTTTACTTTTTTTTCAAGTCAGGTAAAAGACTATTACAAAATTGAAAAAGATATCAAACAATAATTATAGTAGCCATATAGTATGTATTCATAATTAAAATTATTTGAATATATTTTATTTTTATATTCATTATTTTCATCATTTACAATTATTATTGATTTATTACAGGATGAAGATCTCTCCAAATTTAATCTAGATTTACTTCCTTATCCCTTCTCCACAATACACAAAGAAACATCCTTATTTATTCATCTGTCTCTTTTTTAGCATCCAATTTAAAACAACGACTATCCATCTATTATCTTTTCAAGCAATATGCCCAACCTAACTCCATTTCAGCCTTTTAATTCTTTCATTGATGTCAATCATACCTGCTTGTCCTCTCTTTCATAAATTTCCTTCTTGATCTATTCTTGTTACTGTTAATGTACATCTCTCCACACTGTTGAGGGGTATAAAGTCTTTATATTGCTCTTATGTTAAGTATCTCTCATATCTGTAAGAAAAAACATCTAAAACACATCTATTAAAAAACTTTCCTTTCAAACATTTCTACCAAAAACATTTCATCCAAATTTAATTCTATGATTAAATTCAACCATTATGTTTCCATCTGTGGTAATAGTTGGATCAAGGTATTTGTAATTATTAACTTCTTTTAATTCATCATTAGCAATATTTATTCTCTTCTTGTGAGAAAATCCATTAAATAATAATTTAATCTTTTTAGCATTTACATTTAGTCCTACTTTTTTATTATCATCTTGAAGCTCTGAATTTTTATTTACAAACACAATCACATATGAAAAATCTAGATAAGATGATTTAAATAACGTCTATATACATTTATTTCATTAGCTTTTCATTTTAAACCATAAAATACTTCAAGTAAAACTACATCATTTGATAAATCATGCAATAATTCCTCAGGCCCTGAAGTATTATTTATAAAAACAATCGCATCGTCTGCCAAATCTAGATAACGTAAATAATTACCATTTATTTTGATTCCCGTAGTTTGTCACTTTAAACCACAAAATACTTCTGATAAAATTATTGTAAAAGGTTTTGGATATTGTACCAGTAAATGAATTATATATCAGTATCTTCCTCAGTAGCTCAAATTTGATATATTATAGATGAAAGAGGGTTTTAAACCTGGACACTATACCAAAAACATATGTAAGCTATATTAAATGAAATCGACATATATATATTAAAAATCTTCCAAGATATGTACATAACTATCATCAATAAGAAGTTAAATAGAATTCCAATAATAAAACAAAGTTTTCATAATAATACAACATACAAATGTAATGATGATGATTAGAGTATTTTATTTATTTTAGATTTACATTAAAAAAAACTGCAGGCACCAAACTTCCTCATTAGAGAAACTTTAATGAGAATACTAATGAAATAATGATCATCATTGATAATTATTACCATGATACTCCAGCATAGTTCCCAGTAGTTTGTATGCTATCTCGGAGTTGTGGATAGTTCATAACTAGCATATGTGAGTTGACGTTATAATGTTTTAATAAAGTTATAATCAAACAAATGGATTGATAAAATATTAACTTAACAATTTATTAACAAAACAAAAATATACGTAAGTTAGTGTCATCTATATAATAGCAATTCCCAAATGCAGATGTAAAATGAAATGTGTCCAACAATTAATATACTTCTAATTCCAAATTCAGATATAAAGTAAAACATTGCAACAGTTAATAGGTTTTCAGCTTTAAGTCAATACTAGCAATTACAATTGCTGATATAAAATATAACATATCACAACAATTGATAGATTTTGTTTGTAAGTCAAAGGCCTTTTTAATATTATAATGTGAATGTCTTACTGGTCAAAATATCTAGTCTTAAATCATGGATATTCAAATATCATTTTTCTGTTTTCTGTAATTATGGGCATCTTCATAAATTTACTTGGTGAATAGATTTCTTCTTCACAAATGCTGGAGACTTGAATTGTACTTATATCATCCTGGTGACATATAGTATGTAGATATCACAGCATAGTACATTTTCTTTCCTTTACTGGCATTTTATAGGCTGTAGTGACCTAGTTCCATAGATTTCAACATTATTTACTGGATTAGACTGCATATCTAGGATCTTCCGATTGATATGCTATTTGTTGCTTAGTCTCGCATAGTAAATAATCCACTACTGAAGGAAAACATTATCATAGCTTTTGCTATAGTCCTTGCTATTTTACTTAGCTATACATTAGTCTCTTCTCCCAAGCTGTTTATTTCAATATGTATATTTTGCAATCAAAAATGAATAATTGCATAGCGAGTGAATTTTAAATAACCACTTTTTATACCTCTCTGTTATCTTTCTATCAACTATTTATATCATTTGCCATCAATAGAACCACAATGTAGGACATTTGGATATGTTATCAACACGTGAACCATAATGTAAAGCATTCTAAAATCTCGAACTCCAGAGTAAAAATATTTCATTGCTCTCTTCTAAGCCATGTGAGGGAAACAAATTTTTATACAATATTATGTTACAATGGCAAAAAAAAAAAAAGAAGAAGAAGAAATAGCTGTTTCCTTGCTTTTTTTTTTTATCTGCCCCCGTTCCAATGCAGGAAGATATCAAATTCTCCGACTTTTATTTTTTTATTATTTCTAATTACTCAAATATCGTTAATTTACAATTTCTGATCTTAGATTTGAATTCATCATTCAATTTACTCAATGGGAATCGACAAAATTTTATTTATAAATTGATTTAGAATAGATAAAACCAAAAAGTTCTCAAAAATGTCTTAAAATTTATGAACTATATATATATATTTTAAAATTGATTCGCGATCAACATTTTTTTACTTTTTCTTTACAGTCTCATTTCTTACTATATTTCTACTCACATATTACAAAGTAAATGATCGATAATGTGTACACACATACTTTGTTCCAATCTTTTTTAGCTAATTAATTTATTGCTTCTCACAGTATACTGTAAATAGTTATAAATCAATTTTCTTTTACTTTTTTATGAAGATTATTCCAATGGCACATAATAAAATAGTTAGTATATATTTTTATTTTTTGAGTCATGTTTCAATCTATCTAATGTGTGCTGCACTTAGGTTGATATCCATTAAACGTAACTTTAATCTTTTTAGCATTTATATTCCTGAAGCTTTGAATTATTATTTATAAACACACTCGCATCATCTGAAAAATCTAGATGAGATTATTTAAATAACCTCCAGTACATTTTTATTTCCTTAGTTTCCCATTTTAATCCACAAAATATTTCAGATAAAACTATATCATTTGATAACTCTTGCAACAATTCCTCAGGATTTAAAGCATTATTTTACAAAAACAATTGCATCATCTGCAAAATCTAGATGACTTAAATAATCTCCTTTTACTTTTATCCCTATAGTTTCCCATTTTTAACCACAAAATATTTCTGATAAGATTACTATAAAAAGTTTTGGATATAGGACCACCCTCTTATACCCCCCCCCCATGTTAATCTTATTAATACCACTATGTAATCTTATCACAGCTATAGCATATTGTTAAATATTCTTCAGAACAAAAAATATTCTAGTTCTGTATCTTGATGATACAATGCTTTAATTAAAAGGAGAGATGCTTATATAATCAAATGTTTTTTCATAATTTACACATCCAAAGCATAACGGCAGTTTATATTCATCAATCCTTTCAATAACTTCTCTCATTATTTGGATGTGAGTCACTATTATAAAATCACTTTTAAATACAACTTGTTACTTTGGATAGTTAAAATCCAGTTCTCCATAGATGAGTTGTAATTATCTTGATAAAGAATTTGCATAGAACTAATAGAAGACTGATAAGTCAGTAATTTAAAATGTCTTTTTTATCACCTTTCTTATTTATCAAAATTATTATTTTTATCTAATCATCTGGTACATCATTATCTTTTTAAACAATTAGTATATAACTTTGCTGATAATTTTTCTTTATCTTAATCTTTTAAGATATCAATTATAATTCCAACATTTCATGGAGCTTTCCCCTTCTTCATAGTTTTAATTGCAATGCTTCATTTCTTTATTTAAAATGCTGGGCAATTCAGAAAATGTAATAACAGTGAAGGAATTCTTTCCTTTTCTTTATTATTATATAATTCTTTATAAAATACTTTCACACATTTCATGATATAATTTCTCTTTTGAGTATTCAATCCATCTTTTCTTCTTATTGCAGAAACAGCTTTCCTTTCACTATCAAGATGTTATTTATATTTTTGAGACTTTTACTCTCTTCTCTAACTTTTATTGCTAATTCACAATTATTTTTTCTTATATTGTAATTAACTCTTTCTTGCACTATTTTACAAAACACCATATACTTAATTCTTTTTAATGAATTATTTTTTAAAAATTTCAAATTCCTTATTTTCTTTATACAGTATCCTGTCTCATTAGAAAATTTATTAGTACATTGCTGATTTTTTGTACTCTCTTTCTTGCAGTTCTCAATAAAGTATCAGTTATCGGTTGTCTTATTTATTTCAGCCAAATCAGAATCATCTTCAAAGTCTGTTAATATTTTCAAATGATTTGCAAGTTCTAATTTAAATTTAGTGAAGTGTTTCTCAAGGTTAATAGTTTTTGTCTCTAGTTTTGCCTTAACATGTATTTTATATCCTCTTAATGTATGAGCACTCCCTGTGTGGAATCTATTAAGAATATTATAATTTTTAAATATATATATATATTTGTAATCAAAATATAATCCAATACTGCTATATGTTTTTTTTCTTAAAGAAAGAATTCATAATATATAGTTTTTATTTTTCTGTGAATATCACAAGTCTGTGTCCTTTCTCATTACTCATCACAACCAAATTTACCTACAACATTTTTCAATCATTTACCAACTCTAATATCAAAGTCTTCCATGACAATTTAAAAATATTGTTTGGTTTGATTGAAAGCAATTTTGTACATCCATGTAGGAACTCTCTACTTCTTTATCATAATAAAAACTTGTTGGAACATAAACCTGAATTAACTGCACTTGGGATCTTCATTAATTTGAATAACCATTCTTGACCCTCTATCTGATGTACCATTGATTTCTACAACGTCATTTTTTGACATTTTATTTATAATGAATTCAAACACTACCCATGCTTCCAGTATTTGTGCTTTTGTAGTAAAATACAACTTACTTTTAAAATCAATTTGATTCCTCATCTTTTCTTTTAGTTTCACAAAGTCTAGTAATCTCACATTTAATATCAGATAATCCTTCTTCTAGTTCATGCAATCTTCCTTCACTTGAAAATGATTTGCAGTTGTAAGTACCTAAATAAAAGGTTGCTATTGAATGACAAATTAAGTCCATAACCAGGTTTTTTATCACCTTTGGCTGCCACTTTCTGCCTTGACTAAGCATCTTTACAGATTTGGTATTAAGAGACATAATGACTGTAAATATATATAAAAGATCATTCACATTCACATTCGCCCTGTCTTGAAAACTCAACCGATACATCTGTTAAGAATTATCAGGCAAATAAGAGAAATATCATGATGTTTTTTGATTTTAAATTCAGAAGGAAAAGTCCAACAAATTCATCACATTGGCTATTGCATGTTGGTGAGCAGCCCATCCATGTTCGGTTACGATATGAACAATTAGGAATTAGCTCTACACGGTTCCTTTAAGGCTTCAATGCGGAATCAAAGGTCTCATTTCGGTTAACAGCACATGAACTTTTAATAAATAATTTAATATCTGATCCCCCCTATAATCATTATCTATTCATCAATTTAACTCAATACGTTCAAAAATAATGAATTACTTATTATATTTAATAAATACTTTATTGTATGCATAAAATGTTGAATTTGTTTTCACTGCCGTATTTGTTAATACTTATATATATTAAAATAAAAACAATTATTTCTTTTTACTGTACACTTTTAACTTTTTAAATGTCAGTCACAAATTGACTTCGAAAATATATAATTAATGATTTACGTAATCGTGAATGCTATTTATTTATTTGCTTGGCGCTAAGCTTACTTTTAAAAAAAAATAACGCAATAAATAATGATTCATCAAATGAAAGCAATATATCATTAACAAAAACAACCTTGAATATTGTCAGTAGAAATTGCTAATCATGTAATTAATATAGTATGTGGTAGATATCAATGGTGAATTCTGAAAAATAAAAAACAAAAACAAATTATGTACCTTGTGGAGAGATAGTTAACTTTATTATCAAAAAAAAAAAAATATAATTTTCTTTAAATATAGCAAATGGCACGATTCTACCAAACAATAAATAGATAAAAAGTATAAAGTGACAAATAATGAACGATGTATATACAAATCATTTTCATAACTTATTTAAAAAGCAGACCTCCAATAGCAAATATTTAATTTCATTTTTAAAAGTCAAATCTTTCTGAAACTTACCTGAAGAGAGAGATTTATGTAAAGTTTAGCTAAAATTATTTACATTCCAGTTAAACTTTACAATAGTTTATCTTTTTAAGTAAAATGTCAGAAAAGTTTGTATTTATGTAAATAATAAATCCTAAATATATGTATACACATATATAAAAAATGTCTTTTTTCATGCACAATTATGTTTTTATTAGTAATATTTAACCAATTGCGGGTAATAATTTATGTTGATTTAATTATGCAAATGATAAGATTAAAATTATTATCACAAAAACCATAATAAAATGTTTTAATTGAAAAATTTGCTTTTCAAACAAGTTTTATATTAATCCAGTGATAAAATAAATAAAACAGACTTTAAATTTTGCAGATTATTCCAATACATTACTTCCCCATATAGAAATGTGAAAAAATATTGTATTGTTCATAAGGTGTCCCAAGTGCAAGATAATATGAGTCTGATCGTTTTCAATATTTGTTTTAACTTCTAGAAAGAAGAGCTAGATATTCATTAAACTAATCAACATTAAATAGCTAATTGGATTAATTATTAATAAGTATCAAACACAAAAAATTTAAGCTTGTATACAACCTGAAACAATTTTAGTTTTTATTTAACCCAGATTCAAACTCCAACTATGATGACATAACAAGGAGATGCACAAAGTACTGTGATGTAAAAAGCCATGCAATGTATTACTTAAGATATTTAACAGAAAATTAACTGTAAAATAAAAATTAATTTATCTATCAATTTAAAAAAGTCTAAACATAAAATCTAAATTAATAAAAACTAAAATATTTAATTAAAAAAAAACAACAAACTATTCATGTTATAATTGCAAAATGTTCTTAATAAACATAAATAATACAAATAAATTTCTTTTTTTTTTTTAAATTTATATATTAAATCTAGATCTAAAAATAATCATTGTTGATCTACTTTTTCTTTTTTTCTTCTTGTAAGGATTGCTCAATATGTCATGATTGTCAAATGAGACCATTAACAATTTTTCAAATATCAGATGGATAAATAAAATAAAAAAAAAGCTTCTAAATTTAATTAATGATCTTGTTTTTATTTATTTCTCATAAATGTTAAAAGTTAATATATTTACTTATTTATTTTTATCTATACAAACAAATTACAGCATGATTTTCTCAATTTATTTTCAATGCATATATTAGAAGCAGTAATTCTTTCTATTTACTTCACTCTGGATCTATCCAATGAAATCTTTAGTAATTATTAAATGCTAGATGGGCCTTCATCAGAAAAAAGCATTAAATTTGCTTCTATCGATCCAACAGTCACCTTCTCTTCTTATATATACACATTATAATGGGATTGGGTATTCATTTTGAGGTAAAGTGTGGATGATGAAGGATCATCATTAACCCCAAGTAAATAAAATATAAATACAAAATTTTATGAAAAAGTATATTAAAGTAAGATATTATCAAAGTATTAAAGTAAGAGATATTAATAATAAAATATAGATATTAATGTAATGTTTAATATCACAAAATATAAAAGAATTTTTACATATTAAAGAGCCATAAGAGTGATTGAGAGATCAGTAGCTAATTATCTTAAGCATAATTAACTAGAAAATGTAAGTTACATACTACTCAAAAGTAATAATCATTCATTCATCAATGAATGATCAACAATGAAATAAATCAACAGGAGTGCATAGGCTTTAAAGAATATTCTCTTTACACTAACCAGAATGATGATCATTGATGGGAATATCATCATCATCACTGCATGCCCATAAACACTAATATACACCCCTATATGCTCAAAACTAGCACAGAGAACATATGCTCTATAACTGTTACTGTGATCAAGAGATGATGCAAATACATAAGATTCTATAAACCATATTCTAAACTCTTTTTAGAATCAAATCACTGGAATAATTTTAACAATTTAATACAAGTTTATTAATAACAATAACAAAGAAATGAAGTTAATGCATCTAGAATAAAGTTATAAATATATAAACTTTCTGATTTTGAGTAACATACAATAAAAACTATCACATTGTGATTTACATGATTAATATATAAAATTCAAGTTATTATGTTGATTTACAATACCTCTTAATGGTTTACATACAACATATATATAGATACACACACAGATGTGCATTTTATAATTTACAATGAATACATTTCAATTGACATTTAATAAATTTTAAAAAAAAAATGATAAAAATTTACATGTGTTTACTTGACATTTATTGATATATATAACACACAGACATGTGGCAGAATAATTTCTGAATATATTTGACTTACCATAAAATAATTTGAAGTTATTACTTTTAAATAATATATACCTTATATTAGTTTTACATATGAGTGGTATAATTTATTATTTAGTATTGGCATAATTCTATAAATGAAATTCATTTTTTATCATATTTGAATTTATTAGAATAATAGAATTATTAAAAACATCTTTCATACTTAGTTCCATTTGGAAAAATATACATAAAATTTACACATACACATGTATATAAAAATAATCTGATGATATTAATTAAAATTATTAGTTTTTCTTTTTATAGTCAAAGTATTTTCTGTCTCCTTCTTTAAAAAAAATAAAATCAGTTTTGACAGGATTCTTATTGATTTGACTGATTAATTATGTCTTTAAAACTTAGATTTTAAATAATTCTTTAGAATATATAATTATCTATTAATCCTTTTTTTATTTTTCATCCAAGCAAAATTATTACTTGCACTTTGAGTTATATTTTTAAGTGCCGTTTTAAGGAATTACTAAAAGAACTTACCAGATGCACTTTATATAAATATACACAATATGTTTATCTGTGGTTTTCTGCATATAGACACAGCAGCATACATATACCAATTCTTTGGCAAGCTGATGGGTGTGTCTCATCATTGGGACAGACATAATCAGCTAATTATTGGCATGCCATGATCTCCTTTCTGTCTAGGATTGTCATATATTTCAGGCAAGCAAACCAACTTCTAGGACACATTGTAACTATGAACCACTTGAAATTGATCATTTTCTCCATGTGAATTCAAACTCCACCATTGTGAATTATAGAGAAGCTTTTTGACTTGCCCTCCTTGCAGTCTTATATTGTCATGATAGTTTTCTGTCCTGATCTGGACTACTCTGATAGCTAGTTACTTCTAGACAGCTATAATTACTACTAATTGCTTCTCAAACTATTATTAGTTAAACTTTAACAAAAAACTATCAGCCAACTCTTCTAAAAAAATTACTAGCCAAACTAAACTAATCTTTTTATCAACACTTTTTATATGGTCAGCTGAGATGACAAAAACATTAAATTAAAAACTGTTTTTTCTTATCTTGATTTTTTCAAATCACTTTTAATTAAAAGCGACTTTTGAAAGCAAGTTTGAAGTTTTATTAACTTAAAAAAAGATTTCTAATAGATAGAAATTTTGTTCAATTAAAAAGATTTTAAAATAGATAATATAATTTTTTGCAATTATCAGTAGACAATTTATCATAAAACATGCTTGTTTTTAAATTTCGAAATCAGAATACAATAAAAATATTTATTAGACCTTTTTAATTATTTATTTCATAATGAAATTTTTATTTTAAATTCCGAATTATTTAATCCTTTATAGTTATTACTCCCAGTGACATGTAGAAAATATCCACAAATTTTTTTGTCTGTGTTTATTTCTATTTTTCCTTTCAACTTTATATATATATATTTGTGCTCACCCACTATGTTATTGGGTGCCATGTAACATGTATGGTTACTATATATATGTTGGATCAAATATTTCCATGGATTGTTATTATAATAAAGAATAGAAATGAGGAAATTATATCCATGTAAACAGAGATAACTTTTAGCTTTTGATGCCACCAAGAAATTATTGATTACTACTAATGGACAATCACTGAAACTGAACAAGATTCCTCATTAACTTATATTTATAAGTAAAATACTATTATTCGAAATCCATAAATTTGAAAACTTCTATTTTCTAAGTATCTTTAGATAAGTCCACATGACATCAATCAAAATGTACACAAAAACTACAATTTTATACAGCACTCATCAATGAAAAAATTGGATAGTTAAAAACTGAGGTAAAAATGTGTTTATATGTACTTTATAGCAATTTGTCCTGAGAAAATTTGGGAAAAAAAGAAACTGTTCTGACATGAAGGATAGTCATTTTTCTATAAACCATTACAAGAATTTCCATCACCATTTTTAGTAATTAGTAGCATTTGATAAAGATAACTAACCAGATTTTTCTCTTACTGAAATTATAAATTATCTTCTACCTTCTAAGCTGCCAGAAGTCTAGGTGAACTCTTACTAAATGCTACCAGATAGACTGATATTTTTTTGATAGATATTAACCACTTCTTTTCTTTTACCACCCATTAAAATATGAAATATTATTAAGATTTATAAAATATAAGTAAAGTACACAATTAATACATATTATTTTTAGCATAAACAAGGAGGAATTGTATGGATCAAAGTTAAACTTTAAAAAACAAGTGCTAAATATATTACACATTTTGTAGAAAAATATCACATTTTAAAATGTATTAAAAATATGGATTGGATCATGAAAAATTATCAAAAACAACAAAAAAAAAAACTGCAAGCAAATTTATCAGATACAGAGATACACAATGATCAGATATTCATTAGTCATGAACTATTTTTTTGATTCACTACAAAATAATTAGTTATAAATTTAAACTCAAGATAATGTTAAGTTAAAACAGTAATGTAAATGAATTTAATAATTGTATCTTAACAAATAGGTTAACCGTCTTAAATTAGATGTAAATAAATCTGAAATGATGTTGCCTCCAATCTCATGTACAATATATTTTCATGCAGTATGGCAGTACATGATAATTCGAGCTGACATTTCTTCAGTTTTATTTAATCATGATCTTAGTGCAGTTCTTCTGAACATATGGATATCATGTCTGCACATATATAACTTAGGTATAATTAAAAAGTATTTATTTTGTATAAATGTATGGAATATTTTCTCCCATATATATATTTTGTAATTACTCAAGAAAATCAAAAAGGAATGCTACAATAGTATTGAGAGTGCTTGAAGTGTCTTAAATGTTAAGATAGACAAAGAAGTACTTGTAGTTGGATAAAATGTTTTATGAATAAAGTATAAATAAATAGAAATGTCCCAAATGCATCTGAATAATTAATAGCAATTATGATGGTGAAGTTAAAGTATAAATTGTTTGTGCTAAGAAAGTGTGTACATACGAAACTGTAAAAAGGTTATTTTAATAAATAGCTATTGTCTGTTAAAGCATTATAAAAGGATTATAAATACTTTTCATGATACTAATACAAGTACTAAAGATTACTAAGCATAAAACCAGCATATTCAAATCTGATTTACTCCGGGGCATAAAATATTTCCACTCAATAAAAAACTGTGCTTATATAATCTGGATGTGTACTCTTATAGTTTTTAGTCATTGTTATTCTTGATAATAAATATATATATATATATATATATATAATCAAAATTACCCCAAATCCAAAACTCAACCAAATTAGCCAAAAAAATAAAATCTACAACACAACCAATGGTTTCACTGCTATAAGCAGACTTTTCAAGTGCATATATTGTAACCCTCCCCCAACACCAATCCTACATCTCCTATAAATAAATACCCGGGGTACCAATTCTATTGATAATAAAAAAACTACTAATCTGACTCTATTTTGAATTACTATTGAGACTCTTAGAATACTGTCCAACTATAGCTTAGCTCAGTGGGGCTACAGAGTTCTATGATATGAAAAATGCAAATAAAATACAGGAGGAAACATTATGAATCGATAAGAGTAAAATATCTACTGGGTTTTGCAATAAATAGGTAGTTGAAATTGACAAAGTTCCATCCATTTAAATTATCAAGTTATAGTTCAATTTCATCTCCTCCCATCATCTAAATGCAGTAAACAACATTTACTGGATAATAATCTTAAATTAAATAAAAGAAAGATGTAGCACTAATTAATTTTACTCTATGATAAGTTTAAATTAAATAAAACAAAATATAGCACTAATAAACTTTTACTGTATAATAATTTAAATTAGATAATGAATTATTATTTACTTGGAAACAATAAAGGAATATCTCAGGGATTTTATTACATAACTGATTTAAAAATTTATACTCTACAAAAGCCATCAATTTCCATCAAAAAAGGTAGTGACATAAAATTGAGCACTATTGTAATGAAATAGTAGTTAGACAATGAAAGAAATAAGGTACCTTTTAATTTCAAATCATCATCTATATAATAACTAAGTACACAAACTTTCCCAGAGGATCATCAAATAGTTAAACATTTCATATAGTGTTTGGATCGAAAAAACAATATCATCAGATCTGAACCTGTTCATTATTAAGTTTATAAAATAGTGCAACCACATCACATTGGATATGTATGTGTGTGTGGAAACTTAGAATACGAATGCATGTAAAAGAATAATTCTCAACAAGTTTTTAATAAAGAAAACATTTATTACATTATATAGTCAAATAAATATTTTGTACTTCTACTTTACACATGGGCATGTTATTGGCTAATTCAAATATCCATGACTGTATAGACTAACATAAGAGTAATTAGCATTAAAGTAAACTTTCTTGTACTTTTATTTCAAGTATATACACGTTAGTAAACAATTCTGATATACTTTATTAACATTTATTAACACTAACACTGGAATAATTAAACATGAAATTAAACTTCTTTGTACTCTTGCTTGAAATATACATATGCTATTAGCCAATTCTAACAATCTGTCAATCAAATCAACACTGGGGTAACCAAACATTAAATAATGCAATATGGATCTAAACATATGAGTTAGAGGTCATACTATCCTTCATAAATCAATTAAACAATTCTATTAACAAGTTACATTTCTTTCTTTTATTTTTGTTTACTCATTCAAAATGAGGATGAATCATTCTGAGAATTTGGTGATTTAAAACTTAATAATTTAGTATGATATGATTTGAAATATTTACCAAGACTTACAAATTCAGTGATAAATTTCTTCCATATCTTCAGAATCAATAGTATTTTGAGCATGTTAGTGTATTATCCCACATGTTACTGTATTATGCCACATATTATAATATAAACCACTAAACATCACATGATCACCATCTCATACTAGCACATAATTGTTGTAAACAAAAGCAAAACTCCATACAGTAGTGCCACCCTGTGTTAACCAGAGTAATCAATAGATGCCAGAAGGCTTGTGCATAAAATCCCTTAGCACAGGGTGGCACTACTGTATGGAGTTTTGCTTTTGTTTACAACAATTATGTGCTAGTATGAGATGGTGATCATGTGATGTTTAGTGGTTTAACACCAATCCTGCCTAATAGGATAATGGTGGTTATGGTTGTTTAAGAGCCAAAGACACCGAAATCTATGGGTGCTGAATTGAGTTCAGACCCATATGACTATATAAGCTATTGAGCTTAGATTGAAAATATTTTTGTGTTTTCAATTTCATTCTCATAGTTTTGTAGTAAAGTAGAGTTAAAAGGTGGCTGCTGGAGGGTTGCATTAGATCCTAAGATCTAGGTGCAGTGCTCTCAGATCCAAGGCTCCTCACTGATGATGGCCACAAGCCAGAAACTAGTCTGGGGATATTGGATGAGTAGGCACTAGATAGGGATTTTATGCACAAGCCTTCTGGCATTTATTGATTACTCTAGTTAGCACAGGATGGCACTACTGTATGGAGTTTTGCTTTTGTTTTTATATTATAATATAATTAACACAACTACATCCTATTGGTTTGCCTATGAAATTGAGATATAAAATGTCATAATATGGATGATGCCAGAGACCAACCAACAACTTTAATACTACTTCTATTTAGATGCTCTATAAAGAAATCAATCCTACCTTTTATTTTTATTAGCAAACTACATTACACATAGCTATGAATATATGATAGTAAAACATTCCAAAATGGATACATGAGGGACAGAAGACTTTCTTAACTCTTATAATTTAAACAACATAATATAGTGACTCCCTAACCTTACTCAGAAGTTTAATATTGGTGTGGACCTAGTCTCATCACTGAAAACAAGGGAAATTCATTTCTTTACTTCATATAACATAATTATCATAATATATAAATGCTCAATCTGGAAAATATCCACTCATGATAAGTATTTAAATAAACGAAGGGGGAGTTCTCTCAATCAGTGACAATATAATATATATCATAAATGACTTCTTTCTTCATAACGACTTAACACGTTTCATTCTAAACATAAAAAAATAAATTCACTCTTAGATAAATTCTTAATTCTTTCACTTCTTTTGGTATATCACATCATCCGAAAACGATTGGAGAAATCCAAGTCAATCGACTTTAAATTTAACAATTATATAAATGAATTGCACAACAGGCAAACACACATGATAATGCATAAAATAATTTTAAATCATATTCAATATGTAGATATTATAGCAACATTAACTAACAAATCGAGAACAAATCTCTCATTCCTGACTAATTGTAAATATTTTAAATCTAGAGTATAATAATTACTATTAAATAAACCTCATCATTTCTGACAAAGCAAAGATAAAATAACATTTTCGTGCATATAATATTAACTAATAAATCTAAATAAAATTTTAATTTATGACAAATTTGAAGTATAATAATCACTATTAATAGACCTCATAATCTCTGACAAGCAAAGATAAAATAATACTTTTATGCATTTACCCCTCTTTTAAATTAGCTGTTAGCTTCATAGTAGCAAACAAATATTTCTACCGCTAACATATACATATAGAATACATGTATACAACAAGAATTATATCAAAATAATAATCAATTACCCAGTATAATAATTTTTATATTATACGCATCAGAGACGATCTTGAAGCAAAAGAAAATAAAATAAAAAAGACAAATAATTGTTCTACCTATCTATCACACACTAACAAGAAAAAAAAATTAAATCTACTTTAGCATGGAAAATAAAAGTTCATTTGCAGAGTCTGTAAATAATGCCTCTTGGATATGTACAAAAATAATGATAATAATTGTAAAATGAATAGATGTTAATAGACACATAGACAATTTCCTGCAGAATGGACAGTACACAATTTTTGAATTCAAATGAAGAGTAGTTTCTAAAGTTCTTAGCAGATAGCTAATTGAAATTGCTAACAATATAGTATGGGAAGTATTCAATATCTATTTCTCTTTTGATAATGACAAATTAACATTTTCTGCTGCAGATTTTGGTAATATTTTACTGTTTAATTAATTAGTGGTTTCTCAGTTCTATAACTCAGCACTCAATCTTGTGAATTTAAAAGGAACAATAGTTCTCCACCAACTAATATTGACTATAATTATATTTATCAAGGTACTTGCAATAAATTATCAAAGGCTATCCATTAGGAGAATAGTTGCTTAATTGTAATATTCCTTAAATTTATATCATTTTTTTTAAAATGACAATATATTTTAATAATAAATTAAATACAAACAAGGAGAACAATAGAAAAATGTTCACATTTAATATTCATGCTCTCCTACTCACATTTATATTATATGCACATCAAATATAGATTAGTCATCCATAAGTTATATAAGTCACGCATTCCGTTCCTTAATGCTAGAGACATGTATGGTTAGGTATATTTCTTGTTCAATAATAATAATAAAGTATGTTTTACTAAGTTAAATATACACATCCTCCTATTTGAACTTTACTTTTCTATAGCTAGAAGAAATTTTTAATATAGTCTATAGAATGTTTTGTTAAAGAGTTCAGCATAATTTTTCTCATAAAATAGCAAAATTCACACACTTCAAAATTTTCTTTACTGTTAAAGATTAAGACGAGATAATTTGAACTGGAGAGTTAATTGAAGTATGGGGATATACCTTGTTTGAAGCTGATTATGTTTCCATACTTTTCTTTATCCTCCCAAGAAAATTTTCTTAACTAGTTTCATATAAGAAAATTAATACTTAAAAAAATTGTACTTTAAATTTAAGTTGAATGTTAACCACTTGATTCTGAAAGAAGAACCACTTTGTGTATATATATACCACTTGATTCTGAAAGAAGAACCACTTTGTAGAGAGAGAGGGGGGGGGTGAGAGAACTGAGTAAAACAGACTTTCTTGTATATTATCCCCCTTTTATTATCAATTATTGCTTACAGATCCATTCTTACACCAATCAAATGTTATTTTCCCCAAAGGTCAACTTCAGAAAAGGTCAATTCAACCTTTTGCACTGAGATAATTAGCAGAAAATATTCATTAACTTTTTTCTCTCTTGAAAAAGAAAAAAAACCATTTTGTTTTCTAAATAATATTAAATTGAATCAATAAAAAAATATTCTGCACTTCTAGAATAACAAAAAAAATTAATTATTTAGCAAATAAAATAAAATAGTTGATAGTGTATTTGTTTTATTTAATGATTCACTGATCCACCTATCCACCAATCACTTAAAATGTGTTTAAATTGGTTACCAAAGATATTAATTGTAAATTTAAATATTTTACTGTAAAACATAGTATTCTGTATTTTAATTAAGTACATGAAGGAAAAATGAGGATGTAAGATGGCACAAACATACATGCACACACATATATGCTACACTATAGGTACTAAACTTAATCTGGCCAAAAGAGAAACCTATATGACTATGGATCAAATATATTGTACTAACTATGCTTTGAATTAAAGTATCAATGAGCAAATAAATCAGAAAATCACCAAACAACCCTCAACTGCTGTCTTACAGACAAATAAGACAAATCTGGATCAACTCAACCTATACACCAGTTTTTGTGATAAGCCACCCCAATTCTATCATTAAATACCCTTCAAAAATACTAAGTATTTTAAAACTTCCAAATAATATCTGCACATGCTTTCTAAACAGGGTTTTGGATTATTAATGGAAAATCTTTTAAAATTTCAGGTTATTTCATTTATTTTTTCCAGCTAAATGCAACCAGCTGCTACTGATATAGTGTTATCTACTTAAAATTGATTTCTTGTGCCTATTCAGAATGTTACAATATATATATCTTAAGTGTTTGTTTTTATCACTACCTGATTGGTCTTTGTCTGCTATATATTCATCTGTAACAGCATCCATTCACAAACATGTATAGCCATTCTAACTCAAAAAAAAACTACTCTAAAGATGAGTTTTGAAATCACTAAACAAACAAATCTGTTAATTACAAATACAACAACATATAAAACATACTATCCCATTTTTTATTTATTTAGTATTCTCCTAGCCACCTTTTACTTTTTTCAATAGAAAACTTTTCTTTCTGAAATACATCAATAGTATGTTTAGTTGTAACTCTCTAATGTATTCTTTGCCATACCTGCGCCATGAAATTAATCAACATTACACTTCTTTATAATATTTTTGAGATCTTTAAAACATAAATGGGATTTGCCTCTCCCCTAAAAATCATATTTATGTTTACCATAGAACATCCTTTAAGAAATCTTGTTTTGTTCATTTATTTTACATATCTAATCCAACAAAAATGTGGTTTTACAATAGTTAGTTCTATAGTAACACATCCATAAAGTTGAAGAATGTGCTGATTAGGTTTATGATCTTGCAATTGTATTTTTAAAGTTTCATATAGCATCCTTAGGTGAAATATTTGTAATGCCTTTGTATTACATTGATAGGATGTCCAAGTTCCACTGTCATACAAAAAATTAGACAAAATAACACCCATGTATACAGCTAATTTAGTTGGATTTGTTACTTCCATGACATTAAATAACCTATTTTTTAATTTTGTAAAAGCAGCAGCAGTACATTACTATCCTACATCTTGACATTTACGTCTAGATTTTTATCTGTTAAATCATAAAAATATTTAAATTGGTTTACAATCTCAAATTGAAAATCATCCTAGATAAAATTTGCTAAGGACTTTTCAAACATTAATTATAATATCAAAGTCTTTATAAGATACATTCAAGACATTAAATACATTACATACTATAAATCCAAAATCCAATAATATGAAGATTTTGTTTTTAACTTTAATTCATTCAAATTAAAAAATTCCACTGTCAAACTTGTATCAGATCTTGATTCCTGTTTCATTAAGCTATCTTTAAACAGTTCTAAAGACTACTAATTAAAAAATCAAAAACATGTTGAAGCAACTATTTATTCTTGTTTAATCTTCATTTCAAATGCCTCAAGCTTTCCATTTACAAAATTATAAACTTATTCACATCCCACCATGTAGAACTTATATAATATGAAAAAAACTTTGGTGGACACCCAACTAAATCCAAGCAATGACATAGACCTGTTTGCTTAAATGAATCAAATGACTTGACCAAACCAATAAAAGCAATGCATAAATACTTTTTTTTTGTTACTGACATTTTTATTGAATTTGTCTGGCAAAAAAACTATGTCTATAATGCTTTTTGATAGTCTAAAACCACAATGAACTACTGGCAACCATTTATTTATCTATGATTGAAAACAATTTATAGAAAAAACCCTTGAAAGTAAATGATAAATTCCATAATAATTTCAACAATCATGTCTATTCCTTTTATTTTTAAAAAAATGAACAGTAAAAACATCCTAAATCAGATGGCACAAATATAATTCAAAAAAATTCAAATGTTTTTGAAGCTAATACATTGCCATCATATTTTAAAACTTGATCACAACCTACAGCTTTTCCATTTCATAAATTACAAAGTGATTTTGATATCAGTATTCAAAAAATGATTAAAAAAACTCCTTCCATCTGTTTAAAAATATCATTGTCATAAATATAAAAGAATGATATTGCTAGATTTAATCAATTGTGATATTATTTTTCAGTCCATATGCTTTTTTCAGGAGATCAAAAAAATCTTAGACTGACTACAATCAATGAATGTCTGTATTTTCTTTGCAATTTTAATCCATCAATCATTTTTAAGCCTACTTATCAGTTGCTGAATTTCTGCCTTTAAACCTAAATATTTATTATGAAGTTCCACATTTAATTTACTATTTTTCCAAACAGAAATGTTATGTGTTTCCTTTAAATCAAAGCACTAATATTAAGATCAAAATCAGTCATGGTTCATTTTTATGTAAACATAAGAATGGATTTAATTGTATCCATAACACATTCTTTAAGAGAATTCCATGTCTTACTAATATGACAATCCTGAAGTTTCAAATTAGCAATTTTAGTATTTATTTGTTGTTGAAATTTAGTATATGTAGTAGATAATTCTAAAACATGAACATCAATTTTTTTGCAAATATGATTGAAATAAGCTCCAACTTTAATGAAACTATCATTTTAATCTTGAGTGAACTAATTAATGTTTATCCAACAATGAGCATCTATAAAATACTTACGTAATATAAACTTCTCTTGTATTCTGACTCCTAACTGTAATAAAATCTATTAAATACCATTGTTTTAAACATAGATGCATTCATGTTTCGTTATAGTGATTTCTCTGCCTAAAGAAAGTTTTGCAATTGTCAATCCATGTGTTGTGCAAAAATTTAATAACAACAGACCATTTGATTTTACAACACCAATACCATTATTTCCAATAACTGTAAGTTATTTAATATTTGTACCAATATGTGCACTTAAATCTCCAAAAAGAAAAAAAATGATTTTTTTTTATTTGGTATCACTACATGATCACCATCTCTTATACTAGCACATAATTGTTTATAAACAAGGCAAAACTCTCCATACAGTAGTGGCACCTGTGCCAACCAAAGTAATCAATGGATGCCAGAAGGCTTATGCATAAAATCCCTATCTAATGCCTACTCATCCAATATTTCCAGACTAGTTTCTGACTTGTGGCCTTCGTCAGTGAGGAGCTTTGGATCTCAGAGCATTGCACCTAGATCTTAGGATCTAATGCAACCCTCCAGCAACCACCTTTTATCTCTACTTAACTATAAAACTATGAGAATGAAATTTAAAACACAAAAATATTTTCAATCTAAGCTCAATAGCTTATATAGTCATATGGGTCTGAACTCAGTTCAGCACCCATACATTTTGGTGTCTTTGGCTCTTTAATAACTATAGCCACCACTATCCTATTAGGCAGGATTGGTGTTAAACCATTAAGCATCACATGATCACCATCTCTTATACTAGCACATAATTGTTTATAAAGAAGTCAAAACTCTTCATACTGTAGTGCCACTACTGTATGAAGAGTTTTGCCTTGTTGATAATAATGATGTCCAGCAAGAAATAAAAGCTCTCTTTCTCTGAGTTCTATGAATCTAATATTAGACATATGTAGTAATAAAATGATCAGTGGCACCATTGCATAAGAAAACTTTTAACACTACTAGCATTTTATTAGTACAAAGAGGAATTCAACACAACACATTCTTCTTTTAGTGATTTATCTGCCCTTCTAAAATAACTTGTAACCATCTACATGTTGTAGTAAACTTATTTCCTCTAGAGTTGAGTTTCATTAAGAGCAAGTTATATAGATCTTAAATCTTTATATTTCTTTAATCACAAGTACTGTTCCCCATTCTGGTCTTTAGAGTTTATATCAAGATTAGATTTATAATACTTAGATTTAATACTATCTCTGACTCATACTTTACTATTACTACTGATATTATTTCTATCACTTTATAAATAATCCTTAAGTCACAGCAAATTATCCAGATTGTGTAAGACAGACTACTTTTGACTTCATTTCCTTGGTCCTTTCTAGGGACTCATTAAATAGGTTGGCCCAAACATGCAATCTTTGCAGCTAAAACTCCTGTCTCAAATCCATAGATTCATTAATAATTTTACTAAGGCTAAGACTGCTAGTCTACTAAGCCTATAGCCATCATTGCTTTCTTAATTCTCTAGAATTTGAGCAAAAAAAAAGTGAAAAGGGGAATTGAAATCAAAAATATCATGATGTATAAGTAAAGGATAGAAATATGGTTGCACAAACATAAAATCCCAATGCCACAATTAGTATGGGATGAAACTGATAACATGAGAGGCCAATGATAAGGAGCCATATACTAAATGAAATGATTGAAGAAAAAAAAGAGGTACATAAAAAAGACTGTTGGAAACATTCCCTAGCCTGTCCACTATTTTATTTATTATTCACAATTAACTCTCACATTTGAAAGCCATTTCTCTATCCACCTCTGGGGAGTACATAGATAATCTAAGATCAGTATACAATGTTAGATATTATTCTCCATCAAACACATTTATTAGAAAAAAAAGCATATGATTATCACGATTTAAGACTGGAATTTATAATAATAAACATAATGATCTTTACTCAAGTTTAAAGTCTCTGTTTAGACTAACATAACTTAATCTAAAAAATAATTATTAATAATTTTAATATATGTATTGAAAAATATCATAAATAATCATTAATCAAAGTTGATCAAAAATTATTGAAATACAATTTATAAAGTTTAATGTGTTCAGTTTTTTATATTTCCCCTTTCTCCCTTTTTTTTTAATATTTTGTTTATTATCTATTTTATAACTTATTTTGTTTGGATCTTCAAATTTCTATATCATATTTTTTTTCTTGATAATTAAGCCTCAACCTTATTATTGATCCTTATTTTCTGCAATCTATTTATTCTACTCCAGAGCCAGTTAATTAATAGAAGCTAGATGTTTAGTACCCCATTCAAATATCTAGATTAGTTTCTGTTTTTGATTTTCATTGACGAGTTACAGTGAATACAAACATTTTGCAAGATGCAAATCCAATGTTTCTCTTTGATGAAGATTCATGGCTAAAAACAAATCTGAAATTTGAATATGGCATTATCCAAGCTTACATACAATATATGATATGGAAGAACACCAAGTGTGAAATATAGTTCCTAATATAGGTGTTGAAAGTCATTTGAGAAAATCATAATATTCTTTATATGAAATATAGTAATATTACTTCCTCTATGTTCAAAATAAAATAATTTCAGTGATTTAAATTAACATAAAAACAAACAACTAAGAGCATAAATGTCCTGTTAATTTATATTTGAAATGCTGGACTTCATCAAATTAAAAAATATTTTTTATTTTTATTCTAAAGTAAACAAATTTAAATATTTTAAATGTGATGTTATCTAATCTTTGATAATGAGGACAGTCTAATCACTGAAAATAAAAAGCAAAAAAAAAACAAAAAAACAGTCTTATCTATTTTACTCTTATAATTGAATTGTTTCAGAAAAATTGAGTTAGATTAGTCTGATTAATTATCAGTATGAACTAGTTTACTCGTGTTTAATGAAATTGAGAGAGATCTCACTCGTGTTCAAATGAAAATGTAATAATTATCTACTTATCACATTTAAATTCCATAGTAATCACAACTTTCTTAGTAATTATATGCTTATGCGTTTGTGAGGGAAAAGTAATGAATTTAATATAATTTTCATAATATTAACAATTTTTTAACTTACCCTATAAATTATAATTTCATTTTCTTAGTTATTTAACTGTTCAAAAAATATAAATTACTATAGTGCTTGCTAGTAATAGAAAAATATTTAAATTTAAAAAGAAAAGTAGAGTGAAATGCTGGAACCAATTAGCAAACTAGAAAAAAAAAAAATAGCGGACGACAGTACGATATGAAAGAGGTCGCTTCAAACAATCTTAGGGTCATAAGAACAACTTCCGAGTTGACGATTGAACGTAGAGGATTGGTTAGACTATTGAGTTTACTCAATTATAATTGGCTATTCAGGGCAATTACAAAATGATTTTTATCTTTTTTCATCTTCCACGAGTTGGTGGTTGTTTACGGTCGGCTGTGAATAGGGTTCGAAGTCAAAATTTTCTTTTTAAAATACCGCGAGCTGCACTTAGTACTTCGACATTGAAAATGGTAAGCTGACATCGATAACTAAAAATAACATCGACTCATTAAACATTTACTGCATAAGAATATTTATAAAATAGAAACATCTAATTTTAAGAAAGTTGAAACTATATTTTACTGATAACAAAATGGATTAAATTTTCGCTTAGTTTACTATTATTAAAAAACAAACTTGCTTTATTTTACTTCAATTTTTTTTAAAAAAGTTAGAGCCTGTGTTTAAGTTAGAATCGTGTCTGTCAATAACGTTGAATATTCGTAAAGCTCTGTTTTAGCAATACGTTGTGAATAAAATGTAACATTAAAATTTATTTCTCATTATTTTTTTCAAAAACAAACAAGTTATTCGCGTTTAATCATTTATGTATAAGGGTTAGTGGCGCATAAATAAATTCAAGATTATTTCCGCGTGTTCTGAATTAATTTTATTATAATATTTGAATGTAATCAAATTTAAAGAGCGCATTAAAGTATCTATGCGTATTTATATGTATATGATATAGGTACAATTATTGTATCGTCGCCAGACATTTGCTCTTCAGCTAGCTACTATTATAATGAGCATACTAAACGCGGTTATTTATGCTAAATTCTCTGCCCAAAGACAGAATGAAAACTAGACAATCGAGTATAATCTTGGAAAAATTGTTATTACTTTCTATCTTTAACATTTTATTGCAATATAGGAATAATTTTCATTAGTTATTCATTAGAGTAGAGGTTATGCTTTAATGAGTTAGGTTGTGTAATTTGAGACACTACAGAAATATTGTATTACAGTTATCTCAATATTTAAAACCACATGATACAATTTTATGAGCTTTTTATTAAAATGCTTTTAAAACATTACAATTACATCATTTCCCCCATCACAGTGTTAATGAATAGAAAGAATAAATTAATATATATATAATCATCATCAAACACTATGAAGGTCTCTCCAAGTTCAATCCATCTTCTCTGATCTTTAGCTTCTCTTCTCCACAACACCCCTACACACTTTCTTATTTCATCCAGCCATCTCACATGTGGTCTCTTTCTGGGTCTTTTACAATCTCTTGGAATTCAATTTAAGATTTCAATTCTCCATCTGTTATCATCTCTTCTAGCAATATGTCCAGCCCAACTCCACTTCAATCTTTTAATTTTTTTCAGTGAGGTCTGTAACACCCATATATTGCATTTTCGATCTCTTGTTGTTACTCCTAACAGGCATCTCTCCATATTTATCTCTGTTTTTCTCTTCTATTAAATGTCGAAATCTCAGATCCATAAGTAAGAACTGTAAAACACATTTATTAAAAACCTTACTACCAAAAGCATTCCAACCAAGTGTAATTCTATGATTAATTTCATCCATTGTGTTTCCAGCTGTATTAATAATCTGACAAGGTATTTGTAGCTGTTAAGTTCTAACTCATCATAATCGATCTTTATTTTCATATTTTGAGAAAATCCATTGAACATTATATTAGTCTTTTTAATATTTATCTTTAGTCCTACTTTCATCTGATAACTCCTGCAACATTTCCTGCAACTCTAAAGCATTATTTGAAAAAAAAAAATACATTATCTGCAAAATCTAAATGACTTAAAATAAATTCCATTTACTTTCACTCATTTAGCTTTCCATTTTAATCCACAAAATATTTCTTGCAGCATTGCTGTAAAAAGTTTTGGAGATATGGAGTTGCCCTGTCTTACACCTTTCTCAATTCTAGTATCATTATGTAATCTAATTGTTGCTGGTGCATTTTTATAAATATTCTTTAAAATATGACAATAACCTGGATGTATACTTTGATTATCCAATGCTTTAATCACTGAAGAAATGTTTATAGAATCAAATGCCTTTTCATAATCTACAAATCCAAAGCATAATGGCAACTCATATTCATTTGTCCTTTCTATAACTTCTCTCAATACTTGGATATGATCTACTGTACTAAAACCACTTTTAAACCCAGCTTGTTCTCTTTGTTAGTGGAAATCCAATGTTTTTTGTAGATGAATTGTAATTATCTTGGTAAAATTTTTATATAAAACTGATAAAAGGCTGATAGATCTGTAATTTGTAATATCTTCTTTATCACCTTTTTTAAATATTAATATTAATACTGTATTCTTCCAATCATCTGGTACATCTTTACAATTTAGACATTTGGTATATAACTTTGTTTAAAAAAAATTTCTATCTCTTTACCTGCTTCTTTTAATATATCAATTATAATTCCATCATTACCTGGAACCTTTCCTTTCTTCATAAATTTAATTGCATGTCTCACTTCTTCATTTAAAATTCTGGGCATTTCAGAAGATATAATAGATATAGGACAGGGGTGGGCAAATAGCGGCCCGAGGGCCACATGCAGCCTGCCAAGACAATCAGAAAAATCCACCTTGGACTGAGATTTCCTTCCCATTGCATGACCGAATATTCATCTCATATTTTCCACTAGGATGGCCACATCAATACACATGTGCAGTTTAGATACGATGTGCAGTGCTTTTTCCAGTTAATTTGGTTAATTTCAATTTTGTCTTTGCATTAGCAAATATATACATTTCCAACTTTAGTGAAACCATGAACCCTCTGAAAAAATATAAAAAATCGGTAATGAATGTTATGTGTTTAATAAAGAATGGACAAACAAATATTTTTTTGGTAATACAGGGAATAAAACAGTGTGTTTATTGTGTCATGAAAAAAAAGTGCAGCCCTCTGCTAACCTTCGCTTCCACAAAATGGCCCCCGATGTGGCCCTCCACCAATCTATGTGGCCCCCGAGCCAAAACAATTGCCCACCCCTGATATAGGAGGTACTTGTTCTTTATTGCTATATAATTCTTGATAGAAGTCTTCTACCCATTTCATGATGGCATCTCTCTTTTTAATAATAATTCCATCTTTTTTTTATATTGCAGATGATGTTGTTTTACACTCTTGAGACTTTTATTCTCCTCTACAGCTTTCCTTGCTAGTTCACAGTTATATTTTCTTATATCATTTTCAATTCTTTTCCGCACCATTTTACAAAATTCGAGGTATTCGCTCCTTTTTAATGCATCATTTTTGTATATCTTCATATTCTTCTTTTTTTCATAAATTCTCTAGTCTCAGTAGAAATTTTATTGGTCAATTGCTGCTTTTTTTTTACGAGCTATCTTTGTTGTAGTTTTTAAAAGTGTATCAGTTATTTTCTTATTAATTTCATTCAAATCTGAATCATGTTCAAAATCTACTAATACTTGAAACCGATTTGTAAGTTTTAATTTAAATTCATTGGAATGTTTATGAAGATTAGGAATATCAACTGTAAATATTGTTTTTCTTAATAATTTTTGTTTCTCTAGTTTTGCATTAACACATCTTCTAATCGATGATCACTTCCTGTATTAAATTTATTAAGAACATTACAATCTTGAAATATGAATATGTATTTTCTGTTATTCAAAATATAATTCAATTCTGCTGTACCTTCATTTGGATGCTTCCATGTTCATTTCCTTTTAACATTTTTTTCAAAGAAAGAATTTGTAATATAAAGTTTTTCTTTTTCTGCAAACTCTACAAGTCTATGTCCTCTCTCATATCTATTACCATAACCAAAATTACATGCAACATTTTCATCTTTCATTTGTTTACCAATTCTAGTATTAAAGTCTCCCATATCAATTTTAAAATATTGTTTACTCTGATCAAAAGCCTTTTGTACATCCATACAAAAATCTTCTACTACTTCACCACTATGAGAACTTGTTGGGGCATAAACCTGATTATCTGCATTTGGTATCTGCTACTAAATTGTATAACTAATCTTGCCATTCTGTCTGATACACATTAATCTCCACAATGTTGTTCTTCCACTTTTTATTTAGTCCCATTCCACTTGTATTTTCTTTATTGGTCCCTTTATAGTAGAGTACATGTCCACTTTTTAAATCAATGTTTTTTCACATTTTCTTCTGACTTCACAAGTCCAATAATGTCCCATTTAATATGACAGTTCTTCTAATTCTTGTAATCTTCCTTCACTTGAAAGTGATCTGCAGTTGTAAATACCTAAATAAAAAGTCATCATCAAATGGCATTCTGAATTCACAATCCGGATTCTTAGCACATGCTGCCTTCGGCCACCAACCGCTGCCTTGGTTGGTGACTTTACAGGCTCCTGGGAATAAGGGCCCTGATTAATTTTTTGTCTGCCATGATTGTATAAATCTATTGGAAAAATATTTATCATTTACACATACATTTATTCTGCCTTATCAGGCAAGTGAGAAGAAAGACCATGGTGTTTCCTGATCTTAAAAAACTCACCAAGCTGACTATTGGATGATGGTAAGCAGCCCATCCATGTTCATATACTATCTGAATAATAATATAGTAATAACAGCTGCAATGACAAGAACATATTGGAGTGGACATTAGGAATTTGCCCTGCTCAGTTCCTTTAAGGCCTCCAAGAGGAATCAAATGGTCTCCTTTCAGTTAATAGCAAACTCCTTTCTGCAGTCATATATATATAATGTATATATAATTCATAGTACTATCCTATCAATGTTTTGATAGGATTGCCCTATTACCAACTGAATAACGAATGTTATTAAAAACCATTGCACAGTTGTTGCAAGCCTCATTATATAACAGTATTAAAGATTTAACCAAGAGGAAAGAAAGTAGTTTAAATCAATATAAAAATCAACACCTTTTTTTACAAATCGAAGATACTTTGCATGCATCATATTTGTTAATACAGTTTGGTTTCTTAAAATTCTCAATAGCTTTACTGATTTTCATTAGGTAGAGAGGGTCACATTTGGATAGAATTCTGGTATTACAACCATATCCATAGCATGGAAATCGAATGCCAGTAATGATAAATGTTTTTTAACTGCATTTGCATATTTATCTCTCCCAGTATTGATACAATGTGTAGTATTTATATGTGAATTAATATATGCGCAGGTGCATGTATGTGATTTAATAATCTACAGACTCGTGAAAATACGTTTTATAATATATTTATTAATAATACATGAAAATTATACACCTGGGTATTTACGATATTTGTAATGGTTATACTCCACCTGCTACCATTGGCGAGGTATAATTTCTTGTTTTAGAGCAAACTATGAAAGAATGGGCTGCTTGGGCCCTTATAGATTTCTTATAACTTCCAGCTGTTCTGTGACAGTTTGCATCATAATAGGTTTGGTGACACTTCCTACTATACTTGATAGTGTGCCTTGGGTTGGCATTTGGTTCTAGCAGCTTCCAGATCTGAACATAGATTTGCCTTGCTATGTCAACCATTTTGCTTTGATAACTATTGTCTGGAGAATATAGACCCTGTCTTTCAGCTGTGTGATAGTAGTGCTCTCTAGAGTGTGAAGACTGCAGTTCAGCTATATGACAGTTTTTGGCTGGAGAACATGTATACTGCTGTTCAGCTATGTGGCAATGGTTCTTAGGCTCTACCTTCGAAAATCTTGACTATTTATTGCCAAATCCCCATTCTTAATGGAATCATTTGAATTCAGTGAGCATCCCTGTCTATTGGCCCATTCTTGACATTAGATATGGAGTATCTATTGGTATACACATTGATTCTTAGAAATGAATGTGCAATCCGGTCTGGATGAGATGAAATCTAGACCAATCCATTATTTAAGGGCAAGGTGAGATATATAAATTCTATACAAGATTTGATGAACTTCAGAGACATTATGAGGGATTGAGTCCTAATATATTTTAAATATATCCAAATAAGATTTAAATGAAAATTTGCAAATGATGATATAATAGGGGGAAAAAAATCTCCTATATTTAGAGAAAAGTATTAATTTTTTAGATATATTAACTATAAGTTATTCAAATTTTTTTTGCAGTAGAAGCAAACCTATTAAACAAATGTAAAACACTTTGTCGTCTGTATCTAATTTTATAATTTGGTATTTTCAGTGTATATAAAGTAGAACTTCTAGGGCCATAAATAGTTGTAATCTGATTAAATTTGCCTCTATCAAAATAAACTTCATTAATTATCCAATACTGACAATAATATTGTACAGTTGGCAAGCAATATTTATTAATAATATTCCTAACAGGTTGACCTTTTTTATATCCAAAAATGATATGCAGAGCTAATCCTTTTTATATACAAAAATGATATGCTGAGCTGAATTTTGCAATACTTGCATATTTGAAATTACATAATTAAATGCATTTTCTCATAGAGAAATACAATAAATTGTGCAGTCAATAAAACATGATTTATAAATATTTAAAACAATATACATTAAATAATAAATGAATAATTCAGATTATATGAAACTTGAACGTGAAGTAATTGAGATTTCTAATAAGTTATATAACATTTACAAGTTTATTTTTTTATCAGTGCATCTTTTACCTTTAGCTCAATTCTTTCACAACTTCCATCATCCCAGAAGTCCAATCAACCTCTCGCACTGTAGATGCATTAAAAACACATATTTTCAAGTAATCCATCTAGCATATGTTACAATTTAACTTCATATATACATTATTTTTAGAGGTACTTTAAATTTAACTTTATGTAATATGTATCTAAATATGTTTCAAATTTTTTCTGAAATATCATGTTTTTGATCATACGTTTCAGCAATGTGTGATCGAATAGAAGTTTGAAATATATTTAAATACATATTAAAATAAATATATAACATTACAATACTAGTCAAAAATCTAAACTTTTAATGGTTTCATTTATTAACAAATAGATCTTTTCAAGTGAAAATTCAACTAAACATACCGCCTATATATACCAAACAAAATAGTCTTCCCATCATTCACTTCAAAACTCAACTTCCTTTAATATCAAAAGATGTCTTTATAAGATTGATGGCCTCAGATTCAAAATATTTTATCATCAAAGAAAGTTTCTTTTACTGTTCGATTCACTTTTTTCACAAAAGATAACCTCTGCATTGTCAAATAATTTTATGACTTTCAGTTCATGAATATACAAAGCTGAATGATTATATTTATTTTTAACTTTAAGACTTAATTTACTATGATCTGTATAAATTTTATGACAACTGCAAGGAATCTTATAAACTACTCCAGGAATAGATTTGCAAGTAATTAATTGTTTTGAACCATTTAGTAATGAATTTAAATTTGGGTCTTTCCTCCAAACCACTTTCATACTACCCATAAAAACAATTCTTATAAATTAATTTACTAATTGATGACTTATATGGTAAAGAAATAAAGTCTTTATTCTTGTTAACATTTAAATCTTTATTATTAATAGATCTATGAGTATTTTTATTAAATATAATATTCATAATAAATTCATTGTTATATCCTAACTTGATGTGGTCAGAAGCAAATTGACTCCTCTGAATATAACTATTATTTTCAAAACTATTCAGCCTTCTATTCCTATAACAAAAATTCAATAAAGTTTTTTATGAGTAAAAGATTTATAACTATCTGGCCTTATCATATTTCTTAAGTTTATTCTCTAATGAAATGACTACAAAATAAAACATCAATTTTTTCAACATTTAAATCTAAAAATTTTAACTTTACAAATTCAGATATATCCCCTTCAATAATAAATTTAATATTAGCATCAAAAGCATTCAATCCATCAAAAAAATCCTTCAATTTATTCTCCTGTATATCAAACAATCATCAACATACCTAACAAATAATTTTAAAGAAACATAAAAATTATCAATAACACTATTCTCTAAAAAATTAATATAGACAGCACATTACAGCTGAAATAACATAAAAAATAATGCAACTCTCTTTAATTTTATAAAACACATCATTACACACAAAATAAAATTAAAGGATTATTGGTTATGTTATTTCTCCTTTAATGTGCTCAGTCTATATTGATTTTTTAGAGAGTAGTGTTATAGATAACTTTTTGGTTTTTTTAAAATTGTTTTTTAGATATGTTGATAATTGTTTGTTTGTAATACAATAGGATAAATTGATTTTTTTGATGGATTGAATGCTTCTGATTGTAATATATTGTATATAAATTGAGCTTAAAGTATGTATGTGTAGTATAATTGATGAGTATATATATATATATGGTATGTATATCTGATTTATAAGGAGATATAATATTGTTTGTTTAAATGATAAACTATTTGTGTATTTATACATATATATATATATTATAGCTCTTTAGAAGGTTGCTGGTCAATTGAAACTGGAAGGTTGATTAATTTTAATAAAATAAGCATTGTAACAGTAATAAAAAAGGTGGATTTGTTTAATTTTTTTATCATTTTATCAATACATAAAGAGGGATAAGTTAATAATACTTGTAAATATAATTTATCCAAACCACTTCAAACACTTTTTAGCAAAATGCTTTATTTGTACATATATACAAACATCTATATTTCGATTGTTCTGAAATCTTCTTCAGAGCTATGATATAATGAACATAATAAAATACATAACTATATAATAATACCATAAAAAATAATGTAAACAATAAAAAAAAACAAAATATATAAAAGCCTAATAAAACTGGAATAAACAAATCAAAATAAAATAGCCCAGTTAATATAAAATAAAATATACAACATAAATAGAAAATAAATATGTATATTCTTAACTGTATACACACATATATTCAAGGACAATTATTAATCTAAATGTATTATCTATTTTTATTATTATTAACAATCTCATTCTATTTTTTATAAACTTAAATTTTATGGTTATTAACTAATATTTTAATTTTAAATCATATAATATCTATTATTTCCTTACTCATTCATCTGTTAAAAATTATTATTTTTTAATATCTAAAACCTGTAAGCATAATCTTTGAACTTACCCAGTTCACTTTAATCTCTTTAAAAAAATGTTTTTTTCAAAAAATTATCTTATACCCTAGCTCCCTCTATTACATATTATTTAAACCAAATATATATTTCCTACAACTATTTATATATATATTTTGTACACTTTAACTTTTATTATTATTATATAATTCTCATAAATTTATATTATACTGCTTTGTATGTAAATACGCTGTTTTTTATTTTATTTTTAGTATGTTTATATTCCTATTTAACTTAACCATTTTTTACAGCCCACAATTCATTTATAAACAATTTTCTCTTTATATATTTACCTCTATATATCTTATTTAATAACTATATCTATACCAATCTCATCCTAATCCCAGAATCCCTATTAAATTTTGGTTTTATCTTTCTTATTGATATAGCTTTTTTTCTTTAATATTTTCTGTATGTAACCTCATTTTTATTGAACTTTGTGTAAATTTGTGTTCTGTTTCTTTCATATATATATATATATCGGTGATTTATTATCTGACATGTCATTTTAATCTTGCTTTTATAGAATTTTTTGTTTCCTCCACATATTTGTTATCAATCCCACTATCTAGACATTGTTTGCATTTTATCACATATATTCCATTAATTATTTTTTATTGTAGGTTTTCTCTTTTTTTATTAACTATTTTTGTAGTAATTATTCTTTTGCGTTTTTTATTAAGCTTCTTTATAATTTTGTTAAACTTATTCATTATAATATTATTATATATCTATTTTCACCTTTTTTTTTATTCACTTTTTTCATTTTTATTTATCTTATATTCTATTTTTTTAATCCTTCTTTTAATTATATGTACTGGGAAATCACTCATCTTTAACTTGTTGATTATTAAATTTTTTTGTTCAATAGTCTTTTTTCCTTGAACAATGCATTGCAGCCCTGTATATTCTTGAATATATACAACTGATTTTGTATTTCCTATCAATGTTGGAAAACCAACTTGTTATTTTGCTACCAATATTGTTTGTTCTTCTTATAAATATTTCATTGAATACACCATTTTTTATCTATCAAATTTCTTTTGAAACATTATATCCAGTTATGCAATTTCATTATTTTCTTCCTTCTCAACCGTAAACTTTATATTCTCTTCTATTTTATTAATATTATTAATAAATAAGCTTATTTGTCTTTGGCTTTTATTAAAAAATCATTAAAAATCATCTACATATCTGTTAAAAAAACAAAGAAGCATTTTTATTTTCTGTTATATTTTTATAAAACTCATTCATATGTAAATGAGGCATTTATTTATGTAGCGCTATGTTTATAAATTGTAATAAACTAAAGATTAGCCTTTCAAGCTAACGTACATGCGTTGACATCATTCATTCAGACATAGTAAACAGTAATTTAAAGTGATTGATTTATCCTCACGCTTTCATATCCAGTACTTAAGATTTGCCCATATATAAGCATTTGGGTTGAATGAATAAGTGGATTCATTTATTCGTTCGCAAAGACTTTATCTTGTGTTGGAAATGAAAGTATTCATTTATTATTATTAACATTCGTAAAAAGCACATGTACGTTAGCTTGAAAGGCTAATCTTTAGTTATTAAAACTCATTCATATAAATATATATAAAAAAACAGTATAATATTTACATATAAAGCAGTATAATATAAATTTATGAGAATTATATAATAATAAAAGTTAAAGTGTATAAAATATATAAATAAAGAGTTATAATAATCAAAAAAAGCAAGTCATATATATCATGACATTACTTTTATAAGCTTGTATTTACAAAAATGCAATACAGAGAGTGTACCAATAGCTTAAACAAGCTCTTAATTAATAAGTGCAGTATGAGAAAACATTTAAAATCTCTATCCAGAACACTCTCATCTCCAGACCAACTGGTTTCAAGCTTATGGCTCACGTCAGTGGAGAGCTAGAATATTCGGACACTAGATCTAAAATATCAACTCAAAACCCAGCACTTATTTCATACATATATTTAAGTAGAAACTCTGAAATTTTCAGACATGAAAATGTCTTTATATCTATCTAACTTAAATAGCTATATGGGACTGAACTAAATTCAGACCTACCATATTTTAATAGCCTCAGCATAGCCAAAGCCTTAAAGGTAAAATTATAATAATAAAAAAAAGCGAGTCATATATAACGTGACATTACTTTTATAAACTTGTATTTACAAAAATACAATACAGAGAATCTACCAATAGCTCAAGGCTTTGGCTATGCTGAGGCTATTAAAATATGATAGATCTGAATTTAGTTCAGTCCCATACAGCTATTTAAGTTAGATAGCTGTATTTAAAGACATTTTCTTGTCCAAAAATTTCAGAGTTTCTATTTATATATACATATGAAATAAGTGTTGGGTTTTGAGTTGATATTTTAGATCTAGGGTCCGAATATTCTAGCTCTCCACTGACGTGAGCCATAAGCTCGAAACCTGTTGGTCTGGAGATGAGAGTGTTCTGGATAGAGATTAATGTTTTCTCATACCACACTTATTAATTAAGAGCTTGTTTGAGCTGTTGGTATGTTCTCTGTATTTCAAATAAAGAGTTGTAGGGAATATATATATATTTGGTTTAAATATTATGTAATAGAGGGAGCTAGTGTATAAAATAATTTTTTGTAAAAAAAAAATTGTTTTTTAAGAGATTAAAATGAACTGCGTAAGTTCAAAGATTATAATGTTTATGGGTTTTAGATATTAAAAAATAATAAATATAAAATATTATTTTTAACAAATGAATGAGTAAGGAAATAATAGATATTATGTGATTTAAAATTAAAAGAATATTAGTTAATAACCATAAAGTTTAAGTTTATAAAGAATAGAAATAATTATGAGATTGTTAATAATAATAAAAATAGATAATATATTTAGATTAATAATTGTCCTTGAATATATATGTGTATACAGTTAGGAATACACATGTATTATTTATATTTATTTTCTATTTATGTTGTATATTTTATATTAACTGGATTATTTTATTTGGGTTTGTTTATTTCAGTTTTATTAGTTTTTTTTATATATTTTATGTTGTTTTTAGTTTTTTTTATTGTTTACATTTTTTATGGTATTATTATATAGTTATGTATTTTATTTTGTTCATTATATCGTAGCTCTGAAGAAGGCTGCAAGACAGTTGAAACGTAGGTGTATGTATAGATGTATAAATAAAGAGTTTTGCTAAAAAGTGTTCGAAGTGGTTTGGATAAATTGTACTTATAGGATATTATAGCAGAATAAAGAAAAGTGTGATTTTGGTAATATTTCTTAATAATACTTTGTAAAAATGATGCTTCTATAATTGTATTTATTGTGCTTTTCCATACTCTTCCAAAAATAACTTTTTTTCTATTTGACATTTATTATTTTTAACTTTTTATTACTAAATTTTATATCCATTTTTTAAAAAAATAATTTTACATTTTGTCAATTTTCTGCATCTTGACAAAAGGTTTGGTAAAGCATTCCAACCTTGTATTGTCAGTTTTATTTAAAAAAATAAATATAATGTAAAAAGTTTAAAACAGTCTGTCTTAACACTAATATGCTATATTTTTTAGTTGATAAATGTAATAATTATTTTTATACAGATTTCTGCACGTATCCTTTAATGTTATTTCAATTCCCATTTTTAACAAAGCTGTCTATAATATTTCTATTTACTGTATTAAAGATTTTCTTTTTATGTATAAATACCATATATAAAAATTTGCCAATTCATTTCTATCAGTTATATGATTGTATGTAAATTATAACATATATATCAGTCAGATATAAATCTGCCTTAAATCTCTCCCATTATGTTATTCTCTTTCACCTATGTAATTATTTTTGCAACTATCATATGAACATATATTTTATAGGATATTGAAATTATCACAATTTGTTTATAATTACGTAATTAGTGTTATCCTCATTCTTGCATTTTTCCAATTGTCTGTTTTCTATATTAAAGTATTAGACACCTAATAGAATTGTTGGTACTTCTTGTTCCCAGATTCATCCAATTCTTTGATGGCCATTTATCCATGTCTCTTATCTTTCCATTTTTCAATTTTTAAAAAATACTTTATTCAATTCATTCTCTGTAAATTTAATATTTCCATTACTATATGATATTATGATTCCTATCTCATTTTCTCATCTATGTTTTTTTTATTCATTATATAACATTCTAAATCATCTGCTTTTTTCTAGTCTTAAATTCTCTTTCCATATCATTAAACAATATAATTTCTCTTTTCATTGTATTCACTATATTTATAAGTTTTATATATCTTTGCGGTTTTTTTTTTCTTTTCTTGTCTTCCAACTTTATTAATATCTTATGTGCTAAGAATAATAGTAGAATAGTAAAGATTACTGTATTGATTCTCATTTGAAGAAAGTAAAAGAAAAAAATGATGTTTGATTGGTCAATTGAATACAAGTATTATTTTGGATATTTGAAAATCACATAACATCTTCAACAACTAACTATATGATTATTAATGTTCTTTAATAATTTATTATTTAATCTTATTTTTTTCCTGTAGTTATCTAAACTTAGCCAACTTTCTTCTATTTATTTAATTTTTTCATTAAATTTTATTTCTATTTCTGATATGTTTTATAACATATTTATATTATCTGCATATTTTTTTATTTCCTTATGCTTTTGATAATATTATTGTTTTTATTACATTAAATGTTATAGGCACTTTTACATAAACTATATTTGCCAGTTTTTATATTTCATTGTATTAATTTTTATAACAGTATCTATCAAAACTTTTTATATTTTTTTTATTTGTCAATTTTATTTTAATAATTTAAGTTCTATCCACATCCTATTCGACTTTATTATTATTATTTTCAATCATATTCTGTCTAGAGATTTGATTATTTAGGCAGTTTTAGAGTAGAATGATATAAGTGAATTATTACTGTTAACTAGCTTTTCATTGAAAAATGATTCATCTTTAAAAATAATAATCTTGTAATATGCCAAAATGTTAAGTTTACAGCCATATTAAAACAATAAAATTTATCAAATCTTTGGTGTATTTTAATATGTTATCTGATCTTGCATTGTTTGCTTTTGTTCCATAAAAACCATTAATATCAATATCAAGAAATAGCACAAAAAGATTAAATTGTTAAAACATTGAGCTGTTGTCTTTAATTATTTGTTACTCATTTAACCTATGCACTCCATAAATTCTAATATCATGTGTCAATTGTTTAAAATTGTTAGAGCATTCTAAACTATTCTATTTAGAATCTTCAAAGAAGTATTTCTGATCATTCATAATGTGATTCTTAGTTTTATTTCATTTTAATGGCTTATCTAAATAAAATTTGAGATTAAAATCTTATTCTGTAATTTTATATAAAGATGGACAGTGTTTTTTTTTTCTCATTTTCTTTCAGCTAACTTTCATTAGGAACTGTAATATATTCTATTTACTGTAGAGCAGGGGTTCCCAACCTTTTTTATGCCCGCACCCCTAAAAAATTTTAATATTTCTCACACTCCTTAAAGTAATAATTCATTTAAGAATAAAAGTGAAGGTGATCAAAACAAGTTTGTACAATCAATTTTCAACAATATATAAACAAAAATAAAACATATGGAAAATAAAAAATATTATAACAAATTAAAAGTTGCATAACCCTACAAAAAAAATTAAATTTTCATGCATGCATGAAATTTCTTTAAAAAAATTATAACTAATGTTCAAATATTCATAAGCTGATTTAAATTTATGACCCTTTTGTTACTATTTATTGCATAAAAGTTTTTCAAAATGTGGCAATTTGTTACTGATAGCAATCTGTATGTTTCCTTGTGCACCCAAGTGATTTCTATATTTTGTCTTTATTGACAAAAGGACACTAAATCCAGACTCTCATAAGTATGTAGTCATGAATGGGATGAGCATAGTTAGTGCTTTTTCACAAAGTTTTGAAAAAATGTCCATTGCCAAACATCAGTATTGCTCCAAAGTTTTGCTGTGCACAATTCAAAAACATCTTACTTCAGCTCTTTATTATCCGACATATTATCCAAATTGAAGAACTATGGATTTATAATCCATTTTCCTGAAGTTTCCAGATATCCATCAATTGACTTTGATAGTATTTCCAAATAATCCACAATTTCTTCACACAGACTTGGAATTAGAGACTTATTGTCATCAACCTATTCTTTGAATGATAGAAAATTTGAAAGATTTCCTTTTTTAACTCATTAACACCAAAGATGTATTTTTCTTGGAAAGCATTTAACTTTTCCCAGAATTTCAATATATTTACATTTTTCCCTTGGAAAATGACACTCACGTTATTCAAATAACATTTAGTTGAATTCTTGTGATTCCATTTTGCCAGTCAAATCATAATCACGTTCCTTCAGAAAAACTTTTTCTTCTCACAATTCAAAGAAATGTGTTAAAGCTCTCCTACATGACAGACAGTAGATTTCCATGTGGAAAACCAAACTGAATTTTCACTTTCAAAATCAGCAACTTTGAAGAAGCAGTGGTTCAGAGCATGACCCCTAATCCAGTTGATAGTCACCATAAAAGTGTCCAGGATTTTTTTCTCCAACTTTGGAGGCAATGTTTTAATGATAAAGCTATGTTGATGAAGAAAACAATGGGTATCTTGCATGTGCAGAATCTTTGTTTCATCAGTGCAAAAAATCCAGATTTATTTTCTATCATAGCAGGAACACCATTGGTACACACATAACCAATAATTTGGATATCTAAGTCATATTTCGCAAAGAAGTATTTTATGCCCTGGAAGACATCTTTTCCTTTTGTGGTTATTTTCAGATCTTCACAAAACAGGAAATCTTCCATCATGATGCCATCATGGACATACCTCACTAATGGAATGAGTTCACTGCAATTTGCAACATCAGTAGTTTTGTCCAACTGGAGAGAGATTTTCAAGGAACTAGCCCTGATATTTACAATGTCCAATTCAAATCACCAATTCAGCTGTGAATAATATTATTTGATGATGGCACTAATTTAAGCTTGTTTAAGGCTTCTTTTCCCAGAACAATTATTGCCATTTCTAAGGCACTTAGGTTTAGCACCTCTTCTGCAATTGAATGGGGCTTCTTGGGTTTGGCTACTTTATGCACCATGTGGTATGAAGCAATCAGCAGTGGGTTAACAGCAAATATAAAAACTAATTTTGGAAGGTTTGCTCAAGAATCAAAGCAGGCCCTTTTAGCTTTATTCAACATCATGGCCTGCAACATTTGCTCCACAGTTCGAGTTGTTGAAATGTTCCAGAAGCTTAGAGAACTTCATATTTGTATTCGAAAAAGACATTATCACAAAGTATGCTCATGTTTTTTTTTCAGATTCTCAATGGTTCTGGTGCAAATGAAACCAAACTGCACATATTCATCATTCCGTTTTCTTTTTTTTGACATAATGAAGGGTTAATTAATAATTTAAGAATTATAATCTGAAAAAAAAAAGAATAAAGTTAATTAGAAAGAAAAATAATAAGTAAAATAGCATTAAGTATAATCACCGTTTATTAGAGACATTAGAAATGAACATTGCACCAACACAGAATCAAAATGTATTGATTACCATAGCATCATGCATGAGTTTATAAACTCCCTAAAACATTCTAGAACATTCTCGAATATACATAACATGAAGTCACTGATTAATTCTTAATACTTCTGGAGGTTTCTCGAGTCACGATCAAGTGGATACATTATGCAAAGAAATGATAAATAAAAATCAAATGTAATTCTTGAATATATAGGACAGTAACCTTAATATAAACAAAAAACTGAAATGTTATCTCACACTCCCTGGAGTGCCATCTCGTATCTCTGGTTGCAAAATCCTGTTCTAGAGCAATATATTGTAAACTTAAATAATCAATGTACTTTAACTGGTAATGCTACATCCAAAACTTTAGATTTTTTTCAAGAGTAGCATTGGATTGCACCCATATATCTAACATCTATTTTTATTTCTTTTATACTTTTCATTGCTAAATGATCTGAGATTAAAATATATAAGGGTCTGAATCTAAAACAATTTTATTTGATAATTATACAGGATCTAACATCAGACTAATACCCCAAACAAGTTTGTGTGCCATCATTTAATATCCATTGATTCCTCAAGCTTACAATAGATAACTGTTAAGTAAATTGAATAAATTACTCTTCTAGTATTTTGTTGATGTTTAAAAAAACTAAATAATTAGAATTGGTAATTATAAAAAATTTAAATTGTTCTTTAAAAAAACATACAACTTGCATCTTAATGTGTCCTCTAATGTTAAGATCATGTTTTTACCAAAGGGTCATACATAAATTTTTACAGATTCTTTTTACTTCTATTTTTTGAAAAATTAATGATTGAATTAAATATACATAATAAATAAAAAAATATATAATTTTGTATTTTTTTATTTTATGTGAATATGTTGTTATATAAATAAAAGTATTAAATGAAAAATATGCATCTCTGTTAAAATTGGACAAAATTATGAGGATTCCTATGATATTAAATTGCATTTTTGATTCTATACATATTACTTTTTTTTTATGGTAAGAAATATCTCATAGAAAATTGATATCACTTTTTTAAGCTGTGATAAAAAGTGTCGGTCGTATCTGAATTTAAAAAATTGTTAGTGCATCAGAAATTGTTGGAATTTTAAAGTTTCAAAAATGATGACTACATTCACAAAAAGTAAAAAAATGAAATCTTCCATAATCAATTGTAGTCAGAAGTCGGTGCTTACCAAGAAAGAGTATAATTGTTATGAACGTTTGTAGCCAAATAAATAAATAAATGTCAAAACCATAGCTGAGCAAATCACTCCAGAGATTGACACACATTTGAATATTTTAGTTCCTATGAATATAAACAAAACAGATATAACCAATGTGCTATTTCAAAGCCACTTATTTTTTTATATAAATGCTACATTATAAAAAGGAGTGATGTCTTGAGTAAAAGAATTGAGGATGTCTGGAAATTTGACTTTTGCTAGTCATTAAAATGATTTATATCTAGCAATCATATATCTAACGATCACCAAATGAAGTCTATCAAATAGAATCCTTTTTTTTATTTGTGAAATATAAATCCAAACTATTTTTATATTTTGGGGATGTATCATGTTATAGTTGTTAAATCATGATAGATTTATCATAATCTTTCACAATTAAAAAACACTATAATTTGGGAGATACTGAAAATTCAGATTTAAACTAATCTCTGCATTGATTGAATCTATTTAGGTTTTATAGTTTTTGATTACAATCTTTTTCATAATATCACATTGATTTCTCTTACAAGCATCACTTTCTGAATACAATTGGTTCTGGGAGATTTCATTTTTAATGAATGCAATAATTATTAAAACTGTCAATAGTGGAAATATTAAACAATTTATATCAGTTTTGAAGAGTAATATTATAGTCAATAAGGTATCAACCATTTGACCTCTTTTGAAATTCAAGTTATTTTTCTATCATAAAATTGTGAAACTGGTTTCACTTTCTGTCAGATATTTCTTAATCATATCCTTAAGATTTATCTATTGAAAAAAAAAAGTTACATAGGTAAGCATTTTCTTTTCTGTGCTTTCTGATATCATAAATATAGACTATTTAATATGTTAGATGCCCCTAATATTTTGTTCAAATCATTTATATATAGACTTTTTTTTATTCAATACGTTTGTTTCTATGTATAGCCTACTTTCGCTGCCTAGTTGCGTTAACTGGGCATTACAATATAACAACCAAATAAACTACTGCCAACTAATAATACTTATTTATTTGCTATTCTCTTAATACAATTTAGTATAGTATCTCAATTTTAGGCTAAATAATAAACTTTAATGAATTCTTGCATCAGTAAGATGCAGTTTTGAGTACTATAAGCCATGAATATGAAATACACGTTATATTGAAAGCATGCTAGGCAATAATAAAGTGAATATTTTTTTAAAAAAAAACTACCTTTTCTGTGGATGTTTTCATTAATAGTTGTATATTACATTACCTCAGAAAAGAAGGAAATTATTTATCATTTTATATCTATATTATATTTTGTAAAGATTTCAACACCCTTAACGTCTAGACTACATTCTAAAATATTAACTCTAGACATGTTCTCTAAAAAAAATATGATGTTTAAAACCAAAAAAATTCAGTAAGAAGCATGCTTTGATTTTTATAAGTTGTTACTACTTTTAAGATATAGAGTGAAGATAATTTGAAGGCAGAAAAACATTTTTATATTTTGCATTAATTCAAAACATTAATTAATAAAAAAAACTGGAATATAGATGCTAATGTAATTTACCAAACTGAAAATAGATGCTAACATTATTTGCTTAATGTGGATGCCAGGTCAGTGCTCAATTTCATAAAAATACTAAACAAAAACAGAAAAAAAATTTTTTTTAGTGTTGTTTGTTATTTTAGTGCTAATATTTATTTATCGTAAGTTTTTTTTTTTTATTAATTCCACTTTATTAAATTTTTATAATTTTAAATTATATTCAAAACATTTTTTTTCTCATAAATAATTAAACTTTTGAAAGTTGATTAAAGAAACTTAGCTGTTTGTAAACCTATAGCAATTAAAAATATTCTACAGAGCCCTCTAATACAAATATATTTATGTAAGAATACACAATAAAATTGGGGAAAAATTGAAGTGCCCATGTAACAGAGTTGCCAATTTCTTTTAAATCAAAAATCTTTGCTTTAAGAGAACAATTTTGTATCAAGGAGTTTTTTTAACATGCATTATTTAATGAAATCATTTTAGTGACAGAAAATAATTCCTGCATTCGTTTGTGTAAAAAAATAAATCTTAAATTTTTAACAAACCATTGGTCTTTTGTGTAGTATTACTTAAGAAAAAAATGATTATCTAAAATTTTATCACAACCAATATATATATAAAGTAGAATTTTTAAAACTATTATTTTAATTAAAAAAAAGTTGTTTTTTTTTCATTAACATTCTTGCAAAATAAATACTAACATTCACTTTTATATGATCTAAATTTAAATTTAATGATTTTAATTACTGAATAGTAATTAAGTTTATCAATTTTTTTATTATTGGCTGCCTATCTTTTTTTCACTTGCTGCAAACTGCAAGGTTACCATTGTTTCATTGTTACTAATGTTAAATCCATTTTATAGATGCATATTTGCTCTCTTGTTTTTAAGCATTTACTAAATTTTAATATTCTATGTATATTTTCTATTTTTTATTCTATGTAAGCATAGGTCTTCAGGGTATTTTTACATATTTACTATAACAGAATATATATAATTATAATTGAAATAATAAATTTAACGGTTTACAAACTATTATACACAATCCTTAAATCCGCAGAAGTACTTTCGGTTAATTTCTTGAACCTGCCTCAACTGCCATTAAATTCAAAAACAAAGCGGAAGCAAATGTTATCAATTCAAATTCCACGCATCTTGTATTTTAATGTTAGCAGCTTGCCTATTTATTAACTGCATTTTATTCCTATTTATAAAAATTACCTCTTTAATTTTTCTTTTATTATGGTTTCTCTCTTCATGAAGAATTTTCAAAATCAAATTTAAATTTATATTTACATGTTTTTTCATGATCAAAGAAAACTGAAGGAGACATTAAATCACCATTATTATTTTTACTTTTTACATGCTTATATAATAATTCATGCTCCCTCAATCTCTTCTCAATACTGCACCTAGATTCACCTATATATGATAGCATACAATCACAAAAAATTTGATATATGACATTACTTTTTTGCTTGACAGATATGACATCCTTAGAATTATTGACTAATTTATTAATATTGTTTGGAACGTAAAATGAAACATTAAACACATTTTTATATATATCCATAAAAAATTTCACTTGGGGATTTGAAATAAATGGAATAGATATTCATTGTTTACTATTAATCTTCATTTCCTTTAAATCATTATACCTTTTTTTAAATTGACTTAAAGTATTGTTTATTTATTCCATTTTGTAACCAATTTATCAAGCAATTCTTTGGCAAATATCTCAATATTTTTCAGTTTATCACTTTGGTAGCAACATAATTTTTCATTCCGAAACAAAAAAAGATCTAAAACTTGCCATCTTATGCATCATTGGTACTTTTGATTTACAATTTATATATCCTTTTTTTTGCAATGGCTTAATTATTAATTTATAATTTAATATACTGTTATCTCTTGTAATATTCAAATCTAAGTATTTAATATTTTTGTCCTGTTCCTTTTCAATAGTCCATTTCAAGCCATTCAACTTATTTAATTCCTCTACAAGCAAATTTATAGTATTTCCACAAACAAAAACATCATCCACATATCTTTTGTAAATTTTAATATCTCCAAAAGTACACATATTTAAAATACTATCATATGTAGATAAAACAAAATTGCAAACTTGTGCAACTACAGGCAGACCTATAGGCCAACCTTTAGACATTTTATAATATTGACCTTCAAAAGATGCGACAATGTTATCATTAAAAAATTTTATAAAATCAACAATAAACTTCATCATATATTTACAAATACCTTTACTTTTTAATGTATGTTCAATTATTTTTATGGAATTCATTCTATCAATAGATCCATACATTTCTGTAACATCCAATGAAGCAACAACATCATTCTCATCAATCATCAAATTTTTAATACTATTTACAAAGTCAAATGATGAAGCAATAGTATTTTCCCCAAATCTAAAAAATCTTGTAAAAGCTTACCAATATAGCTTTTACAAGATTTTTTAGGATTTGGGGAAAACATTATTGCTTCATTATTTGACTTTGTAAATAGTATTAAAAATTTGATGATTGATGAGAATGATGTGCTTTTACAAGATTTTTTAGGATTTGGGGAAAATACTATTGCTTCATTGTTTGACTTTGTAAATAGTATTAAAAATTTGATGATTGATGAGAATGATGTTATTGCTTCATTGGATGTTACAGAAATGTATGGATCTATTGATAGAATGAATTCCATAAAAATAATTGAACATACATTAAAAAGTAAAGGTATTTGTAAATATGTGATAAAGTTTATTGTTGATTTTTTAAATTTTTTTAATGATAACATTGTTGCATCTTTTGAAGGTCAATATTATAAAATGTCTAAAGGTTGGCCTATGGGTCTGCCTGTAGTTGCACAAGTTTGCAATTTTGTTTTATCTACATATGAGAGTAGTGTTTTAAATATGTGTACTTTTGGAGATATTAAAATTTACAAAAGATATGTGGATGATGTTTTTGTTTGTGGAAATATTAATACTATAAATTTGCTTGTAGAGGAATTAAATAAGTTGAATGGCTTGAAATGGACTATTGAAAAGGAACAGGACAAAAATATTAAATATTTAGATTTGATTATTACAAGAGATAACAGTATATTAAATTATAAATTAATAATTAAGCCATTGCAAAAAAGAGGATATATAAATTGTAAATCAAAAGTACCAATAATGTATAAGATGGCAAGTTTTAGATCTTTTTTTTTTTTCGGAATGAAAAATTATGTCACTACCAAAGTGATAAACTAAAAAATATTGAGATATTTGCCAAAGAATTGCTTGATATTGGTTATAAAATGGAACAAATAAACAATACTTTATGTCAATTTAAATAAAGGTATAATGATTTAAAGGAAATGAAGATTAATAGTAAACAATGGATTCCATTTATTTCAAATCCCCAAGTGAAATTTTTTAAGGATATATATAAGAATGTGTGTAATGTTTATTTTACGTTCCAAACAATATTAATAAATTAGTCAATAATTCTAAGGATGTCATATAGGTGAATCTAGGTGCAGTATTGAGAAGAGATTGAGGGAGCATGAATTGTTATATAAGCGTGTAAAAAGTAAAAAAAATAATGGTGATTTAATGTCTCTTTCAGTTTTCTTTGATCATGAAAAAACATGTAAATATAAATTTAAATTTGATTTTGAAAATGTGAAAATTCTTTATGAAGAGAGAAACCATAATAAAAGAAAAATTAAAGAGGCATTTTTTATAAATAGGAATAAAATGCAGTTAATAAATAGGCAAGCTGCTAACATTAAAATACGAGGTTCGTGGAATTTGAATTGATGACGTTTGCTTCCGCTTTGTTTTTGAATTTAATGGCAGTTGAGGCAGGTTCAAGAAATTAACCAAAAGTACTTCTGCGGATTTAAGGATTGTGTATAATAGTTTGTAAACCATTAAATTTATTATTTCAATTATAATTACAATTTTGTTTTAATTAAAGGACATTTTATTTATATTACATATATATATAAGTATATACTAATATGTAATGACCTGCTGCGGCATTGAACCTGCACAATATATTATCTAAGCTCCAAAAATTTATAAGTTGATAATAATGAGTACCATGCAAGCTAGATATTTTATTTACATCTATATGAATGCCATTTATTTAACCAATTACAATGACATTACAGTCTGAGTCACTGTGTAATTACATGACATGGATGTTTAAAGTTTTATGTTATAATATTAAAATAAGAATAACACAATGAATAGATGCAACAAACCCAATGCAAAATCCATCACTGACAGATTTTGTATTAATTTTAAAAGTAAATTAGAAGCATAAATAAAATTTAGAGATCAAGGATACCATGGCAATTGATAATTCTAATTTTATTATACACAATATAATAATTAAAACAGCAAATAAATAATGATAAAAACAATAACGCTTCTCTAATTTCAATAATAAATTTTACAGTTTTTAAAGTATAATTCACTTCTGTTAAAATATCTTTCATTTCTGATAAAATATTGTATGTAATATTACAAAACAATATTTCAAACTCTTTTATTATAGTTTATTATTATAAGATTATAATTACAGTAATCAAACATGATTTGGATATTAGAATCAGAAAACAGCAGAAGTACATCTCATTATGTATAACATTTAACTCTCCCATGTATGATAATAATAAAAATCTTTGCTCTGATTAGAGTTAAAAATATTTAATGTATAACAAAAGTTAATATCTATAATTATAATCATTTATTAAATATTTTATATGGTTATCATATGAATAAGAATAAAGGTTTAAGTAAATTATATATGTACCTCAACTTTATAATAGTTTTACATATGCATATATCAAATCATTAATTTTTTTTAAAGTTAATATTTGTTAAATAAAAGTTTTATTAGCATTATATTTTTATATAGAATGTTTTGGGTAATTGGATTTTTTATAAAGTAAAAATATTACCATTTTTTTATTTAATGTGAATGATGCAATATTGAATAAGAATTACCAGTTGTCCTTGCTTATTTCTTTGCCCCTCTCTCAAGTAATCCATGTCAAAGCTGGTAATGTGAAAATTGAGTGGAATTATTATTAACCATTAGCATTGAATATCTGACTGTTTTTGAACAATATTTTTTATCCTTTTTGCTTTCTAGTTGATTGACAAACATATAGCTATTTGAGTTGGATAGCTGGGTTTGAAGATATGTAGATGTCTGAAAATTTCAGATTTACCACTCGATAGATAACTTTTAGATAGGTACTTGGCTTTGGGTTGGTATTTTTAGATATGTCTGAACCTACCCTGACATTTCTCTGAGGAGTGCCAAAAAGCATGAAACCATGGTCAGGGGTTTGGGGGTTCCTGACAGAGATATTTTAAGTGCTGGCTCTGGCTAAGCATTTATCATAAAGCTTGTAGAGGAATTGGCAATCCTCATTGTTTATAACTTACAAGCTTAAGAGATAGAATCATGTGATCTATGACTTATTTTGACTATTTATAGTCTCTGCCATAAGTCTTATGCAATTTTATATTGCTAAGACTACTAATATATGGTATGGCTGAAGATCTATCAGCCCCATATAGCTATTTGAGTTGGATAGCTGGGTTTGAAGACATGTAGATGTCTGAAAATTTCAGATTTTCCACTCAATAGATAACTTTTAGATAGGTGCTTGGCTTTGGGTTGGTATTTTTAGATCTAGTGTCTGAACCTACCCTGACACCTCTCTGAGGAGTGCCAAAGCACGAAACCATGGTCAGGGGTTTGGGGGGGGGGGTTCCTGACAGAGATATTTTAAGTGCTGGCTCTGGCTAAGCATTTATCATAAAGCTTGTAGAGGAATTGGCAATCCTCATTGTTTATAACTTACAAGCTTAAGAGATAGAGTCATGTGATCTATGACTCTTATTTTGACTATTTATAGTCTCTGCCATAAGTCTTATGCAATTTTATATTGCTAAGACTACTAATATATGGTATGGCTGAAGATCTATCAGCCCCATATAGCTATTTGAGTTGGATAGCTGGGTTTGAAGACATGTAGATGTCTGAAAATTTCAGATTTTCCACTCAATAGATAACTTTTAGATAGGTACGTGGCTTTGGGTTGGTATTTTTAGATCTAGTGTCTGAAGCTACCCTGACACCTCTCTGAGGAGTGTCAAAGCACGAAACCATGGTCAGGGGTTTGGGGATTCCTGACAGAGATATTTTAAGTGCTGGCTCTGGCTAAGCATTTATCATAAAGCTTGTAGATGAATTGGCAGTCCTCATTATTTATAACTTACAAGCTTAAGAGATAGGGTCATGTGATCTATGACTCTTATTTTGACTATTGATAAGAGAGATTTGTATTATACAATTCACTTATTCAATACTATTCTTTCTATGCTGTACTTTCCATCTGTTTCTTGGAAAAATATAGTAGCCAATGAGTTTGGAGCTATTAAAATATGTGATTATTCCACAGTTCAGGTTTTAAATCAAGAGATTTGAAAATATATGTCAGTGAGTTCAATGTCTGCTTCTCTTAATTTTATTTGAAAATCATGCTCTTTTATCAATCAGGCAATTATTTCAATAAACTTTTTTATTGATTTTCTCATGTTCTATCAGGCATTCTTTTAAATATTCTCATTTACCTAAATAAAAATACAAAATATTTTATAAATTGTAATAATTATTAATAATCCAGAATAAACATTTTTATATTATTTACCCAAAATACTAACTAACAAGAATATTATTATTTTTATTTATTATAATTAATAATGTTAATGATTTTTATACAATAAATTATTGATGTGTGTAATTTTAATATAATCATTTATTTATTTATTATATGAACACACATTCGGCAAGTTATTTATCCAAAGACAATGCAAATTTTAATCATTTATTAATAATACTTTATCAGCCTCTTAAATAATAATAAAGCTTTTGTTTTGTGTTGTTTTTTAATAGTTTTTTATAAATATTTTTTAGCCTTCGAATGGCCCTCTTACAATTCTATGTATATATATATATTGAACTATGTTTAATTTATTACAAGAATCTATAAATTCCAATAAAATAATGAGAATATTAAACCTGCATTAATTTTCATATAAGATATATCAAAAAATTGTTATAACAAAAAATTTGTACATAAATATTTTTATATCATAAATATAATATTTGATAAAATGTCAATGTATGTTTAATATTATTTTTAGTTATAGATTATATATTTATTAATGGTTTTGTTTAATATTTTTAATTATTGTAGGCTTATAAATAACCAAGTTTCTTTACTCAGCTTTAAAAAATAAATAAATATTTATAAGAATAAAAAATATTTTAAATTTTATTTTTAAATTTTAATTTAAAATTTTAAAAGTTTAGCAGTGTGGAAATAAAAAAAAAAAAATTCTGGTAAGTAATATTAGCATTAAATCATTAAAAAAAAAAATTGAACATATTTTTATTCTTTAGGGGTTTCTATGTAGTAGTTTTAATTATTGTAAACTTACAAATGATTTCTTTTAATTGATTTTAAAATTTTTCATTATTTAATATTTTTGAGAGAAAAAAATATTTTAAATGTAATTTAAAATTATAAAAATTAAACAAAGTTTAAGAATTGATAAAAAAATTAAAAAAAAACTTCTAATAAATAATGTTAGTATCAAAATACCAAAGCTAAAAAGCTTCATTTTTTCTACATTCTTGCTCAACATTTTCAAGGCTTTAAATTGCGTACTTATCTGACATCTTTTGTAGGTAAATAACAGTAGCATCTATTTCCAGTCTGGTAAATAACAGCATCTATATTCCTTTTTTTTTTATTAATTAAAAAAAGTTAAATTAACATGAGATGCCAAAATAATGATCTAGTTTAAATTATCTTCATGATCTATATATTATCAAAGCAAGCTGCTTTTTGAATTTAGTGTTTTCCAGTAGTTTTATAATGATGATATTTTTTATTTTAAACATTTTCATGTTTATTTCAGAATGTTTTGTAAAATAAAGATATCTTGCATATGTATATAAATAAAAACATGAAGATGACTATGCATAAGTAAGTAAAATTTAGGAAATAAATATTAAAAAATAATATATTTTTGTGAATGCTTATTAATAGCAGAAGTAGCTAGTGTATATCTATAAAAATAGTATAACAATTATGTTAAATACATGGGCATTGTAGGTTTAATATTATCATAACTATTAGTGCTGAATGCTACATTCACATTTCTGGTAAATAACTACTAGTGGATAGTGAAATGATTTTCAGATTTGAAAGCTAATTGTAAATATTTCTTAATCAGCACTCAATCAAGCTGTCTTCTGCTGCCTCATAGGATAAGATATTATATTGTGCCAAAAATTCGATATTTTTTCAATACAAACAATTTTCTGTTTTTTTATTGTACAATGTTTTTTTCATTCTCCTATATTTTTTTTGTATGTATGGGCTTTTTTTATCTTATAGACTTCAATCACTTAAATTAATTTAGGGCTTAGTCTTCATGAGCTTCTCATGCCATCAGATATCCCTGTAGGATTGTTGTTTGTGCAATCACATTTCCATCCTTTAATTTCATATACAGCAATTTTGATTCCAATCTTTTCTTCATTTTTTCAATAAAGGAACTAGAATAGAATCAGGTTAAAAGCAAACTGAAAGTCTTTCTTATATAAAACAATATAATCAATACTGAATTGCTTGTAAATGATTTTTGGGACAATAATTTTACTCAGTAAATGATTGTATGCTTAGACATATAAAAATATGACATAGAAAATCTAAAAATATTCTATTTTGTATAATCTGATTAAGTCACCATGTCTAGTGGATTGCTGATTAAAGCCTAGAAATAGTTGATGATGACAAAATTAATGTATTGCACAAGCTGTTGCTTTATTAAGAAAAGGAAAGAAAATTGTAAAAATAAATTCTGGAAATACTAAAAGGTTTAATAAAATATCTATTACTTGTAAAATTAAAAGTAATAAAGAACTTAATTATATTTATTTTTAAGAGAAAACATTTTGAGATGTTTTAAAGAAAGTAAGGAAATGTGGTTGTAATAAATATTATATTATTTTTAGAAAATTAAAATTGAGAAAGCTTTTTATAAAAATATACATATATTTTAATAGTTATTATAATGCAAATGAATGCATACATATTGTATTTAAACTTTTTACATGTAAAAGTGTTTAACATCAATTTTATTTTATTAATTTTTGCAAATGAACTTTTAATTTCTCATTCTAGAGCAATTTTCGTATAGAAAGTGATACTTTTGGAGAACTGAAAGTTCCTTCTGAGAAATATTATGGTGCTCAAACAGTAAGATCCACATTGAATTTTAATATAGGAGGGACAGCAGAACGTATGCCAGTAAGTTTTTGTTTTTATTCTTGATTTGTTTTATTAGTTATATATTCATTATTTACTTTATTTAAGTCTTGAGTTGATTAATAAATTTTTACAAGTAATTGATGATGATGATCAAGTGTTTTTAGTCCTTGATCACAATGCTATTTTAAAGATTTTTTCACAGATCTCTTAATAAATATGCATATTAGTAAGTCATTATAGTCGGTTAAATTATATATGTATGTATATAACATATATAGGATATTTCAAGACATTATGTACTTAAATATATTTTAAGTATTTTATAACTATAAAGAATGAATTTTTATGATCACAAATAGAATTTGTGTACACAAAATTATTGCCAAAATTCATCTTGTAGTTAGTATTTTTTTGAATTAACTACATACAACTACACAATATTTATTTGAAAATGAGGTGACTTTTTATTAAGTTTGAAGTAGTAAATTTTTCTTTCTCAGAATTTTAGATTAGAGTAAGTTGTTAAAAATTTTCAGGACTCTTTTTGAAATATTTAAAATTATTATTTACTAATACAGGTAAAGGTGTTTTAAGTAGCCATTCCAGGGCAGAGATTTTTTAAGGTCTTCTTCCTTTTGTCTAACATTAGAGAAGTAATGAAGAAAATACATACATATTGGCTAAAATGCTTTTACAACATAGTGTTAACATTTCAACTAAATTATTCAAAAATATTCTTTTCAGTTATCACAAAATAAATATATTTTTTGCTGTGTGAATGATGGCTTCAGGAGGCAATTATTACATTCTAAAAATTCTATAATCATTTAAGTTTCATTGAGGATTTGTAAAGGCTGATTCGCATTACAAAAGCTATTGAGAGAATGTTTTTTTTTGTAAAATATTTACCTATTTAAACTAAATCTATATTCAATGATTATGAATGCCAGTTGTGCTGTTAAAAATATCACTATTTAATAGCCATAATAATTATTATATAGTATTATTTCTATAAATGCACTTTTTTTGCTTCTGTTATTAATATATATTTATTAAAATTTATTGTTTTTCTAATTTTATTTACTTCCTATGTAAATTTCATTTTTTTTATTATACAAATAATCTTCAATGATGATTATATATATATATATGTAATTTATAAATAAAATAAAATATTTATACTAAAATTTTCATCATCAGTTTCATAAATATTTTTCTGTATATGTAATTTTTACATCACTATTTTTATTATTTTCATCATATAAAATTTGGGCAGCAACAATAAAAAAAATATGTATATTAGTATGTATAGCTTAAATACCATGATTTTACTGATCTCCTGATTTTGTGGTTCAGTTAAAACAATAAATATTATTATCATAAATTGTTATTCAAAATTAGCTAACATGTTGGTAGCCAAAATACTATGTGTAATAATTTAAGACAAGAAGATCAAAAGTAATTATATATAATTACTGAACTTGTAGTTTAACTTACATGAATATTTTAAATATAAATTCAGGACATATTACTATAACTTTAATCTTGTCAACAAAAGAATGTATAACAATAACAACAACAACTGTTCAGCAGCAAATGATTCACCTGTTACCTGTTCAGAGTCAAGGTAACAAGCTACAGAGTTTACATTTAGAAAGTACTAAAAACCCAAAGCTGAAAAAGTAAAAAACTTAACTGTATATATTTAGTTCAATTTAGAATTAATTCATCTCTTTTCAATGTTCTATGATAATTTTCATTCAAAATTTTAACAAAAATCAAATTATTAAATGATAATTTTAAAAACAATATGGCAATAGAGATATTTTATTATCAAATATCTCCATAATAATCTTGCAGCAAGCAGTTCTCTTGTTCACAGTCAAGATAACAAGCTCCAATGTTTTACATTAGAAAGTACTAAAAACCTAAACCTGACAGGATGCAATTCATGCTGAGTAGTATTTTTTTATTTTACCAAAATACTCTTCATACTAATTAATATTTTTCCATTTTCCTAAAATACAATTCAAACTGAACTACCATTTTTCCATTTTCCCAAGTTGCAATTTATGCTCCCAAGATGCAATTCACGCTTTTTTCCAAAATCCAATTTATGCAGACTAATATTTTTTCATTTTTCCCAAGATGCAATTAATGCTGACTAGTATTTTTCCATTTTCTCAAGATGCAATTCATGCTGACTAGCATTTTTCCATTTTCCCAAGATTCATTTCTGACTGACTAGTATTTTTCCCTTTTCCCAAGATGCAATTCATGCTATTTAGTTTAGTTCCATTTTCCCAAGATTCGGTTCATGATGACTAGTATTTTTCCATTTTCTCAAGATGCAATTCATGCTGTCTATTATTTTTTCCATTTTCCCCTGATGCAATTCATGCTGACTTGTATTTTTCCCTTTTCCACAAGATATAATTCATGCTGAACTAGTATTTTTCCATTTTCCCAAGATGCAATTCATGATAACTAGTATTTTTCATTTTCCCAAGATGCAGTTCATAAGTAGTATTTTTCTATTTTCCCAAGATGCAATTCATGCTGACATGTATTTTTTCATTTTCCCACAATGCAATTTATGCTGAACTAGTATTTTTTCATTTTCCCAAGACACAATTTATGTTGAAGTAGTATTTTTCCATTTTCCCCAATATGTAATTCTTGGTAATTAGTATTTTTCTATCTTCCCAAGATTCATTTCTGACTGACTAATATTTTTCCCTTTTCTCAAGATGCAATTCATGCTGACTAGAATATTTCCAAGATGCAATTCATGCTGAGTAATAATTTTTCATTTTCCCCAAGATGCAATTTATGCTGGACTAGTGATTTCATTTTCCCAAGGTGCAATTCATATTGATTAGTATTTTTCCTATTTTTTTCACATGGAGCTTATGTAACAAATAAACAATAAGACCCAGCTATGAAAACTATAGTACTCTCACCAAATGAGCTCACTTTTTATTGGACCATATGTCAATGTAACACCAACTTCAATCTCTCCTCCATATGTTTTTACTCATACTATCATGTGATTCCATGTATTTTTCTCAATATTACATTTAAAAATTCTATGTAAATCTAATTTGATATATATATCTTGTTACATAATAATTATTTTTCTTAAAATTTATTGTAAATCATATTTTCTTTCTATTACAAGCAAGAGTGTAAACCTTTATTACCTATATAATATCATGAATCAATTTATACTTAACATCTTATGTTTTCAAATGTAACTTATGTAATCCTTTTTGAGTCTCAGTAAAGTTTATCCTTTGAAACAACAACAATAATAATAATAGTAGCAGCAGCAACAGTTTTGCTGCTACTGTTAAATCTCCTTCAACACCATATCTCACAGATCTTATTATCTAAATCCTAGATATCACCAACAAGATCAACCTCTCTCACAATTCCAAGTACACTTACTGACAAACATAACCTATTTTATTCAAAGATTACCCTCTCACCATGCTTGGGATAAATAACCATCGCCTTCACTGTCAATTTTAAAAAATGTGCACTGAAACTGAAGTTTTTTGACTTCCTAATCAGACATAACTTGCACGCATTTCCAACATATTTTTTTCTATGGTATTGTCATCTCTACAAAAATATCAACCCTTTCTATGTGCTATGCCATGAAGCCGAGGAGACTCAACAACATCTTTTCAACGCCTGTGAGTCCTAAACTCCACATGACTAATTATGTTAAATGTATACAGGCAGCCATTACTTCCATCCACCACATAACTTGATCCTTCCAAAAATTAAACATTCCTGCAATGCCTGCAGACACATTTACTCTGTTTTCTTTCTGATGTACCCATTGCACCTTCTTATTATGCAACAATATCAGGAAGCATCCATCCACATTTATCAATAAATTATGCCAGCTAAAATCATGGGATAACAAAATTGCTTAAACATTTTTATGGCAACCTGATCACTCATTAACCACAGTAGGCATGATTAACAATCTTTGTGACATTTTATCTACTTTATAATACAATTAGCTACCTGAAAAACTATGTTTCAGACACTCATTACAATAGTTCAATACCACAGAAGAATATCTAACTGGACCAATCAAGCTTAAGGCAAATGAACTTTAATTCAAGAGATGCAATTCATGTTGAAATGGTATTTTTTTTATTTTCTCAGTATGCAGTTCATGCTGACTACTGTTTTTCCATTTCTCCAAGTTACAATCCATGCTGAACTAGTATTTTTCCATTTTCCCAGGATGGAATTCATGTTGATCAATAATTTTCTGTTTTACCCAGATGCAATTCATGCATACTAGTGTTTTTTAATTTCTCCCAGCATGCAGTGCATGATGAATTGGTGTTTTGTAGTTAAAACCTCCTATTTCCTCCAAGAGACCTGAGAAAATTATTCAGAGAGTAAATGAGGTCTTATTGAGAGAAAATATAAAGGTTCAGCGATTTACCATGTATCAAACATTGTGATCTATTAGAAATGTGGAATTGTTTCTACAAAATAAAGTTACAGATGAACATTTCTCAAGAATTTATTAAGCAGTGAACAGATCATATTCCAAGTTACATGGAAGGATAAAAGAACTTCAGAAGAAGAAGCTTGTAAATCTACATGGGCATGTCAAAAGTAATACTGCAACTAGTCTATTCTCATCATCAGTGAAAAATCTTAGTTCTAAACTCCTTACTTATTGTGAATTATCAGTTCTTGAAAAAGGTTTGAATTTCGCCATTACACCATCTATTGTCCCACTATTGGATATAATGGCAGCCACTGATGAGGTGACCCAAAACTTGACTCTAGAAGAAGTGGCAGAGTTACGTGGAGAATAAAAAGGACACTTGAAAGACATAGAGTGCACAAGCAGTAGTCAAACATGTCATGTGATGAGAGGAAAGTTATTAAATCTCTCAAACAGGATACATTTATATTCTTTCTGCAAAGGTAACACTACAGTTGTAATGGATAAAACTGATTATGATAACAAAATTCAAGGCCTTCTCACAGCAAGCCAATACAAAAAAAGTAGCAAAAAATCCAATTCCAAATACAGAGATAAAACTACAATCATTACTCCGGAAGCATTGCAGGTATTTCAGTGATTCACAAAAAGAAAATTTAACTTCATATTTCAGCAAGATTCCTCACCTGTATGGACTGCCTAAAATCCATAAGGACAATGTTCCATTAAGTACTATTGTTAGTTCTGGAAATTCACCATGTCAAAATTTGTCAAGATTTCTTCTCGAAGTTCTTAGTCCATTGGCGTACAGATCACAGTCTTTCGTCAGGGATTCTAAGCACTTTGTAGAATTAGTCAGGAACATGAAAATGGAAAGAACTGACATATTGGTAAGCTTTGATGTGGAAAGTCTATTTACAAATGTACCATGTGATGAGGCATTGTCTATTGTAAGGAAAAGGTTATATGATGATAATAGTCTACAAACTGGAACAGCTTTACTTATTGATAGTATAATGGAATTATATATAACTCGGAATTCTTCCAACAAAATCAAGGGATGATAATAGTCTACAAACTGGAACAGCTTTACCTATTGATAGTATAATGGAATTATATATAACTCGGAATTCTTCCAACAAAATCAAGGGATGGCCATGGGATCATCACTGTCACCCTTGCTCAGCAACATTTACATGAAAAACCACAGCCATAAATACTACTCCATGTCCACCTAAAGTATGGCTTTGATATGTTGATACATTTGTGGTATGGCCACAGGTAAAATTACAGTCATCTTGGATGCACATTAACAACATATCTTCTACAATTAAATTCATGATGGAATCAGAACAAGAACAAAAATTGACATTCTTGGATGTTCTTGTGACAAGAGTCCCTCAGGGCAAAGTAAAAACAACAGGGTATAGGAAACCAACACCCACTGGAAAATACTTGGCATATACATCCAATCATACAAGAAGCACTAAACAAGGAATTGTACTATCATTATGGAACATAACAAAGGAGGTTTGTTCAGAAACCAGTGGTTTGGAAAAAAAAAAGATTCACATAGAACAAATGCTTATGAAGAATGGTTATCCATCAGCAGTCATCAGGAAAATCTTCAATAGACAACACAAGGAGACATCAAAAGAGAAAACAATTATTTACGGTAATGTATTGTGCCGATGGTTCTGCTGAATGAAGTATACTTACACATATATATGTTTTTCTGGTTTCATACTTCTTCATAATACATTTATAATCTTATAAATGTTATGTGAACGAACCGGCACGTTCGAGCAAAATGGGAGATATTATTGATAGCTTTAACTATCAACAATGGCCCACCTCGGCTGCTAGATTCAAACCCCTACTATCCAAACACTTTATTTGTTTCGGAGTAAACTCCAGGCACCAGCTATCTATTCAGAAGAATAAACAACGTATTTGGTCAGTAGGCTCATAATCCAGCGCTCGAAACGACCCCAAAACTAGCCCAGTCTAATTTTAATCAGTAATAAAATATAGAAAAAGAATTGATAAAAAGAATTGACCGACGAATAAAGTTTAATTTTAAAGACAATTTATTAACTAACATTTACTAATTATAAACATTTTTATAAATCTATAAATAACAGACACATTTAAAGTTAACATACCATGATATATTTTATGAAAGAGCAAAAATAATCTTTGACATTTAAATTATCTAACATTCACAAACACGCACATCAATAGTTCATTTTATGCATGCTTATAGAGTTTATATAATTTGAATCTTGAATTTTTACGAATTACAGTGGTGGCTACTATATATAAATGAGAATAATAAAATGTTTTACCTAGGATTTTTGGAACGTGGATATTGCTTGTTGTTAGCTGCTTCTGACGGAGTATATCTAATAAAGGATATCTAACCGGTTAGATTTGATGTTTCTTGAGGAAATTTGATGCTAATCCGTTGGTTTTATTCTTGGAGACAGTGGAATATTGACAGAGGATTTCTGAGCTGTTAAGTAGACATTTCACGGGCAAGTCAAGGGCTGAAAGAAGAGCATATATTTCCATAAGATGCTCAACACCGCATTTCTGTTTCTGGATACATAATTTAAACAAGACACACTGAAAAGTAGGCTGAAACTGAACTCCGATAAAAATCTGGCTATTTATATATGCGAATTGTTTTCGTTTTAATATCCTCCGGCAATAGGTGCACTAGGTGTTGTCGAAATTCCTTCAGTAATTAATCCTATGACAACGTGTTGTTTTCATATCTTTAATTAGTAGCCCACCGCTGTGTTTTTAAATACATTTCATTTCAATATTTATTTTCATGTGTTTTTCAATATCATTTTAACACACATTTATTATATATCTTTTTAACAAGCTTGGATATCTTTTTATTTACCATCGCACATATATACGCATTTATTCTAATAACCTGGAATGAAAAGAGATTTATATTTTAACTTTTAATTTATAATAACACTCTTTAACTTTTATGAACTCTTAGTTTTTTCTATAGGAAAACTCCCCCTCCCCCCTTTTAATTAAGTAATTATAAGTTTTCTTTCAAGAACTCTCTGATTTTTAAATCTTACTTTCACAAAAACAAACTGCATTTACATTTAATAAAGAAACTAGATTTTTATAAATTTTTTTTTTTTTTTTAGATAAATTAGTGTGTGCCAATTTCAATATTGGTACAGTATCCATACATACCAGGAATGGTGGACAAATTAAAGAAAACCTGCAGTCAATATAACATTAGAACTGCTTTCCAAAACCATATCCCTCTTCAAGGAATGCTTACTTCTACTAAGCCTAAACTGGAAATGCTGAAGAACAAAAACTGCATCTATGAAATATCATGTGAATGTGGAAGGAAATACATTGATGAGACCTATCGCCTTGTTAAACAGCGATTGAAAGAGCACAAACTAATGGTTAAAAGTGAAAAAACAGATGTATATATCATAGCAGATCATATATCTACTAATGACCATATGCTTAAGTGGAAAGATGTTGGATAGAGAGGAAAAAATGCATAGAAGAAAATTCAAGGAAACTGCTCATATGACAATGGGTAAATAATCTTATAAGTCAACCCAGTGTGGCAATACACAATGTATGCAAGCCTCTAATTAATCTTGCTCTTAGGCAAAAATAAAACAAATAACTAATTAGCCTCATTATAAAAAAAAAATTGGACTTGGGAGTATTTGAACCAACCCTCATATACAAATATATCAACCTACTATATTATAACGATCTGGAAAATAGGACTTAATGTAAACTGCACTACAGGGCGCAACTAGGCATTTGAACCTAGAAAATTTATAAAGTAGTCAGATACGTAAGTCAAAAAAAAAAATTTTTTTTTATATTTTATATATTTTGATTCCGGTCGTTAGCCCATTGTCACTAGCCCAGTGGAGCAGCAGAGATTTATATTTTATAAATTCTTATCTAAGAATAATTTTTAAAAAAGAATAAAATAAGCCACTGCCAGTAATTATACACACAAACATTTATTTACACACATATATATTTAAAATCATTTTAGTATCAGTTTACATTTTAAAATTTAACTTACCATGTTTAACTTTGATTTTAATTTACATTTTAAATTTTATAAATTTACATTTTAAATTTTATACTATTATAAGTTCGCACAGAAAAGGATTTATAAAAGTTTGTTTTATAAATGTTGAGTATAGATCGGTTACATAGATTACATGGTCAAAAACATTTCAAAGTAAACATAAACGATCAAAATATAAAGTCATTGATGGAAATGCAGAGGGGAATTTATAAGAAACACAATGGCATTCATCATAAGATGCCGCAGAGATACCAATAACTTAAAAGACATCTGACATAAATTCATCTTAGATACTCACTGTAAGGTATCAGTATTTACCGAATGTCTATATATTTGGATCAAATATGAAAATCAAAAACATAATTAACCGGTAACGAACCCATGCAATCGTCTATACCCAACTTAAATTTAATGCATTTTTATTTAGAGCATCGAGTATGAATAGACTACATAGATTTGCATTTGAAAAGAAAATATTCTATCCTTATTTAACCTTAGGCCAAAAGTTCACAGGCAAACCAGCGTCAATTCATCTGATACATTGATGTATTCAATGTAGCATGAAAATACAACAGCACAATATACTATACTGTCAGGAATGGACATCTGAACAGTATAGTTAGAGAAGAAATTTCCTCTCGTCAGATAGGAATACTACATCTATCTGACAATAAGAGCAATAAAAAAAAAAAACTCCATAGGAAGGAACTGCGGTCTCCATCTTATAATTCCCTCCGTAGGCAAAACGAGAGTGTGCGGCTGCCCGTAGCGAACCTCATACTACATCTACTAATTACACCAATATATCCAATCCATTGACCTAATTCAACTATAAAACAAATAACCTAAGATTACCCTCCCCTAATATAACTTTACAAATCCATATAGCCATTCACGCCCGACTTAAGTTTAACATTTATATAATTTAATTTATCGCAAAACAAAATTCATAAATAAAACTTAAAGAACAAAAAAAAAAAAATGGAAATGATTTTAAAAAGAAATACATCAAATAAAAAGAATTAATAACAAATTTAGTTTGGTCAGATAGGATTCTATTTCTATAAATTAAATACTGGGAAAGTTTACATTTTAAAGTTCTTAGTGTTTTCAAATTAATATTGTTCATTAGATTTTATAAAGTTCTTACAGTTTTAACAAGTCCGTAGTTTCTAATTTCTTGCAGTTGCTTGCCATTTGGAGCCAGCGTTAATTCCCTCGATGTCCTATGGTCCTCAATCTAGGAAAATGATGTCATTTCTCTTTCATTTTTTAACGAGATTGAAGGGATTGAAGAGTGCGTCTTTTCAATTTCTTCTCCTACAACTCCGCACTAACACATATCTGTCCTCTTGTAATAACTAACTAATAATTTCCAAACTTTTCCTTTTATATTAATTTTAAGGATTCAATTGACAATACGTCATCGATGTGATGATCCTTTCGCTGAGTTCCAATTCCATTGTTTTCCTCTCCTATCTGACTGTTGCTTATACATCTAAATGCCCAAGGCTAGTTTACATTTAACTAATTAAAACAATCATTTCCATTTTTCAATAACACCAATTAATTTGTTTTCAAACTTAAAGATATATTTTTATCTCCAAATTTTTTTAAGTTTTTGTTTTTAAAATACCTTTTCTAATTTTTAATAAAGTTTTATTTTAATACTTTTTTTTATCTGTGCGATTTTATATATATGAGTTTAGTATAGAATTTTAATTTTCAATTTTTAATTCTTAAAAAGGAAGTTTTATTTGCGAACTTTTATTCTTTTCATGTTTACTAATAAAAAACAATGTAACTTACGTATGTGCCCGTTACATATCAGTAAACTTGCTTAAAAAAAAAAATAAACAAAAAAAAAATATTTTACTTAGGGTTAGTAATTACGGTACACGATTAACGAAAACATTTACAAAAACATTTGGTTAGTAATTTTTACAAAGATTATATACAAAAAAAAAATGTTGACTATCGCTTTCCTAAGGACCATTTACGTCTACGCCTCCTCCCCCCAAGCGTTCTATTTTTTTATACATTTTATTTTTACACACGGCATGACAAGCAAATTTTATAAATTATTTATTTAAGAAGGTTGCACTGAGGTAAATATGTTTTAAGGAATAATGGGTTTAAACGTGTATATTTGCAGCACAATTATACATATCACCATTTTATTTATGACTGATTGAAATGCATACATAGGGTTACACTGAAGTAATTCCCAAAGGTACTCATTGTAAGGCACCACATTTCGATCATAAACTTACGTGGCTGTGTGCACCTATACACGTTAAAGCATAATATATATTAACAAACAAAAAAAACCCATATTAATTGCAACCTTTTGACTTTCTTTTTAACAAAATACAATTTAATATTATTAATACTTTCTCGTGTTTAACATATCTGCAATTTCTTTCTGGCAGCGCTTTTATAAGATTTAAAGTATATGACTTTATGTAAACAGATAAAAATATCTCACTTTGACAAAAGAAACATCGGCCCCAGTTGGGAGACCAATTATAACGATCCGGAGAATAGGACTTAACGTAAACTGCACTACAGGGCGCCACTAGGCATTTGAACCTAGAAAATTTATAAAGTAGGCAGATACGTAAGTCAAAAAAAAAAATTTTTTTTTTATATTTTATATATTTTGATTTCGGTCGTTAGCCCATTGTCACTAGCTCAGTGGAACAGCAAAGATTTATAGTTTATAAATTCTTATCTAAGAATAATTTTTAAAAAAGAATAAAATAAGCCACTGCCAGTAATTATACACACAAACATTTACACATATATATTTAAAATCATTTTAGTATCAGTTTACATTTTAAAATTTAACTTACATTTTTAACTTTGATTTTAATTTTTATAAATTTATATTTTAAATTTTATACTATTATAAGTTTGCACAGAAAAGGATTTATAAAAGTTTGTTTTATAAATGTTGAGTATAGATCGGTTACATAGATTACACCGTCAAAAACATTTCAAAGTAAACATAAACGATCAAAATATAAAGTCATTGATGGAAATGCAGAGGGGAATTTATAAGAAACCCAATGGCATTGATCATAAGATGCCGCAGAGACACCAATAACTTAAAAGACATCCGACATAAATACATCTTAGATACTCACCATAAGGTATCAGCATTTACCGAATGTCTATATATTTTGATCAAATATGAAAACCAAAAACATAATTAACCGGTAACGAACCCATGCAATTGTCTATACCCAACTTAAATTTAATGCATTTTTATTTAGAGCGTCAAGTATGAATAGACTACATAGATTTGCATTTGAAAAGAAAATATTCTATCTTTATTTAACCTTAGGCCAAAAGTTCGCAGTCAAACCGGCGTCAATTCATCTGATACATTGATGTATTCAATGTAGCATGAAAATACAACAGCACAATAATGGACATCTGAACAGTATAGTTAGAGAAGAAATTGCCTCTCTTCAGATAGGAATACTACATCTATCTGACAATAAGAGCAATAAAAAAAAAAACTCCATAGGAAGGAACTGCGGTCTCCGTCTTATAATTCCCTCCGTAGGCAAAACGAGAGTGTGCGGCGTAAAAGCGATTCTGCCCGTAGCGAACCTCATACTACATCTACTAATTACACCAATATATCCAATCCATTGACCTAATTCAACTACAAAACAAATAACCTAAGATTACCCTCCCCTAATATAACTTTACAAATCCATATAGCCATTCACGCCCGACTTAAGTGTAACATTTATATAATTTAATTTATCACAAAATAAAAACTATAAATAAAACTTAAAGAACAAAAAAAAAAAATGGAAGTGATTTTAAAAAGAAATACATCAAATAAAAAGAATTAATAACAAATTTAGTTTGGTCAGATAGGATTCTATTTTTATAAATTAAATACTGGAAAAGTTTACATTTTAGTGTTTTCAAATTAATATTGTTCATTAGATTTTATAAAGTTCTTATGGTTTTAACAAGTCCATAGTTTCTAATTTCTTGCAGTTGCTTGCCATTTGGAGCCAGCATTAATTCCCTTGATGTCCTATGGTCCTCAATCTAGGAAAACGATGTAATTTCTCTTTCATTTTTTAACAAGATTGAAGGGATTGAAGAGTGCGTCTTTTCAATCCCTTCTCCTACAACTCCGCACTAACACATATCTGTCCTTTTGTAATAACTAACTAATAATTTCCAAACTTTTCCTTTTATATTAATTTTAAGGATTCAATTGACATTACGTCATCGATGTGATGGTCCTTTCGCTGAGGTCCGATTCCATTGTTTTTCTCTCCTATGTGACCGTTGCTTATACATCTAAATGCCCAAGGCTAGTTTACATTTAACTAATTAAAACAATCATTTCCATTTTTCAATAACACCAATTAATTTGTTTTCAAACTTAAAGATATATTTTTATCTCCAAATCTTTTTAAGTTTTTGTTTTTAAAATACCTTTTCTAATTTTTAATAAAGTTTTATTTTAATACTTTTTTTTATCTGTGCAATTTTATATATATGAGTTTAGTATAGAATTTTAATTTTCAATTTTTAATTTTTAAAAAGGAAGTTTTATTTGCGAACTTTTATTCTTTTCCGGTTTACTAATAAAAAACAATGTAACCTACGTATGTGCCCATTACAATATATTGCCTTTTACAGAATAGCTTATTTGGTAGAGCATTTGCTTTAAATTTGATATTCAAGAATCTAAAGGTGCGAGTTCAACTTCTAAGCGAATATTGTCACTGTGCATATAGGCCAGCAACACCGGAAGAAGAGTGGAGAATAATTCTACTCGAAACATTGTGTAACTACTAATCTGTATTGTCTATTTGTGTGTTATTACTAATAAGTTGTTTGTATTTGGAAAGTTTAAATAAAAGTTTAAAATTTTCTATACATTCAACATTAACTCATAAATGATGGAAATAGTCCAACATATCACATCTAATAAACATAATATTTTATTTTGACTTAAATAAATTACACATTTGTTCTTGCATTCATTCTGAATTTGAATTTATGTCACTGTTAAACATGAATTATATTTAGCACTGTATAAAATATAAATGATTTATAATTGTTTTCTTTATTTGATTTGTGATTATAGATGTGTAATATGTGATCGAAGTGCATGTCCCAATACACACACACACACACTTACATAATAATAGAAATAAGAAAGATCTCACCTAATTAATAATTTCTTGAACTCAATTACTAACATTTTTGTGTGCATAAATAAGATCTGGTTATAGAGAAATAAGTTGTAATCAAGTCCATGATTTCTGTGATTGGGTGTTAATATATTCTTCTGTAAGTTACTTGCACCTTGAATTTAACTGAGTCTTGTTGTTTTGCTTTTAAATCTTATCTTCCACTTATTAAATATCATTTTCTCTCCATTATATAATTTGATTGTAAATAAAATTTTATAAAGTGGGCATTTGCCTTTAGATCTGATTAAAATTGGGTAGAAAAACATTTTTTTCCAAGAGCTGGATTTCTATTTTTCTAGATTTTTTAAACCGGTTTCATCTCAGGCAGATTTTATAAATGGAGATTCTAGGATTATATGATAAGTTCACATCATAAGGCAAGACCAATCTATAGCTGGCACTTAAAAAACATCTAGTTCTTCATCAATAGAATTATTGTGCAATAGTGAATATTTCTATAATATGATATAACTGCTTCTCTGAAATAATTAAAAATTCTTTTTTCTCAATGGAAAAAAGCTTTTCACTAGTGGTTTAAAAATTAACTTGCTGCTAATATGGTTTTAACAAAGGCCCATGTAGATTTTGTTCTGCAATTTCTTTCTCCTCACAAAACAAAATGTTTTTATACTATTCCAGTCCATGATTCAAACAAAATCAAATTTATTATATTTTTCTTCCTTTTTTTAAAAATAAGGTTATCTTCTAATTGCTATTTAAAATTTATTCTCTTGTATTTAATGTTATAGATTAAAATCTTTTGTTCTAAAACAAGACAAGATAATTCTAAGCCAGTTAGTTGCAATAAATTAATTATATTTAATTATAATTCTTAAATTCACAAAACAGAAATTAAAAAAAATTGGAACTTTTATCAATATACACCTGGGTCTCATTTTATGCGGTAGATAGGTTCTCAGAAAACGCGCACAAAAGAAATCGCATGAAAATAGACTTAACTTACCTTGAAAAATGGGGGATACAGACTGTAATTTTCCAAAAATTGCATAAAAGCAAAGCAACAACGTAAAATTACTTTAAAATTCGCATAAAAAAAATAAGAAAATAAAATATGACTAATAAAAAATTTCAAATTTGAAAAAAATTGATACAAGACAAACTTTTTTTATTAACTACAGTATTTAATTTTATTCAAAACAATATATTTTTATGCATAATTTACATTTTTTTCATACATGTAGGGTATTTTAATCATTAACACTATTCGAGACATCAGATTCGTCATGATGTGATGTGATATGAGGTACCGTAGCTTCTCCTTAAACAAGGTCAAGAGGAAATACAACTAAAACGTTTTCCAATTGCTGTTGAACCTTCTCATTTCGCTAAGCAATCTAAAATTGAAATTTTTGTTTACAAAGAAATTCATTTTCTTGGGTGTTTTTTTCTCTCCGTTAGAATAAACTAAAAGTTTAAAATAAAAATAGACTTACAGTAATAAAAAGACAACGACTCACTAAACTGTTGGGCAAAATTTAATTGAAATTAACAATTAAAAATTAAATTCTTATTTTTGGCTTTAATTTTTTAATTTTCAATTCCGTTTAAAAATCAAATTTCATCATTTCACATCACCTTAACATTACATAATTTTTAAATTGTTAATTACAATTAAAAATCAGATTTTAATTGTCAAATTTAATTATGCCCACTGCTGTTACTCACCTTTTAAAAATGAACTTGTGGACACTAAATGATTAATTGATTACATACTTCTTTTATAAACAAAAATAGAACGTGATTTAGATAGTATTTTTCATCTATAACGTTTGAACAGATTTACCTTATAATCTTGTAAAATTTAATGCGTGTATATAAAATGGGGAAATTCTGATTTTAAGTGAATTATGAACTTCTTTATTGCATAAAATCTATTACCGTACTATTATAAAGCGCTGAAAATATTGAAATTATTAGATGGAAGTCGAACTCCAATAATGCGCTATTACTTGAAATATGATGTGAGTGCGCAAAATTTATAATATTTAAAGTGATAGTGCATTATCGGAGCTAGAATTCTGATCTAATAATTTTTATCACATAAAAGAAAACCGCATACAAAGATATTAAGAAGAAACATGAATCGCATAACTTCAAAATCGCATTAAATAAATCCACATAAAACGAGACCCGGGTGTATTATGTTTTACAAATATGAAGACCTTATTCTATTTTATACATTTTATTTTATTTTTTTACCAGTTATTAATCTTTAATATTTAAAAGCATTTGATTATGTTCAAAATAGTAAACCTCAATCTCACTGTTTGACGTAGTAATTGCACATTTTCTGCGGCTTTTAAATATATCAATTTAATGAAAATTACTGACTTTTGAGCAATATCCCTCTTTTACATTAGGTTTAATATGCTACAGTTATAAACAACATCTACTTAGCTTGCTTTATCAACCCTTATATAAACGTGTTCAGTAATCTTTATCAGAAATTTCACTTCTATTAAGAAAATACTTCTTTATTGAAGGACAGGGGGATACTGTGTTTACATGTCAACACTGGTTCCACAATGTACTGGTTCAATATATGTTTTGTAACAGGGTGGATTTAAACCCAGCTCCAAAAGGTAAATTTTGTATATATGCGCAGATATATATAGTTTTAATATTGTACTATATTCAATTTTTTTTAATGTATATTCATATAGGTAGAGAAAGGGTCAAAATAATCGTGGAGGATGGGGGGGATTTGTGCTCTTATTTTTTATTGAAATGCACGTATGTATATTGCTGTGTGGATGGATGAATGGATGCAATTAAAAAATATAAATTTTATTTCCAAGATGGAAATTGCTGCAGTTTATTTTATTTACGATAAAAAGGAGATATTAAATATAATAAAAATATTGAAACTATATAGATCTTTATTTAAGGAATGTTAAGAGAAAAACAAAGAGCGAAAGATGAAATAAATTACAGGTGTTTAATGGAATTTCCTTGACCTTGACAAAAGGAAAAAAAAGGTGCTAAAAGCTTTTGCTTTTGTTCTGAAAAGAAGATGGACCTAAAATAACATGTTTAAAAGCTGGGAAAGAAAACGAAAACTGGTGGAATGAGAACTTTGTAGAAGAAAAAGAGAAGATTAAAAAATGAAATTAAATAGTTAATTAATTAATTCTGACTATAATTTTAGTAGTCTGTTGGTTCGTGTTATTTAATTTCTACATTGAAGATTTGGAAAATTATTTGAATCAGCTAGTATATTCACCAGCCATGAACATTCTGTGGTAAAAACTTAAGTATGCTAGGCTTTATGATCCATTCCATAAAAATAAATACCTATCCTGGAAGGACGCCACTCCTAAACATTTGAACTAAAATCGACTCCAAAGAACATTAATACCAAGTTAAGGAATCAATTCAGACTGAATCTATTGGTGATTATCAATTTATATGGTCATTGCATCGATTAAACTATTATAATTAACTTTTATGGATTCATTGTCTTCCCCAGGGGAAAATCCAGGTTATATGAACATCTTATCACTTATATGTTTTTTTTCAAATATTAGTGTTTTTTATGATAATATGTAAAGACTATCTCCTATTGATAATTTGATTAATTCTTTTTGGCATTTTCAAAATGCTATTTCACATCAGAATGGATTAGATTTTGTTTTTATTTGATTTACTGATCTATGCAGTATGTGTGTATGCATGATATTTGAGCACATAATAATATTATACTCCATGATTTATTAATTATATTGAATATTAAATTTTAAGTGAAAACATCTATATTTGTATTGTTTCATTATCTCGAGTTTTATGGGGAATAGTGAGATAAATTTGAGTTAGTGTAAGAGGCAGGTAATTAGATTAAGCGTATATTTATATATTGCTATACTTCATACATTTCTCACGGTTAATAATCACCCACCCTGAGTGAGCTAACTAGTGCCAGGGTTTTTCTAATTATTCCTTATCGATACTCCACCTCTTCCAGCATAAATCTTATATATAAATAAGATTGGCACTTGGAGTAGAGAGTAAAATTTTTGAATTGCTTTCAGATAAATATTGAATTAGTGCAATACATAAATAAATTGCATTATATTAATTAATTTAGTTATATTACTTTGAACAGGATAATCTGTCAGTTTCACCGAAACCTGATTAATTTTCTTACAGAAATACATTAAGGATGCAGAATTACTTTTATAAACTATTGTGTTACAATTACATGTATGTGCCTATGGTTATATATATACAATACGGAAAAAGCAGATTTTGTTACAATGGTGCCCAACGTGGGACTTTTGAAGAAAGGAAAGTATGGGGGAAAAGAATATAAGGGTTAAGTTATAGCAAAAGGATTAAAGAGAGAATATCATTGAAGCATTAAAATTTATTTTGTTGGGTTTTTAAGAAAGAGAAATCGGGAGGTAGGTGACGGAGTCAATTGGATAGGGAAATTAAATATGTAGCACTGTACTTCGGGGGCTGGAAAGTTGGACCTAGCATATGTGATTTAGAAATACTGGTATGTATACATTTAATATAAAAAAGTAGAGTTAGGATAAAATAGGAAGCGAATGAGAGTGAGATTACAGAGGAAAATGGAATTAGTAAAAATAAGAATGTACCAAGAGGGAAAGGAGTTGCCAATAGAGCACATTCAAAGTTTACAAAGGTATTTTGATAGCCATGGAATGCCAGATGAAAATAAAATAGTGATAGTGTACCACTATCTCGAAGGATTTGCCGAAGTTGGTGGAATTCACTATTACAACAGCTGCAAACTTTCCCAGATTATAAAATAAGTCTAGAGAAGGCTTTCTGGAATGATGAGCGGCAGGAGAACAGAGAAGAATACATGCACTTTTTCATGTAACAAGTAGCAATGCCAAAGAGATTGGAATCATATAGACTGTCTGTGAAACAGATCATGGGAATGGTATACAGAAACCTACTGGGAGAAATAAAATGGATGTTAGAAAAAAGAAGTAAGAGGTCTGCGAAAGCAATAGATAGAATGTTGAGTCAGAAAGAGATAAAAAAAATGAGACAAATTGAAGATCAAGGAATGAGATTGGGGGAAGAGACAGATGTATGAAGTAAACAAACAGATATGAACAAAGTAAAGGGAGATAAGAGCCAAGGTCAAACCCCAGAAAATATGGCTAGACATTAAAATTAACAGAGAACTGTCCATATATATTCTCGATAATGAAAGAGTTGATATATGAAACCTTAATAGGGTCAGATTTTTTGCATAAGTATAAATGCACTTTTAGATTATGAACAGGGGACAAGCCATGTGTAAGGAGAGGTGGCTAAATTTCTTACCTTTGGGACATATAGCTCAATAGGGGCGTTACATATGATTGAAGACATAACAGACTGCATTATTACAGAAAAGGTACATGAGGCAAAGATGGTTCAGAGGAATTGGAAAAAGTGCATTGAGGCAAATATTGGAGTATAATCAAAGTTTTTTTGGATATATTGGGTATATTTTAGTGCTTTGAGCAGAGGATTAAAGTGAAGAAAAATCAACCCTTTAAAGCAAGATCATATCCTATTCCCCATCAGGATTGAAATGAAGAAACAAATAGACCAGATAATGGAGTGGGGTATCATCCTAAAGTGCTCATCAGCATACTGTAATCCATTGGTAGTTGTTTTAAAAAAGATGGCATGGTGAGGCTGTCTTGATGCAAGGCAACTGAAGAAAGTGACCATTCCAGATTGTAATATTCTACCACCTATGCAAGAACTCCTAGGGAAATTTAAGGAAAAAAAGAATATTTTCAACATTTGATTTGTCTTCACCTGGATGATCGTAAATACACAGTGTTTATGAAGGTTATTTGTTTCAGTTCAATCAGATTCCATTGACCTAATCAACAGTGGGGCAGGGTTATTAAGATGCCTAGATCAGGTATTATCCACACTGAAGTAAAAGATCCGGTCATGATATATGTTGATGACATATTAGTGGCATCAGCCACTGTGGAAGAACATGTAAGGGATGATGAAATGTTTTTAAAAGAATGTATGGAAAAGTGAATTAAAATAAACCAAAGGAAAAGTACAGTATTCCAAGAGGAGGTGACATTATAGTGGGAGCAAAAGGTATTAGGCCTCATCCTGATAAAGTATCAGCTATTAGGGATTTTTCTTTACCTAAATCCAGGAAACAAATACAGTCCTTCCTAGGCCTGTGCAACTTTTACAACCGGAATGGTTTGCGGAATGAATGGAATTCTTGGTTAGGATATGTGTCATAGAAATGGATGGAGGAACAAGATCGAGCTGTTCAAAAGTGATAAAACAAGGTTTATGGAACACGTAATGCTGGCATTTCCCGATTTTGCGAAGCCATTCATATTGCAAACAGATAATAGTGGGTATGGTCTGGGAGTGACGTTGTCACAAGTGCAAGAGAATGGTCGGAGAGGGGGTCTTGTATTTTCTGAGTCGATTATTAATAGGACCTGAATTCCATTATATTTTCTGAGTCGATTATTAAAAGGACCTGAATTCCATTATACCACTAACAAAAAAGAAGCCCTGGCAATTGTTTGGGTTTTCCAAAAACTTTGTGTACTCTTATTGGGATCAAAAGTAATTGTGGTCATGGACCACAAAATCTTGGAGTTCATCAATCACAGTTATTTAACCAATACCCAGTTAGTACACTGGAGTCAATACCTTCTCCAAGATTATGACTGCACTGTGAAGCACTGCAATGGATTAGAGAATATTGTGGCTGATATTCTCAGCTGGAACGCTGTCTATTCACAGTATTAGCATTTGCAGATAGAAAATTTACACATTACAGGAGTAGGCTTAAAAATAGATGAGGGGATCGAAAGTGATCTTAAACAGTTGACTCAGTGCTAAAGAGAAGACACCCAATTGAAACAAGAAATTGAGCATTTGGAAAGGAAAGAGACCAGGGTCATCGGATGGTAAGAGCAGAAGATTGGGGTTATAGACTAGACCAATCCATGCTGAAATATAGAAATTCAAGATGACCCAGAAGAATGGAGATCAGTTATATCTCAACAAATGAGAGATGCAGTTATTGCTCATGTTCACCAGGTATATGGGTACTATGGAGTGTGAAAGACCAAACATTGGCTCAAGAGATGGTTTTATTGGCCTGGCATGCATAGTAAGATCATCGCTGTTATACACGAATTTGAAATTTATCAGAAAGCCAAACTGGTGAATAGAAGTTATGCAGCCCCAATGATTTCCACGATACCAAAGAAACCACGCAAGATGATGGCAGTGGATTATTATGGTCCACTGCTGGCATACAATAATTACTGGTGATATATGATTTGTTCTCTAAATTCATGGCTTACCTACCCAATGGCTCAAGTGAACATAAGAAACCCAATATATGTACTTGAAGAGGAACATTTTCCATCAGTGGGAAAAAACCCAGATTGTTCTTTCAGACCATGGAAATACCATTTATATCCAGAGAATGGTGAAGATAGATCCAGAAATTAGGGATCCATCATATATTAACATCCATTCGGAATCCTCAATCAAATCCATGTGAACAGGTGATGTGCGAGTTGGGGAGACTGTTTAGAACCTACATCCCAACCAACCACAGGGTGTGATTCAAAATGTTTCAGACATAATTCAATTACCTTAATTGGTCAGTCAACGATTTAACGGGGTTTTCACCTGTGTGATTGCACTTTGGCAAACATGTTCCAAAGTTAATTCAGGATCTCTTACTAAGAATAGAAGAAATGACAATAGATCCCAAAAGTGATCAAATGCAGGCATATCACACTCTTCTAAGAAGGAGCCAAGGACAGAATAGGAGGTCAATGGGAACCTTCCATCATTTAAAGTAGGGGACCGAGTTACGATAAAGACACCACATGTGAGTGAAGCAAGGAAGGTTATATATAGAAAATTCTGTAATTTATATGAAGGTCCTTTCCTGATCCTCAAGTGTCAAGATAGTAACATGTTTTGGATAGACACAAGACAGGAGATAAAAGAGTCTTATAATACCCAGTCACTCAAACCCTTGTCACCTTACGAAGGCAATAAGAAATAGTTCGTACTTTGTACATAGATTTGAGCCATTCAAACATACAGACTGTGTTTGAAGACTTTTATAATGATAGATTTAAACCCTGTTTTAAAAGGTAAATTTTGCATATATGCGCATATATATATAGTGTTTTAATAGTATACTATATTCAATTTTTTTTTTGTCTATTCAAATAGATAGAGAAAGTGTTAAAATAATCGTGAAGGAAGAGTGCGGGTGTTTCTGCTCTTACTTTTTATTGAAATGCATGTATGTATATTGCTGTGTTGATGGATAAACGAACACAATAAAAAATATAAATTTTATTTCCAAGATGGAAGTTGCTGCAGTTTATTTTATTTATGATAAAAAAGAGATATTAAATAAAAAAAAAAATGTTGAAACTACATAGATCTTTATCTAAGGAATATTAAGAGAAGAAAAAACATGGAGTGAAGGATGAAAATAAATTACAGATGTTCAACGGAATTTTCTTGCCCTTGACAAAGGAAAAATAGGTGCTAAAAGCTTTTGCTTTTGTTCTGAAAAGAAGACAGACCTAAAATAACACATATTTAAAAGCTGGGAAAGAAAATTGAAACAGGTGGAATGAGAACTTTCTAGAAGAAAAAGGGAATACTATAAAATGAAATTAAAAGTTAATTAATTCTAATATAATTTTAGTAGATGTTTTGGAGAGAGAAATCATTATTATATATGTCCATTGGTTCACATTATTTAATTTCTACATCAAAGATTTAGAAAATTATTTGAATCGGCTAGTATATTTGCCAGCGGCTAGTATATTTGCCAGCTACGAATATGCTGGGATAAAAACTTAAGCATGCTGGGCTTTGTGATCCATTCCATGAAGATACGTAAGCTGCTACAATATAAAATAAATGTCTTTCCTAGAAGGAAGCCCTCCTAAACATTTGAACTTAAATTGACTCCAAAGAACATTATATGAAGTTAAGGAATCAAACGGACTGAACCCATCAGAGATTATCAATTTATATGGCCATAGCATCGAGTAAACTATTATATTTACCTTTATGGATTCATCATTTTCCCCGGGGAAAAATCCAAGTAATATGTTCGTCTTATTACCTATATTTCTTTTTTAAATATTAGTTCGTCTTTTATGATAATATGTAAAGACGATCCCCTATTGATAATTTGATTAATTCTCTTTGGCATTTTCAAAATACTATTTCACGTTTGAATGGATTAGATTTTACATTTATTTTGTATTTTTTGATATTTGGTTTATTGATCTAAGCAGTATGTGTGTATGCATGTGTTCTTTTTTAAAATATTTGAGCACAAAATAATAATATTATACTCTGTGATTTATTAATTATATTGAATATTAAATTTAAAGTGAAAACATATCTATATTTGTGTTGTTTGTTTATCTCGGATTTTATGGGAATACAATGAGATAAATTTGAGTTAGTATAAGAGTCAGGATTCAATTAAGTGTATATTTGTGTATTGCTATACCTCGTATATTTCCCATGGTTAATAACCACCCACACTGAGCATGCTAGCTAGTAGTAAGATTTTTTAATTATCCCTTATCGGTACTCCATCTCTTCCAGTATAATTCTTATGTATATATAAGATTGGTGCTTGGAGTCAGAAAGTGATAACCATAAATATACTGGTCGAGAAATAGGAGTGAAATTTTCAAATTGCTTTCAGATAAATATTGAATTAGTGCAATACATAGTGGCCTGTCCGAGTTACCAAAACCTGATTAATTGTCTTAGAGAAATACATTAAGGATACAGAATTACTTTTATAAACTATTGCGTTATAATTATGTGTATGTGCCCATGGTTATATATACGATGCGGGAGAAAGCAGATTTCATTACTGTATATATTAAATGATAAATCACTTTTTCATTGTATCTAGTATAAAATTGAATCTATAATTTATATTAATAAATTACTATCTGAAAATTACAAATAGGATTTTATATTATATATGTTGAATGGAATGATATTAAGAATTTAAAAATCTTCATATGTTATTATATACATTTATAATGACTTTGAGAAGAAAGACCATGGTGTTTCTTGATCTTAAACTCAGAGGTAAAAAGCCAATAAACTCACCACGCTGGCTAATGCGTGTTGGTGAGCAGCCCATCCATGTTCGTATACTATATGAATAATCACATAGTAATAACAGCTGCAACGACAAGAACATATGGAGTGGATGTAGTTGTTTTTGCAAATAATGCTTCAGAGCTGCAGGAAATGTTGCAGGAGTTAGCAGATGGAAGTAGAAAAGTAGGACTAAAGATAAATGTTAAAAAGACTAAAGTAATGTTTAATCGATTTGCTCAAAATATGAAAATAAAGATTGATTATGAAGAATTAGAAGAAGTTAACAGTTACAAATACCTTGGTCAGATTATTATTACAGATGGAAACATAATGGAGGAAATTAATCATAGAATTAAACTTGGTTGGAGTGCTTTTGGTAGAAATAACTTGATACTAAAAGGAAATATGCCTATGTGTTTGAAAAAGATGGTTTTTAACAAATGTGTTTTACCAGTTCTTACTTATGGATCTGAGACTTGGACACTTAATAGAAGAGCAATACAGAGACTTCAGACCACTCAAAGGAGTATGGAGAGATGTATGTTGGGAGTAACAAGAAGAGATCGAAAACGCAATGTATGGGTAAGACAACAAACAGGTGTTACTGACCTTATTGAAAAAATTAAAAGATTGAAATGGAGTTGGGCTGGACATATTGCTAGAAGAGATGATAATAGATGGACAATTGAAATTTTAAACTGGATTCCAAGAGATTGTAAAAGACCCAGAAAGAGACCACATGTGAGATGGATGGATGAAATAAGAAAATGTGCAGGGGTGTTGTGGAAAAGAGAAGCTAAAGATCGGAGAAGATGGATTAAACTTGGAGAGACCTTCATCCTGCAGTGGATTGATAATGGTTGATGATGATGATGATGATAATGACTTTAAATTTTATAGTTATTGGTTATGTTATACTTATTAATATTAACACTAATTGTGATAATGAAACTACTATATTTTATGATTTTCATTTAAGTTTATCTAACTTGAAATTATAATTTTATTATGCATTTATTAATATAAGAAATTAAAAATATATTGTGTATTGTGATGTTATTGTCAGGATTAATTTATAGATATGTAAGATTGGTTTAATATAAATTGTAAATATGTAAGTATTTTATACTAATTTAAAACAAAAGAAATATACATATTAAAACTTCACTAATTATTGCATGTCTATATACATATATTTTAAAATCATACTTGAGTTTGAAATTTGTTTTAATATTTTTCAGATACCAGTTATCCATGCTTTTGGTGTATTAAAAAAAGCAGCTGCTTTTGTGAATAAGGAATATGGTCTTGATGCAAAAATTGTAGAGGCAATATGCAAGGCAGCTGATGAAGTAAGTGAATCATTTGAATGTGCATTTTTGTTCTTATTTCATTTTATTTATCAATCATATTAATAATCAAGAACAGCAGGCAAAAAAAAATCAGTGCAAAAAACAACAGAATAAATTATATTTTTTTTCTGACCAAAAATTTTCACTAACTAAACCAAAAAAAAAAGGGAATATCAATATTAAAATGTTATTTTGGGTGGTTTAAATGGTAATACAATTTAAAAATGTATGGAAATTCTGAATAAAATGAGTATATTTGAGAAAAATAGAATTTTTCAAATCTGCAGTCAAATGAAATTAAAATTGTATGGAAATGTTATGAAAAACGACATCCTTTTACAGATTTAGTCAACAAATCTTGTTTAAAAGCAGGATAATTTGAATGAATTTTTCATGCACTTTTAATTATAAGTCTATTTTCCAATTAATAAATGTAATTTTATTTTATGCTACTCGTAATCTGTAGGAAAGTAATATCCTGTAATTCATTTTCATTTACCTCTGTTCACACAAATATTCTGTTTTTTTCATATGTCATAGCATCGGCTGTGAAGCGAACCTGCGACAACCGTCTGCAAGCAACTGCTTGCTTGCAAATGGCTGCGCTGATCTCTCGGCTACCAACGCTTGACAAACAATCTATTTTTATGTTTAAAAACATGCAATTTTACATTTTATTATTTCTAATATTCTTTTTTATTGCTTATCTGCAATGTTTTCTTTGACTTCTTCATAGCTTTTTTTTTTGTTTCTTTGACACAGAAATAGTTAATTAAATGTTATCATATTTATTAGATCAGCCTTTGTTAAATATTCTAAATAATTGTCATGTGATCCTGATAGAATGAATTTGTTAGTTGCCATATTAAAATATAAGGTATATTCTAGTGATAAATGCTTTTCTGGAAAAATTGATGAATGAAAACAACACTATTCTAATTCTTTCACCACAGCTTAATCTAGCATTACATAAACATTAAATCTTTATTACTGCTATATAGGTTGGCTGAGAATATATTTCTTTACTCAGATGGGTTGAATTATATCCGTCATCTAGTAGAGCTGTAGGAGAGAGGGTTTTGTTACATTGACAGAAAAAATTTGTAACACTGATATTATTTTTTTTATCTATTACATAATATATATTTTTGGTCTTAAACTTTCAAAGTAATTTATATATTTTTATGAATTCACATTAAATAAAGAATCAGTGATCTGAACTTAAATAGAATGTATTATGTAGTGATTTTTAAAAAAAATTATAGACTTAAATTTATAAAAATTATAATACAACATACTATCATTGACCATGTGATGTATTCTGAATGACATGCTTACTGAAAAATTATAAATTTATTATTACATATGTTTTAAATATATAAATATTTTGGCAGACCCATCAAATATAATGGAATTGTTAGCCTGAGATTATTATTTTCAAATATCAATTTTTATAGTAAAGTATTATTTATTTTCTTTCATTGGCACAGCAAGATAATGTTAATTAATGATTTGCCGAAGTTAACCAATCTTGCAAACACATCATAACAATATCCCAGTAATTAATTTAGCATAGAAATGTGTAACCTTAGTAATTATATGAATGATCAAGATTTTATACGAAATAAAAGAACTGCTATGAATTAAAATAATATTTAATTAATAGAATAATATTAATAATTGGTGTATAAGTTAATTATTTACAAATTGGCATATATAACTGGAAAAGAAAATTATACATATTTTTTATTAAGAACTGAAATTATTATCTGATTGTCATTAGAAGAGCAGGCATGTCATTTCCAATTACTAATCATAATAGGATTAACTTAATTTTTTTTAATAACAGTAGTGAATTTAATATTATTCAAAGCAGACATGCAATTAATTATAATGATATTATTTTACATAAGATAATTTACATATTATCTGACAAAGATAAATTCTTATACATGAAAAACAAATTATTTAATCGATAATTTATAGACTAGTAACTATTCAGAACATAACTTGTCAGTATATATTCAATTATAGGAGTGTATCTAACTTTTTACTCTTTTTTTTCTTTCATTATTGTGAATATAATTTTGTAAACAAGAACAGTTCTCTTTCTTTATTTTAGTGTCATCTATCTGTAATCTCAAGTTATCAATGTTGTTAGATAATGACATTTTATTCCTCATTCCCTACAAAGTTCAGACTTAAAATAGTTTGTAATTGCAATTAGCTGTGCTGAAGTCCATCATTAAATATGCTGTTAATTATACAACAGTTCGGAAGTGTTAAATACATACAATTTGATACAATATCTTCTGATTTGGCAGAGAATTTTTTTTTTTAATGAACTTTCATATAAGTCTTGTTGACATTTTCAAATTTAAAAATGCAGTGGATTGTTTGTTGTTGAAATGATTTGATAATATCACCACAGCTTTCACAATTGATCTAAAAAGTAGTTTCTTAGCCATGGATTATTTAAAACAAATATTTATCAATAGCTGTAAGTCAGGTTTATGTTGTTTATAATAAGCCATGAATGAAGAATCTATTGCCCAATTATTGTTGTTTTAGCAGATTTTCCTCCTCCTTCTTTTCCTATTGCTAAATGCCATTTGTCAAGCGTTGGTAGCCGAGAGGTCAGCGCAGTTGCCTTGCAACCAGTTGCTTGCAGAAAGTTGTTGCGGGTTCGCTTTCCGGATGATGCTTTGACATATGGAAAAATAAAATGCCGCTTTTTTTTATATACCCTTTCAAAGTTGTTTTTCAAAAATAACCAGATGTTGGTTTTCTGAATAGAAAAATATTGCTTCAAAAATTTAAAAACTCTTCCAACTTAAAAATCCTCAATGTAAAACAAATTACTTATTATAAATTAAATAAAATGAGAAGTTAAAACCTCAATTACAATCTGCTCTATGGATTAGCATATTCCATTTTCTAATTAAAATGAATATGAAAACACATAAAATTATAAAATTAAAAGTAAATTGTTATATATCACAACTGTATTTATTGCATTATATACATATATATCTCATAATATATATATAATTAAATCAGTATATACTTTTTCATTGTTGTCACACTATGTACATATATATTGATTATTACATTTTACTATAGTTTTGTTCATTGAGTCTAATAATTAGCAAAATATATTAAAATATTCACAGTAATTATTGTTTATATAGATGCTATAATTTTTATTTTCAACTAATAAATCTCATTTAAACATTTGCAGCTTATATTTTAATTCTAAATTAGCAGGGAAATAGAAAAAGATTACAAAACTGTGTGCTTGGCTTGCATCTATCATTTGATATTTTAGTCTTTCTTTTTTTATCATTCATTGTAGAGAGCTTGTGACAGCTTGTGAAATTGTAAAATTAATATTTTATATAGGGCAATCTTATTTTGAAATAAAAAAAGCTATATCAATTTTGTATTTCATAAAATAATTATATTTTATTGAGTGTTCCATTTTATATAATATTTTGGGTTTTTCCTTAAGTTTAATAGCCATATTTTTTTACTTTCTGGGAATTTTCTAACATTTTAACAAATTATTTCTGCTCATCATAACTTTTTTAATTTTTAAATAGTGTATTATTTTTGTACTGATGCCATTTGAAAGAGTTTTTTCTTGTGAATACCTATCACTCTGATCATTATGTGTTTGCAGCGGTCCAAGTGAATTATTATTTTTTTTTATGATGATAATATATTTTATTACTTTAGATTTTTTTGCCAGTGTTCAAGTTTCCTGAACCTATTTTCAATTTATTACTGTAATTCATTTATTTATTTTATTTATTATCACATACAATTTTTTTCCAAACATAATTTTCATGATTAAAGTTTGCTACTACATCATGCTATGATTTATCATGTATTTATATTTGTTGGCGTATATTTATTATTTATTACAAATTTGTTTAAATATAGTTATAGATGATAACTAGTGTATTATCATTTTGATACTTAGATATTTATAAATATAGCATCTCATAATAATGCCAATTTAGAGATTAAATCTCTGCCATTAAATGAATAATTCTGTTAAGAAGGAATTAGAATTTTTTTTTTTCATTCATGAATACTTCATGTAGCAATAACTATTTATATGTTAAATGTGCAAAATAGACATAGATATATAAAATAATTATATAAAGACAAAGTAACTATTGCTTACAAAGCAGTAGTAGCTCTCTCTATACAGTAGTGCTGCCCAGTGCAACTATAGTAATCATTGGCTGCTAGAAGATATGTACATCAAAATCTCTATCTATTGCCTACTCATCCAATATCTTCAAATTATTTTTTAGCTTGTGGCTTTCATCAGTGAGTAGGTTTACATCCGAGAGCACTGCACACAGATATTAGTGATCATGTGATATATTGCTTACCCTTAAAGTATATATATCTATTTATTTACCATTAATGATAGAAAAATATGAATTTAAAATAAATATATTTATTACACGGATGTTTGGAAGATGTAACACATTTTTTCATCATCAAATTCCTATCTAGTGCATACTCATTCAATATCCTCAAATTAATTTCTAGTTTCTGGCTTTCATCAGTAAGGAGCCTTGGTTCTGAGAGACTGCACCCAGATCTTGATGATCATGTGATATATTGCTTACCCTTAATGTATATATATTTCTTTGCCTTTAGTGATATAAAAATTGAATTTAAAGTAAATATATTTATTGCAAGAATGATTGGAAGATATAACACATTTTTTCATCATATGACTCTTAAATGAATTTTATTTATTTTAGTGATATCATTTTAGATGAAGAAAGAGTTTCAATTGAAGTTGATATTAAGGTTGCTATAGAAAATCATGACAGTACTTCCCAAAGTATGATGAAAAGAATTCACTCTTATCAAGTTCTATTTTATCTCTCTTAAAATTTTTTTAATCAAGCATATCATTTGCAAAGGTAAAGTTAACTTAGTTGATTTTTCAATCTTAAGTTTAGAGGTATGCAAACTGTATGAGGGATGTAAGCAATATAAAGAGAATAAAGCAACAAGGAGAGGAAGGCTCTAATACACATTTCATGCTGAGTTGTTGAACACATTTTTGTTAAAAAAAACTGCTGCATAATTTAAAACAGTGCTTTAATAGCATATCTCATTAAATGAGTAGTCATTATTGTGAAGTTTTATTTTATTCTAACTTGGTACTTGTAAATGCTATTAATTATATATGTATTTACATGTACACTAATGTAAGAAAACTGTTATTAATGAAGTAAAAATATTATTTAAGTAATATGATCATAAATAAATAAACATATATATATATATTTTAGATAATTCAAGGAAAACTAGATGACCATTTTCCTTTAGTAGTATGGCAAACTGGTTCAGGAACTCAGAGCAATATGAATGTTAATGAAGTTATTAGTAACAGAGCTATTGAGATTCTTGGTGGAAAATTGGGAAGTAAAACACCAGTGCATCCAAACGATCATGTAAATATGAGTCAGGTAAGATATAAATATATATCATAGAGGGTTTTATAATATTAAAGCAATTTGTTACTCATAAGAGTAAATTGTTTAACACATTGATTTGCAACCTTTTTTAAGCTACTGCTCCCATCCTTATTTTAAATATATAATCCTTTAGCCTTGTCTGCAATTTGATGAAGTAGGCTAAAATATATATTTTTTGGCAAAAATATTTTTAGTTTTTTGAAAATTAAAAAAGTATTTAGAATTGAATTTAGAAAAAAATATTGTGTTTTTATCAACAGCAAAAATTTATTTTAATGTAATATAAAATTTGAAAAGAAATTTAAATCTAGAATTAAAAATAATTTATGAAAAAAATTGTCAACGAAATTTTATATTTAATAATAAATGTATAATAAAAAACTACTGAAAAAGAAAAAAAAAACATAACAGAATTGTTATTTTATAGCATTTAATATGAAATTTGAGGTTGATGAAGTTTGCCAAGTTGTTACTGTCAGATTCAATACCCATAAATTGAAGTTGTAAATGTTTATTTTTAATAGTTTGTATATGATTTTTTATTTGGTTAAAATTTATGATACAGCATTAAAACCATATTTAGCTAAATGTGGTGTTGGGAATGATATTAGAAATGATGATGGACTACAATAAAAGATAGTTTTAATGTCCTGAACTTTTTTTTGTAGCTAATAACACTTGATAAAAATTATAAAAATTTGGTTTTCAATTCAGTATCATTTTATAATTCAATAAGTCTTTCTTCATAAAACCTTCATTGACATTTTCAATATTTTTATATGAATTTATTATCTGGTCTGGAACTTCCAAATAAAATCCTTAAACCTTTTCAAAAATCAGTAGTGCTTTTTCAGCTGTGTCACTATGTTTTTCAATTTCCAACAGATTTGTAAACTGATATAATTCATGTCATTAGAGTTACTTGTGCTAATAATTGTAAATTCTTTTGTTGAATTTAGTAAACAAATTTGATAGACATGCAATACTAATTTTAATTTTTTCTGACGATTATTGTTAAAATTATACTGTATATTTCCAAACAACATCATAATAACATCAAAGAATATATAAAATTGTTTCAAGCTTGTAGGGCATTTGATACCTGATGAACTTTATTCTTGAGTAATAATCATTCAAAACTTTCGTCATTTTGAGCACAAAATTTTCATAAAGGATGATCATTGGGAGATGTGATTTAATTTTGCTTATTTTAATCACAGTTTATAAAAATTGTGCAATTGATCAAGCTTTTTTTTTTGGCAATTAACTTTTGTTGATTATTGCAAACAATAGTGATATTTGACATTAGCTGTAAAGCATTATCAATGGTTTTTTTTAATTATACAGGCAACTGCATTTGTAAATGGAATTTTTTTAACCTCAAAAAATGTTCAGTAACAATTATATCTATTTCCAAATATTTTGCAAATAATAATTTTAATTAAACTTTTCTTCTTTTATGAATCATATACATGCAAGCAGTAAAAATTCATTACTTGGCAATGTTGACTCATTTATGTGAAATTTGTTTACTTGTAAATTGTTATCTATTTTCTTTGTTTTTTAACTATCATAGTGATTAGAATAAATTTTATTATATTGTCTGCTGATTTTTATAAACTTTTACTAAGCACTTCAAAAATTGCAATTAAAATTAAATCTTTACAAATTATTTGGAATTTTCCTGCTTTTTGCAAGTAAAGGTTAGACGGTGTAAAAGCTCGCATAGCATCATTATTTTGTTGCAAAGACCACACAAAAATATATGATAATATTACTTGTGTCTCAAATTCATTGTAAATCTTTTGAAAGTAAGGTAACATTATTCATGGATGAATCTTTTTAAGTATCCACTAAATTAGAAAGCTTCATGGCTCATTTGAAAATGATTTTCACAAATAAGGCATATTGATTGATTATTTTTTGACGCATGAATAAAACCATATTTCAAATATTTTGCACACCATTGCTTACATTTGTTTTTTGTTTTTTTTTACTTTTATAAGCTTGCTATTTTTTTCCTAAAAAGAAATAAAATAATGATAATTAAATTATTTTATTGTTAAACTATTTAATAATAAATATACAATGAACATTCTGTTATTGTTGTGATGTGTTAATATGGACTACAATATTTATTTTATTAGCATTATCATAATGAATTTTTAAAAAATCAATGATATATCTCACTGTGCAATATTTTTAAGTAATAAATATGTAAACATAAATGAAATATTTATATTTTCTTATCTAATATGAAATAAAAATCAGTAACAAAACTAAAATAAAAGTATTCTAATCTCTGTCTGATGTGAGTCAGGTTGCTTGTATTGATTTAATCTCTTTAACAATAACATATATTGCGCACTCATCTTCTCAAATGCATACATGCTTTCAAGTGTACAAATAGTTGTTAGATAGTGATAGAAAATCATTGTGATTTATTTATATTATAAATTAATCTAATTAAATCATATATTTAAAATGCTATTCTACAGACCTATTATGTCTAACACTAACTGGCCACCTTTTTGGGGACAAAATTCATCTGAACACTTCAAATGCTCATCAGATCTAGCATTTTATCTTTATTAAATAATATATATAAACAAAATATACTCACATGTTCAACTGAGTCTTTGTGAAACAGTAAATATCAATTAGTTGTTGTTTTTTTTTAAACCAGCAAGCATCACATGATCACATCACCAATCCTGCCTAATAAGGTAGTGGTGGCTATGGTTGTTAATGAGCCAAAGACACCAAAATGTATGGGTGCTGAACTGAGTTCAGACCCATATGACTATATAAGCTATTGAGCTTAGATTGAAAATATTTTTTGTGTTTTCAATTTCATGCTCATAGTTTTGTAGTTAAGTAGAGATAAAAGGTGGTTGCTAGAGGCTTGCATTGGATCCTAAGATCTAGATGCAGTGCTCTCATATCCAAAGCTCCTCACTGACGAAGGCCACAAGCCAGAAACTAGTCTGGGGATATTGGATGAGTAGGCATTAGATAGGGATTTTATGCCCAAGCCTTCTGGCATCCATTGATTACTCTGTTTAGCACAGGTGGCACTACTATAGGGAGTTTTGCCTTGCTTTGTTTTTTTGTTGTTGTTGTATATGAAATATTTTAGTGTTTTACAATATATATATAAAGAATTTAAAAAGACAATAATTAAGAAATGTGCACTTATAACGAAATTAATTTGTATATATATTTTTTAATATTGTTAGTAAGAATTTTGCATTTTGTATTTAAAAATTACAAACACAAAAGTCATGAGTGAGGGAAAAAGGAAAACGTATTTATGAATTGTTAAAACAATTATGCTTGAATATTAAAAAAAAAAATTGTTTATTAGTAATAAGCTTTTTACATCTGCTGAGAATAATTTATTCTACATGTATAGAGAGACATTTTTAGCTTTTCATATTATTGTGGAAAATGAAGAGTTTGTAAAATGATCTGGCTTATTTATTAATTTCAAAATCTCATTTCTGGTCTTGTTGTAAGCTTTTTACATCTGCTGAGAATAATAGTTTTGTAAAAGAATATGATGACTGGACAAATATGTCCAAAAATTTTACATTGATAAGAGACTAATATGAATCACATGATTTTATTTTTTTTTTTATATAGAAAGAATTTGAGAAGAAACTGAGTAATAAAACCACTATTAACTTTCAAACACAAAACATGTACGATATGAAAAAAAATAGTCATTCATCAATTGTTTAAAAAAAATTGAAATAGTAAAATTCCTTGATTGCCAATTATTTGTAGCATTGGAAAAATTATAAGGTACAATATATGACAAGGATAATGGAAAATTTTAAAAATTAGTCTGTTTATTCACTTTGATTCAGGTATGAAACTGATGAATGAATATAGAGCTCTATAACACAAAGTTTGTGTTTAATATTTAAATAAAAACAGTCACATGAAAATATGGAATAAAGAATAAAATTTTATTATCAAATTTAAAGATTAAATAGAACAGACAAATATTTCCATACATTTTGTTTTTAGATTGGCTAATTACTTAAAATCAGGAAGTATTTTTTAGATTTTGTGGAAGTTGATGATTCTGCAGGATACAGTTTATATAAACCCTCAATTAAAATTTTGGAATAGACATTGACATCAAATTTCCAAGATGATATTTTATTTATTCCAGATATTTTCAACCTAAACAATTGATTAGAATTGTTAACAAGTAGCAACCATTATATCATCATATTTTTCATATGTAACTAAACAATCATTTCAACACACATATTGGAAATCCATTTAATGGATTTTCATAGTTCAGTAATGTTATCTTGTTATTAGATCTTCAAAAAATGAGGAACTCTTAAGTACTATTTATTTTTGAATATTACTATGTTGAAAACTTTATTAAGCATTGTAGATTTGAATCAAGATCATATAGGAGAACTGGGTTTTTTTTTAATAATATAAAGTGTGGACCATGAAGAAATGTATTTTTATTTTATGCCAATAAACATCACATGATCACCATTTCTTATGTTTGCTTATAACTGTTATTAAAACAGGCAAAACTCTCTAAGCACTAGATGCGGATTTTATGCACAAGCCTTCTAGCATCCATTGATTACTCTGACTTGCACTGAGTGGCAATACGTATAGAGAGTTTTGCCTATTTTTATTTTATTCATGAATCATCAATTATTATACAAATGATTCTGAATATGGTTACTAGAAAATTTTTGAGGAATACAATCAATATTTTGAAACAGTAAACCTTTAACATGGTAGCTTAATTGTATTGTTTAATGTGTTTTCTAATAAAGTTTCAAATATCCTAATTTATTTACAGATAAATTTATTTATTCTTGCACTAAATTTTGTCTTTTTTTGTTTAGCCTAAATGAAATATATTTTTTAAATGTAATTATGATAGTGTATTGAAAATATAGCATTTCAAGAATTAAGATTATAAAAATAATTTATAGAGATATAAAATTGTGTGTATGAGCAGTATGGTATAATGAGGTAAAATGAAAATAACTCTCATATTAAATTTATAAAACTTATTGGATATATTTGATCTTTAATAAAATTTAAACTCTACATCTAGAGTTTAAGATAATGTAATAATTTCTAACTTAATAAAAAATGATCTAATTTTATTATGTATTATAGAAAAATCATTATTTGAAATAAGAATTGATTAAAAAATACAGTTTTATAAAAAGTTTAAATAATTATTCTCATATATAAATTTAATATATACTGATTTTAAGAGATTTTGATAATATTTGTATAAGAGACAAATTATTAATCTATACAATAGTATAGCAACACATTCTTCTATGGACTTTATACTTTAGTCCACACTTTTAAAAGTAGCTGATAGTTTTGATTATCCAACAGTTCTCATTAGAACTATAATATACACAATATATATAAATAACATATAACAAACAAAAAATTTTTCTTCATAATAAAACTATAAAAAATTTAATTTAAATGATTTAATTCAGTCTGATTTTTGAAATATGAATTTTATATTTTTATCAAATTACCTATACTATATCACTATTTGCCTAGCTGCCCCTTTTTAATAATATTTTCAAATTTCAGCAGTAGATAATAATTTAAATATAAACACCGAGCTGATGTTACATTAAACTGATGCTACATTAAACTGATGTTTTCATGTTATCTTAAAAATTAGACATTTTGATGCTTTGCTAAAATTATGGTTATAGTGTTGATAAATTATTAATGAAATAATAATTGTTTGTTTTTAATGACAGTTAAATTTATTAATGAAAAAATAAATTTATACAAATATGGATATTTGTAATGAAAAAGAAGTTTATTTAAGTTTATCTAAAACATTTAATAACATCCAAAAAAAAATGTTTTATATTATAATTGTGCAAAGAGTTGCACTAAAAAGGACATTAGAAGATAGTTTAATTATTGAAATTTTTTTTATATTAGAAATGTTAAAGTAAAAACCAATGCTGGGAGTAAAATTAAAAATATAGACTTTTTGAATTATTTGATGTAATTGATTTTTTTACTCTCATAATTTTTAAAAGATTTGCAGAATTTGAATTTCACTTTTGTATTTTGCTAATTTGAGAATTACTGCTTAGTAATATTGCTGACTTTGCATGTGGCTTTGTTATTTGGCTTATGAATAGAAATAAATTGTTGATTTATTGGATTAATAATAATAAATGGACTTTTATCTGATATTGTTTATTTTATTTACTAAAAGAATTATTATATGGTTTGACATGATTGTATTTACCACAGCAATATTAATTAGTTTTTTTATATTTAATGTCACTAATCTCAGCTGATATGGCAAATATTGTTTTTATTTCTCTTATTTCAAGGTTCCATTATCCAATGCTTTTGAAGATAAAGTATGTTGGTCAAAAAATTATTTGCCTTTATTTATATTATTTTATCCAATGTTATGTTTAAAATATCTTTTCTATAGGCTTTCATTTTCTTGGGTTGTTTGAATAATTTAATTACCAAATAACTTAATTTGGATTTTGTCACAAAGGATTCATGCTGTTGTTATCACAAAGATTTTTGTGGAGAAAAGTGAGGGGTCTTTTCTACAAGTTCAGGATTTAGTTGTTGACTTCAGAATACCGGATTATTGTTTGTTTGTTTTTTAAATCTGAAAATGCCCGAATTTATCAATTTTTTTGAATCTTCACATGTAAGTGCTATTGTATTGAATTTTGAATTTATCTATGAGAAAATTGGTTGATGGTTTTTTTTTAAATTTATATGGTCTTCCATATGAATTCTCTTTTAAATGAAATAACTTCAGCAAAGTTTATTATTTTGTATTGAAAAAGTAACATAATTCATTCATATATGTTTTATTTTTTTATTATGGGTTTTTTAAATGACATTAAAAATTTTTATTATTATTGATATAATAGTTATTAGATAGATGGGACCTTTCTGAAAAAGCAGCTATGTATTTTACTGTCCTGATCAAATTCAGTGAATTCAATTAATTTTAAGTAATAAGTAAATTCAAATCTTGCTGATTGTTGCTTTCAGATATTTTTTTTTTGAGCTAACAGTTTTTTGGAAAGTTGCTATTGAGGTCAGTAAATTCTATTAATGTCAGACAATAAATTTTATTGAGGGAGAATAGCATTTGAGAGAACTATTAATTACTATTTAAGTTTTATTGTTATCAGTTTTGTTGTTCATGGATGCATTGTATTTTTAATAATACATTTGACTTCTTTAATGAAATTTTTTAAATCTTATTTATTGTCATCATCACCCTAATTTTCAACCATTATCAATCGACTATAGGATAGTCTCCAAGTTTAATCCAATTTCTCCAATGTGCACCCTCTCATGTCCACATTGCATCATCAAACTTTCTTATCCATCTCACATTTTGTCTCTTCCTAGTTATTTTACAATCTCTTGGAATCCAGTTTAAGACTTCAACTGTCTATATATTATTATCTCTTCTAGTAAAATATCAAGTCCAGCTTCATTTCAGTCTTTTAATTCTTTCACTGATGTCATCGGCACCTGTTTGATCTCTCACTCAAGTATTTCTCTTTCAATTCCTTCTTGTTATTTTCACCATACATCTCTTCATATTTTGGTGGGTGATCTAAAGTCTCTAAATTGTCTTTCTGTTAAGTATCCATATCTCAGATTTATAAGTAAGAATTGGTAACTCATATTTATTAAAAACATTCCTTTACATATATAAATAATCACATTTTCTTTTAATAGTAAATTATGTCTACCAAAAATATTTCTTCCAAGGTTAATTCTGTGATTAGTTTCATCCATTATGTTTCCATCTGTATTAATATTCTAACTAAAATTCTTCTAATTTATGATTTTCAATCTTTATTATCTTTTGAGAAAATCCATTGAACATTATTTTAATCTTTTTAGTATTTTAGTAATTATTTTTCTTCTTCTTTTTTTATTTGCGATAATTCTTGCAACATTTCCTGAAGCTTTGAAGCATTATTTGCAAAATAACCACATCATCTACAAATTCTAGATGATTTGAATAATCTTCACATATTTGTATTTTTTTAGCTTTTCATTTTAATCCACAAAACTATTCTTTTCAAAACTGCAATAAAAAGTTTTGGAGATAGGGAATCATCATGTTATATACTCTTCCCAATGGTGCTTTACTTTTTATAGTATCATCAGGCAATCTTATCACTGTTGTGGCATTTTGATAAATATTATTCAGAATATAATAACACCTTGAGTCTATATTTTAGTTGTCCAAAACTTTAATCATCTGTGAAAATATTTCTAGAATCCAATGCCTTTTCATGATTTACAAATCCAAAGAATAATGGCAATTCATATTGATTGGTTGTTTCTATAACTTCTGTCTATATTTGGATATAATCTGTTGTGCTAAAACCTTTTAAATCTAGTTTGTTCTTTTAGTTGATTTGAATCTAAAATTCAGGATAGATGAATTGTAATTATCTTGATAAAAATTTTGTATAGAACTAATAGAAAGTTTTTAGGTTTATAATTTTTAATATTATCACCTTTCTTAAACATGAGTATTAATTACTATTGTATTCTTTCATTTATCTAATATATCTTTATATTTGAGATATTTGGTACATACTTTTACCAATGTTTTACAATTTTTTCATCTGTTTCTTTTAAGTTATCAATAAAAATTAATATTTTTCTGGAGCTTTTCCCTTCTTTGTAGATTTAATTTCATATTTTACTTTTTCATTTAAAATGCTTGGCATTTCAGAAGATGATATAGTAATTGTTAAGATTATTTTATTTTTTTCTTTTGTTCTTTATTACTGCATAATTGTTTATAGAATTTTTCCACATTTTACATGATGTTATCTCTCTTTTTAGTAATAGTTCTATCTTTTCTTCTTACTGCAGAAATAAGGTTTTCTTTCAATACCAAGATATTGTTTTACACATTTGAGACATTTCTATTGCTTTTTTTGCCAATTCACAATTATTGTTTCATATATCATTATTAGTTCTTTCTTGCATCATTTTACAGATTTCCAGGTGTTTAATTCTTCTTATTGGATCATTTAAAAATATTTTCATACTTCTTCTTTTCTTCAATATTCTCTTGACTCAGTTGAAAATTTATTGGTAAAATTCTGACTTTTTGTGCTAGATGTTTTTGTTGTAGTTTTTAATAGAGTATCAGTTATCTTCTTATTAGCCTAAGTTACTTTAAAATCATCTTCGAAATCTGTCAATACTTTAAATTGATTAGCAGAGTCTGATTTAAATTCATTGGAGTGTTTCTGAAGATTTTTTTACTTTTATCTTTTTAGTTTTGTGTTAACATATACTTTACATCTTACTAATCAGTAATCACTTTCTGAGCAAAATTTATTAAGATCATTAAAATCCTGAAATACATATTTTCAGCTAGTGAAAATGTAATTCAACTTGGCTGTAATTTGATGATAACAGTCTATGTTATCTATGCCATGAATTTTCAATCTATTGTTAAGGCAACTTCTATACGTATAAGATGGATTTCACATTTTACAGATAAAGAGAACTGGCATAAGAATTTAACAAATTAAGATTTTTATATTAGAAGTTTAAATATCCCATTAAAGAGGCTAATATTATCTCTTTTTGAAAGTAGATTAATAATAATGAGTTTTAAAACTTTCAAGCCTCACTATTCATTATCATTGAGATAATAACCTGATTTTGTCTGAAACTAGATCATTCATAAATGTAAATCAAATGATAACAGCTCAAACTTAAATACATCATGAATTTTCAATCTGTTGCTAAGCATTCTATAAGTAAAAGATAGATTATACTTTTCATTCCAGTTTAAGATCTTAATATAGACAAAGACAATTGGTGCAGGACTTTAACAAATTGAGATTTTTATATTTGTAAAAGTTAAAATAATCATCATTAAATAGGAAAGTATAATTTGTTTTGAAAATAAATTAATGCTAATCATTTTTAAAAAAATATGACATAGATACACTTGAGGTGTTATCATGTGATTTATTTTTATGAATTATTCTGCTTTGTGTAAAATTAGATTTATTACATAAATAATAATGACTGTCAGTAGAGTTCGAAAGTTTTAAAAATGATTATTATTAATCTACTTTCAAAAACTGGTTATATTTGCCTGTTTAATGGGGTTTATTTAAACTTCTAAGAATATAAAAATTTCAATCTATTAAAACCCCATATTTGTTCTCTTTGTTTATTTTAAGATTTCAGACCAGAATGAAGATTTATGATATAGAAAAACTTGGGCTGGTATCATGAGATTTACATTTATAAATTATTTAGCTTTGAGAAAATTACTCCTTAACAAAACTGAAATCATATCATCCAATAAATTCACATGTAGCATACTCTTATCAACTCTAATGTCATACTAAAATAGCTAATCAAACAGTTTCTCAGAATAATCATTTCATAGTTTATAGCTATTAACAGGCTGCATAACAATCTGGTAGCATCCTAATATAATAATGAAGAAATCTCTTTTATCTATAAATATCAGATTAAAGGTCTATAGATTTTACTGAGTATAATGGAAGTTAAACCACTAAACATCACTTGATCACTATTTCTTATGCTAGCACATTACTCTTATTAAAACAGGCAAAACTCTCCGTACAGTAGTGCCACTCAGTGCCAACCAAAGCTCCTCACTGATGAAGGCCACAAGCCAGAAACTAGTCTGGGGCTATTGGATGAGTAGGCACTAGATAGGGATTTTATGCATAAGCCTTTTGGCATCCATTGATTACTCTGGTTGGTACTTAGTGGCACTACTGTTTGGAGAGTTTTGCCTGTTATAATGGAAGTTATTAATACATTTATATATAAAATGTCAAAAGTTCAATTAGTCAATATAAAACAAATTATAGCTATTAAAAATTATTAATATTAGCCAGAAGTGAATCAGAAATTCACAACCAGTTGTTTTATTATCAAGACATATTTCTGAAGTGTAAAATAATATAAAATCAACATTTTTTATTTTTAATTTCTTATCCACATTCCGAATTACCATTTGATTCCTCATTCATATTGAAAGAAGGTTTCAGCAAATTAATAGCTTCATAATTATACTTTTTAATAAGAAAAGTTTCTTTAATTTTTTTTTTCTTTTTTCTTTAATGTATTTTTATTATTATTACATTTTTTCAAACTGTCGTTTAGAAATCAGTTAGTAGATATTAAGATAATGAATATGGTGGTTTTGCTTAATCATAATTTGATAAATCTTTTTTTATATTTATATTCATAATAATTTTAATTTTACGAATAACAAAATGTAAGTGAAAAAATGAACTTTCTTTTAAATACATTTTTGATTGACACTTGTTGCGTTCAAATTTTACAGCCTTTCATGATTTTTACAATTATTATCATTTTGTCATGATATATACATAAAATATGCAATGTAATATAGTTATTTCTGAAAGTGTTTACTTCATGAGTCTTGGTACTTATTTTTCTTTTATACAATAAAATAAATAATATATTATTACAAGAATAAAACAATAATATTGATTAAATATAACAAACTAGGGCAACAGATGAAATTGTTGAGCATCCATAGAAATGCTTGCAATGAATTTAGACTTAAAAGTGACTATTTGTAACTATTTCTGATAAAGCATTTTCCCAAATAACAGTTTTTCCAAGTGTTCATGGAAATCAAAGAATATATCATATCAATTTAAAAAAATATCCATATAGTGAAATGATGTAGGTTAAAAATGAAGTTCATTGGTACAAATAATATTATTTATGAAGGACTAGTTGCAGCATTAAAAAGAACAGAAGAAATAGTCCAGTGGAATAAATTTTATTGTATATATGTGGGTACTGTTTATATATATATATATATTGTAACCATATGTTTTGGCTCAATGATAGTAAGTTTTATCCAGTGGACCAGTGTGTAAAATTTTAAATTTTAATTAGTAATAATTTATTAATATAGTGAAAATCAGTGTGTAGAAAGCGGTTATAGAGTGAAATGCTTGTGGATTATAATTTTCCAACCAAGCAAAAGCTCACTAAGAAATATCTTGAAAGTGATGATGATCTTGACTGTGAGACCCTGGAAAGTCTGATAGAGTGGATATGAATCTCATAAACATTTTATCACAAGTTCCAGTGGCAGCTATTTCAAATAATATTTTAATAGTTAAACTAATTTGGAAGCATGAAAATATGTAACACTTTATTATTATTATTAAACAGTAATTAAAAATAAACAACAAAATCAATTTATAATTCTTCTAAATTTTCTTTATAAACAATCTTTAAATATATTATAGTTTAATTTAAATTGAAATATAACAGTCTAGATTTTTTTTTCACTAGAGAGATAAAAATATTAATTTATTCACAGTTTACAGTGATTGGATCATTTAGGACCAATCAGGCATTATAACACAAAGAATAAATACTATAACAAGTTTGTAGGGGGGGGGGTGGGGGGACTACTAAGAGAAAGTAAATCGGAACAAGACTACAACTCTCCATTTATGAAGTAAAATATAAGGAATAAGCTGAAAAATAATAACCTTGAAAATTAATTTGAATAAAATCTCATGATTATATGGATCTAAACAAAATGGAGTAGAAAATTAATAGTCCTGTAATATTTCAGCATTATTTTCATCTACTGTATGATTCTTAATTGCCTGCTGGAGAAGCTTGAATGACTGCTATTTGGATAAATACTCGCCTCAACATGAACCATTTGAAACGAAAATAATACCAGAAAATGTAAGCAATTGTTTTTGTTTTCTTTATCTTAATCAATTATCAGAATTAATAATAGCACAAAAATTGTTTAGATTGAAGAGAAAAAGATTAAAGTGTTTTGATTTTCGCGCCGCTAGTAAGCGTAAATCTGAAAAATACGTTGTTTATAAATTGTCATCTCAATAAAAATAAATCGAAATAGTTTTGAAGAAGGGTTTTAAGAGAGATAATAAATGAACTAAAAAGTCATTTTTAAATCATATAAGATTTGGTCAATTTAAAAGGAAAAATGCATAACTTATGTCTTATTTTCGTTAAAGAAGAACTCGTCTGCTAGTAGTGTTTGGCGCTAATTTGTGTAGCTGGTGAAAATAGAAAATGACAGAATATTAATGCCAAGTACATTTTATTAATAATTGCTTACTATTGAACCAATTCTTCTTAACATTATTAAACATATATGAATTTGCTGATAGAAATGAGTAAATAAATATTTTTTTTTTATCTTGATTATGCAACATATAAATTTGTAGTATTTTGAATGTTTAAAATTGCCCAGATTATTTAAAAATTGTGACAGATATTACTGTGGACAGAAAAACAAAGTAAACAAAATCCATAAATGATTTTAAAAAAGTTTGTTTGAAAGATCGTAATATACCTATTTTTTTTTAATTGTGCTGCATTTAGAAAAGTGCAAGTTACAGAGAAATTAAAAACACCTAGAATGTCGTGTTTGTAATTGAATAAATTCTTCTCGGTATAACTAAAAACATCTTAATTGCTGATAGGAAGGAAGTGAAGAAGTATTTATTTATTTTTATCTTTATTGAATAACTTGCAAAGTAATAATATTTTAAACTGTTTTAAAATCACCCAGATCATTTAAAATTATGACAGATCTTCACACGGATGGAAAAACAAAATAAACCAATCAATAAATAATTTTAAACCTATTTTTATTGTCTTTGGAAAGTATTTTAAATATCGTCTTGCTATATGATATTAGTACATAAACCCATAAATGATTTTATTATTTTTGGAAAGTATTTTAAATATTGTCTCATGATGTTGATATTAGTACATAAACCCATAAATGATTTTTTTGCCTTTGGAAAGTATTTGAATTTTGTCTGAAGATCGTCTCACTATTGAACCGGATAATCAATGTATATTTACTTAGGAATATTTGCTTACAATATCCATTTTCTTGTCCTTTTTCTCATAAGAACGGATCAAACTTTATCTACTAAGATAAAGTCCAATGGGAGAAAATGTAATGTTTATTTATTTTTGTTATTGCTATATATAATATTGTAATACTTTTTTTTCTTTCATGTGTTATTTAGGCATTAGTTTTTTATTATATTTATATATTTTATGATGATATAAAATGTACTTAGTAAGGATATAGAGATGTATTAAGAAATATATACATCTAATACACACACACACACATATATATATATATTTTTCCAATTAAGGGAAACATAATATTGAATATCATTATCTGGTAAGAAAGAGAAATATTTATCTCTTGCATTGCTAAAACAGATGTTAATATTATATTGAGGAGGGGGACAAACAGACCCAAACTTGTCAAATTTATACACATAATGACACAATTGTTATAATGGCACTAAAAATAAGCATTTCTTTATTGCTTAAGTTTGCCCATGAAGAAACATATCCACTTTCAAATACAAAATGTAGGTTAATCTTCCTTGTTTACATGTGCATGGCTTGCTATAACAAAGTATAATTGTTATTTTAAATTAAGTAATGATCATTTGACATATGTTTTGGTGGTTTGTTTATAAAACATTAATAGTTTCTGCATTGTGAAATGGAATATTTATATTTCCACTTTTATTATTAGTGTTGTTTTACCTTGCTATTGTATTGATCAGTTTTGTGACAGCTTTTTAGCTGATAAGTATATGCCACATATCATGGCATCAAATATAATAATATTAATATTATGCATGGGCTGATGGACAATTCCCCATTGCTGATTAAATGAGAGGATGATTTTATTGAGGCTGATTATTAGTTAGTGCTTAGAGCATAGTTAGTCCCCAGAGAGGATGATCGCCATGGTCTGAATTCTATTTTCTGTGACGTGGCACTGCCCGCATTTTTATACCTATGAAGGTATTGTAATTGGCCATATTATTATACAACTATCATGTTGTTTTATAGAGCCTCCCTTAGTTTTCCACCGTGTATGGTGAAGTTTAGATTTCAAAATCTATAGCAAGGATAAAATAAAGTTAGATTAAGGGACACTGATATATCTATAGTGTTTGTCTAATTGGAATAGTGTCTTTATGATGTTATGTAATCTTCATCAGTTTATAGACGGACCAACCAAAACTTACTTGTGTTTGTAGAACTTCTATATGAAAGAGCAAGGAATGTTGATTTATCTTCATCAAACAGTAATTTACTGATGGATCAGTAAGATCAGTTAACTATTAAATGATTAGGTTGTGGACATAGGTAATGTTTTGATGTCATGTGTGCATTTAACTTATGATGTCTGTCCCACATCAATACAATGAATTTTTTTATAGTAAATGATAATAAATTATTAATTGTGCTGCATATGATAATTGCCCTTATCATATTCTAATAAATCAAACAGCTAGAGTTTACTGTACTAAATTATAACTTAAAGTTTTTACATTTAAAAAGTTGTGTATATCCAAAAGACATAAATACATTTTGTTTACAATTTAAATGCTAAGTTAGCTCAAATAAGGTTTAAATATCTTATTCTACCAGATAGAATAATAAAGAAACATATTCAAAAATGTTTGTCATATTAGTTTGTCATTACTTACCATGTAATTAATTTCCATCCCTGATTTTAGTTAATGGATTTATCTTGTTTCATGTAATGTGTCTGAAATAATGTAAATAAATATTGTTGTGTTAAAAATTTATTTAATTGTCAGTGGTCTTATTGCTAATCAACACATCCACACATTATTATTGTTATTGCTATCGACATATCCTATAATTATATGGAAATCATCATCGATCAATATTGTATAGGTCACTATGTATTTGTATATCAGAATAATTTTGTGAAGCTCTATAATTTAGGAGTATATCATTATTTAATAATCAAAATACTGGTAACCTAGAGCGTATTATTTTAAGTGGTATACTAAAAGATTAAACACCTAATATTGGTTTGATCAGTTTATTTGAATTCGCAGATCTATCATTCACTGATCTTGATCACATTGTTAATATTTATTTGAGAAAAAGAAGTTAGTAAGTTATTGTGGTTAGCTATTAAAAAGTTATTTGTATTTCTTGAAGCTCCAAGTATATAATAGTTATGGAGTTTATAAATTTTCTTTGACCTTAATAAATATTGTGTGTTAGTTTAATTTGGTATTAAGAGCTGTTTTGTGTGTTATATTTGGGTAGTGGCAAAATCCCTCTCACTGATCCAAGTATATCTTGTATAGCAACCTTTAAATTATGTGAACCCTGAGAAGAAGAAGTTATATTAATTTGCAATGTAGAATCTGAGTTTATGGCAAATTTTATATTTAGTTGTTTATTATAGTTGGATTGGAGTTATGTTACATTCACTATTTTATAAAAGTCAACCAAACTTTAAAGTATCAATTGCTTCTTTTATCTAAAATGTATAGCTTGTTTTGACTTTATGGTGAATATTCTGGTTTTGTTTGGCTTGGAATCTGTATTTGATTTAGTTGTCTCATTATCATTTAATTTAATATCAAATGTAGAGTTCCGGACATCATCTTTCATCATCATCATCATTTTTCTCATCTGTCATTTCAATTTTTCTTTATTCTTCTTTCATCCTAACTCATTATCCTAATTAACTCATTATTCATTCGCTCTTATTCCATTATCATCTTAATCATCCATTAACTCTTATACATCTTCATTCTTTTCTCTTCATTCTCAGACTCCTTTCATTTTATTATTTAATTATTACTTATTTTCTTCATCCATTTAGTCATTTACATCCTAATTTACTTATTGCCTAATTTATACTTTTAATTTCATATTCATTCCATCGATCTAATTATTATTTATTTATTGGTTTGACAAATATTAAGTTTATTTCATAACCTTTTGTTTGTTTGCTTGTTTGTGGATTTTGAGGCTTGTTTGACCAGAAATTATTAATCACCTTGTAGTCTTCTTTAAGTTTATAGTTTCATGCAAGCTTAGTCAATAAAGAAATCATCTCTTTAGTTTAACATTCATTTTTAGGCATATATTCTAGATTAGTTGTAGCTAGGAAGGTTACAGAGAAAGATATGGTTCTCAAACGTGTAATTTGACTAGTTAGATTAGTGGGAAGGCTACAGGGGAGATTATAGCACCTAAAACGTGCAGTATGATTCATTTATGATCACAGCGATTTAGGAGAGGGCTACAATATATATATATATATATGTATGTTTGTATATGTTTATGTAGCTATAACAAATCTGATGCAACTCAGATTGATTATACTACAATGCTGCAGAAAGATAAAAAATGTGTTTAATAAAAACTCACATGAACTGACTAAAAAGATACAAATTGCCATTTACATGTGTGTGCGGATATGCTTGTTACTTGAAAAATAAAATTGTAAACTGCCTAAAGGTTAAAAGAAAAATTAATTCATACATATTGGTAAAGTTTATTAAATATTATTTTGTAATATGTGAGAAACTGAATGATAATAACATTTTAAAGGAAAAAAGAAAAGTAGTTTCTATTTAAAAAAATCTAAATTTGAACCTATTTTAGACTATCCTGAACTGAGTTTTAAATAAAATTTTTCCTTATTTCTATAGTAAAACTGGATGGCAAAGCTAAATCTAATATTAAAATTTTGGAATTGATAATATTATAGAAGTTGTAATTAAAAATTTAAAAGTCAGCAATGAATTTTTCTTTCTTCCTATGTTATGAAATATAAATAAAGAGAGAGAAGGAAAAACTCTCTTCTTCTTGGATTTATAAAAAAGCATAGAATAATGTACATAAAATTTGTATCTGCAACATGTTATGGAGAGAGTAAAGAGAGTGTTATTAAAAAAATATATTTGTAATGATACAAATATCATATTTTCTCTAGCTGGTGATGTATGTTATTTGAAAACCATGTTGTTTGAACAACATCAATTAAGTATAAATAGGTCCGAAACAAGCAACTGGACATTATTATTACTATCATTCTAATTCTAGGAGTCCAGCAGTTCATTTCATATTGCTTTGCATTAGAGTGCAGTCCAACTATTGAAGTCCTGTTGCCATGATCCATGCGGAAGAGAGAAACAAATGCTGATTAAAACCTTTTATCTACTATAAACCATATTTTACTGTTTTAAAAGTATTTTTCAATATTCCTGTTACAACAGTCAGTATGATGAATTTATTTAGAAGAAATCAATCTACCACGTGTGGCTAAATAACCAAACACCACACCGATCAAAACAATCTGGAAATGCAATCGGATCCAGAAATTAGTGCTGCTGTGAAGGAAGAATTGGATAGTGCTGTATAAATTGTTCAAGATCTACAGATAGTATAACTCATAAAATGTCACCAATGCTGCTGTATTTACTCTCTCTAGCATCACTAGGGTTCAAGGAGAAGATCATCATCAGAAAAACTAAGGAAGACAACAATAAAATATTAAAAGAATGTAGTACCTGAAAAAAACATGGTTATTGACTATTTCATTATTTAATGTTATAAGATCTCATCATTAGAAATATAAGATCTTAAACATAGCTTAAATTTAAAATATCTTTTGTTACTATAATATTGAATATTTTTGTCTATGTGTTGATTGATAGTTGCAAGAATATATGCAACAGTTTCATTTATTCATTATTAAAAAATTATTACATTTTTTTTAATGAATCCATTTAGTTTGTGTTTGTGACTCAATCCAAATAGATACTTTTTACATACATATGCTAGATAGTATTCACAGCCCTGAGAAATCATGCAACCCACTGGAGGACATACTGGGATGGTGATAATAATTAATGATGATTATTCCTTTAAAAGTATTCGAAGAGTAAACTTTCTTTTGAAAAGTCTGGTGCCTTTGAGTTTTTTTTTTTGTTTTAGTGAAACTGAAGAACGAATAAAATATTTTTGGGAATACGTGTTTTTAAATTATAAATCATCATTATCATATTGATTAATATTATTATATATTTGAATTAAATTTTCTATTTGAATTTTATTAACCATTCAACTTAATATTTATTTAAACCAAAGCTTATGATACAACAGTATATATTGAAGGTTATAATATTATTTAATATCTTATATATTATATGTCCAGATTCAAACCCATTTAACTGTTATAAAATATTGTACTGTGAAAAATTTTACTATTACAATATGTTTAAATAGATAGTTTATTGATATTGTTTAGATAATTTCAAAAGTCATTAATAGGTATTTAAAGGGTTAAAATTTTCTTTATTAGATTTGTCTATTTTAAAAATGTTAAAATAATATGTTATTATTTATAACTCTGAGGAAGATTACTAGTCAATTGAAATATTGGAAAAGAAAAATATTAGTAAAAACAGGTGTGAATTTTATTATCTTTAAATTTTTATAATATTCCAATTTCCAATATCTTTAAATTAATGATCACATTTTATATTTTCTTTACTGGTTTGAATGTTTTTATAATCATAACTTCATTTCTCAGTTATACTATTATTATCTTTCCTAGTTATAGTGTGTAGTTTCCTTTTTGGAATATCTGCCCCATTAGTAATGAAATATGTGTCATTCAAATATTGAAGCTTCATCATTTTATGAAAATACATCATCCTATTTTTTTTATTTTTTTTAGAAGATTTATATTTAGCTCAGTATATCTCTTAGATATAGAATAGAGTAGTACATTGGGGATAAAAGATATTTTTTCTTAATCTGTATGTGATTTATTCTCTATAGCCAAAATCTTCTAATAGTCATGAATTAAAAAGATTTAGATAAAATACTAATTAGATCAATGGCTTGATTTAAAGGTAATATGATTATTCTTATGTAGAAAGCACTCCCAATGATTACAAAATTCATTCTATTGATTTGTTTTAAAATGACTAAATGCAGTTGTTTCCATAACCATAAATTATTTTGCTCAATAAACAATTGAATGATATCTTTTTTTTTATTTTTTATACTTTAGAATTTATAATTTTTGCTTGAGTAGATAACTTTAAAATTTTATAAATTATAAATTAAATTATAAAAAAATAATATAAATTAATAATTTTAAAGTAAAATCTTTTTCAGCACATGATTTTATGCCATTATCAAATGAAAAAGAATTATTTTAACCCTTAACTTAATAGAAATAATAACAACAACAGTCACACTAAATAAAATTATAATACAGCAATCCAAATTGTTAGAGATTCATTAAAGGTCAAACAAATTAACTGTTTAACATAATTGTTGTGTTAAACACTGACTCATAAAAATACGATTAAATATTTAATAATTAAAACAAATATACAAATATGTATTTACAATATATGCAACTGTTATTCACCTGGTACTGTTTGGCATGGTATAATGTTTAGTTGCCGTGCAACTATTAATGTATGGAACTTCAGGTATTTTTCTAGATTTAACTATCACTTTTAGCTGTATTATGACAGATTGTCTTACAAGGAGGTACAGTGACACTTCCAGCTTTTCTGTGACAGCTTGCCTCATGTAGGTATTGTGATCCTTCCGGCTGCATGATGACCAGTTTGCCTCATGTCTGATTCAGTTTCTAATAGTTTTCAGTTCTAACAAATTTGCCTCACTGTTTTAACTATATAGTAGACCAGTGGTCTTCAACCACCGGGCCGCCGAAGTTTTTTGTTGGTCCGCAGCTAGACTAGCAAGAAAGTTTGTAATAACAAAATAATAAGATTTTAAACTTTTAATTAATATGAACAATTTTTATTTATTTTTTCATCACATTTTTTTCCGATTTAAAAAAAAGAAACAGTACAAAAACAAAATCTAATCAATCATACATAAATTAATTTGTTTTTCTATTTATCACAGATGTTTATGGGGGGGGGGGGTAGAGAAAAGTTTTTTATTATACAAACTCCAGTTGTCTTTTGATAGCCAATCACAGCTGCTTATCAGCGTTATTAAAACAATAAAATGTAACGTGACTTTTTTTGATCTCTTAAATTTTTTCTATGGCAATTTTTTTTTTTTTTTGGCTTTAAATCAATTTTTATTACCTTTTTTTTAAAAATAAAAACCAAAAATAAGTTCTGTCTCTAACTTTTACAAAGTATTTCTCAATACACTCCCACCACCCCAAAATAAAGTAAGATCAAAAGTTTTGACTTTTTCAAGTTTCGTTTTCTTTTTTTTTGTTTAAAAATATGCCCACTTTTTTTTGGCTTTATTTGTATACTGCTAAAATACTAAAACTTTTATTTTTAAAACCAATTTCTGTTACCTTTTTTTAAAAATAAAAACAAACAAAAAATAACGTTGGTGTGTCTCTTTTGTCTCAGTATTTCTCCCCCCCCCCAAAAAAAAAAATAAAATAAGATCAAAACTTTTGACTTTTTCAACATTCAGGTGAATAACATTTTATTCTTGCATGTTTTAACAATGAAATAATAAATGTAAAATGCAAGCACATTAATGAGAACGATTGTTATTGTATGTTTTCTGTAGCAGTATGACTGCGCAACTCGAAAAAGAGTGTTTAGCATGTGAAGGTAAGTAACACCATTACAATACACAATAACTAGTGTGCTGTTTTGGTCAGTTAAAACAATTATGCTTATCTAAGGCTAAGCAGGTTACATCTAAGAAAATTTATCTAAACTTCTGCCGGTCCGCGAAATCTTATTCTTATTTTTACCTGGCCGCAGGTGTGAAAAGGTTGAAGACCACTGTAGTAGACAACACATGTACTGCCATTCAGTTCTGGCAATAAATTGTTGTCTGATTTTATCTTCAACTTGACTGACTATTTATAGCCAGAGACTCTACCATAATGAAAGCAATCGGATTCACTGAGCTTCATCACCCATTGTCCCGAATCTGCCATTGAATATATAATATCTAGACATATATATATATTAGTTTGTGATGGTGAATGCTCAATCTGATCAATATAAGATGGAATTATCCATTAATTGAAAGTAAGGTGACATACTCAATAAACAAAAATATACTTTATATAATTTTAAATATATTGCCTTATTATATAATTTTCCATTTATTTTTAATTGACTAGTTATTAATTGAGTTTATTGAAGTTTTATAAATATTCATACAATTATTCATGTTATCTGGTTTCCTGTATCATAATTTTATTTTGTTTTACTCATGTTTGTTTTATTATTTATTGTTATTATTGTTATATTATATTTTATAAAACAGTAGATAGTGCTCTATAATAATGCAATTATATGTTAGTGTTTAAAATAGATCTTTAATATTTGATAAGGACATAAAATCATGTACTACAAAAGGTCTTTAATATATAATTATTTAAAATATATTTTCTATAGTAGGAATTATATATTATATTTTTATTATTTTTTAATAATTTTATATAAAAAAATAGTATAATGGACTTCCTTTATTTCTATTTTTGATGATATTGTAAATTAAAAACAATCTTATATAGTTTTTTTTTAATATATATATATATTGAACCGGGTGGTTGAGGGAAGATTCAAAATCTATACATGCACTTTTGACTCTTTATTAAAATAACATTAGGAAATATAACTTGTGAAAACAAAATTATAAGATTTATTTTGTACAAAAAATATAATACAATTATTTATTCTTAATATATTTGATCTACATCAATGCAATTTAATTATTGCTCCACATTGGCCCCTTAGGCAGAGAAGAGAGTACCCAAAGAGTACCTATATCCAAGCTGAGCTATATATATCAGATGTATAAATACGGCTACATTTCCAGGACACAGATGTCTTCTTGGCTGCAGAATTCAACACCTATCATTCAAAGCACTTTTTTTGTTTTGGAGCACTTTGAATGACTGGTAAACTAATTCAGCACCTAAGATATCCCAACTAGCTCAATCAAAAGAATAATATAATATACAGTTACTTTATTTAGTGGTAAAAGAATTGATCAACAAGCATTAAGTTTAAAGATAATTTATTTAATTAAATATTTATTATTATAAAGTTTAAACTACTTTTAAAAATTTTAATTACATTAGACAATAATAATGACATATAATGACCACACACATTCTTAATTCATACATTAAAATATAAGATAACATGAAGCATTAAATAAATACATGAAATTAATATAAAATATAAAGCATTAATATATACGACATTTCACAAACACGCACATAAATAGTTTATTTTATGCAGTTATAGAGTTCATTTGTTAATTGACTGAGCGGCTTCAAGGTCAGAAATGGCTACCTTATTATCAGAAATGAAATAAGAAAAGCTATTCATTACCTAAAGGATTTTGGATGTTGACTTATTGATGGTTGCTGCTTTACATGATAATCAACTGGTTGGATTTGAGGTTTTGTGGAAGTTCCTATGCTTACTGTTCATGACACTATTCTTTAAGACAGTTAGATATCCCTGGTGGTTTTTCAAGTTGTTATGCAGGCATCACTTTTACTGGGCAGGTTCCATCAGACTTGGGCTGGAGCAAGGCTATATGATTCCAATGGTTGTTAGCACTGCATTGTTCTGGTGAACACTGATTGATTGATTGACTGAACTGATTGAAGAACTGATAGACTGAACTGAACTGATTTAATCTGATTGTGAACTCAACTGATTGACTGATGAAAAACCGGACTATTTTTGTGATGACCTGTTGTCACTTTGTTAATTGATTTTATATCTGCCAGTTATATCTGTTGTTGGAATTTATCCACTGTTTTTGATTACATTCTTTTGATAAGATTTTGATCCTGTTTCAGTTGGTAGCCATTGCTAATTTGTTTTGTACATTTTTTTTAATTAGTAGCCATTGTAAATTCTGTTTTTATATCACTTATGAGCATATACAATATTTAAATCTTTGAGAGACATTCCAATTACACGCTTTCATTTGTTTTTCTTTTTAATATTTTTAACACACACATTTATCGCTCGTTATTTATTTTTTTAAGATTACCTTTTTTTTTCTTTAAATCAAATAAAAAGAGAGTATCTTATAGTTTAAACTGTTATAGTTTTAATTTTTTCTAAATTAATTTCTCTCCCCTTTTCAATTACTCCTTCATACGTAAAACTATGAATTAATTGATTTTTAGCAAACTGTTTAAAAAAAACTTTTTAAACTTCTTTTATTAAACCTTTAACTATTTCTTTAAATAAGATGTTTTTATTTCAATTATTTATGGACAAATTATTCTGCAATACTTTTATTCCTTATTATCAATTTTAAACTTTACGTTGTTTTATGAGAAAATTTTATTTTTTAATAATTGTAAACAATTTTAATGAGTGCTTTCTGTAGCGTTACAATATATATATATATGTTCATTTTTTTTAAGTATTTTACTATCTACTAGTCACATTAAATATAAAGTAGTTTTTAAATAATCCACTGCATTGCAAAGACTTTTTCTAGAATCCTTTCTTAAGAAACAGTAAAAGAAAAGGTAATATTCACTAAACTTACCAATTTCCAGATAGTAATGAGTTGGATAGCTATTATTGTTTTACACTATAACTAAGAATAGCCAGATATCTATGTATCAACCAAGATTGAATAGTTAGCTGGCACTGAAGTATCTATCTGAAAACAAAATCCCAAAAATCTACTGAAAATTTTTCAAGTTTGCTCAACCTAATTTTAAACTCATATTTTAGACATGCACAGTATGTCTTCAAATATACAAAATTAAAATAATGTTAACTTTAATATAAAAATGAAGTGCGTACATTTTTTGTTAATTAAAAGTAGGATGATACATATAAAAAGAAAGTGATACAAATAAAACATTTTTCAAATGCACAATGCATGATGAAATTTAGTTAGGTGGTATGATAAATATTAGTACTATTTATATTTAAAATATTACAAATTTCTGCTAATATATATATATGTATTAAAACAAAAAAGGTAAAATTATTTTTAAATAGACCACTATGAGACAAAGTCCAATCCAATAGTCCTCACAGGGAAAAATATTACGAGTCTTGCCAATTGCTGAGTAAGACTATAAAGCCAATTACTCAAGGCTTTAGATTTATAAATGTAGATGATAACAATCAACCTTTAAGCTATCAACAATCACAACCTGTAGTCAAGGCAACCTTCTTTAACAATAAAGATGATATCACCTTTATATCTATGGTCTGATATATTTATAAAGATACTAAAGATTGCAACTTGATGAAGGAGTTAGAGATTAATAATGCAAAGAGGTTTAAACAAAACTCAGTTTAAAGCAGACTAATAAATAGTTATTTATAACTTTGAAATTCTATATAAAGTAAATATTTACTAAGACAATAAAGCCAATTACTCAAGGCTTTAACAAATTATAAAATTTAGGAAGAAATAAAAGATAAGTCATCAGTGATCTAAAGAAGACTATAGAATATTAAACATATAATTATCAATAAAGCAAGTCATATATAACGTGACATTTTATCATATAAACATTTAGTTGCATTAAATTTTGTTTGTAGTGTTTCTAGGCTGATGTATGTAATTATGACAGTATAATTTGAGGCAAAACATAAATTATCAAAAAATATCAAACAGAAAAGAAATAGTTTTTATTACCATTACCCATATATGTTACAATTTTATTTTTTGATATTTATATGTGTGGGTTGAGAAAGAGAATCAAAACTTTAAGGGAATTTTAATAAGTTAATTATTTTCTTTTTTTTAAATATTAAAATCATTAATTATGTATTAAATATATATCTTTTTAATAAATAATTTTATGGCTGATTAAATTGAAAAATTTAATAAAATTATTCTAATTTTTTTAGCAATTAAAGTAATAAAATACCATATGAAAATTATTTCATGATCCAAATAATTTTTTAATTAAATAATTAATTAGTACTATGGTAAGATTTGACTTGATTATTCAAAATTCTCTCACGATTTTTTTTTTAACTATTATTTTATTGAAATATTTAAACTTATATTTTTACTTCTATATTTTTAATTAAACAAATAAATACTTACTGTTTATTTTTATAAAGTTTGTGAAAGTGTGTAGAATTTTTAATAAAGGTTAAAAGGCTTATAATAATAATAATAATACTGTCAGATTGATTTACTGAAAATTTAATATGTGAATAATTAAGAAATAATTTCCACATTTGATCATCCGGATTTTTTAATTTTTTATATTAAACTTGTCTCTGTTCATATATTTCCTCTTACTAGTTTGTTTGCATTTCACAGTCAGTTTAGATTAATTTAATAATCAGTTTTGTTCTTTTTCCCACCAATATATATATACCTTAATTTGTACATATGGATAGATTACTTTTAATCTGAATACCATTAACTTGGGAACTTCTATTATCCAAATAAAATTACATATTATTGATCTGATTTATTGTTTTAATAACTGCTGTGTAAAATTTTATGCTGATATAAATATAAGCATATTCAATACTTTAAAATGCTATGTTATTATTAATAAAATATATTTATACAATTTACAAAATAAAAATATCAAATGCCAAAATGTATTTCAATATATATAAACTTTAGATAGTAAAATTAATGATTATGCTCATTTTCAGCATAGTTTGGGTTTATAATGAATAGGGAAAAGATTTATTAAAATCCAAAAAAATTTCAAATTAAAAAAAGCTCTAGAAGCATATATTTCAGATTACTGATGTTTACCTGCTTAAGATTAGAAATATTTTGTCTGCTAAAATTTTCTCCACTTCTAATTTCATACTTATGTATATATGTGATAACTCATGGAAAAATAAAATGTGATACTCATATAAATACATGCAAATAAATATAATGAAAATGGCAATGTTTTGCTTCTCTTAATAAACAGTTTCTGATTATTAGCACCTCTTTTTCAAAGTTTCTGGGTTATATGTATTCATATTCCAGGTGTGTAATTTTGTATTTAATAATATGCTTTATAAAGTGTTAATACTTCAAACAGAATATAAAAAAAAAAAGATTTCTGGAAGTATAGAGTGAAGCTTTTTATTTATATATCATATAGTCAGTTACTCCAATAGACAAATAATGTTTGAATACTAAAGTGATCACTTGACCAAACTAAGTTTTTTTTTCTGTTTTTCAATCGAGAATTGATTCAAAAACAATTACTTGAAGGTTTTTAATTTGTAGTCGTAGTAACTAACTGTTGATTGTGCTGAAAATAGTAAATGAAAACAAATTAACAAAAAGAAAAAAAAGAAACAGAAAATGAATTGAATTTAGTAAATGCTTGAATATAGAATGATTCGAAGATTTAAAGAAATTGTGATTAGTTATGAGTAGAGTTGTGGGCAAAAGGACTTGGAAAAGATTATTAGACCAATGTATGAAAGCTGATTTTAATAAGGTAAAATTCTAGGAACATTTTTATATTTAATGAAAAAGCCCCCAGGTAATCCCTTATGTTATAATATTGATAAGATAGCATTCACTTAATGATTAAATCAGTATATATATACTTATGCTTTTTACTGAAAAACAGATTAGTATAATTAGCCAATAGGATACTATGGACAATTGATAATATTCAATCATTAGTGGCAGTAATTTGCCATTGCTTATTATCTTTTTAATAGGTCAAATTTATGTGAGTGATAGAAATGTTAAAACGAAGTATAGTTGAACTTTGAAATTATTGTTTTTGAATACAGTACTATATATTCGTTTTTTAATATATATATATATTTATTATACTTTTTTTTTTATTGAAACCTATTATATAAGTCGAAATATAAAAAAATATTAATTTTTGCATTTCTGCACATGTTCGTTTGCATACTTGAAGGCTTGAATAGAAATATGGAGATATGAACAATTATTAGCAAAATTGTTTTAAACATTATTGTTAAAATTACTAATAAAGTTATAAAATTACTAATAAAGTTTTATTGCAATATTGGAGAATTACCATTAATGTGTATGTACACACACATATATATATATATAATCAGTTTCAATCATAATTAATTCACAGCAAGATGAAGGTCTCTTCAAATTTAATCCATTTTATTCAATCCATAATCTCTTCACATTTCACCCATGAATTTTCTTCTTTCATCCATCTCATATATGATACCCTAGATCTTTTACAGTCTCTTGGTATTCAGTTTAAGACTTCAAATCTTCATCTATTATCATCTTTTCTAAAAATATATCCAAGCCTAGTCAATTTTAATGTTGTAATTCCTTCAATAGCATCAGTGATATGTGTTGTTCTCTCACCCAAATATTTTACTTTTAATTCTTTTTGTTATTCCCAATCTATATCTCTTGTTACTTTGTTGAGTGATCTGACAGTCTCTATACTGCTCTTCTGATTAATGTCAATCTCAGATCCATAAATAAGAACTGATAAAACACATCTAACTAAAATCTTTTTTTTTCAAACATGTAGACATTGAGATTTGTAATATTAAATTATTTCAAATTTCATTTATGTTTAATTATGTGATCAGTTTTATTTATTATTGCTTCAATCAATATTAATAATATAACCAGAGTATTTTTAATTATCAACTGCTTTCTATTCATGATTATTAATCTTCAATTTTTTTTTTCACCATTGAACATCACTTGATGTTTAGACTTTTTAATATTTGTCTTTAATTCTACTTTCATACTTTTATCTGATACTTTTTGCAATATTTCCTGAAGCTCTGAAGTATTATTTGTAAAAACAACCACATTATCTGAAAAATGTAACTGTCTTAAATAATCTTGTATTTTTATTCTCTTAGCTTGCCATTTTAATCAACAAAATACTTCTTATAAAATTATTGTAAAAAGTTTTAGGGTTATAGAATCATTCTGTTTTACATAAACATATATGCATATATACCTATATATAAAAATTTCAATGTTGCAATTAATACATTAATAATCACAAAAAATGCTAGCAGCAAGTTTTTAGATGTAAACCTATATTAATATTATTACATTTAATTTTATTGTTTTTAATTTTAAGAGATCGTTGTTTGTGATTTCTTAATTGGCAGGATATAAAGAAAAAAAAATTACCAGAATACTTTATATTTAAAAAACATATAAATTTTTAATTTTTTATATGAACAAGCTGTTATTTAATAATGCTTATATAATATAAACAAAAACTTATTTTAAAATAAATTTATTGATTCAGATTCCATAGGAATATGATCCTTTCCCCATAATGAGAACAGTCTCCTTTTTGTTTTTACAGTCAGCATTTACACTCATCTGACTAATCCAAATTAATCAGGGAGATTTACCAGTATCTGTCTCTTTAATTATCTCTAAAATCTTTTAAAGTCATAGTTAGATTTAATTATTAAGTACTTACTTTCCTGTTTAATTTTATGTGAAAATATGAATTTCAGTATCTCATTCTGTAAAATTCATCTAAAATCTGAGAATATTACTAATGGCATTAATAGAAAAAAATATTATTGAATTTAATTTTTTAATTCAACTTTTAATTAATAAAAATAGCCACTAAATTCATTGTATTATGATTGTTATGTTTATTAATGTAAGAGGTATCATTATTTTATGATATATCTGTTTTGACTATGGACTGATTGTCATCCTGAAGAATAATTTTAAGCCTGCATGCACCCTGAAAATATTCCAGGGTTCACTCTTCTCTGATTTGAACTCAAGTTTTGGATCTAACAAGTATGCTATGAAATTCTTCCATATACATTATTCTGTAGGATTTTTTAAAAAATTTATCACTGATATATAAATATGTGTATCTGTATATGAAATTGAAAATCTGATCAACATATTTCACAGTTGTGAGGAAAATATGACAGGATACAGTGATTTAATTGTCATTGATTCTAAAATGCCTGCTATTTAAATCATTTCCTGTCTATAGCTTTAGTTAATATGACTAAATGATTAACTTTCAGATAAAGCAAATAATAGACAATATTTTACAAATTTCACAGATTTTTTTAAACAAAAAGAAATTATTTCATCTTTTGTTATCTGTAAACCCTTTTAAATTTATATTTAGATTTAACTACTCAAAAATTAACACTCAATTGAATTTTGTATTAAAATATGAGCTCCATTATCTCATTCCTTGAGTGTCATCTAATCTGAGAATGTTTTTAAATGCCAAGAAAAAAAAAGCAGTATATTTAATTTTTTATGAGGTCTCACTTTTTAATTAAAAATAACAACTAAATTTAATTGTTTTTTTTCATTCTTGTGTCTTAAAAATGTAAGGGGCTTTATTGTTTTATGGCATAGTTTTAAATTTAGAGGCTACATTGAATTATGTTAATGGCAGTATCAAGTCATGAAAAAATATTCCCGACAATATTTAAGTGTTATTATTTGAATATAGTATTCTATTGCAGATTCTTTGGGCAGATAATTTAATTTAGATGAATCTTGATTGATTATTTTCTGTGTCTTTTCTTAATGATAAATATTATTACAAAGAGAGAGATGCTTTTAAGTCAGCACTGCTATAAATAATTTTTCTAAATTTATATTATTAGTACCGAAATAACATTTTTAGAATTTGAATTTTATGAAAAATTGAATTCACTAATGGAAAAAGGTAATTTATGATTAATTTATCAAGGAAGATTACTAGTTCGTTGTAAAATAATCACTTTCTAGAACAATTGCATCTTAAACTTGCCACTTTTATATCACTATTTTCAGAAATCATTATTATTAATTAAATTTATTTGCGTTTTAAGTTATATTTACAAATAATGTTATTCTAAATATTTTATCATGCAAACACTACTACTTAAATATTAAATAAGAAATTTATTAAAATAAATTCAAATTTATATATATTACAATATGATTAAACTGTATTCTACAGTCTTGTTTTTGGATGAGAGAACTTATTATATGTATACTGACCTTTATTATTAGTTTTGTACTTATATAGAGATGCAAAATTTTATAAATGTATATTACCATGAACTTTTAAAATTTTAATATAACTTTTTAATTATAAATTATATTGTATCAGGAATTAAAATTAACTAAACATTTGTTTATCAATGTTGATCTGAATTAGTCAAAGTTGTGGATGCAATAAAATTATACAATATTGAAAAGATACCAGATAGAATTATTTCTCTTAAAATTGATAAAATAGATAAATAAAAGATTTGCATTAACCTCAGTGATTTATCTACCTTACATTATTCTAATATAGAACTATCTATTTAATGAATATAGATTATATTTACAACACAATCCCCAAATTAGTTTCTGGCTATTGTATCTTATCAATGACAAGCATAAGATACAATCAATAACTTAAAAGTTTCAAACACCCCTGAGGTAAACTTAAACTAATCTATCTATGCAGCCATATAAATATATCATTAAATATTTTAATGACTTCAGAACGTACTATTTTTTTAGGTATTTTTGATTCTTTGATAGAAGATTTGGTACATATTAAACAAAATATTCCTTAACATCTAGTATCCTCAGATTACTCATTTTTATATTGATGGCCCTAGAGCAGAATAATAGAGTGAATTACTAGTGATAATGCAAATACTGTATTCTATATTTAATAAAAAATTCAAGCTATAGATTTTGTAGGATCTGTTATATATTTTTTAAATTTATGATAATAAAGTAGCTGTTATATGCATAAATACATTAATTCATGCTTTGAATTTTAAATTCTCATTGATTGAAGAAAAGCTAGAAATTAGTCTGGGGTTATAGATGTTATATCTCTATACCATCTGATGTCCATTGATTACTCAGACTTTAAAATAGAAAAGAAGTGAATTGTATTTGAATGATATGAATAAGTTGAGGAAATCATGTGATGCTGTTGTTTGCATGATTAACATATTAAAAAAGAAAAAAACATTTTAAAATATTTATCAATTGTTAAAAAAGCAGTGTTATTGTTTAGAAAAAAATAGCACTATCATACCTGCAAAAATTAATCAGTTCATTTGTTTTTGATGTATGTTTATATCATCATTATAAACCATTCAGAATAAGTATGGGCATTATAAATCCAGAAGAAAAAAATCGAAAAATTAAATGAACTTTGCCATAATTATATATGAAACAATCTAATGAAATATTGTCCATATATGTTTTTTAAAGAACAAAACCACTAATATATCAATTGATCACCATTTCTTATGCTTACCCAAGCTGTTAATAACAGTAGCAAAGTCTCTATATGGTAATGGATGTGTAGACACTGTATAGGGATTTGGATGGCACTACTATATGAAGAGTTGGAGAGTTTGTTATTGTTATATGTTTTTTAGCCTGTTTATTAGATATTTTTTAATGTTGTTTTTAATTCATCTGTAGCAATTCTATTTTTCTGAGACTTCAATATATTGCCTCTTATTGTCAGTGGTATCTGCTTATTGAGAGCAGTCTATATTGTATCTGTTTTGAATGTATTTGAAATAATCTTTAATGTAAACTGAGTAGCTTTTTCACAAAAATGTTTCATAAATTCACCATAAAATACTTGTAAGGAAATGTATTATTCTTCATTCTCTTCATATGCCCAATCAAATGAAGATGTGCTTTTAATATCTTTACATCTAACAATCTGGTGAATAGTCTTATGATCTTGCTATTATAATTTTAAATTATTACTGAGAATCATAAGTAAATTTTTTCAGTATCTTTATATTATATCAGTATAAAGTCCCTATAGTAAATTTGGCAGAATAACAGTCCTATAAACTAATTTAGTTTAAGTAGTTATATTATTATAATGAAATACTCTTTTAAATTGTTAAATTGTTGAAATCTTAATATTATTATTATTATTATTAAGAGATGTTTGAGATGAATATACATTTTACTGTATTTAATCTTGATATTTTATTAGTAAACAATCATTTTTTATAAATGTACTAAATAACCTTCACACCACCAATAACCCCAAGATGCATTTCATTCTGAACCAGCATTCATCAGTTGACCCAGGTCACCATCTTTCTTATATATCTTTATCATATGTTGAGTATTTATCAATAATAAATTGTTAAATAATTATTTAAGCATTAAAATGTAATACTGGCAAAAAATCATAATATATCAATAAAATAAACAATATAAAATGGTGTTAATATATTTTTATGTAAGAACTTTAATCCTTATTTTCATATATGTTACTGTGGTTTAAATCATTTAAAAGTGGCTCCATATTTTATTTGTGGTGTTATAATATTTATTTTTATTATCATATTTTAAGTTATACATAGTTTAAGATAAATTGTACATACTAGCTATATAAATATATATGTATATATTACTAGTTTAAAAAAAAAATTCCATTTAGTACATTTTTGAGATTTCATTAAACTATTTGAAGAATTGCAACAATGTTAGTTTTATTTTGTAATCTTCTACTTATTTGGCAGTACTCCATTTACTACAGCAATTTATTTCTTGTCAGAAATTGCAATAGTAAGAAATAATTTCTGTCTGTTTGTGTATATATACATTTATAATCAACAAAAACTAAGTTTTAGTTCATTTCAGTCATTAGAATAAAAAAATTTGAGTTTTAAGATTTCTTATAAAAAAGAAATAATATAAATCCTTAATAGTAATACTTTTCAATTTATATATAATATGAAAGTTTGCTACCATAAGTTAATGTACAATGAAAAGAAAAACAAAAGATTTATTAATTAAACGAGGCATAAATAAATAATAGATATAAACCCAGGATCCATAATATATAAAAGTAAACAGAGTATTTCTTTGGAAAAGATTAAAATCCACAGTGAGCAATAATTCAGAATTCAAAAGAACTTTTTGATTAACTAATTGGAAAAAAAGGTATTGATTTTTTACTGCCCCATTTTCTTTATTGATGTTCTCTTATTACTTTTTAGAAGTATCACTAATACTGCAGTTGTATTTTGTATTTTAAATAACTTTTTATTTCAGCTCTGGCTCTCTAAATCTTATTGAAATGCCAAACATAATTTTTGTGGCAACTCTCAATAACAAATTACTTTCATTAATGTTTATGATTATGCCATCAGTATTTTTGAACATTCTGCTTAACCTGCCTAGAGTTAAATTATAATTTAAAATTGTGCTCCTTTCCCCCCACTTTACTTTATATTATCAAGACTATTCATTTTCCATAAGCTATTTAAACTCAAACTATTATTACAATCTTTAAGTTTTAATTTATATAATGCAGATATTCTTCATTCTCTCAGAACAATATGAATAGTTTGCAGTACTCATTTATTTGACAATAAAACTGCAATGTCTTTAAAAAAAATTACAATTGATATAGTACATAAATAATATACTTTTAAGTTTTTTTTCCCCCTAGAAACATCATATAAGCATGCCATTTTGAAATATTTAGTAATTATGTAGCCATAAAAAAGCCACTTTATATATATATATATAACTTACATATTAGTGTATGTAATGAATATTAATAACAAAACTATAAATATGTTAATAATTGTAAAAATTTCTTAGCAATTAATAGTTTTTTTTGTAGAAAAAGACAAAAAACATAAATGTGTTCATATGACACATAAAATGATAGTATAGAATGATTGTATAATCAGAGATTAAAGGTTGTAGAATTAGGATCATATGCAACAATACCTGTAAAGGTATCATTCAAACAAGAGTTCAAAGTCCACTTCAGTGTAAAACATGCATGCCAATCTGTTTTGTCATCAAGATGCGAGACCAGCAGGATATTTCATTATACTAGATATTACTAATGATTATTTGAAATTAATGGTTTTTAATGGCAAAGGTAATAATAGAAAAACAATCACTGTAGGAAAACTTATTGGTAAAATAAAAGCTATCTAGTAAAAGTATCAGCATAAATATCTTGAAGCAAAATAATGTTACTATTGATGGAAATTATTAAATTCTCTGCAAAATCTATTAGCAAAATCTTTGGACTCATCATTTTCTGCTAACAAGAAAAAACTATTTTGTATGTTAATCATGTATGTTCAATAATTATTACTAAACAGTTTTTATTGAATAATAAATTTTGCACAAATCACATTCATTATTTACATTTTTCCATAAATATTTTAAAATGTCACGCTTACACATGATGACTCTAAGAAAGGAAACTTAAAGAGTATATTATCTGTGTGCTTCCTCATTTCTGATTTTTTTAAAGACATGTCAGTTTCTATTGTCAAATAAATGAGTAAGAGAATAAAGTATATCTGTATTATGCAAATTAAAACCTTCAAGAATTGTAATAATAGTTTGAGCTTAGATAAAAGTGCCATTAATTGACAATAGAAACATACCTAGCAAATATTTTGATTAGCTTTGTTATCTTATTTTCATCGGTTGTGCTGTTTAATAAATTTACAGATTTAATATTTAAATAACACTTCTTTTTTTCTATTAGTAAAAATGATGATAGAGCACTATCAGGAGATTAATCTACTTTAGAAGAAAAGAAGCTTATTATTTTAGATAATTTTTTTTCTTGATGTGTTGCTAAATATTATTGAAGGGAAAATATCTTGTTTATTGTTTCTGACATAAGTCTTTTAACTTTACATATTTTTAAGTATTTTGACTCAGCTTTCTTTGTTACAAATTCCAACATAATAGTAATCAAGATTTTCTAAGTCAGCTTTTATAGTTAATAATCACGTATTTGTTTCAGTCATACCAAAACACTTAGAGTGCATGCTTTAATTACAATTTTAATAGATATTTAATCTATTATTTCTCCAGTTTTCAGTAACTAAATTTTTATTCAATATTTTAATGGAAAATATACATGAATTGTATAGAATGGGGGAAGAAATAATAACAATGTATGGTGTAAGCACATGTGGATGATAATGTTCATATGTTGTTTACATGCTATTTCAATATATAATTCAATTATTTAAACAAATTCTGCTCTTTTATATTAGATTTTAGAATAATACTTGATCATTACATACATTTTTACAGAGACAGCAGCAAGTGTATTGAATTATGTGCATATTTTTAGTTTTATTACATAATCTGATTTGCCTTCACTTTCACCAATTCTTTCATGCAGAATATAGATGTGATCTCATTCATTAAGATATAAAATGTGTTAAACCAGTCTTCATTTAAGTTATTTTTGTATACTTTGATTTAGTCATTCTTTGAGGGTTGGTTTTGAGTGTGCTTTTTTTTATAAGACATATTTTATAAAGTCTCTTCATTTACAAATAATTTCTCTACATAATATGAGCTTAAGCTTTGATGTTTATCACAATTTACATTGCTAATGATGGTAAATTTGTTTGTGTGTTCTGAATACATTTGATATTTATTATTTAATTTTTTAAATTAAATTTACTTATGATTTATGACTTCTTTTGTTTTACTTTTTCTTCCGTATTACTAAATTTAATGTTATATTACAATTGATTTCATTAATTAAAATTACTCCCTGTTAGATGATTTGCACATTTTTTTTTTCATTTCAAGTCAATTGTATTAGACTTTTTTTGTATAAGATAATAGCAATTTTGCTACATCTTTCCTCTTAATGACAGTATTATAGATATTAATTACATTTATTTTTATATCAATTCCTGAGAAATGATTTTGTGAATTCTTTTTTTGTTTCACTTTACCAAGTTTACTTAGCTGCATTTTGTCATGTATGATTCTATTATTATGAACTTCTCATTTGGCACTGTAACTTCTCACTCTGTTTTTATTAATTGTAAAAGAAATATTTTTTTTATTTTAGTACAGATCTACATTTTCTTTTTGAATATGATATATCTGTATTATTTTTGTATTCAAAGTTTAGTTTCTATTTTTCTAATAAGATTGTTCATGATAAAACTGTTAAAAACATTGTGTTTTTTTTTTTTTGACCAATAGTGACAACATTTCCCCTCCCTTTAAAATATAGCTAAGGTTTATTTTATAGGCTAATTTATCTTTAATACTGAATATTTTTATTTCTGCATTATTGTTTTATAATATATATATATAAATATATTGGAATCTATTTTAAATGGTAGACTGTTACTGTGAAATACATATTATGTAAATCATTTTTATTTTTTTATTTTTTTTTAATTAAATATATATATATTTTTGCATTAAATTTTTCAGTATGTTTTATATAATTAATTTTTTGTTATATTTTTTATGGATATATTTATTTTGTTGCTAAATATTTTTACATTTATTAATAGTATTTTTATTTTAAGCATACTTGAACATGTATTTTAATAACTAGTAATGGAATTATTATGTGGTAATTGATATTTTTATCTCTGTATATTTTAGCACAATGATAGAATGACAAATTCTATAGCTAAAGTTTTTCTTAGATCTAAGTTCAACCTATCATTAGCATTTATAACTAAAATATTGCTATTAAGTTTGGAAGGTTTTGATATTATGTGTTGACTAATGCTAATCTAGAAAATCTTCATTCTCAGGCTTTTTTGGATCAATTGCTGTTCACTTAATAATAATGGAAAAATAAACTCTAAAAAGCTTTTAAAATATTACTATATATCATTGTATTAATTAAACAAAAATCAAATAGGAATTTATTGAAGGTTTTTTTAAAAGACTATTAATTAAAGAAATGTGTTGTTTCTTTATTTTTCTAATGTTTTGATCATTTCATTAAACAGCCTTTTCTGCTTCTTGTAATCATTTTTCATTTCTTTATCTTTTTGTTTTAACCAGTTATGTGATTATTACGAAGAGACCCCGTAGCTAAAAATTTTTGGACGTAGCATGCGCCATCTCTTAGTCAATTTTGGTCACAATTTCTTCATTTTAGGCTTATTTGATAGGAAATTCAATGTTTAAAATTGTAGTTCTAAAAACATCCGCATATAGCGTTATATTAAAAAAAAAAATCAATTTTCTTTACTGCCTATTGGTACATAGGTGTGTCTTTTTCTCTGATTGGATACCTACCAAATCTGGAAATGTCTTCTAGGCATGTTTCTAAATAACAGATTCAGAAACGAAAACAAATATGTTGTACACGTTCATAATTGATTTTGATGTAAATAATTATATTTATTGTAATTTTTTATGTTCACAAATAAGATAATATAGTGCTCTATCAAAATATAAAGTTTGACTCAGAAAATTTTAAATATTACAAGAAAAATACATTTGGAGAAATAATCCATAACAAAAAACAATTATCGCTACAGACCGTAATCAGGCATTTCTAAACTAAAAATTCAGAATTGAAAATGAAATGTAGTACACTTTCATATTTTGAAGTAAATAATTATATCTATCAAGATTTTTCATTATTTTAACCAAATATAAAGTTTGATTCCAAAAATGTTAAATATTACAAGAAAAATAAGCATGGACAAAATCATCGTGGTGGATCACGCTAAAGCAATGTGCATAATAGGCATTATACTAAATGGGGGTAAATAGAGATAAAAATTAAAGGTTTTACACATTTGTAATTGATTTTGTAGTAAATAATTACATCTATTGTAATTTTTTACATTCATAAATAAGATTTGATGTTACTTTATGGAAATATAAAGTTTGATTTGGAAAATTTTAAATTTTACAAGAAAAATAAACATGCTGGAAATAAAAAGAGAGTTGTTTTGACAGCTGGAGAACTGAATAATGACACAATCATTGGTTGGAATATAATTCTTTTGTTTTACTGCTAGCTATTTTTTACACATTTTTCTTATATTTTTCTACAGTTATTAACATTATTTTTAATTTTTCTTTACATTTAACTAATTTGAATCTAAAATTATTCAATTTTTAGAAGCTGAATTAAAAAAATTCTGTGTATTTTAGATTAATATTTTAACAATAGAAACTGGCTGAAAATGAAATGGACGAATAATATTGTTTTCAGATTTAAGTAGTGGGCCAATACAAAATTAGACAAAGATTAACTCTTCTAAATAAGTTAAAATAATCAGTTAAAGGGTTTAAGTGACGCAAAAATAGTACAGTTTTCTATAGTTGATATTATTATTTCATTGCTACAATTTTCAAATAAGTTTTCTAATGGTGTTATTTATTTTTTTCTATCTTGAAAAAAAAAAATTGATGAATTTTTATTTAAATAAGTTTTTTTAATGATTCCTCCCCATATCTTCCAATTTCACAATTAATTAAAAATAAATAGTTATGGTTATACTTAGTTATTTTTTATAAACGGAGATTGTAAAAACTTTCACTGATAACTTGAAAAAGCTCTTATAAACTATAATTTTGCCATGATTTTCCAGAAAATTAAAAAGCTAAAAGTTAGTCTACTATCTATTGTAGTAAAAATGTACATATATATTGCTAAACGCTTAATGATAAATACTTACACATTCAAAACTATTTTTAATAAATATTTGAGAATAAAAATCATATGGTCTACTATTTAAATATATTTTATGAGGAACATAATAAAACTGCTTCTAAAAAGCCAAAATTAAAACTGAACTGTTACAATTTAGAAGTTTTAAACAAATAGCTGAACTATATGATTTGTTCAATTAATTATATTCCTATGTGGCAATAAAAATGATTAAATATGTCTAAATATTTATTTATCTTTATCTCTTTCTACCTATCTATTTATTTTTAAAATGTTTAATTTTTTTGTTTCTGTCATTTTCTCCTTTTTAATGGCAATGATCCTTATTTTTTTTAGTTTAATTATTTCCCTTTATTTTAAATACCTGATAACGTGTAATATTTTATCTTTTCTAAATGAAAACTATAATTATTATGAAAATTGTTTGTTAAATTCAAGCTATATTTTTTGTGCGTAATAGTAACTATTATATTGATGTATGAAGCTGAAGAATATTATTGATAATTATTTTTAAAAGAATAATAATAATTATGAAGATGTACTTTTCACATTAATAGTACTGATCCAAAAACAATATCATATTTATAACATTATTAATTATGGCATTATATTAAAAAATAAAGCAGTCAATAAAATAAAACTATAAGAATTCATTCAAAATTATTTCAGTCCTTGAGATTTATCTCTAATTTTAAAGAGCATTTTACATTTGTCATGTATTAAAATAGTTGTAGAATCCAAGAATATCCTTGCTAGTGTTGCCTTTTAAAAAATTCAAAATTTGATAAATAAACTCAAAAGGGGGGAAGGCATTTATAATTTAGATGTTATGGAAGGCAAAAAGCATATTAAATATATTTAATAACATAAATAAATAAAAAGTTATACAATAATATGTATTACTTAATATTAAAAAAAACTTCCTTTGGCACTGTTTTATTGTTTTCCTTACTGTAGCATATATATATATATTATTGTGAATATTTATAAAATATTATATATAGTTTTTTTTTTGTATATTTGTTGCTTAACTTTTTTTTTTTTGGTTTTATTTATTTATATATGTGCAAATAAAACATATAGTATTATATTTATTTTTCACTGATTTAATAATATGTCGATGGCAATTATATATCATAATTTGAAATTTAGAAATAATAACAGTAAAGATCAATATTATAAAAGATAAATCCAATATTTCATCTTAAATTATAAAATCGTAACAGATGCAAATTATTCTCTCAAGTTCTCCGATCTGAGTTTTCCTCATTCTCTATCTATAAATATTGGACTTTTTTTATTATAGAATAATTAAACGATGTGATATTCTTCCCCTAACTATACTAATTGGATTCTACCCAATTAGTAGATAATTTTAGTCTGATCAAAATATTTCATTTTTGACAATGGCATCAAGTGAATACTCAGAATTATAAAAACTGTGTTGACATACTGATACATAGTAATTTGCTATATACTTTTTATATAATTATTGTTGAATATTTTTTGAGTGTTTTCACAATTTTAGTTGTCAGCTTTAGTTTTTAATATTATTGTTGCATCATTGAGTATATATGAGCTTGGATTTACAATAATAATACTTTTTTAAAATTAAACCTATTTCTCAAAGGAAAAAGAAAAGCTCTGAAAAAAAAAACAATCTGCTAGACACTCAAAACTGTCAGAAACCTTTTAATCAAACACATTATTAAAAGTGCAAGAGAAAGTATATAATTATGTTAAGTCATAAGAATTTACATTTATTGAAAATGATATGTAATTATTTATTAATTAGACTTATTTATTAAAAGAAAGAACTGCTCTTAAGAAGACTGCTAGATAGTTGAAATTGTCATAAACATTTTAGTAAAATAGAAGTTCATAATTTATTAATTAAAATAAATAATACTAAGACAGAAAGTGTACTGAACATTTTATATAGTTTTTTTTATTATTCCAGAATAATTACTGATTCCTAATAAACTTTATTTATTCAGCCATTAGGATTCTAATAACTTGCAATTATAAATAATTCTGGACTTATTAAACATATTTAAATTTTGGTATCATACTGCAACTGCATCTATGAATTAAATAATAACTATAATTCATTGTTAATAAAGATAATTTTTTATCAATTAAGTAATCATATGTTTATCTCAAGTATCCATCAAAAATATTAAAATTATTATTAGATTATTATTAACATTGGTAGAGTAGGAGATTCTAGAGCTCAAATCCATGGGTTGCAATCCAGCATGGTCATTTAAATATCTTATAAATTCCAAAGCAATAAAATCATTTGATTTTATTATTATTTGTATAATTTCTAACTTCTTGTGATTGAATTTGTTTTATTAACTTGGTTTTTTTATTAAAGAAAACCCTCTCTTAAATTATTGTATTATGAAGACATTTGTGTATCTTACATGTTTTAAAGTAATTTTGTGTTATATTAATTTGTCTTTTATGTCTTTGATATATTTTTTTTATAACTATTTCTTCCATTTTAAATATCTGATAATTATTTATGGGTGAATTGATAGTATATTATGTTATATGTTATATAGTATTTTACTTTTATTTGTACTTTCAATAAGGAAGCTTATGTTAAAATTAGTTACTAGTAAAAGCTTAAATGGAACTTTTTAAATAAAAGTATTAAATTAATTTTATAATCATAAATTAATTGTATTCTGTGAATTTTGTAGTGGAAATAAAATTTATAATGTCAAGTGTTGGTGGCCAAGTGGTCAGCACAGCACAGCAGCCTTACAAACAGTTGTCGCGGGTTTGCTTCCCGGTCGATGCTTTGACCATGGGAAAAAAAAAAAATTATAACTCTACATTTTAGATTTATTTATGTTAAAAAGATTGAGTGTATTGTTCATTATCATCATTTGCATATATATATATGTAGCTAAATTTCAGAATAAAAATCTGTATTCAACTAGCATATACAATATGAATAAGCTAAATCTTTTATACATTGTATATATTTCTTTAAGATTTCTATTTAATCAACTTTCTTAAATAATTAGAGATATTCTAACTCCAGAAAAGAAAAAAAAGGCAGAAGAACAAATATGAAATTCAAAATAAATTTTGCAATGACTGAACAAATCAATCTGTTAGACACAAATACATTTTACATAATAATCCTTTAGTTTTTTTATTTAATATTTTTCTAGTTTTTTTTAAAAATCTTTTGTGCAGCGAATTTTTCTTATTAAAATCACCAACAACTTATCTAATTATTGTTCTTCATATATTCTTTCTTCATCATATTCTTCCAATGAAACCAATCAATATTGCAGTTTTTAATGTGTTTTTAAGATAACCTAAAGGTTAAATGATTGTTGGTCTTGCACTCTAAAATCATACTTAAATTCCACCAAATGTTAGTATAGAATTGATAATTTTTTTATACTTTATTCTTTTCCTTTTTTTAAAAAAAAAAGTTTCTCAAATACATTTTTAACATGAATCCAAAATCACCTACATATATTAAAGAGAAAAAAAAGATAAATCAAGTTTTGCATAATTAACTTTTAATTAAATTATCACGACAATTATAATTTTGAAGTATTTATCAACTTGATGCTTCATTTTCCATTTGACTTGGAATTGATATTGGAAGCAAGGCTAAAACTTATGAGTCAACCATTAAGATAATAAATGAAGCAGACAGTAAAAGGAAGAAATAAAAAGAAAAAAAAATCAAAATTTGCAAATTAAGGTCAAAATAAGACATTTATTTTCTTAATAATAAATATATTACAAGACTGAATGAGTCTGGAGGTGGGGAAATACTTAACAATAGAAAAATTTAAGATTATTGAACTATTTAAATGTGATTTTAGACTAAAAATATTTATCAGAAAATTAATTAAACATTGATTTTAAATAGCTTTAATTTATTTTTAAAAGAGGAATTTTATATCAATATAAAATATAATTCTCAAGTTATATAATTACTTACAAATTAACAAATAATTGAAAAATATCAATGACCTATTACAATGATTTTAGAAATATTTTAATGAAGTTTTTATTTTACAAAACAATTTAATATTCATCATTAATGAATAGAATATGTAACCTTTATTCATCCAGGACAAAGCTCTTACATTTAGCCTCATATGTTTAATTTGTAACTAATTATTTCTAAAAAGTGCTATCATTTTTGCTGTATTAATTTATAATAAGACCAAGAATTCATATCGAATTATTAAAAAATTAAATAATATTTACCAATTATTTAAAAATTTAAATGGAAGTAATCTTGTGTAACACAACAAACTCCATGAATTTACCTTAATAATTGAATATAATAATAAATATAAAATAATGTATTTCATCTTATAGACATTCAAAATTTTCATTATTATTTATTGATTATTATTTTGACAATTAATAAAAGAAAAAAATATTGCATTTGTATTAGAAATTTTTATCTATTCTTTCATCATGGAATTGAATGCAAGATTGATGCCCAACATTAATTTATTTTGGTTATATTATAATAACCTAATTCTTCTCCATATATTTAAAAATTACAATTTTACTGATCTGCTATTGCTAATCCAAACTGAAATGCAAAAGGAGGAAAATTGATGACTGAAGGTAGAAGAGGATTAATAATTCTAGCACTTGAAAAAGCAGATAAATATTGTGCTATCATATGATAATCTCTGTATCTTTCTCATATATATATATATATTATCAATTATAGGTAAATCATGTAATGTTTGTGTACTTAAAGTGGCAACAGTTAGATCAAAATTGCTAAAACTTAATAATGTACAAAGTTTTATATAATTTGGAAGTAAAGAGTACTTACTTTAAGAATGTTATTTACAAGTCATAAACAAGATTTTAAAAATCAAAAAACGAAAAAACAAAAACAAATTATAAAACAAAAACAAATTATAAAACAATTATAAATACTGGACATATTAATATTTACTATTGTTTTTGTAGGGATATGAAACATGGATGAGAAATGATTAATTGGAAGACTCCTAGCATTTAAAAAAAAAAAAAAAACTTTATATAAAAAATTATTGAGACTTGGTCAGATATCAAAAGTTTCCATTAAAAACTTATAGCAAAATGTAGAGATAAATTTTATATTGAGAAGATCTGAGACTAAAATGTAATTTTGGTAGAACACAATGCACAAATAATGCTTTAAGACTTATAAAATAGAATCAAATAATGGCATAGAATGATATGAAATTAGTTTGCATATCCAACCTTTTTGCAAAACAATAAAGTTAGAGAGATAAAATGAAAAAGAAAGCATGCACTCAGAATGTGTTTGTGATTTCAGTTGATTTTCACATCTATAAATGCAGTAAAAAATATTTAAAAAAAGTATGAAAACATTTGATGTTTTTTTTCTGGCAAAGTAAACCTTGCTCGCTAGTCTCTAGTTTGAAAGAGGTAGGGAACTAAAATATTTAAAGAAGACTGCTAGTTAGCTGAAGCTCATAAATTATGTAGTGCATTGTGAGAAATGTGTGTTTGTGTTTTGTACAGGTCTATTTTTAAAACGTCTTTTTATTAAAATGGGAAAAATAAAGTTTTCATAAATTCATCTGTTTATCTTTACAATCTGAATTTATTAATTACTATTTTATTTTTAAAATTATATAGCTACAAAAGTTAGAAAAACATGATTATAAGAAATTATAATATTAGTAAAAGCCATTCATCATTAAATATCTGACTTGCTTTTTCTAGTAACACAATGCATCAATCTGAATAATTTAGCATAATGGAGTGAACGCCAATTCAAAACTTAAAACTCTCAATCTCAGGATGCATATATATATGTGATTAAATGAATCAGATCATTGCACTCAGTTTGTCACTTTAGTGCTTGAATGTCATTTGTCCTTCTGAGCAACTGTTCATACTATTCTTTTTTAACTTTTTAAGACCTATAGAGGTCCCTACCTTCGTATTTTTCAGACGCTTATTTCTAAGGTTACAGCCTTAGTAAATTATTACTTAATATAATAATGGGCGTTTAATAAAATTTATAATTACTAATAAGTTATTAAAATTTAAAAATATTTAGCGAGCTCCAAAATTTTTGACTTAAATTTAATTTGCTAACAGCAGTTAAAAAAAAAAGTTTGACTATAAACTTTTTTTTTAATAATTTAAAATTAAGTAAGGAAATATATATTTTGTTTCAGTAAAGAAAATTTGAATTAATAAAATGAAATATAGCTAATTATAAACAAAAACCAATATATAATACATTTTGCATAATGCTTTAACATTTATTTATAATCATATTGCTAATTTTAAAAATATTGAATAAAAGCATCAGTTAATAAATTTGTTTGTATATGTATAGAAACATATTTAGAATAGTACTGAATCACAGTTTGCTACTGATGCTCACTCTTAGTTAAAAATAATATAATTTTTAAGTTTTTATGTTAGCAGTCTACATTAGTATTAAAACTAAAATTATATAATAATAAACGCTATGTAAATAAAATATTAATGTTTTTAATATTTAATAATGAATGACTGTTTAAACATAAACTATTAATTTATTTTAAAATAAGTTATATTATTGAATTGTAAACTTTCTTCTAGAGATTTCCTTTTAAAAGGAGAATATCAAATAGTTTGAAACTAACTTCTCATCAGATTATTTCTAACATAGTGACCATATCTAGATTTGATTAATTTTACTCTAGAAATTTCATTATATTATGAATCTATCATGATGTTGTTTGTGATTAATATTTCAATTTGTCCCATAATCAAGTTATTTTATTGTCTCTTAAATAATGATATTTACACTGTGAATATTAATCTCATGTAGAATAAAGTAATTATATTTAATATAATTAGTAATTTGAAATGTTGATCATATAAAAGTGGGAGCTCTACAAATAATAGAATGATTTGATTTATCTTTTCTATTGTTGAGTAGTTCTTTTGAATAGTTTTTTTTTTTGATGAACTCATAGTGATATCAAGCTATATAATGAATCTGAATTTGGTAACACTAATTATTAAACCATTAAGCATCACATGATCACCATTTCCTTATGCTTACTCATAACTGTTATTAAAACAGGCAAAACTATCCATACAGTAGTGCTCTCAGATCCTCACTGACAAAAGCCACAAGCTAGAAACTAGTCTGGGGATATTGGATAAGTAGGCACTAGATAGGGATTTTATGCGCAAACCTTCTGATATCTATTGATTACTCTGGCTTGCACTGAGTGACACTACTGTATGGAGAGTTTTGCCTGTTTTAATAACACTAATTATTGATAAAAAAATTTAATATTTCAAACTTTTGCTTTAAAAACAAGCTATCACTAAGTTTTTTATAATTAAGATTACTGTATAATTTGATCCAGTATTGTCTTCTTAAAAAAATTCCAATGATTTCATTTCAATTATGAATATGTTTGATTATAAAATAAATGACAAATTACATATATTTGTTTTTATGTAATTTTTTTATTTTAATAATGGTAATAGATAACTCACATGATTAAATTGTTCCTTCATTTTTTTATTAATTTACTACTTATATATATATATTGTAACGATCCGGAGAAAGGTACTTACGTAAACTGCACTACGGGGCGCCATCTAGGCATTTGAACCTAGAAAAATTTATAAAGTAGGCAGATACGTAAGTCAAAAAAAAAAATTTTTTTTTTTCTTTTAAAATTTGCATCCGGTCGTTAGCCCATGTCACTAGCTCAGTGGAATAGCAGAGATTAAATAATATAAGATCTTATCTAATTAGATTTCAACATTAAAAAATAAATAAAATAAGCCACAGCCAGTAATTAACATACAAACATTTATTTATGCACATATATATAAGATTTAAAATTATTTTAGTATTAGTTTACATTTTAACATTTAACATTATTTTTAACTTTGATTTTGATTTTAATTTACCTTTAATTACTATTATATTCTAATTTTACATTTTAATTAAGTTCGCACAGATGGGATTATAAAAGCTTGTTATAATAAGTTGCTATAGATCGGTTACATAGATTACACGGTTAAAAACATTCCAAAGTAAACATAAGCGATCAAAATATAAAATTATTGATTACTGACAATTGCGGAGGGAAATTTATATGTAACCCAATAGTATTCACCATAAGATACTTGCATTGTCACCAATAACTTAAAAGACATCCGAATAAATACATTTTAGATACTCACCGTAAGGTATCATTATTTATCGAATGTCTATATATTTTGATCAAATATGAAAACGCAAAACATAGTTAACCGATAAACAATCCATGCAAGCGTCTATAAACAACTTAAATTTAATGCATTTTTATTTAGGGTCGAATATGAATACTACATAGATTTGCATTGAAATTAAAATATTCTATCCCTATTTAACCTTAGGCTAAAATTCGCAGTCAAACTGGCATCAATCCATCTGATACATCGATGTATTCAATGTAATACGAAATACGGCAGCACCAAAAGAATTAAGAAAAGACATTGACTCTCAATCAGATAGGAATATTACATCTATCTAACGAGAAGAACAAAAAAAAAAAACTCCATAGAAAGGAACTGCGTTCTCCGTCTTATAATTCCTTCCATAGGCAAACGGGTGAGTGCGGCGTATATATAACGATTCTTCCCGTAGCGAATCTCCGATTACATCTACTAACTACATCAATATATCCAATCCATTGACCCAATCTAACAACGACATAAATAACCTAAGATTACCCTCCCCTAATATAACTTTACGAATCTATACAGCCATTCACGCCCGACTTAAGTTTAACATTTTTATAATTAATTTAATGGAAAACAAAAATCATAATAAAACTTAAAAGAACAAAAAATAAATAAATGGAAATGATTTTACAAAATAAATACATTAAATAAAATTATAACTAATTAATAAATAGTATCGGTCAGATAGAATAATATTGCAATTATTTAAATCTGGAAAGTTTTAATTTACTGTTCATAAATTTTAAAGTTCTTACAGTTATTTAAATAGTTCATCTTCATATATTCCTTGCCGTTTGAACGTGAATTCCCACATCGTCCGAAGATTGGTATCCTGTTGGCCGATTTATTTATTCATCCGGAGATTTTTTTAGTGTAGTTGGTCCTCAATGTAGAAACGATGGCTCATTTTTCTTCCTTTTTTAGCAGAACTGAAGGGATTGAAGCTGTGCGTCTTTTTCAATCCCCTCAGCACTAACACCTAGCTGTTACATCGTAATAATCATCAATAACTAGTCACTGATTAATAATTTCCAAATTTTCCTTTTATATTAATGTGAAGGATTGAATTTACATTACGTCACCGATGCGATGTCCTTTCGCTGAGGTCCGATTCCATAGGGATTTCTTATTTGCTAACAGTTTCTATTGTTTTCTTATCTGACCGTGTTTTTACATTTAAATGCCAAGGCTGGTTTACATTTAACTAATTAACAATCATTTCCATTTCTATTAATTAACCTTTTTCCAAATCAAAAATATATTTAAAGATAAATTTAAAGATATAATTTCATCTCCAAATCTTTTTAAAATTTAGTTTTAAAATACTTTTTCTTTAATAAAGTTTTATTTTAATAATTTTTCATTATCTGTGCGATTTAATTAATATATAAGAGTTTAAGATGATATTTAATTTCAATTTTTAATTCTTAAAGAAAATTTTTAAATGCGAACTTTTTAATTTACTTTCATGTTTAATAAATTAAAAAAAAAAACAATGTAACGAACGTCTATGGTTACAATATATATATATATATATATATTGTAACCTAGTGTTATTGACACTTGGTTTACTTGGCATTATTTCTGCAGGAAAACAATGCTATTCTTTAAAGAAATAAAAAGATAAAATAACAATAGTAATAATTGATTAATAAAGTATGCTATTCACTCACTTTGGCATGTTTTGGGTGAATAACTAATAGATTTAATAACTCAATGTCATTTTTAAAGAGAGAACATGAATAATTTAATTGAGATATTAATAATTAGAGCAAATTAATATGGTATAAAAGCTAAACAGTAATTGATTTTGGATGGGTAGAGGGGAGAGTGGATGAGTGTCTTATCATAAAGCACAATAACTTCTGGTAATTTCTTTTTGTAAAAAAAAAAAAAAAAAAAAAAAAAAAAAAAGAAAAAAATAATGTTTAAAGAATTATACATCACTGATTGTTAATTTAATGTATTTATTATTATTTTTTTTTATATTGTCAAATTACTTTGTAATCCAGGTAAATAATACTGAAAACTATATGATTGTAATAGGTTTTTCCTTTCTTTTGTTTATGTTATAATCAAATGATTATTTTTCTGGAAGAGGTCGCTAAAGTAAAAAAAAAAAACAACAACAAAACGAAACAACCAATTTCATAATCAAGATCATTTTTTTTTGAAAAAAAAAGATAGTCTGCTTTTAGTTTTCAAGGAAGGAACAGTGCTGAAATTTGGTAACTCAATTTTTTTCATTTTATTTTGCAGAAATAAATGTAATCAAAGTAAAATTTTAATAATATAATGTGTGGCTAAATTTTTTTGATAAGATATCCTGATTTTCTTTGCCATCTACCTATTTAAAGACCTTTTATACTTAAAAGTTTATTGTCTCGCGCTAAAGTTCAAAAATGACAGATGTAACTAAAAGAGTCACGAAAAATTATATTATATCTAAATTAAGGAAAAGAAGCGATTTCCAAGAAAAGATTAATTATTTATTAACTTTATGTCATTTATTGATATTTTCTTGGTATAGAAAGAAAAAAATAATAATAATTGAAAGAAATATTTTGAAACCAAGGAAAATCAACTAGAAACATTTTCGCGCTCTTTCTCAATATTGTCTGCCTTTACAAGTAATGTAGTTACATACGTTAAAATATGTTTTATTCACCAAGAATTGTCTGGAAATAATAATAATGATAAATAAGATTAAATTATGCACCTGTATATTTTTTAAAAAAAAAAAAAAAAAATATAAACTTTCTCAGAGTAAATATAGGAAAAGTTATATAGGGGCATTCTTACGGAGAAGTTACCGTTAAAAAAAATTTATAATTCCTAAAGTATGAACAAAACCAAATATCTTAGTGACTTAATGATAAAAATAAATGATATATTATATTATACATCAGTTGGAATTATTAAAACTTCCTGTACACGTAAATTGACTGCAGTTATTATCATAATAATCTCTCGGAAAATTGCGCATTTTCGTCCATAAGTAAGCTAGCTAATAAGTATACGTATCGTCAATAAAAAAAAAATATTGTGTATGTTTATCGTCTATAGTCAAATATTCGTCTATGTTAGAAGTCTATTTTTTTTCTTGGATCCCAAAATTGTAGTAGTTTAATTCAAGTAAGAATTAATCTTCAATTCTGCTATATGTTTCTTTACCTAATTTATTAAACGCACAAAATAAGAGAAAACTTTTATTTAAAGGAAATAATACCATGCGTTTATTGTTTTTAAACTTGCTTCGTGAAATACGACTGGATAAAGCTCTTCACCTGGACCAATTGCTCAACAGAAAAACATTTTCTAATGAGAGAGTATGCACTTGTTAATTAATGATTGTTTAAAACTAAGTTATAAATGATATGTATTTTTTTGTTATATCACATAGGTTAAAGTCTGTATGGTCAAGTGATATTTAATAGCCTTGTAATGACAAAGGTATGTTTTAATATAATTATTATAGGTTAAGTTGATATTTAACACGAAAGAAAAAAATCTATAAAATATGTTTTAATTATTACATACAATTGTAGGTAGAAATTTTGTATGTTAGATACGTAAAAGAAAAATATTTAGATATTTAAGGGGTAAAATAAATATTGAAAATTATCAGAAGTAACTAAAAAAAAAAAAAAATGCTATAACAAAATATTTCTTGTTAAAGTTTTGAAACGAATTTATACTGTATTAATTGAGGAATTTATTCCTAATTATTCTTAAATAACACATCCACTTTATTTAGTTTAAGATAGTATGCTACCAACTATTTTTGAATGTTCCTTTATTAAAATTAAAATTATTATACTTTTATTCTATGATGTCCATTGATTTCAGATGTTGATCAAAGTATACCCGGTAACATAAGTTTATTATAATCAGTGTATTTACTTATCCTGCCCAGATATAGCATTGGTATATGCTTAATATTCGCATAGGTAATAATTATAATGTATTTATTTTGTGGGATGAAAAATGATCTCCCCAAAAGCTTTGTTTTCCATGAGAGGAAGATTTTAAATATAATGTTCGGGTATGTTTATAGCCCAAGTGATCGATTCTCATAGATAGGACGATCAAGAATTTATCTAGCATTTAGTATGCTTCATTCGTTTAAATCCCAGGAGAGGATTGTATTTGGTGTGTGTTCGTTGTATGCCCAAGTAAGAGGCAAGAAACCACCAAAATATTTTAATGTAGTAGATTACTCTACAGACCTTCGTGGTTATTCCATATTCCTCATGTGAAAATAAAGATAGCTCCACCATGGAAGGTGTTGATTATTGTGCTTAATTTTGAAAGTTCGGGCAAGATAAAGGTTATATTGGAGGTGTTAGTTCCTCAAGATCCACTTTAGTATAAATAGTGCGTTAGTAACTAAGATCAATATCTGTATTGTGCTGCTAAATATTGCTAGTATTTGACAAGTAAATCAATGGAGAAAGTAATTAAAATTGCGTAATTTAAAACGCTTATTTACTGAAGGAATATTCAAATGCAATATTTAATTCTGGTTAGTAATTAAATAATACTCATATTTAAAATTATACGTATGAATAAAATTTGTATCATAACTTAAGTTAGCATTAAGTTAAATGTAAGATGGTAAGTGTAACTTCTGATAACTGGCCTATAATTAGAATAGGTTATCCCATTAAAGACCATAAATAAAGTAAATGTATTAGAAATAAATTTAATATTTTGCGTATTGCATATGATTGGATTAATCATTTAAAAAAAAAAAATAGTTAGTCAATAATTTTGAATAAAAGCTTCTACAAGGTTACCAAAATTTAATAAACAATGTATTGGTAATGAAATGTACTTTTAGTTAATCAATCCATATGATTGCATACAGGAGAAGTAGTAACCTCTAGTCCATAACCAAAAGAGTATACAGATTAATGTCAGTTATATTTTATATTTTTGTATTACTATGGGATTATTGAATAAATGTTCATATATTTTTTTTTGTGATAATAATAAATTATAGTCTTGTTAAAATTTGTTGTAGATTCATTTTTTTTGTTTTTATATGCTAAATATAAGTGTTTGCACAATATTTGCAAAACCTTTTCTTGAGTCCGAAATCATTCCAAATTCTTAAAAACTTAATATACCAGATAAATAAAGTTAAGCAGATCGGAATATGTCATTATATTTTAGTTTAATGATAATTATTTATGGAGTTGAAAACTTAAGACTAAACATTCACCTTTGTGTAAAAAAAAAAAAAATGAATTTATTCCCAAACCATTAACTTTGGTTGCACATTATTCCATTCCCATTTAGTTAAATTGTCTAAGTAATAAATCTTAGTTATATTATTGTGTTGTCATGGATGATGGAAGGACACAAAAAGCACCCTTGTCTTTTTATTATTCTGACTGAGATTCTAAAAAAAAAAAAAAAAAAGGGCTGTGTTATTCAAAATTATACGTCATTATTGAATAGAATTATCATCTCTTTAAATAATATAGCAGTTGATATGAGAGATGAAGACACATTGAATTTAAGTAAAATAAATGTTTCCTATAGCCGACCAGAATGCCAGTCATATGCGACAACACAATACTGCCGAGCATTTCCTTACATGAAACAAAGAACCCTGAGATTAATATTATTATAATTATTCTTTAAATTAATAAGTGATCAATTATTGTTGTTATTACAATCGTGGCATGGCTTAAGAGAATTGAATGTACAATTGTATTATATGAAAGGTATTTTGGATCATATTGGAAAATTAATGGATATGTTGCTTTATTTTGGTTGCCTTAACAACCACCTGAAAAATTAGTGTCATGGGTGCAAATAAAATAAACTAAATAAATACTGGGTTAGAATATATATATATACACAGTCCATTACATTCTTTGCTTTTATAAATATTACAATATTGTATTCACGTTAATAAACTTACACATTAATATTTATATATAACTCAAGATAGTGCTTGTGGTAGCAATAAATTTTTATGTTTATGATCTAAATTCAAATCTAGATTGATTAAACGATTTTTTTAAAAAAAGATTGAAGTCAGACTTAGGATATTTCTTTCATGTACTTGAACTAGGTGTTAAACAAAGATGAAAGACAGTCAAATTCTTATCATCCAGTAGTTGAAAACCCTGTATTTCTTACTCATTGAAGAATTATTTCAGTGTCATTTTCTCTTTTAATATATATATATAATAACAGAGAGCTAAAGAGCAGCATCATAAAATCTACAATAATCAGACTTTTATACTTATGATTTGCCTTTATAGTCATCACAAAACTCATCTTTCATTATTTTTTGCCCCTGCTATAAGTATAACAATACTTAATTATGATTGTTTTGTAGTGATGATAAAATTAACATTTCTACAGTTAATATAGAAAGATCTTGAAAGAATTGTTAACAGCAGTTAGCTATTATGAAGAAAAGCTAATGCTTATAGGCCCCTGAGTCTTAGAAGTCCTTTAACTGTAAATTATTAAATTAAACAATGGTAATAAAAATATTAAGGCATATCTTATAAATATTAAATAGGTTTTTTTTTAAATTTTTGCATCAAAAATTCTGGCTACTCTAGTGTATTGCACCAAATTTATTAAGTTAGAAGTAATATATGCAAATTTATAATAGTATTTATAATCTGTTAAATACAAAAGTATTATATTTGTTTACTTTTTTCCATGAGAACATTTTTCTACAAATTGAATTGTTATTTATTAAGTGGAATAATAAAATGAATAAAATCATTATTGAGTAGTTTAGTAGAGAGTTTTACTAGTGATAACTTCCTTTTGCTACTAAATTTTTAAACATTTTAATAGCTAGTAAAGTTATTGTATTAAATTTGCTTGGTTACTCCTTTATCAAATTGTATGAATGGTTATGTTGCCTTTAGCCTTCTCTCTCTCTCTCTTTTTTTTTCAAATCAGTAATTTTTGTTATGAATCTAGGCGATGGGAAGTGTAATAAAAAAAAAAAAGATTTTTGGCTTTTTTTTTTTTATATATATACAGCACCTGTCTAAATTGCTTTTATTCTTTCTACACGGTTTTTTTAGTTTATATAATATTGTAGTATTTCAACATAAAAGGTATACAATAATTAAAAATATGCAAAGACTGGAATTCATATATATACCTATTGCATGTCAAAAGAACAAAATAGTTTTAAATAAATATTGTTGATAATGACATATTAAAAGCGATATTACCCAATATTTGTTTGTTATGTTTATTACTGGTTTGAAAACTTTTTTATGCATAATAGCATTTAGTAAATATGTAAGTCATTGAAATAATAATAATTAAGTAATCATTACAACTAAATTTAAAGTGAAATTTTTTATAAATATAATTTTAATCATTAGTGTTATTTGATAACAGCAATATAATTTTTTGTTTTAAAAAGTTGTCTTTTTAAAAATATTGAATTTTAATTTTAGATTTTATTAGTATTTTTTTATAAATTAAATATCAGTTTCAAAAAATATAAATATAGATAAACTTTAATCCATTGTTTTTTTAAGAGAATGAAAAACAAAAAGATAAATAATCAAAAAACAATAAAAATGAAAAACCACTAAAAAGTAATTTTTAATAGTTTCCTACTTTTATTGAACAATTTAATAATTATTATTCATAGTTTAAATATATGTAAAGTACAACTCATAATTTAAAGCATTCTATATCTATTGTTTGCAAAATATGCATGTTCTATCTATTAATTTTAATAACCTTGAAACTAACACTTGTGAAATATTTAAGAGATTGTACATGGTATAACTCATAAATTATTTTTTCAATATTTTCATTTGAAGATTATTACTTTATAAGTATGAATATATATATATATAATTTTAATGTCAAAGTAATTACAGTGTTAAAAAATTGAGATTAATATTAATTACCATGATTAATTACAATACTATATTTACATTCATAACAATTTTGTTTTACAATGGTTAATTTTATAAATTAAAAAAAAAAAAATTAAATAACTTATTTACAAAAAAAAAAAACTCATTACCATTTTCTTTGTGTAAACTTCATGCTTTACTTTTCAAGATTCTGAAATTCTCTACTTTTTGTTATATTTTCAATCACTTAAGCAAAGTTTTCATTTGCATTCTACATTGGAATATAGTCCAAGGATAATAAAATATTATAAATCTTAACAGGTTTAAATAAATGATTTATTAATAAAACTATGATGCACTCAAATGCAAAAAAAAAAAAACACCTTACACCCTCATTATTGTCTCATGGTAAAGTATTTGCTTTTAACACAATGTTTCCAATTCTTCACATTTTTATAAGTAAAAAGATGGTGCATCAAAACTTCGATTTGAAAATGATCAAAGCAAAATGATACATATGGGAAAAAATAATATATGGTGCTAATTTCTGATTTAGAAAAAGGAGATAAATATATATATAGGAAAATGAAATATACATAAATGATAATTCAAGGCTTTTACTATATATAGGGGAGTAATTTTTAGTAGGACTGCTAATTTGTTTAAATTTTTACAGGTATAGTTGTAAGAAATTTTGAATATACCAAAAGTTTATTTTTTAATAATTTTGATGTTTTTTTTTTGTTTGTTTTTAATCATTGTTAATTATTCTTTGAAGTCTATTAACTGAATAATTAATTTAAATTGGATTTTATTTTTAAAAAAATAGGTATTTTTATTACATTCTTATCATTTCACAGTATTGACCATTTTTTAACCTATAGTTGCTCATTAACAACCTACAGAGCACCAAGTAAAATACCATAAAGAAAATGTGTCTTAAATAAAAACAACTGAATAATGTATAAAGTAGCATATATATTATGTAGTACTGGTTACATTATAAACAACTTTGTAGCTTCTCAACTATTTAGTACTTATCACTAAATTTTTGTAAGCAAACATGTAAATGAAGGCATTATATGTATACATAAAATTAAAAATTCTATTAAAAAGTTAACAGAGATCAGTAGAAATATGTGGGAGAGTGTGTTATCCAGTAGTGATAAACTTATTACTAGCCACATCATTAATATATCTTTTTATTATTTGCTTTAATTATTAATTTGCATTCCTTTTTTCACATTTTGGTAAATCTAATTTTAATTATTTCATTTCCCAAACTTTCATAAGATTTTACATAAAATTATTATTATTTGGTACAAACTATTAGAATAATATTAAAATTGTATTTGCATTTTTATTTTACATTTTTTTTTTTCTAATCTTCCATGAATTATTATTAATCAAATAGTTGCACATATATATATTAATTTATTAATCAAAGCAAAATGCCTATTTTGTTTGTTTACTTATAAAGTATAAACTATCATTTTTGTTTTGTATATAATTGGTTCAAAAAAGATAAAATTACAATTTATATATAACAGGAATCATATTTTTGAAGGAATTGTATAAAGTAGATTTAATTGGAATCAAAAGATAATAAAACTGTTAATGCTCACTATTTGATGATATTAATTCATAGAAAACCCTAATAATATGGAAGTTACGAATATGTATTTTTTAAAATCTTTTGGGGAAAGGGGATTAAGTTTTTATGGAGCTGTGTTTGCCATATACTGTTCTTTCCTATCATAATTTCATTTAAACCACTAAACATCACATATTCACCATTTCTTATGCTTGCTCATAACTTATTAAAACAGACAAAACTCTCCATACAGGTGTCAGTGAGGAGCCTTGGATCTGAGAGCACTGCATCTAGATCTCAGGATCTAATGCAACCCTCCAGTAGCCACCTTTTATCTCTACTTAACTACAAAACTATGAGAATAAAAATTTGAAAATAATATTTTCAATCCAAACTCATTAGCTTATATAGTCATATAGGTCTGAACTCAGTTTAATACCCATACATTTTGGTTCTTTAATAACCATAGCCACCATTATCCTATTAGGCAGGATTGGTAAACTCTCTATACAGTAGTGCCACTCAGTGCAAGCCAGAGTAATCAATGGTTGCCAGAAGGCTTGTGCATAAAATCTCTATCTAGTGCCTACCCATCCAATATTCCCAGACTAGTTTCTAGCTTGTGACTTTTGTTAGTGAGGAGCCTTGGATCTGAGAGCACTACACCTAGATCTTAGGATCTAATGCAACCCTCCCCTTGTGGTTGCTGGAGGGTTGCATTAGATCATAAGATCTAGGTGCAGTGCTCTCAGATCCAAGGCTCATCATTGACAAAAGCCACAAGCTAGAAACTAGTCTGGGAATATAAGATGAGTAGGCACTAGGTAGAGATTTTATGCACAAGCCTTCCGACATCCATTGATTACTCTGGCTTGCACTGAGTGGCACTACTGTATGGAGAGTTTTGCCTGTTTTAAGAACAGTTATGAGCAAGCATAAGAAATGGTGATCATTTTGATGTTTAGAGGTTTAATACCAATTTTGCTTAAATAGGATAGTGGTAGCTATGGTTATTAAAGAACCAAAGATACCAAAATGTATGAGTATTGAACTGAGTTCAGACCTATATGACTATATAAGCTAATGAGATTGGATTGAAAATATTATTTTCAATTTTTATTCTCATAGTTTTGTAGTTAAGTAGTGATAAAAGGTGGCTGCTGGAGGGTTGCATTAGATCATGAGATCTAGGTGCAGTGCTCTTCAGACCATGGCTCCTCACTGATGAAAGCCACAAGCTAGAATTTAGTCTGGGGATATTGGATGAATAGGCACTAAATAGGGATTTTATGCCCAAGCCTTCTGGCATCCATTATTACTCTGGCTTGCACTCAGTGGCATTACTGTATGGAGAGTTTTGCCTGTTTTAATAATTTCATTTATAAGAAAGCAAATTTTTTTATATATTAAATGCTTTCATTGACTAAGCACAAAAAAGAAATAAAATAAGTATCTTCAATCGCAGTTGGAGTTTTTAGACTTAACTTGAAATAAAAGCATGGGGGGGGAGAAAGGAATTAAGTCAATCCCTTTATTTCAAGTTAAGTCTAAAAACTCCATTTGTGGTTGAAGAAACAATTATTTTATTTCTTTTTGGTGTAAACATTTAATATGAAAAGAAATATTATTTTTAAGGTTTTAGTATTGAGACACTAAATGAAATTGTAAAACTATATTGTTCTTTAAATTAACTGGACATTTATAGTTGATATATATAATGTTATTAGTCTGCATTACAGTGATATGTTTATTTCATATTTAAGGAGGTTTATTTAAACTTCATTGTATCAATATTTCATTCTCTGTAGTCAAGTTGCAATCTTTAAGTGTCCATATATATTCAATGGACCATTAGTAAGAATGGATTTCCATTCTTGCTATTAAAAGGTGATAAGGTTGTCTTGACAGCAGTAAGAAATATTGAATACTATCTTTACTGTGAATATTTAGGGTGTTACTGGTTGGTATCTAATTACATCATTATCCCATTTAGCTTTAAGCACTATTTCACTTATTATTTCTAAATAATACATGAGCAATTTAAAAGTATTGCAGTTTGTAATGTTATAATTGACTATTTATTAATCTGTATTACAGTAACATGTTTATTTCATCTTTAAAGAGGTTTATTTAAACTTCATTGTATCAATATTTTCATACTCTGTAGTCATGTTGCAATCTTTAAGTGTCCATATATATTCAATGGACCATTAGTAAGAATGGATTTCCATTTTTGCTATTAAAAGGTGAGAGGGTTGCCGTGACAGCAGTGAGAAATATTGATTACTATCTTTACTGTGAATGTTTAAGTAGTTACTAGTTGGTATCTAATTATATATATATATCACTAGATATTTTTGCTATAAGTTAAAATATATACCCATTGTGTATTTATCATATTTAGTATGTGTATATAATAATACATATGTCTATATTGTAATTGGACTTTACTTAATACATATAATTTTCTTTAGCTCAATATCACACATGTAAGTGTATTTAAGTCATTAGATGTTTCTGCAGTAAGTTAATATATATACTCTTAATGTATATATCATATTTAGTAATTCATTAGATCTTTCTGCAGTAAGTTAATATATATACTTTTAATGTATATATCATATTTAATAATTGTACATAATTATAAATGTATAATAAATCAGAAACTAAGTTTTCTATTTAAAAGTTTGATAGTTTTTATTTTTATTTTAAAGCAATTGTTTAAAAAAAATGCTAGAGAAAAAAATTCCCTATCACTGTTTTAAATAATTGTTGCAAGTTTTTTTTTTTTTAGCATTTCATGATTATTTTAAATAACATTAGTTTGCTAATTTAGCTTTTTTAAAAAAAAACAATTGTTTTAAAATAAAAACTATCAAACAACTTTAAATAGAAAACTTAGTTATTGATTTATTATGCATATATAATTATGTACACATACTAAATATAATATATACATTAAAAGTTTAAAATGGTTAAAAATGTTATTAAATTGAAAGAAAAATTATTTGTAGTGCCCTTTCTCATTTATTATTTAAAACAAATCAATGTTCTAAGAATAATTGTTAACAGCAACACACGAATTTTTAATATTTTCTGGCCCTCTGTTTCATATCTATGAAATTAGTTGACTTACTGAAAAAATTAAGTGTTTCAAATGGATTAGGCTGGTATAATGTAGTTATATATCAATTTTCAAGCAATTCTATTAACTTTAAATATATTAAATCTTGATTTTAAAATTTCATTTTAACTTGAAAAAGATCAAAAGTTAACAAACAGACTGATTTTCAACTTCAATAAAAATGGTACTTGGATATTAATCCTGCAATGTAGAAGAGATAGGAGCCTTTTGATATATCAAATAAATGTATGATCTTGCGATGATATCAAATTGAAAGAAAATAAACCCTGCAATGTATATTGAAAAACATGTGAAAACATGATTCTCTTTTTCAAAACATGCTTTGATTGTTTATTATTTTACATTATTTATATTTGTCACTTGCAAAACACATTGCCTTTTTTAAAGCATGGTTTGATTGCTGTTATTTTACATTATTTACATTTGTTAATTAAAAACATTGTTGTTTTTTTTTAAATATGTTTTGATTGTTGTTATTTTCATTATTTATATATTCCTCAATTACTTCAGTTCATTTTATTTCAATTTAATGAGTGCAAGGAGTTTTTGTATTTTATACAAAAATGAGGACATATTTTTCTCCATACTCAACAATATAAAACAATTTTTTCTGCCTGCATGAAAAGTCTTACAATTGATATTTGTTTATTGTTCTGAATTATTTGTTTTTTTTTTTGTGTATCTACAAAAAAGTATAAGTTTATTAATATTTTTCTCCAGTTTTTTCTGCCTGCATGAAAAATGGTAATAAAAGTCTTATAGCTTATATTTCTTTATTTTTCTGAATTATTTTTTTTTTTGTGTTTTGTTTTTTTTTTAAAAAAAAAGTTTCTTAGTATTTTTTTGGAAAATTTCAACACATTTTGCAATCACGGGTTCATTTTGGGGGGGAAATGTTCAATTCAGGTCTATTTTGTTGTTTGAACGCGATTAATTCCTATTATTTATTACAGTGTAAGTAGCATATGTGTATATTTTGTGTTTTTGTAAATATTATTTTAAAAAACTAATTTAGTGATTATTTTAAGCATATGTAAAGTAACATTTGGCAGTTTATTCAATATATTTTTGGGGGCCGAGAAAATGTAGTTTTTAAGATAACAAATTTTTGTTTTACAATGTTGTTTTTAATTATCCATTTATTCCTGCAAATCATACATATGTTTACCTTCTTTATAGTTTTACTTGTGTGTGAACATGTGCTGTACCTTTTCATATTCATATCAACCTGTCGATGGCTTTGTAAATCTTGTGAAAATATCACGTGCATGATCCATGTACATGTTACTTTTTCCCAAATCTTGTGAAAAATGTTGTGTACACGTTATTTTGGTCAGATCACAAGGTTACAAAGTTATCAGCAGATTGATATGTGAAAAGGCACAGCATGTCTAATACTGTATTGTAGGTCTAATACTCAAGAACCATAAAAACATTTAAAAATTAATTGGAACTATAAACTTATTTTAAATGTATATGTAATTTTTTTTTTTTTTTCAACTTTTATTTTTAAATACATAGATTTTTGACATTTGTATATTGGCATATATAAAATTTACATCATACTAAATATATCATACTATTCAAAGTTTAATGATAATTCATTTTAACAGTATGAAAAAGATGAGGTTAATGTTCATTACTAGCTATCTAATTCCTTTTTTATCTATATGATTTAAAATTGAATACTAATTCATCCTAACAGTACAAAAGCAGAAAATGTATATTATTTATATTTGTTAGCAGCAGGTTAAACTATTTTTTATAAAGTTGTTAATTACTAGTATTCAAAATACATTACCAATGGTATACTTTTAATAAAAATTATTTTCAACATAATAACTCCTTATAAATATGATAATTAAATGTAGGTACTTTTTAATTCTTCAGCAATCAGGGTTTTTTTTTTTTTGGCATTAGAGTGAAGATATTGTTTGTCTGTTTATATTTTTTTATAATTTATCAAAAATATGAGTTTAAAAATCAGATATAATCTAAAGTATGGAATTTATAAATAAGTAAAAAAAGTAATAAACCAAAGTCAATAACCAAAGTTACCATTTCATTAGTGGTAGAAAAAAAAAGTGTTTAACTATTTAAGTAAAAACAGTTTTGATTTGACATCACCTACATATTTATTTGAATTATTTCTATAAAAAAGGTAATGCATTAAAATAAAATTATAGTGTAGATATTAAATAATTGAAGAGAAATAAATATTAATAATTTAAAAAAGTAATAATAAACAAGTGAAGAAATTAGATTGTAAATTCATTTATGACATAATGAAAGACAGTGCCAATCATGTATAGTAGCTATTTTATCTTGATTGAAGACCAAAATTTGATTTATTCTTCATTTTTTACTAAAAATAGTGGGTGACACTATGAAATTTTTTTTTTTTCACTAAGAAATCAATGGAAAAATGACAATGGCACCATTCAGAGTAACACAATGTTATCAGTTCTAAGAAAATATTAATGAATACCATTACTGAAAGTGTATAATTTTTTAACTTATGCATAAATTGATATACACTAAAAGTTTCAGAATGAACCACTTATATAAACTCTGCATATATGTATGTGTGTGCATTGTTCGCATATAATTTTTTTAGTGGGAAATTGTATGTTACTGAGAACTATTTTGATTAATAGAACCATCTATTATTTTGTTTTATTTCTTTATTGTACATTTTGAAACTGTTCAGAAATTTTTCTGTCAAATATAAATCACCAATCTTATGAAAATGAAATAATAAATAATGTTTTACTGAGATCAAAACACACCTTTTTTAGAGCTTATACTTTCTTAAGTTGTAATTCTTTTTCTCTTTTTCAAGAATATGTATATTCAAACAGTATACTACCAATCAAAATAGTTTTCAATCATATATTCAGGTGTTTTCATTTTTAAAATCATATACAAATATCATTTATCTTTGAAAATATTTGAATAAAACTAATTTATCTTGATAAAACTTTTATAAGTATTTTACCAAAAATTGTATTTTTTAATTTATTCCTTTTTAATTTTTTACAATCTTTGCACAATTATTCATTCTAATAAAATTTTATTAATTAGGCAATCTAGATTAATAACTTTTTGATTATTTAAAGTTTAATAATAGTTGAAATATTCTTTGTAAATTATAAACAGATTTTTGTTATAACAATATTCACTCATTCATTCAACAGTTACTACTTGTTCATTCATTTACACACTGGAACAAACTGTAGGGGAAATCCTTGGAAAATAAACATTAACATCATTTGTCCAGAACACTTATAAATTAAGAAGTAAAGAAAATAATATATATGTTGAATCTTACAAGTGGCAAATAATGAGTTAGTCTTTATTTGAATTTAGTAGACAAACTGTGAGGATTGGCTATTATTTATTTTATACATATATATTTATTTATATGTTAACATTATATATTGTGACCGGTCGCCTTATTCAACCGTTCATATAGGGATTGAAAGCTCCGAAACAAACCTGATATAGCGTAAAGCTTTATTTATTTTCCTATATCGATAGTTGTTCATTATCAACATAAGGGGGCGCCAGATACGATGATTTAATTTATAATTTAATTTCTCGCATCACCTTACGTCATATCAAAACGATTTCGAAGTCTAATCCCCGCCCATAAGCTCAAACTCCCAGCATGGACCAATAGGGTCACTCAGGATCACGATGTAATTATTATTCTGGTAAAAGACACAATACTAACCAATGGAGAAGAAGCTTGGTTGATTAATAGATCGGTCCAAACTTTGGACCGGGTCATTGGTTATTTGCAACTAATAAGAATGTTCGGTTGGCTCATAAAAAAAATTAGAAGCTTATAATATCATCCCCCCTTTATCATACAGTCCGGTAGAATTATTTACATTAGCTTTATTGACATTTATTTACATTTTCTAATAATAGGTCCTCCCAACTCTTAAATCTATCTTAACTACATAATAAATAAACATCGTGACTTACGGCACGATGTTTATAAATGACATTTTAGAAGAAACAAACAAAAGAAGGATAAGAAAGATGAATCTAAAGTAAAATAATTAATTGCATGAATAAATGCTAACTTTATTAATAATCAAAATAACAAAAAAAAATATATATATATATTTACTTATAGGAAATGATTTGAGAAATGCTCGACTTGTTTAAATTATAAAAAGAAATTTATTGAATATAAAAAAAAAAAAAATGCAATATTGATTAATAGTTTTATTTACACGCACATACCTGCATTCATGCACTCGCACAGAAAAGAACATATTATGCATAATAAACATGGATGATAAAATACATATTTCCTTTTATATTTTGAAATTAGGTGTGTTATAGCTTAGAAGATAATAATTAAGGTCAAAGTTCATAACTGAAAAGTCCTAAGATTTAAATATGAGGAATTGCATAGCATGTGATTTACGAAGATTAAAATAATAAGTTTAAATATGAGGAATTACGGATCATTTTATAGTTTGATTTACGAAAAGTCGAATTTAATTAATTATGAGATTGCCTTTTAAAGTTTACGTAAAGAATGAATGAAAACATTATAAAATAAAGTGTTTACCTAGGATTTTTGCTTAGTCTTCCGCTGCTTCTACTTTGGTGAGGGTTCGAACATGGTAGATGATGTTTTCCATAATACGAGGTTATTCATTTTTTTTTTTAAAGTTCAGCGTAGTAGGTTTGGACGATTCATGTATTTCAAACGGAACAACATTATTGAACTGGTTGGAGCACTATTTTCGGATGGTACTGTTGTTGATCATTCATAGCTGTGGAGATGTTCTGGTGGCGGAGCGTCGATCAATCACTGAAGGGTTTCCTAGCCCATCATGACGATCGACGCTCTAAATACTGATTTCACTGCGATCATATTGAATAAACCGGATAGCAAAAACAAAAATGAAAACGAGATGATGAATGACTTTTGACTAATGAATTTTGAATAAAGGATAAAGAAAGAATAAAGAATGAATAATATCTTTAGATTTTGCTTGATATTTATATGGGTTGGGTATTATCTGAGGATCGAATCTCCACCCAGAGTTCAATATTTTTTTAGTTGTCGATATGGTCCGTGTCCTACATAATGTTCACTCAATCCATATGCTGGAGGCAATCTTAGGTTTAGGCAATCTCATATTGCAATCTCAGTTAATAAATAAAAATACTTATTCACACCTTTGATGCATACGTGTGTGCGTGTTTTAAGAGAACAATCTACTTTACATTAGTTTAAAAGTCGAGCATTTAATCTTTCTCAAAAATCATTTCTATAAGCTTTTAACTTTTACTACAGTTATAATTTAAAATAAACCCACAAGTAAAAATCACTTATTGAGATTAAAATGGCATATTAGTAATACGTTTTATATTTTATTTTTAGAGGATATTATTTTAGTAGATTATGTGAAAGCCTTAAACTATTTAATCAGAAATATTAACATTTTATTTTACAGTGTATTTTATAAAGTATTGAAAGAAAACTATATCTATTTTTCATCATAAGTTGAAAGTGAGAAAAAACAGAGTGTTTACATTGCTTGTGTGTGTGCGTATATACATGTACCGACTTTGTCTCGGTATAATATATATATATAATTTTCTTATTTATTTATAAAAGCAAACTTTTCATAAAATATAACACATTGAATAGTCAATAGCAAAAAGGTTGATTCTACATTGCTCTTTAAAAAAAAATTATTTTTAAGCACCATTAATAAAAAGTTTGTTAATGAAATGTATATATATTTCTATTCTTTTTTTTTTTTTGTTTTATTATTTAATTAAGATTAAAATTCCAATTTATTTATGGGTAATCAGATGCTTCAGTTATCAAATGGCAGAACAATTCCATTGTTTGGGCTGTGATATTCTCTCTCTTCTTTAAAGCCACAATTCTTTAAACAGCTACTCCTCCATTCAGATTTTCTCAAAACATGAAAAAAAATAAACTTTTTTTTTCAACATATACATATATTTCAATAAAGTATGCATTTGTAAAAAATATAAATATTTTATAATAATTTTGGAATAAATATTAATGTATTTACTAGTAATTTAGAAATAAATAAATTATTTAAAATGTTATATACATTCTTATAACTTTATTGCAAAAAAGAAATATGAAAAAGTATGTTAGTTATTTCCTGTGCAGTATCTTAAATTACAATTTAAATCTAAAGCTGGATATATTTATTAAATATTATATCTGTAACATTTTAAATAATAATTTTAAAAAATCAAATACAGATTTAAGTCATTTTTCAACTAGCATCCAAAAATGATATCCATTCTGAAATTTCTATTCCATGAATGATATTTAAAAAAAAAAAAATGAAAATGTTCTATCTATCGAGTAAATCTAAAAATAAATAAATATATTCCTGTAAAATTGAAGGTTATTATGTGCTAATTGAGGAACTCGAAGTTCTTCATTTATATTTGCTGTAGCAGACATCACAAAAGTACTTTATTTGCTCTACTAAGAGATTTACAGAAAAAAAAAAAGTTACAGTTATAAAATAAAAAATTGAACTATAATTTTTGACTTCTATTTATAAATTTACGAAGGACATGTTTTATATGTATATTTCTCACATATTAAATGGTCACTAATTAAATTAAAACATTTAAAAAATATTGGAAATAAAAAGTACAAATACTACTATTTGCTCAAGATCTGCTAATTATGTTATTTGTTAATTTTTTTGACATTTTCTAATTATTCATGTGATTAGAAAGTGGTTTCTTTAAATCACCTTGTGGATATATCAATTTTTTTTTCTTTTGTGAGATTCTATCAAAATAGAAGTTCTTTAGTTACCAGCAGTGCGATTTGATTAAATTTTGTTATGATGTTCATCAGTTATATGATTATAAATATAAGAACACTAAAAGACTCCCATATATTTAAATAAAATAATAATTTTGATTAATTGCAGCTTAAAAATAATCTTCACCCTGATTTTATATTAAGTTGAAACAATCTAAAATAGAGGTAAAATTTTGATTATAATTTTAATCTATAAAATATATCTTCTATTATCAACTTATGTAAGTCAAACATTATAGTAATTCAGCATTCCTCAGTAGTCCTCTCCCCCCTTCAATTCCATATTTGGTTCCAAGCTTTCTGGTACTTCCAGTTGGGAGTAATAGTATGTCACAAAAAATACACATTTAATTTTATACACAGCCCACAAAAGTAATTTATTCAGTGAAAAATTAGAATGAGAAAGCAAATCCATGACTGTCTGATAGAGGATTCATACCAACACTTTTACAGATGAGTATACATGTGTAATGTAGGAATTCAAGTTTATGAATATCTAATTTTTTTAATTTTATATTTATTTTCCAAGTTTATGCTAATAATCCATGAATGCAGGGAATTATTTTAATAATAATAATAATAATAATAATAATAATAATAATAATAATAATAATAATAATAATAATAATAATAATAATAATAATAATAATAATAATAATAATAATAATAATAATAATAATAATAATAATAATAATAATAATAATAATAATAATAATAATATAATAATAATAATAATAATAATAATAATAATAATAATAATAATAATAATAATAATAATAATAATAATAATAATAATAATAATAATAATAATAATAATAATAATAATAATAATAATAATAATAATAATAATAATAATAATAATAATAATAATAATAATAATAATAATAATAATAATAATAATAATAATAATAATAATAATAATAATAATAATAATAATAATAATAATAATAATAATAATAATAATAATAAAATAATAATAATAATAATAATAATAATAATAATAATAATAATAATAATAATAATAATAATAATAATAATAATAATAATAATAATAATAATAATAATAATAATAATAATAATAATAATAATAATAATAATAATAATAATAATAATAATAATAATAATAATAATAATAATAATAATAATAATAATAATAATAATAATAATAATAATAATAATAATAATAATAATAATAATAATAATAATAATAATAATAATAATAATAATAATAATAATAATAATAATAATAATATTTTTATTGCTTAGAAATCCCAAGAAATTTGAGCACTGGGAATGATAATTAAGCCATGGTCCATGGATCTTGATTTCTAAATCTGCCTTGCTACCATTTCATCGGTCTAACTATGAGGGCACAAGGAATTATTATACATATAAAATTGATTTTATTATTATTATTTTTTAATAAAAAACAACAACTGATGAAATATAATAATTGTTTGATACAAAATAAGCAATAGACTAATAATGGTATTTAATCTTTTCTTTTATCTTCAAAATCGTTATAAAACAATTGTATAATTGTCCATAGTGTGTTTTAACCCAGCAACTCACTTTAAATGAATTGTTTATTCACACACACTACAAACACATGTGTCTGTAATAATATTTTAATATTTATATAATATAATCAATATTAAAATTTTAATTTATATATTTCTAAAATCAATGTGTGAAATAAATATAAAATTTAAAAAAGCATTAAACAATATTATTCCCAATTATTGCAATTTAATGATATTTAAATATAATTGTTTTTTATTTTTTTGACAAGTACAAGTATTGTCCTTTGATATTCTAATTAATATATCATTTCATATCTTCCCAACATTAAAACAGATGGTAAACAGATGCAAATTAAAAACTTGGTTTTATTCTAAATGTTTTAAAATCAAAATTATTTGCAACTAATTAATTCTCTCTCCCCCCACCCACCCTGCTATTTTTTTTTACAGTTTACTTAAAAATTGTGACAATAATATTAAATTATTATAATTATTTTTTTTCTAAAAATTATAAGATGTTAAATTAGATTTTATTCCCCTTAAATTGTCAGTTATTAAAATAAATGCTTGTATGTGTGTATATATATTATTTATCTTGTAATTTTATGTGGATTATGTACTTAACATAATATTTTAAAACATTATCATGCTACTGCAGAATAAAAAAAAATTTTTGAGTTTTTTTTAATCACTAAGGTTACTTTTTTCACATCATTCCAGCACATTTCCTTGTCGCATCTACCTATTAGTTTCTTTCCAGGGCTCTTACAATTGTTTGGGATCCAATTTAGTGTTTCAGTTGTCTCTAAATAATATGTCCAATCCAATTCTATATTAGCTTTTTAATTTTTTCACTGGTGTCAGCAATTTTCTATTTATTTCCTCTGATAATTATACTTCACTTTCAGTTCTTTGTTAGTTTCAATGTGCATATTTCTATATTTTTTTGTGTATGGTCTACAGTCTCATTTAAATTTTTCTATTAAATATTCAACTCTCCTTTTCAAGTGCATAGGCATATTTCTTTTTAATATTAAATTTTTTTAACAAAGCATATTATCTAAATTTAATCATATGATTTTTTTTTTTCCAGTATGTATTCATCTATATTAGTAATTTGACCAAATTATTTATAATTGTTAACTTCTAAAATATTTTTTTTCTTTTTGAAAATCTATTGAACATTATTTTAATCTTTTTATTATTTATTTTTAGTCATATTTTCTTGCTTTTATTAGATAGCTCTTCTAACATTTCTTGATGTTCTGAGCATGATTGTTAAAAACAGCAACATCATCTTCAAAAATCTAAATGTCTTAAGTAATTTACATCTATTTTGCTACCTTTGTTTATCACTTTAGTCCACAAATTTTCCATGAAATTGCTATAAAAAATTATGAAAAAATAAAATCGCACACATACCAATGTTAACCTCTTAGTGCCATTTAATTTCAAATCATTGCTATTATGTTTTTATAAACATTTTTCAGAATTTTATTTAAAAAAAAAAGCTTTTTTGAAAAAATGGCTTTCAGATTTTAATGTTTTTTTTTTTTTTTTGTAATTTATAATAAATCTAAATCGAAAATGTTGTCATATTCAATGGCTTTACTCTAACTTCTCTTCATTCTTGAATGTGATTTATTGTCTTATGATCACATTTAAATCTAGCTTGTTCTTTTGATTGACTTGAATCCTATGTAATGATTTATATAGAATTATTAAAAGACTGCTACTATACTTTTTTTTTTTTTTTAAATATTATTACTATTTTGTTTTCTGTCATTGCTTTATATGCTTATCTTGCTTTATAGTTTGGATTTATTTATCTATTTATGCATCAACTTTTTAAAGAATATCAACAATATTTTTTTCATTTCTTTGAGCTTTTTTATTCTTCTTAGATTTAATAGCATATTTCATCTTTTTATTTAAAAAACTTAGGGTGTTTCATAGATTTTGTAGAAATTAATTTATTTTTAAGAATATTTTTATTGCTTTATAAATTTTGTAAAATTCTACACTTTATGATATCTCTTTTTAATTATTAATATCAGATCTCTTATTTTTTAAATAACTTTCCAATATCAAGATGATATTTTATATCTTTGAGCTTCTTTTTTTTTATAATTGTCCTAGTAATTCATTATTACAATTTTTTTATGTGATCATTAACTTTCCATACAATGTTATAGACTTTCAGATATTCAGTTTTTCTAAATATTTAATACAAATATATGAGTTATACTGAACTTAATGTAATTTAGCAGGGATTTGAACTCAGATTTTCAAGCATCCTCCAGCTATCCACTCCATCTTATACAACTGATACCTATGATCACATACATGTGAAAAAGATAAATGATCTACATATCTATATTGTGTTAAACCAGAAATCTTCAATTTGTCCAGATCATCATCTCCCAACACATACATATATATAAACAATGTTTAGTTTATACTAAGATAGCATATCTTTATACTGTGATGGACAATAAAAATTTGCATCAACAAGGGCTTTGAGTGTTCCATCATCAGATTTTCAATGATATGGATGACTGAAGAGTTGGAGGGTGATGAAGATTGAAGTCAGTTCATTAAGTATGAAGATTTGCTTGACCAACTGATGAAGCTGATTCAGGATGTAATATGTATTTTGGAGATCATTTACCTTTAGGGAGCTTGATAGTTTTTGTAAATGAAACATTTAAAAAAAGTTTCATATTTATTTTTTCTGCATACATTGTCTTGTATTCGTAAACTGTTTATTGGTTAATTGTTTTCTGTAACTGTTTTTCTTTTTGGATAGATATTCTTATGCATTTTATCAAATCTGAAGCATTTTAAAAGTATGTTGTATTTTAAAACAGTTCACAAGTTCTAGCCTAAATTATTGATTTATTTTTGAAACTTAGAGATATTAACTATTCATACTATCCTTTTTAATTGCCCTGTCTATAACTTTGCTTTAACTCCTATTTTAGATATCACTAATGAATGATTATTTTCTGTGTTGAATCTGTTATGTGCATAGATTTCATGTACTTACATCAAGTATACTACAATTCTGTGGTGTCTTCATCTGAATCTTTTCATATTCAAAGATTCTTTGAATTTATCGAAAAAAAGAATCCCTAATGTACTGGAAGTGCATTGGGATTTACACTCGCACGTGTTATACAATGATGAGCTGTGTTCAGTACAAGGTCTTATCCTTAAGATGCACTTTATAGTTTAACGTTAAAGTTTATTACAGTTATTATCTATGGTTTATAATGATGCCTGAATTATGCTATGCCATTTCCTTAAGGTTTGCTAAGAGTTAAATTTGCAAGAATGACAAATAGCAAAATATAACTTATCAAAATACATAATGAGCGATAATGTACTCCCTATGCAGATTAGTTTATATAAACTAGATTTAGCATTCAGATCAATGCTCTTTGAATAATAATATGGGATGATGTGGCAACAGTAACCATAGCTCTAAGACTAATGTATTGTTATGAGCTTCAGTACCAAGCACTCAGTGCCCTAAAACCAAACAGCTTGCTATATTAATAAGGAACAATAAGTTCAGGGATTTGGATCAATGATTCTGTTCTTAAACTCAGTAATGTACTTGGTGCTCTAAACATGAAATTATGGAGGGGGTTACCTTATGAATAGCAGACCATCAGAGATATAGCATGACATTATACACTTTATGTGCTTTATGAAGATACATTTGCAACCCTTATAACGAATACCAATATGTATTCTTAATAACTAAATACATGTGCATAAATTATATACATAGTTTCGGCCAGTGAAACTACTTAATCCCAGTTTGTAAATTAACATACATATTACATGCTAAAAGAGTTAAAGTACTCCAGTTTATAGGTTAAATCTGATAAATTCTAATAATAAACTAAGAGGAGAAAGCATATTTTTGGCTTTAATTAATTTATTAATAATATGCTTTTATAATATTCTTGCAATTAAATAACTAGACAATTCATTATCATGCAAACCTTAATTATGATAAGCTAAACCATAATAGCGTAACTAAATATACATATAAGTAATATAGGTATCAAAACGGAGATTTATGTGTGCTAAAGAGCAACATAAATCTATTATGTGAGAGCTTCTAATCGTCTCTAAATTATTAATATTACTAATCTGCTTTGAATCATGGCACAGCGTAAATATCAATGAAATAAACAATATAAAATAAAATAGGCATGGCCACAGATTAGAACAGATATAATAATTGGGTACAGTTATTATGTTTAGAAAATTATTAATAATGATTATTCATTTAATTTAATTACATGCAAGACTCTTACAGTAATTATTATTAACTTAAAGTTACATTAGGAAACTTATTGGAGTTACATTGAGTTTAGATTATAGAATTTGATTATTTATGAACATTCAACATACAGCTAGCTTGAGAAATTTATTAAAGTAATTTCATTAAAATTTAGTTTAAAGAGTTCTGCGGGAAGAAATGTTACTGATCTTTTTCTATCTGAGTTGTTTGGCATGAAGTTTGACAGTGGCATTCTCCACAGGCTTTGTCCAATGTCTTCATGGCAGGCTGTTGGTATTGAACTCCTCCATTCCAATAGACCAGTCTTCCAAAGGAAGCCGGCAAAAATTAGCTTTCTAGCCACACGTTTCCATTATTAAAAAGCACATAGCCTTAGACAACAATACGTTTTAAATTTTAAGAGAGTGAACTCTTTTTGATTTGGGTTTTTTTAATAAAAACTCCTTGATTCCCCTGCAAAAGCCATGAACTTGTTTACAATTTTTAGTTTTTAATCTTAAATTTCAACACTGATTTATTAACTTTTGGAAAAGACAAAAGTGAAGCCCAAGTTATCCATAAAATAGTGAAGCTTAACTGATTTTGCCTTTGTTTAAAATTTATTTTAAAGTTATTTTAAAATGTGCTCTTGGTTCCCATACAAATTAATCAGGTGTGTGTATGGCGGAATAATTTCCAAGAAACAGGTGGTCTTTAAAACAGATTTAAGCTCTGTAAATATTCTGCTATATATGTAATTTTGTCTAACTTTAAAATTGAAATTTATATGCGAACAAAAATAAATTTATACTTCAATTTTATAATAACTTATAGATAAAGTAATTTAAATAGCATGGCAATGCTTATGAAATCTATTACTTTGTAGCTTTGTTCACATATATATGTAGGTGCTCTCCCAAACATGCAACAATGTTTACTTACTTTAATTTATAATTAGGTATATGTATTATAACTACACACATACAGACATCAATATCTATGTATGCAAATATATAAATATATGCATATATATGTAAATATACTTTAAATATATATAAAATTACATTAATATACGTGGACTTGGAGGGGTTTAAACTGAGGATAAATATTAGTATGGAACATAGTAGATGAAATGGGATGTTAGACAAATAATACTGTTTTATATGCATAAAGTTCGAATAAAAAAAAATATAATAAAAATGACTTTACTTATAATTTTGTATGCCATCATGAATTAAATTTTATTATTTGAATTTTTAAAATTTAAGTTTGATCTTGCCTAATGAGAGTTCCTGAACCTCCATAAGTCCACACTTATAGTCAGTGTAACCAATGCATCAAATAAAACACAATAAACTATTTTATTAATAACATATTGATAAATTTATTTTATACATAGATTTCAGCACTCCAAGTGAATATTTTTCATATTAAATAAATATATGAATATATAAATAAAATATCTACATATTTATATTGGGGAAGATTTCCAGATAAGATTATCTAGTCCTGACCATGTCCACCCTGGTCCTCATGCTATCCCCAAATTTCTTCTTCTCCACCTGAGTCAGTTCATCATCCCCATTACTCTCGACATGATCAACAAGCTGGCCTCCGGTGCTTACATCATTGAGGGTCTCTATCTGGTAACATTAGTCCCTTTCCTTAAGAAAAATCGGCCACCTACTGAGCTCAAGAGTCTTAGGTCCATTTTGATGACCCTTCTGCTCATAAAACTGATTGAATCTACCATTAAAGAGTCACTAAAACAATCAATACTTTCTGCCTCACAGTTTGCTTGTAAAGGGCATTCCACTCTTGGGGCTGCCACACTCTTTAAAGTAACCACCGAGCATGTTAGGTGGTCTCGAAATAGCAGGCCCATCGCTGTCTAACTAGACATCCAGGCAGCCTTTGACTCTGTTAGGGTCGACCTGCTCCTTGGTGTCCTCAGAAAACTGAATATCCCAGAGGCCCTTCTGTCCATCCTTTACAATCTCCTGTCCAACAGAGAAATCCTAGTTAGCCTGGATGGGAAAGTTGCCCCTGGCTTTACACCCAACATATCCATCTCTCAAGGCTCTCTGCTGAGCACTTTGTTGTTCACTATATTTCTGAATCCCCTCTTGCTCAGACTAGAACATGACCTCCCTGGCATCTACATTCCTGCACTAGGCAAAGGCATCAAATGCCTTGCTTGTGTAGATGATGTGGTTGTTTTCCTTCCCTCAGTTGATCTCATTCCCAGGCTTCAACAGATCCTCACCTGATACTCCAATACATACCAGTTGAAATTTAGCAGTGATAAATCAGCAGCTTGGCAACTTTCAACTGGTAAACAAATCCCTTCCACCTTCAATGCCAAGCCACACAACTTCCTCAGATTCCCCCTCATGCTGTCTCCTAGAGACATGAGAGTTTGGGTCCAAACCACACTCTATCAAAGCATATCATCCACCCTCAGTGCTATCACAGGCATCTACCTCTCCCTTTATGGGAAAGTCACCCTCCTCAATCTTCTAGTGTTTCCTAAAATAGCATACTACCTCCCCATTGTTCTACCTACTCATTCCTTTATATCCAAAATCAACTCCCCAAAATCAACTCTCTTTGCACCCGTTTTCTCTGGGGGAGAAAGATGGTGGCCATCAGCCTAAAAAGAATTTGTTTTCCTAAAAACCTCAGTGGGTTAGGCCTGCACTCCATCGACACTCTTCTGATCCAGAAATCTCACAACATTATCCTCACACTCCTAAATCACTTCTCTGCCAATCTTGTGCATATCACTATCACATCCACTGACACTCCTCCTCCCAAGGGCAGGCCTAAGTCATGGACCTCACTCATTGCCAACATCCTACAAAAGGCTGGCTTTGTTATACCATCCATCAACAGCAAACTAAAGTACTGGGAGGTTTTCAATCAGACTGCAGACTTCTCCATTGTGTCCCCTACCTTCCTCGGACTTACCAATGCCCAATTAATCCGAAAATTCAAAAGGTGGTCCCTTGAAACAAAATTCCTTGATTTCCTCCTCAAAATCAATCTTCACTCCCTTCTCACGAATCAATTTTTGGTGAACCATAGGGGTTTCACCAAGATCTCCCATATGCCAGCTCTGTAAAACAGACAATGAAACCCTCCAGCACTTCCTACTTAAATGTCCTTTTCTGCTTGGCATGAGAAATTTTCATCAACTCCTGCCTTTCCTCGCACAGAAATACCATCTTCAACCTCCAAGAATCCATAGAAACAGGGGTTTTTGCAGCTATTAGACTGACAATTTTTCTCATCTATGCTCTCTGGTTGTTCTGATGTGCCATCATCCTTGACCAGAGAGTACATTCAGTCAATCAAAAGCTCTTGGACATAATTTGCACTCTCAAAACTCAAGATACCAAACTAGCCCCACCTCCACTTTTCACAGACACTTGGGCAATCCTCCAACTCCCATCCTCTCAGCCTCTGTCATAGGACTCAATCTCAAAAACATGCTTTTCTAACCAGCCTGAACTACACACCATTTCCCCTCTCCACTTTCCATTCCCCTTTTTACATGTATCCTTTCCCTCTTACCATTTCATTCCTGAAATTTCATTTATTTCACTGTATCTGTTTTTGATGAATAAACATCTCATCACTGAGAAAAAAAAGATCTAGTTCAAGTAGGATCTGGGAGTTTATCCTTAAAAGACTTTAGGTGGCAGGCATTGTATATTCCAATAATGGCCTTTTTGCCTTGCAGTGTAAACACATTTTCTTGATGCTTGCTTTTTTATTGCCTATGGGCCCTTATATAAAGATAAAAAAATTTCCTAATAACATTGTTGGACTAAAAAAAATTTCCTAATAACTTATTGTTGGACTGCACCGATCGAAACCATATCAAATCTCCCTCCTGGAAGGTATGCCGCTGATGGCTCTCCATTCTGCATGCCGTGGCTCACTCTAACTTGGCCCTAACCTTGCCTTGATCCTCAACCGAATTCACTCCTGCATCTCCCACTGATAATGGTATTGGAATTACTGGTGGGCATGGTTGCCTGTAATGAAGTCTTAATGGGGGAAATACTGTGGAATAAGTTTTGTTGATATTTCTGAGTATGTCCTTGGTTCGACCAACACAGCTCTTGTGGTCCAACACTATAAGTGTCCGGTATAATTTGCCTAGTTCCCTTATAACCCTCTCGCATGGGTTTAATTGGGGGTTGTATATTGAAATCAAGATGTGCTTGATATTCTGACCCTTCAACCAGAATCTTCTCTTACCTGAGGTAAAACTGTCCCACATTCAGAAAAAATGGTCTCGGTTTTTCCACCTCCAGAAACAAATCTCTGCAGCATACAAATAGTGCTTTTAGTGTCCGTGGCTAGTATAGGGTAGGCCCTGAAATAATTAAAAAAATACATTGTGTATGACCAGTAGATATTTAAATCATATACAAGGGGGGCAGTCATCCATAATGGTCAATTGCCAACAGCTGATTCGACTTATATCATATGATTGGTGTTATTGGACCCACAAAGGATTTATTAGGTTTGTCCCTGGTACATGTGGCATATCCTTGGATGACAAATTACCTCATCAGTTTTATGAGGTCTGCAGTGGTCTACTGACTTGTGGACATACTGGACTGCATGATCTCCCTTTCTACAACTAACCATACTTGGTATTTTTCAGTTTAATCTTCCTTTTGTGAGGATCATCTGCAGTGGTTTGAGTGAAAGTGTTGATACATGATGACCCTCTGTCTCCATGTTGGACAGCCATCCCTTTGCTGCGAATGAAACCTGCCTTCCTGTATCCACAAGGGCTAACACCTCTATCCTGTAAATGCCTTAGGTGACTATGGGACAGAGTCCTGACATGAAATGGAGTGACCAGTAAGGGGAATGATTTAGCAGGACCCTTCTGGTGTTTAACAATTGCTCATTTTGGTAGGGTCTTTTAATTCTGTTTTGTGTGTTGAGCCTTGGTTTTTGGAACCTGGCAGCTCAATTTTTTTCAGTCATGACCGCTTGGCACCTGGGGTGTTGATTCAGCATACCCCCTCTGGAGGCGCCTTGGCAAATGGTGTGTAATCAATTGCCATAAAATTTTTAGCCATTTCTTCTATGGTCCATATTCAACCCTCCACCACCATCTGCTGCTCTTGGGTTGGTATGTTCTGTTGGACGGCCCTAATTATTTGCATTTTAGTAAGAGAACACAGTCAAAGAACAAGTTAGCTATCTGCCTCATAAAAAACTATGTTCCTTGATGATCTTTTTCGCTCCAGATGATCTTTATCAATGATGCAGCATACTGGTCAAAACCAAAGGGTTTTTCTGTTTAACATTCCCACCAAGACTGAGTGTATCCTTGCAAGCAGTGGGTCATGGGGATGACTTATACATTTGTGTCACTCTCTGGAAACAGTAGCTCTCTCAAACTGTCAATGTGAATCTTTGGACTTTTCCCACACTTCACCCTTGAACACACTGGTCAAAACCAAAGGGTTTTTCTGTGTAACATTCCCACCAAGACTGAGTGTATCCTTGGAAGCAGTGGGTCATGGGGATGACTTGATACATTTGTGTCACTCTCTGGAAACACAATAGCTCTCTCAAACTGTCAATATGAATCTTTGGACTTTTCCCACACTTCACCCTTGAACACCTTCACCTAGATAAATTTGGAGAAGTATGTTTGGAAATTTGGTGTGTTCCAGCAGAACTCTGTCACTGATTTCTCTTTCAATGCTTTTGATGTTTGGACTGCATCTGCTCGAAGGTGTCCATTGTTTGCTACTTCCTTCTAAGGGGCTCAATATGGCAAGTCTTGTCCTCAGGATTGTTCTTTCATGAGTCCTTGGCCTCTTCTATCCGATTGCTTTCCCTCAAATGATCATTTACCCTGGGCACTGAATTATATGTGATCTATTCCTGCTTATTTATGTAGCACTATGCCCTTCCTACTGACTGGCTGGATTTTCTCTCTGATTCTAACTTGCTCTGTAGTACCAGAACCAACCCTCAAGGTTTCCCTTCTCCTTTGCTATTTTATCCTTGAACACTTGGAGATTCTTGGTGATCTCACCTCTCCTTTGCAGCCACCTTGTTTTCTTGGGCGATATTCTCTTTAACTTTGTATAATTGTTCTTGCCTCTTTGTATGACTCTTCCAAGTTCTTAATCATATCTTCCTGCTCCTTCTGACACCTTTGCCCTTCTTCCAGACCACTATGGAACTGAGATATGTTTCTTTGGAAGGACTTTTTGCTTGGCTAGCTTATCAGATCAATACAAATGTCCCTTTCAACATCTATATGGCTTCAGCTGTCTCCCTTTTATGGTCTCCCAAGACTCCCATGAACTTAGGATGCACCTCATAACTCTTTCAGCAGTCTATTCTTAACCCTTCCATTTTTCAGGGCCTAGAATTATTCCCCATTTCCCTGTCTCTTTCTTCCCTCTCTTATTTTACCTTTCTTTAACATCCCGACCTTTCTTCTGCCTTGTCTATCCTTCTACATATAGCCGACAACATCTCTTCCTCTTTTTTTCTCTTCCTCTTTTTTTCTTTCTCTTATTATTTCTCTTTTGTTCTTTTTTGTCCTTCTCTTCCCTCTTTTCTTTCCTTCTCTTCACTTTTTTTCTTTCCTTTTCTTCTTTTCTTTTCTTTCTCTTCCTCCAACTCTTTGAACTTAGCCAACATCATCCTCTGTATGTTTATACTCGTATCCTTGCCTGTCTCTGGTTCCTGCATCATCCTAGACAGTTCCTTAAAAATAAATGGGCTCTCCACAGGCTCGCTCCCAGGGTTCCGACTAGTGCTACACTACTACTATACTTCACTATTATTATACTTTGCTACTACTATCTCCTCGATCTTTTCTTTACCTTTAGCCTCCTTCTCTGATTTTCCTTTTTTAACCTCACTTCTCCCTCTATCTCTTCTGTACTACTATCTATTAAATTCTGCTATGTTTAAATTTGTGTTCTTTTACAATGGTGAATTTGCCTTCTCCAAAGAAAAGAAACAGTCCATAAAATTGCTCATGCCTTGCCATTTAAATCTATCCTTTTAGGTAACTCCTAGTCCTTAGTGCCTTATTTATTTATGCCTCAAATTAACATAATTTATATTAAATAATTTAATAATAAATAATTTAATAATAAAAGAAAAATTTATTAGCTGATATCTCAGTTTATAGCTGCAGAATTGTTTGATAATTTTTTTTTTTCATGATTGCTATGATTCATGACCTTATGAAATTTTTATTCCAAGTACACGTATATATATACATATGTATATATAATCATGCCTAATCATTCATTTGTTTGCAATCCAAACTAATTCAAATACAAAAAAAATATTTAATGATGGGTACTTTAAACTTCTCCCTCTGATAGAGGATGGCTCTAAATCTGTTAGTCATCCTTGGGTACCAGTTATCAGTAGGTGAGATATACATATATAATTATTAATAATGGACCTCACACTTTACAATTTGCATTAAAATTTATATATTGTAGCCTGATATTTTAGTATAAAATCTAAAGAGTGATATAACTGATATAAAAATTTCTCTGTCTTCTTCTTGGTGATTTGATTGCTTTGGTTTGTGGTTTGAACAGATTATTTACTTGCATTCAATATAATTTATTGGTGAGAATAAGTAATATTTTGCCTTGCTTATTGCCTGTGTTATTTTAATGTATTTAAAATTGTTTTTTTTTTCCATCCATTGATTTGGATCAAATATGTTTTAACTTGTAAGAAATTAACAGCTCACATTAAGTTTAGTAAAATGTGATTAAAAATAATAATAATTCTTATTTATTTAAAATAATCTCGGAAATTATTTTAATTTAAATTCAAAAACTATTTGTTTAACTAATTTTTAATTATTAGATAAAAATATAGTAATCACGTGTGCGTTTCAGTGTAAAAAAAAAAGAGTGTGATTAAATAGTGTTCCAATGACCGTTCCTGGATTATTATTAAAAAAAATGGTGTAAGACAAAATTGTAAGTAAAATATGTTAAGCATATTTTTAAAAAAATAATTAATAAGCAAACGGATATACCAAAAAAATTTCTACAAACTTAAACATAAAATTGTGATACTTAATAATAGTATGAGTTGCTAGACTTAAAGGATCTGTTTGAGCCATCCAGCCAAGTGAATCAAATCGCTAATAATTTTCTCAATATTTATATTTAAAAATATGTTGGAACTCTCAGATTTAAAAGTAGAATTAATTGCAGAAGATCAGTATGTTTTGAAATATTTTACTACATACAAATTGGCAACATTAAATAAATATTTTAATTGCAAAAGCTTTTCGGATATGAAAACTTTATTTTTAAAAAAGAAGAGGTTTAAAATCAAATTTAAATGTTAAAGTTTATTGAAACGCTGGTTTAATATTTCTGCTTATCATTTAAAATAATAAAGCATTGATTATTTTATGTAAATGTATACTCCCAGTAATGTATTTGCTATTTAATTTGTTTACTATTTGAATAATGGTAACAGTCTTCAAATAATTAACTAAAACTCTTTTCTGATTTTTATTGTTAATTTTGAATTATTAAATTATTTTGTTCTAATTATTATTCCTAAATTTAAATGTGGATAAATAAATTAATATAGCCTGAATGTGATAAACTTGGAACAATTTTATATAAAAATGTAGAATTTAATAATTTATGAAGAACATTTTCATTTAAACTCTACATGTCATGCTTTTGGAATTGTTTTATATTCATGGAGCCACATAAAATTCATTAATTTAAAAGTGCTCATAATAACTAGAACGAATGGATATAATCACATCTATGGAATTCAGCTGTAATTTATAATTATTACTTTATGTAATGTGTACTTATTGTTCAAGACGTTTTTACATTGATTTCACGGATCAAATTTAGTATTCTAAAAATGATGTACACTTTAATTTATGTAATTAAGTAAAAATGAATTGATTTTAATTTTATATATGAACTTATATGTGAAGTTCATGACTTATATTTTATTGTGTTTAAATTAAACTCATGGGATTGAATAAAATATTTATTCAAGGGATAGCGCTTGCGGAAAAAGCTTGAGAACTATTAATAAATTTATGGTGTGTGTCAACCTCTCATGAAGTGTCTTATGAGTCTTTCCAGAGTTCTATTCCTATACTCATGTCACTTATATTGCATTGTTACTATGTTTATATTTTAAGCAAGATAATTCAGTATATTAATTGTCCTTATTATTGAAACACTTTTTCATTATGTATGAACCCACATCTGCTAAATTGCTGGTGTTTTCTGAATTATCAGAATAACTGAGGAAGATGATTTTTGCACTTTAAATATGAAGTAAATATTAATATTGCTTTACAATGTTAAATGGCATTAATCTGTGCTGGTGGTTAATCCACAGATTAATTATTTGCCACTTTCTGTATTTTACACTCATTTCTGCGCTGGTGGTTAATCCGTGGAATTGTGTAATTATATTTGTTGCTATATGGTGGTGTATAAACCCACAGGGCACTCAGTGTTGTATGATTCCTATGTGTAGATGAATGCATCCACAGGAATATCATTTTACTTCATAAATGTAAGTTTGGGCAAAGTATTTTGTATTATTATGCTAAAATCATTTTCTTCCATTTATAAGTATAACTTATAAGTTGAGTTATAAAGTGTAACAGGGCATTTTATCTAAATTATTTTCTTGATGATTAACTGTTTGTTAATTAATATTTAATCTGAACTGAAGTTTGAATTTTCATTTTGCTTTAGCTTTGCATATTAGCCAATTCCTGCAAATATAATATGATTTATTATATTATTATAGGTATATAGTATAGCTTTATTGTTTTTGGAACTGACACATTAGATATTTCATGATTTGATGTTAAATTTTAGTAGTTTTTTCAAGGCATAAATTATATCAAATTAAAATAAAATGTATGGTTAGGCATTTATAAAATTGTGCATAGGATATATTAAGTGAAATGAACAAATGGAATGATATTTTATATTATTTATTTATTTATTTGTTTATTTATGTTTATTTATTATATTAAAATATCACATATCAATTATTGGTTAATTATAAAATTGTAAATAAATGTTGATTTATAATTGAATTTACTGTGCCGTTGCTATTTGACAATCATAAAACCAGAAATCATATATCTTAAATAGAGCATACATTGGAGTATATACTGTTGACAGCATGATATAGGAGTTTTGGTAATATTCTGAGAAAACATTTGAATGCTTTTGTTTTTGATAGTTTATGATGTATATATAAGGTACAATAAAATCCCATTTGCCTTTTTCATCATTTTAGCTTTGCGTTGTTGATTGTAGTACATGATACAAAATTAATTGATTTTATAAACTTATAAAGAGATTTTTTCAAGTAATGATATGATTGAATTTATTTGCTGAATGTTATAATTGTTATTCATCAATATAACAAGAGTCTCACTGTTATTTATTAAATTATAAACTTAAGTTTATAAGAAAAGAATTCAAGTTTTCCATGCTTATTTATTATTGCAAGCTCATACCTAGACTAGCATTTGTATTAAAAATCATATATGTAATTTTAAAATTCATAATCTTTAGTAGTTCCACCAATTATACTGTCTTGTCCATGGTCGGCCATAAGGTCTCATGCAATGAAAAATCAGAAATTAAGGTTTGAAGGATAATAAAATTACATGCTTATAATTTGTCTAATATATTTTCACATACTGCTACGATAGGTCTTCGTGGTATACCCTGGCTGCGTCCAGATTAGATTATAACAATTTCATGTTAAACATGTTGTTATGTGCTCCAGATTTCGGTTATAGTCTTTGGTGCACAATGTAGATGGCACAATATGCTTTTGGTCATAGTTCTTGGGACCACAATGATTGGGGTATTCGGTTACAAGATTGATGGTTACAATATATAATTGTTATTGAGCCATACCTGTGTGACATACATCAATGTGCAGTCAGTTCAGAGCTGTGAAATTAATTAATGTGCCCCATGATTGGACATCCAACTACAGGAAAAAAGTATCCTATGTAACAGTCATTTTTGTACATTCATGCAACAAAGTCCAGAGTTTTGGCAATTATCCCAAAGATGATCTAGATGAGGGATTGAGAACTCGAATCAGATTGTACCTCAGTTCCTTCACCAATGCTCTATGCTTTACTACCCTATAGATGACATATGTAAGGTTACACTCAGCCTCTTTTAGTTCATGAGTCAAAGGGTGGAGTATGAGACTCACAATAATGAATAAATTAATACTTAATTAACTAAACCTACCTATGTCTTATGGAGATAATATATATATATATATTAATGACTAACACTAAATTAAAATAGATTTGGACAAGATTTAGGATAAATGGCAAATAACACTAAACATTTTATAAGATTTAATTATTAAGTCATAAATTAATTAATACAAATTAAAGTTTATTGGGATTTGCACTCGCAGGTGTTATACAATGATGAGCTGGTTCAGTACAAGGTTTCATCGTAAAATGCACTTTATAGTTTAACTTGAAAGTTTATTACAATTATTATTATCTACAGTTTATTATCATGCCTGAATTATGCTATGCCATTTCCTTAAGGTTTGCTAAGAGTTAAATTTACAAGAATAACAAATAGCAAAATATAATTTCTTATCAAAATACATAATGAGAGCGATAAGGCGCTCCCTATGCATATTAATTTATATAAACTAGATTTAGCATTCAGATCATTGCTGAACTGAATAATAATATGGAGGAATGAACTGGTGATTACAGTGTGGCATTTGTAACCATAGCACTAAGATTAAAAGAATTGCAGTGCCAATGTATCGTTTTACTCCTGAGCTTCAGTACCAAGCACTCAGTGCCCTAAAACTGAATGGCTTGTTACATTAATAAGGAACAATAAATTCAGGGACTCGGATCAGTGACTCAAGTGTTCTGGCTTTAAACTAGTAACATACTTGGTGCTCTAAACCTGAAATTATGGATGGAACAGCCTTATTATTAGTGGACCCATCAGAGATATAGCAAGGTGTTATGCATTCTGCATGTTTTTTAAAGATACATTTGCAACACTTATAATGAATACCATTATGTATTCTTAATAACTAAATACATGTGCATAAATTATATATATATATAGTTTCAGTTATTGAAACTACTTTAGTTCATAAATTAGCATATATAAAACATGCTAAAAGAGTTAGTTAAAGTAATCTAGTTTACAGGTTAAATATAATAATTTATAATAATAAAGAGGAGAAAGCATATTTTGGGCTTTAATTAATTTATTAATAATATGCTTTTATAATATCATTCTTGCAATTAAATAACTAGACATAATTCATTATCATGCAAACCTTAATTATGATAAGATAAAACATAGTAGCTTATCTAAATATACATATAGGTAATATAGATATCAAAATGGAGATTTATGTGTGTGTTAAAGAGCAGCATAAATCTATTATGTGAGAGCTTCTAATCGTCACTAAATTATTAATATTACTAATCTTCACTTTGAATCATGGCATATCATAAATATCAATGATGTGAACAATATAAAATAAAATAGGCATGACCACCGATTAGAAAGCTACAGATATAATAACAGGGTACAGTTATTATCGTTAGAGAGTTATTAATTATAATTTAATTATAGGCAATACTCTTAGTGATTATTATTAATTTAAAGTTACCTTAAGAAAATTATTACAGTTACATTGAGTTTAGATTACAGAGCTTGATTATTAAGAAATTATTTAAGTTTATATATTTAAGAACATTCAACATTATAGCTAGCTTGAGAAATTATTTAAGTAATTTAAAATTTATTTTAAAGAGCTCTGCAGGAAGAAATGTTACCGATCTTCTAGCTGAATCATCTTGCATGGCATTTGGCATTGGCCTGCTTGTCCAATGTCTTCATGGCAGGTTGTTGGTTTTAAACTCCTCCATTCCAATAAGTTGGTCTTCCAAAGGGATCTGGCACAAATTGAGCCTTCTAGCTTCTTATTTCCATTATTAAAAAGAGCCCCTGGCAGCAATTCATTTCAAATTTTAAGAGAGTGAAGTCTTTTTGATGAGATTTGGTTTTTTTATATTGACTCCTGACTCCCCCTGCAAAAGCCATGAACTTGCTCACAATTTTTAGTTTTTAATTTTAAATTTTAACACCGATTTATTAACTTTAGAAATGACAAAAGTGAAGCTCAAGTTATTCATAAAATAGTTCAGCTTGACTGATTTTGCCTTTGTTTAAAATTTATTTTAAAGTTATTTTAAAATCTGCTCTTGGTTTCCATACAAATTAACCAGTTGTGGTGGGATAATTTCAAAGAAACAGGCAATCTTTTAAAAGAGATTTCAGCTCTGTAAACATTCTGCTATGTGTATAATTCTGTCACTTCTAGAATTGAAATTTATATGTGAACAAAAGTAAATTTGTACTTTAATTTTATAATAACTTAGATAAAATAATTTAAATAGCGTGGCAATGCTTATGAAATCTATTACATTGCGGCTTTGTTCACATATATCTGTAGATGCTCTCCTACACATACAACAATGTTTACACTACTTACATCATTATTTTAATTTACAATTGAGTATACATATTATAATATACACACAGACATCAATATCTAAGTACACATATATATAAATATACGCACATATGTAAATATACTTTGTTATACATTAATATACGTAAAATTACATTACTATATGAAGTCTCGGAGGGTTTAAACTGAGGATAAATACTACTATGGATAATAGTAGGTGTAATGGGATGTTAGACAAATAATACCATTTCAATATATATTTACATATATGAAGCATTTAATATAATAGAAATTAGCATTTTGATTTGGTATGTTTGTGAACAAAGCTCAAATCTGAGATTGATATGTTTTCAGGTTTCAGACAGGTTCAGGAATTTTTTTCCAGATATTTAATAAATGAATATCTAGTTTGGTTTATGTGGAGGCTAAAACAGTAGAAAAATAAAAAAAAAATCCACACACTGACAATTAGTAGATCAAGAGACCTATTGGACAAGTCAATTTAAATTCCCCTCTTCCCCATTTTATCTTATTATAGTTTATGCATATTTTTTGCTTATGATTGAATAATACAACTGTCAGAATATAATAGTAATTAAATATAAATTAATGCTAATTGTCCTCCATAGTTCAATTCAGTGGTACAGCTCAAGGTCCGTTCTTCCCGACCTAAATTTGTAACCTGTGAACTATTTTTTTTTTTACTGTAGTTATTTAATTGTATTAAAGATTGCAATAATTATGATGGCTGCTAATATCTATGTTTTATATAAGCAAATAGAAATTGTTTATTTTGCTATTTCTTATATTAGCTATTAGCATTAATATGTTTTGTATGCGTTCTTTAGTTTGCAATTTTTGTTTATTAGTCGTTTAAAATGTTATTAAATACTGTGATTACTAATATAGCTTATAAATCATTTTGAAAATTTCATTGTCTACTAAAATAGAATTTTCTAATCCAGTTATGTGTATCAGTTGTATGAGATAGATTGAATAGCTGAAGGGAGCTTGACAGTCTGAGTTCAAATTCTCTATAATTAATCCAGTTATGTAACTGTTTTAAAAATTATACAAACACTTAACTTTTCCATTGCAAACACAAGTATTTATAAATATATTTATTTCATTTACTAAAAGCTTTTATAACATTGTTATTTTTTTAAATTTATGCTCATTGATGACTCACTTTAGTTTTAATTTTTATTATTTTCCAACTAAATTTAAACAGTATATCTATATTCATTTGGTAAATACAAAGTGAATTTGAATGAATAGGTGTATATTTACATACTGTAATTAAACAAACAAAATTATATTTTTATAAGATAAAAAAAATATTGTATGAATTATTTAGTTTTAATAACATTAATAGTTCGGAAATCTTTTTTTATAATTAGAATTTATGTCATGAATCAAAGTTATTGCAATTTTTCAATGATTTATCCTATGGAAAGAATCGTTTATATATATACTAATAAAATATTTGTGATGATTGTTATAATATTACATAGTTATTCCTTTTCTTTTTGCTTCAACAGTTTGAATTTTATCTGATCTATGTACTTTAAACAAAATCACTCCAATGCTATTAATTCAACTTCTTTCCTAACATGGCTTTTATTTTCTCCGAGTTCAGGGGCTAAGCTGATAAATTGTTGTGTTCGATTGTTTCATCTTATCTATTTAACCGTCAGTGAATTATCTTTGATCATCTTGTAATTACTTTCTGATTTTAAAAACTTGACCCACACATTATGACAGTATGGTACAAACAGAATAGCTTTTTGTCAAATTGCTTGAAAGTAAAATGTTGTAATGTGTATAATAAAAAAATGACTTTAGTAAAAGAAAAGAAGCATTTGGTCATTCTCAATCATTGAAGTGAATAATCAGATTTTCATTAAAGTAGTTAAGTGATGATAGTCGTCTTACTATTGGAAGGTTAAAAAAGTATATTATTTAAGAACAAATTATTATATTCTACTTGGTCATATTACTCATCATTTTTTGAGGGGCAGAATGTTCAAAGGAGATACAATTAAATAAATATTATTTACGGTAAAATTAAGTAAATATCTGCGGTAGGTAGTTTTTAGCATTTTAAGTTTAAGAATTGAAAAAAAATAATAATAATAGTGCTGCTTTATGTGAGTTTTTATATCAACATACACGTGTAATCTTTTCATTTAAGATTCGCCTGGCAAGGGTGCCACTTTCTGGAAATAGAAAAAAAAAAATTGTTTTATTTAAATAAAAATGTTCTTCAGTTTTAAAATATTAAATAAATTTTATTTAAACAAAAATGTTCTTCAGTTTTAAAATATTAAATAAAATTTTAAATCATATTATGACTTCAGCACCTTCAGCAAACACAGAAATGATTATTATGGGATCATTCTCCAATACTTACAACATCTAATAAGTCCATAAAGTTAAATATAGTTTTTGTATATATTTTTCCAAATCATAAACAATTTATTAGAACACTTCAAATTATAAATTTGTTATTCCCAAATTTTTTAATTTTTCTGCTGATGGAAAATAACGTAGTATTACAAATACTACATCACTCTTATCAGTAGTAATAGTCATTCTTGATCTAAATTATACTTATCATTCGAAACAATACAAAAAAACATAATAATACTTTTACATTCAAGAACTACAATGTTCCTCTTCTCAGAAATCTACATTCTATTTGCCATCTGTCTGTTTATTTAACTATCTATTTATTGTCTATTTGTTTATATATCTAAGTATCAACCTAGTGTGTCTTAATCTGTTTATCTATCTATGTGTCTCTATATATTTATCTATGTATCTATCTTGTTTTCTATTTTATTTTTGCATCCAACCATCCAAGTGACTATAACCATCCACCCATCCATTATCTATTTATTTATTTGTCTACATTTTTATCTGCATGCATACCTATCTATCTATTTACCCATTGCTACATACTATCCTTTTGTGTAATTATTTGTCGTTTTCTGCCTATCTATTTATGTATGTATGTATGTATTCAATGATCCATTTAACTATCTAGCCATCGACCCATCTATCTATTATCTGTCTACCTACTTACCATATTTTTCTCTCTTTATCTGATTATTTATCTGTTTGCTTAATTATTTGGTTTTTTACTTATCTTTATTTATGAGGTCAATCATTTATTTAAATATCTAGTCACCTACACATCCATTATCTATATATTTACTTACATCTCTATCTACTGATCTATCTTTTACTTGTCTCTGTTTATCTATCTATATATAATATACCTATCTATCTAATTATTATTTACTTGTCTCTTTATCTATTTATCTGCATACCTATTTATCTTTTATCTGTCTTTCTATCTGTTTAACTATCTATCTGTTTATCATTTTTCTATCTGCTTATCTATCAATCAATCTGTCTTTATATGTTTATCCATATATGTGTCTATCTATATAGTTATCTTATTTTCTACCTATCAATTTCCATTCATGCATTATCTACCTACCTATCTTGATATTTATCTGTCTCTTTCTGTAGGTTTATCTATCTATGTGCTTATCTCTGTTTATTTATTTGTGTCTCTATTTGTTTATCTCTCTATTTAATCATTCATTTATACCTACCCATCCATTTGATCATTCTATCTCCATAACTATCTATTTTTAATTAATTATTATTTATCCATTAATCTGTTCATCTATTTATTTCTATATCTATCCATTTATTTATAGATAAATGCATAAAGAGGTAGATAAATACTGTTAATTGCTAAATAATGACTAGATAATTGGATGAATGGAAAAACTATTCAGTAAATTGATATACAAGAAGATGAATTAATTAATGAATGTATGATAGATAGATAGATGAATAGAAAGATAAATAGGTGGTCAGATAAGATAGATGAATAAATTAATGGGTGAATAAATGATAGATAGATAAATGAATGGTTGGATAAGATAGATGGGTGGATAGATAGAAAGTTAAATATATATATATATAGATAGATAGGGAGGATGGTTTAATGAATAAATAGATAGGTATATATATATACATTAGTGAATGAATGAATGAATAAAAAGATATAAAAGTAGGGACACAAGTAAGTAGACAGTTAAATAGATAGGTAGATAAACAGGTAAATATAGTGGGTGGCTAGATAATTAAACTATTGGTTGAATGCATAAATAAATAAATAGATAGAAAAGATGATAGAAAGATGGATAGATAGTATGCGTGAAGGTACATAGATAAAAACCAGATAAATGAATAGATAGATAAAAATCTAGGAATAGATAGATAGATAAATAGGTAAGTAAATAGATAGGTAGGTAAGAAGTTAAATAGATAAATAATAAATGAGTGGGTGATTAGATAATCAAATGGATAGTTAGATGCGTGAATAAATAGATTGGTAAAACATTAAATAAATAAATAGATAGATAGATAGATAAATAGGTAGGTAGGTAGGTAGGTGGGTGGGTAGATTGATGGATGGATAGATAGAGGTAAAAAATCAGATAAATAAGTAGATAGATAGATGGAATAGAATAGATGGATTGATAGATAAACATATAGGAAGATTGGTATGTAGATAGATAGGTATGTAAGTAGATAAGTAGGTAGACAGATAAATAGATAGATAATGAATGGGTGGATGGCTAGATAGTAAAATGGATAATTGGATGCATGAATAAATAGAAAGCCAAATAAATGAGTAAATGACAAAAATGTAGATAAGCATACAGAGAGACAAGCAGCTAAATAGATAAACAGGATAGATGAAAGATAAATAGAAAGATAATATAGTTTGCTATTTAGATATACAAACAGATAAACAGTAAATAGACAAATAAATGATAGATTGATAGATATATAGATAAATAAATAAATAGAAAAGAGATAGGTAAAAGATAAATAGATAGATAACATATAGGCAGATAGATGATTGATCAATACTTAGATATATAGACAGCGAATAATTGATTGAATGTGTGGCTGGCTAGTTATGTAAATAGATGAATAATGTTATTTTTTTTTTTCCATTTTTTTTTTTTTACAGTCTTAATATAAAGAGTTTGACGAAACTTTTTATTTTGGTCATTGTGGTCAAAAGTGAATACCTGCAAATGTAATGGGGTAATTTTTTTTATTTTCTCCCTGTGCATAATAGTGGGACATAACTTTGCAGGGTTTAAGATAATAAAAAATATTTAAATCATGTGTAATATGTTTTTAAAGTTTTATTATTAATTTTCGTATTTACTTAGATTATGTTCATTGGTAGATGCTATAAATTTGTGGGGGGCTTTTGGTCAAATATAATATTTGCTGAACTATTGTTTTTTGAAATTTGTATTTTTTTTAATTGTGGGTAATATGTTTTATAATTTTATTTATTGATTATAAAATTAATTTTAATATTTATTATGACTTACATTTATTCCATAGACCTAGACTCTATTATCATTTAACAAAATATTTTTTGACGAAATATCAAATTCTATTTTGCAGCTATAAACATGTGTATTTTATTCTTTTGTAGGCTAGTTTAGTAATTGGTTTAATCATGTATTTGATGTTCTTCTTGTTATTTTTATTTTTAAACATGTTCATTTAATTGTAAAAATAATTTAAATATGTTTTTCACATAAACAGTTATTTATTTTGTCAGATATTAATATTTGCTAAGTTGTGTTTTGGTAACATAATATACAGCATTTTGTAATGTAAAATACTTTAGTTTAATCACAAGAAATTTGAAATTTTTTATGTGGATTTATTGTTTGTTTGTTAATTGTAATATTAAAATATTTTGGTTTAAGCACATAATTCTTATAGTTAGTTTATACAATTTTTTTTTTTGGCTTTTATACTTACATTAATGTGAGCACTATATTTTAAAAGTAAAATACTTTGATCTAATCATAAGAACTTTGAACTTTTTTAGTCTATTTGCTGTTTGAAAATCAAAAATACTCTAGTTAATATGGATTTATTGCTTTTTTTAGTTAATTGTAATATTAATATATTTACCAAGATAATTACAACTCGTCTACAGAGAATATTGGATTTTCACCAACCAAGAGCCCAAGCTGGATTTAAAAGTGGTTTTAGTACAGTAGATCATATCCAGGTATTGAGAGGTTACAAAAAGGACAAATGAATATGAATTACCTTTATGCATTGGATTTGTAGATTATGAAAAAGCATTTGATTCTATAAACATTTCTTCAGTGATTAAAACATTGGATCATCAAGGTACAGATCCAGGATATTGTCATATTTTAAAGAATATTTATAAAAATGCAATAGCAGCAATTAGATTACATAATGATACTAGGAAAATCAACATTGAAAAAGGTGTAAGACAGGGTGACTCCATATCTCCAAAACTTTTTACACAGTGCTGCAAGAAGTATTTTCTGGATTAAAATGGGAATCTAAAGGAGTGAGATTATTTAAGTCATTTAGATTTTGCAGATGATGTAGTTGTTTTTGCAAATAATGCTTTAGAGCTGCAGGAATTGTTGCAGGAGTTATCAGATGAAAGTAGGACTAAAGGTAAATGTTAAAAAGACTAAAGTAATGTTCAATGGATTTTCTCAAAATATGAAAATAAAGATTGATTATGATGAGTCAGAAGAAGTTAACAGCTACAAATATCTTGGTCAGATTGTTAATACAGATAGAAACAATGGACAAAATTAATCATAGAATTAAACTTGGTTGGAGTGCTTTTGGTAGCAATAACTTGACAATAAAAGGAAGTATGCCTATGTGTTTGAAAAGAAAGGTTTTTAATAAATGTATTTTACCAGTTCTTATTTATGAATCTGAGACTTGGACACTTAATAGAAGAGTAATACAGAGACTTCGGACCACTCAAAAAAATATGAAAGATGCATATTAGGAGTAACAAGAAGAGATTGAAAACACAATATATGGGGAAGAGAACAAGCAGGTGTTATTGACCTCATTGAAAATATTAGAAGACTGAAGTGGAGTTGGGCTGGACATATTGCTAGAAGAGATGATAATAGATGGACAATTGAAATCTTAAACTGGATTCCAAGAGATTGTAAAAGACCCAGAAAGACACCACATGTAAGATGGATGGATAAAATAAGAAAGTGTGCAGGGGTGATGTGGAGAAGAGAAGCTAAAGATTGGAGATGGTATGAACTTGGAGAGACCTTCATCCTGCAGTGGATTTATAATCGTTGATGATGATGATGATGAGTTTAAGCACATTAATTATGTTAGTTTATGCAATTTTTCTATACTTATATTAATGCAAGGATATGCTCTTGTTCTGAAGCCATTCTTTAGGAGTAAAATACTTTAGTATTATTTTTAATTTTTATTACATTTGATTTTTTTTGGTTACATTATTACACTAATTTTCTTTTGATCTTTTCCTAATTACTAGTATTTGCTAAATATTGATTTTGATAGTAATTCGTTTTTTCTTGGATCAGATTTATGCTTTTTTTTTTTTTTGCCATTTCTTAATTACTAATATTTGTTAAATATTGTTTTTTTTTTAATAATTGACTTAAATAGTATTTTCATTTTTTTTGGTTATGTGATTATACTGATTTTTTTTGTCTTTTCCTGATTATTAATATTTGCTAAATATTGTTTTTGAAATTATTATTTCTTTGATTACATTTATTTCTATGAAACTTCAGGCTTTTTTTTTTTTTTAATTTTTTGACAAAAACTTGTATTTTTTAATGTGACTGGAAAATTATATGGAACATTTTATTATTGCTTTGCCTGTATTATCGAAGATCCTTTATTGCTTATAACCGTTAGGTTTTTGGGCTTTCCCTGGTATTCAAAATGACGTGAGTGCATAGTAAATTGGCACCAATACACCTCTTTGTGTAAGTTTATGTATTTTTTTGTGATGTTGAAGCATGGAATTTTATAAACACTGATATTCAAAAAATATTTGATTTTTAGGTTCAAGTTTTTTGCCAAAGAGATTTTTTTTTCATGTTCCAAATTTTTTTTAATATTCACAAAGCTGAGATACCATTAGAGCTATATTTTGGGGGCTCTAGCTTCTACACATTCTTTAGCTCAGTTTTAGCCACTGCTTATTCTCACTGTTTGATAATATTCTGTTCAGAATTAAAAATTCAAAATATTTTATTTCTATTCATCATTTATTAATCACTTTTGACCTTTTTTCTTTATATCCTTATAGATATAATGTTCACGTGATTTTATTGCACCACTGGTAAACATTTCCTTGAGAATATATTTTTTATTTATAGCTTCCAAAAATATAACAAGAAAAATCTTTCTGTGGATTTTTTTCCTATCACCAATAATTGCTGATTGTTTTCATGAATTTTTTTGAAAATCAAATAGTATATGTGGCTAGTAAAAAACTTTTTATTTGGCCATATTACTTAGATAATATATTTGTTATATGCCTCCAAGGAATTGATGTTTGCATTCATTTTTTTATTTATTTTTAATAAATGTCTTTCTAATATAAAGTTTGGTAATAGTATTATACTGAACCTGGCCACTTGATGGTGTTGTTTGTCACACAATGCACATCAATATACTGTTTTAGTGGCCTAACTTACGGCTAACACTCCAACAGTGTTGTTTGAGCCATAACAGGCCACCTAGAGGGTGATGTATCCTATGATTATGTAACAAAATACTATGCCCATTGACTTGTGACAGTATTCCTCAAGTGAACACAATTCAACTCTCGCTACAGTCTGATTTGATGTGGCCATATTTGAAGGATGCGAAACTATCAAAAAAATTCATTGTGGAAAAATTTTGAGAAAGCATAGTGGATTTAGTATTACATATTAAGAATTGTCAGGCCATCATGCATGCTTCCCTACAATTTTGAACTGCACACAACCTGAGAAGGTTAGGGTTTTCAGCAGAGGTAATGTCGGCAGCAAGTGTTCAAAATTGGTTGAAGGGGAGTGAATTGCCGGCCACAGAAGTTGACACTTGTGTTTTTCCAGAAAGAGAACATCTACCCAGATGTGAAGCTATGAGTTTGCGGGAGGAGCATGGTTTTAGTCAACTACAGGATCTGGGAAATTCTGTTGCCACTCCTGCAAGTGTACCTGAGATCTGCGTAAGAGAAATTGGTTGGACGGCTCTAAAATTCTGTTACTTACAGCTTTAAGGCTCATCTACTATTGGAGTCAAACAAACTGTAACTCCCACCTCCTAAAAATGTTTTTTAAAAACAAACTGTTTAAGGCTTTTTGAAAAAGGCAAAAAATAAAGGAAGAAATTTTCACTATCGTATAAAGGTTTCGGTAGCGTAAATATTTTAAAAAAGTCATAATATCATAATAGACAATAATTAAAAATCAAACCAATCCCCCTCCATCCTCTAAAAACCAACTGTTGGTTTATTAAAAATGAAATGATTAATAAGACTTTAAAAAAAAAAAAGCTCAAAATCAATAAAAAGTTGATAAGGAAAAAAGTTGATACTTTAACAGCAAACCAATGACCTTCCAATAATTCGTATATTTTGTTAATCTATCTCTTTATAAACAGAGCAAAACTCTCCATACAGTATTGCCACCTGTGCTAAACAGAGTAATCAATGGATGCCAGAAGGCTTGTGCATAAAATCGCTATCTAATGCCTTCTCATCCAATATCCCCAGACTAGTTTCTGGCTTGTGGCCTTCGTCAGTGAGGAGCTTTGGATCTGAGAGCACTGCATCTATGCAACCCTCTAGCAACCACCTTTTATCTCTACTTAACTACAAAACTATGAGAATGAAATTGAAAACACAAAAAATATTTTCAATCTAAGCTCAATAGCTTATATAGTCATAGGGTTCTGAACTCAGTTCAGCACCCATACATTTTGGTGTCTTTGGCTCTTTTACAACCATAGCCACCACTATCCTATTAGGCAGGATTGGTGTTAAACCATTAAGCATCACATGATCACATTTCCTATACTAGCACATTAATTGTTAATAAACTGAGCAAAACTCTCCATACAGTATTGCCACCTGTGCTAAACAGAGTAATCAATGGATTCCAGAAGGCTTGTGCATAAAATCCCTATCTAATGCCTACTCATCCAATATCCCCAGACTAGTTTCTGGCTTGTGGCCTTCGTCAGTGAGGAGCTTTGGATCTGAGAGCACTGCATCTAGATCTTAGGATCTAATGCAACCCTCTAGCAACCACTTTTTATCTCTACTTAACTACAAAACTATGAGAATGAAATTGAAAACACAAAAAATATTTTCAATCTAAGCTCAATAGCTATGGGTGCTGAACTGAGTTCAGACCCATATGACTATATAAGCTATTGAGCTTAGATTGAAAATATTTTTTTGTGTTTTCAATTTTATTCTCATAGTTTTGTAGTTAAGTAGAGATAAAAGGTGGTTGCTAGAGGGTTGCATTAGATCCTAAGATCTAGATGCAGTGCTCTCAGATCCAAAGCTCCTCACTGACGAAGGCCACAAGCCAGAAACTAGTCTGGGGATATTGGATGAGTAGGCATTAGATAGGGATTTTATGCACAAGCCTTCTGGCATCCATTGATTACTCTGTTTAGCACAGGTGGCAATACTGTATGGAGAGTTTTGCTCTGTTTATCAACAATTAATGTGCTAGTATAGGAAATGTGATCATGTGATGCTATCTCTTTATATGTATTCTATATTCAAACACATTTAAAACTTCGGCAAAAGATACTAAAAGATGAGAATTAAAATTCAAACCAACTCTCCTCCACCCTCTAAAAACCAATTGTTGTTTTATTAAAACTGAATTGTTTAAGGCTTTAAAAAAGAAGCTCAAAATCCAAAAAAAGGCGATAATTTAAAAGCAAACCAACCCCCTCTACCATCTAAAAACAAAGTGTTTATTTATTAAAAAGGAAAAAAAAACATATGTTTTATGTATAGAAAGGGGTAAAAAAAATTTTTATACTGTAGTATTATGTAAAGAAACCGATAATTCAAAACCAAAAAAAAGAGTTCAAAATCAAAAAAAAGTCTATAATTTAAAATCAACCCCCCCCCCCCCACACCATATAAAAACAAAGTGTTTGTTTATTAAAAACGAAAAAAAAAATATATGAGTTTTATGCATAGAAAGTGAAAAAAAAATTTTTTTTACTGTAATATTCTGTAAAGAAACCGACGGCCCATGAATTGGTATATTGATGTGCATTGGACGAAAAGCAGACCCATCAAACGGTGGGGTTCAGTATACACTTTCATATCAAGACATGCTTTTCCAGTGTTAAAGAAACAACCACACATTTTTTTATAAATGTAAAGCTCAAGTACTTTAGAACATAATGTGTTATGAAATTCCATGTTTTAGATGCCTAAGAAGATAAAAATGTTTTCAGTCAAATGTCAATTTCATCAGCTTTTACATCACACTACTTAGATATTGGCCACACTTATTATTTCGATAACACTAATTGGTACTTGCATATTAATCTGGTGGTAAGATTTCACACACATATTAGTCCAGCAATATTTATTTGGAAAAATGACAATCTATAACTTTATTTACTGGGAATGAAGCAAATGTCTATGTTCACGCCTTTACATTTTGTGTGAGAAATTATTTTCCACTATCTAAATTTAGAAAGTTTTTTTAATTTTGAAAAATGGCCAACTATAATTTCATTTAATAGAAATAGAACAAACATTCATTTACATTTTTTGTGAGAAATGATCCTCTAACAAGTAAATTTTTAAGAATCTAAATTTACTGCAAGTGATAATTAAACTAAAAAAATAAATAAATCTTTTTTTTTTTTTTTATTTAAAAAAACTATATTTACATTTGATTCAGTACATACATCATAACAATCATTACTTTAAAAAATAAATTAAGTTCAAATGTATCCAGTAAATTACATTATCTCCACCTTTCATTTAATCAGTGTTCTGTAAGTGCATTCAGCTCCACATTTCACACCTTGTAGGAACATAACCACCCCATACCAATAAAAACGTTTTTCTTGGCCAAAATTTCAAACCTTTATAAAACATGAAATCCCATTCTTTTTCCATTTTTTTTTTTCCAATATATCTTCTTGTTATCAAAGATCAGAGCACACCTAGATATCCATATTGCTCTCATTACATGCACAATAACTATGGCATTATGAGGCTTGAATAAAACAATGTTTTCTTTAAATAAGAGTCTTAGATTCACAATAGGCTTATGAAAGACCATAGATCTCAAATCACTAAAGGCTGTACATTCCTCCATGAGGTGAAGAAAGGTCTCGTCAGATCTGTTACAGCATTTGCATAGAATATCCAGGCCCATTTTCAGCCTTTGGTTTAAAAAAGTGGTGGTTGGCAAAATTCCATTTATCAATCTGAAAATAAATTTCATAACAGACTGTGATGTACAAATAGATTGGAAATTTTTTAGAATTTTTTTTAATGAGGCATTGAGCCTATATTTAACCGTGCAATTCTGTCCATTTACAAAATGTTGTTTCTTAGCATCGCTGCTGTGGAGTGACTTTCTTACATTGAATCATGTTCCATTATGAATGGCAAATCTCTATTGACAATTCTGAACAAAATACTGCAATTGTTGGACTGTACAATTAGCAGCAAAACCAACATTTTGATTAATAATTTTCTCCTCATTGGAATATTATGTAATATTCACTTATAAAATTAATTCATTTTATTTTTAGAAGATTGTGAATATGCTTAATTCGGTTTTTATATACACGTTTGTGCTGGTGACTTTCATCACTACTGGACTAATATGTAAGTACCCATTAATTTTTACTTAGATTGAAAAATATGATTTATAACTATGAGAGTTTGTTGAAATTGTGAAAAGAGCAAACAGTTTAAACAAATGTGAACAAAACTCAAAGCATTATAGAGATCCTTTATTATATATTTCTTTTCTCACCCTCTGGCAATAGTTTTAAGTAAGCATTCAATCATAAAACAAGAAGAAAGTACGAAATTAGTGTTAATCTTTCTCCAACTGTCATTGGAAAACGGCTTGATAAAATAACTCACAAAAAGAATTTCATTCACCAATATTACACAAAATGCAATAATATTTCAGAGCAACTTAGTTAGAAGAATGAATGAGATTTCATCAAAATGTTGATGGACTACTTCTATTGTATAGGACTCTTTGTAAAAGCTTTAATTAAAAAAATTTTATCACTGATCATAGGAATTTTTAAAAAGACTGTTTCATGATATATACCAAAAACTTCTTTCAATATATTATAATGTTATAGTTCTATAATAGGGGTGAGCCTGGGGTGATGGCACTTACCATCAACCCCAGTTACTAACTCAAGTCAATGTCTCAAAATTTAAAATATTAAATATAAAAATTAATATCAAAGGAATGAATATGAATCAGTATAAAAAATGAGCATGAGAGCACTCAGAGATGAGCACAGCTAACTATATTAAGCATAACTTCACCAGCATTATACACACGTAATAATCATCCATCATCATGAATGATCAACAATAAAATAAATCAACAATAAAATCAACACTCAGTCTTGTGACTGGATTTGAAATGGGTCTCCTATAGCCCAGACTAATTATTTAGCCCATGCCAGCTTGAGGCAGATTATTTAAACTTTAATTTGGATGCACAAACTTTTAACTGTAATTCATCAGAATATATAACAATAAAAATAATAATTTTGGGATATTAAAACATGCTGATTGTCAATACTCCATTAATATAAACTTAATTTCTAAATGAATACTAAACTAAATAAAATATAGTGCATGGGCTTTAAAGGATATCCCTTCAATTCAGGATCATCATTATCAACTTGATGCCCATAAACACTAATATAACCCCTTTTATATAACAGACCATTAAGCATAAATCTATCATAGGGAACACAAGCTCTATAACTGTTACTATGAGCAAGAGATGATGCAACATATAATATTCTAAAAACTTTAGGATTGAGTAAGTTCCCTGGAATAAGTTTAACAATGAAATATCAGTTTATTAACATGAAATTAAGGTCTGAAAAATATGGCTATACACATATAATAAAATTTAGCCTTCTAACTTTGATTAATATACAAAAAAAAGCTATCACATTGGGATTTACATACATGTTTCAATAGGTTTACGTAAAATACCTATATATCAGCAGATAGACACATGGTATAATAATTTATGAACATATTTGAAGTGTCACATGATAATAAAAATGCTTAATTTATGAACATTTGAATTATCATATAATTACATATATGTGTCTACCTGACACACATTGATACATGCATACAGACATGCATTATAATTTATGAACATATTTGAATTGTCATATTATAATAAAAAATAAGTTATCACATTTTAATGATACAAATACCTCATAATAGGTTTACATAAACATATATATATATATTAGCACACAGACATGTGATATAATAATTTATTAACATATCTGAATTGTCATAAACCTATAAATGAAAATTCATTTTTTATAATACATAATGCCTGATTTAACATATAAATGTGTGTGCATGAAAATGGCATGCTTACCTTGAAGTTTATATCATATTTTTTAATTTGTCACTGATGATGGCCACAAGCCAGAAACTATTCTGGGGATATTGGATGAGTAGGCACTAGATAGGGATTTTATGCACAAGCCTTCTGGCATCCATTGATTACTCTGATTGGCACAGGGTGGCACTACTGTATGGAGAGAGTTTTGCCTTGTATGTGCTAATATGAGATAGTGATCATGTGGTGTTTAGTGGTTTAACACCAATCCTGCCTAATATGATAGTGGTGGCTATAGTTGTTAAAGAGCCAAAGCTACCAAAATGTATGGGTACTGAATTGAGTTCAGACCCATATGACTATATAAGCTATTGAGCTTAGATTGAAAATATTGTGTTTTCAATTTCATTCTCATAGTTTTGTAGTTAAGTGGAGATAAAAAGTGGTTGCTTGAGGGTTGCATTAGATCCTAAGATCTAGGTGCAGTGCTCTCAGATCCAAGGCTCCTCACTGATGATGGCCACAAGCCAGAAACTAGTCTGGGGATATTGGATGAGTAGGCATTAGATTTATGCACAAGCCTTCTGGTATCCATTGATTACTCTGATTGGCACAGGGTGGCACTACTGTATGGAGAGAGTTTTGCCTTGTTATTATTTAGTTCATGTTATAATTGCAATATCTTCAAGAAAATAAAGTATGATTTAATTGGCAGTTGCTAATTTTACTGTAGTGTTAAAAGGTAAGTTTAAGTCTAATACTGTTGCACTCATCTATCTTATTTACTATCAAAGTTGATAAAAACATTTGGCCATTTGTTTTAAGGTTAATAGGTTATACCTATTTAAATATTTTTTGTCATGGAATAGATCATTTGGATATAACTAAAGTTGTTTAAATTGTACATATATTGTGTGGCTTTGAGTAGAATTTATAAAGATTTTATATGTATAATGTAATAGAATTTTTTTTTCATAGTAGGAGGATATGTGGCATCTGGGATGCCCTTTGATTATATGCATATAGTCTTTAAAAAATATTTTTTTGCTTAAATATCAGCATGTTATTTTACTTTGAGACTATTGATCATTAAAACTGCCAACTGATAATCCTCCACTTTATTTGGGAAAATATATCACCTTTTATGAGATTTAAACTAATATTTTGTCTGTATTTTTTTACTTTTAAAGGTAATTCAAAATTAAATTCTCTGAGGGATCCAAAGTTATTTAAAAAGGAGAAAATATTTTGTTTAATATACAAATGATAGTAATACATATATTTTATGAATGCTAATCTTTGATCAATAAATAATGAAATATTTTGAAATTACTTAGATGGCTAATATAAAAGAAGGAAAATGAAGACGCTTTAATTTTAGGAATATTTTTTTTATTAAAATAACACTATTTAAATTGTACATTAATAAATGACTGATATATGTTATTGTAATGGTCAAGTTTGTACAATTATGTAACAAAATCAAGAATCCAGGCAAAGAGACCAAGGCTGACCAGTATGAGATGGTGAGATCCCTAGTCTGACCACGCCTCAACTCATCGACTCATGCTCCAAGACTCAATACCCTATCGATGACATGCTTGAAAGTGCATTTGCATACTCTTTCTTCGTGGCCAACATAGATCAGGAAGAAATATGAGATTCAGGGGTTTTAAGTGCTCCTGAATTGACTAAATATAATTATATAACTAACCAGGATTGATTTAGATTGACATTAAATGAAACCAAATTAATTTAACTATACATTTATTTAGTGATTAATATAATAAAAGAATGACAAAAAATATAATTTCAGCATATTAAATGCACTCCGGGGTTACAATGGATGAGAACAGGATCAAATTATTTTCATCTTATATGTTAATTATGTCTATGTGTACATAAATGATCACTATGTTATGCCTATATATGCCACATCCTATCTTTTAAGGTGGTGACTGCTATTTCATAAGTTATTACACTATTTCTTTTGTGAATTATCAGTCATAATATTATAATTTAATCATATTTATAAACAGGTATGAGCATATAAACCAGCTTGACAATATTTATATAGCTTGATCTTGGAACTCAAGATACTTTTCAGGCATATCTTCCAGGCTAATGCTGAATATTAAATGGCAGATGGCAAAGAATTGGCTTCTCTAAGTGGCCAATGAGCTATAGTATAGGCAAATATTAATTATAAAGTCTCCCTGCAGACAGATTATTGAGTTCAAGATTCTTGTGACAAACACCAGTACCCTGAGACTGAGCATCATGCTGCTTACAAAGATGAACATTTAGTTCAATGGTGGGGGAGGGGTCTTACATGTTTGCCTAACCTTAACCCAGGGTTTACTGATGCACTTTCCTGAAAGAGGAAAATGGGATGGCTTAACCAAAGTCTCTTCTTAATAGGAGTCAGCAAAATGTTTATACTTATATAAATATATTATCTGATTCGCCAAGCAAGAGATGGCACATAAATTAAAATTATATGTACTTGAACAATAGCTTTGGTTAGCTTAACCAACAGAAGCCAACTCTTAATTAGCATTATAATATATTCGCTACTAAAAAAAAGGAATAATTAAATTATTGATCTTGTTAACATGTTCAATCTATACATATTATTTATCATTTAAGGAGGGAAAAGTATATTTGAATGAACTTAGTAAATGAATTAATGAATAAATATACTTTTAATCGTCCTCAAGGCTAGTCCAATACTTATAATATAAAATTAAAATTGCAGATTGTATGTTTAAAAGCAAGCCATATTATACATTTATATCAATAAATAATTGACAATAATAATGAGCACAGAGCAATTCTTTATTATTACAGCATAGGATTTCAAAACAGCATGCGTAAATGACGACATTAAGAAAATAACTACATGACAATATTTGAAATTTTATCTTCTCTAAAATTTACTAAAGTTAAGTGCTCGCTGTTTCGAGGCATTGGCATATATATAAAATAAATATTTAAAATTTTTTAGAATAATTAATGGGAAAAGTATAGACAACAGCTATGATAGATAATCTAAAGTTATGAAAGATATTAATTTTGTTTCACAGAAAAGAATTATAAAGTGGGCAGGCTATTTACATGCTTTAAAAGATTAATTAATTTAAATAGAAATTTATGATATTAAGTTGAACGAATGTTCAGAGAGTATTTTACAGTTAGCTAGCTTTAGACTTTATGTTTTGAAATTAAAATAACAATACAGAGCTCTGCAGTTTTGGATTTATGTTATTGGTTATTTGTTCAGCTGGAGACATAGGTGCTTGGACTTCAGGATTGGTGAGATTCTTTCCTGGGCAGGCTCTGTTGTCATCTCTTATTAGGCTAGGCTGTAGAATTTCATCTGGCAGTACCCTGGCTGTTAAGGCATTGGATGGTAGTAAAACCCCACAGCTCTCCTCATGGAGAAACAGTGTAAACTGCCTTTTCTTAGTCAGACATATTAAAATTTTATCTGGCATGGATTCAGTTAGCAAGCGCTATTACAAAAAAATGGATCTTCCCTAGCCAAGTTTAAAATATGGTCTTTTTATATGTATAAGGCACAAACACTTACTCATGAGGAATTTATTTCACTTAACTTTAAAATTTACATTAAAACTTTAAGATTGCACAATTTGATTTCAAAACTATTATTTGAATTTTCAAGGCATTATAAATTTCCCCCAGGTTGTCCAATAGTCCCAGTCCAGCGATTTTACTATAAGACTGTTTTGTTATAAACTATTTAGAACATACCAATTAACAAAGTTTAAAACTGATTTTTATTTTTACTCTTACTGCAGGTACAGCAGTTTAATGCAAATTCTTGTTCACAACAAAATCGGCTGTAATTACTAAACTAAAAACGTTTACTTTAATTACTAAAACTAAAAAAAAATCTTTTAAAATTAAATCATGCTATCCTATATACATGTATAACAGTATGAGTTGGATTATACATCTACATACGAATTTATAATAATAAAAACTAATAAATTGACTTTCTAATATTAACTCTGTAATAGAAACATTTTTTAAAACAATACATGAAATTTATATGCTGTAACAATTAATCCTATCTATTTACAGCATTTGTTCATATGTACGTATATAATGCTGTACAAGTAACAAGTAACCATGATGGTATATTTTTAATGATTTATTTTTAATAAGGTTTGAACCTAGCACGGATGAGTAAGAAATCAGGTTGATAATGAAATGGTAAGGGATTGACAGGTTATTGTTTCATTATATGTTACATGTAGTAATTTATATATGTATGCATATGTTTAAAATTATATAAATTCACTATTACAACAATTGTTCAAAGCAGTAAGCAAGTTCTCAAGAAAAAAATAGATACCATAAAGAAGAAAGACATTACAGATTCTTTTGAAAACAACAAGTTTAGAAGTCTGTTTCAAAAGGAAGTTCTTTTAGTAATTTTATTTTATATTTTCTTATTCTTTTCCAGATAGTCTACATCTATATGCTTCTCTTAACCATCTGGGAGAAACTACATTTTAATTAGTATATTTTATTCAAGCACAATGTCTGTATTTTTAAAATTATTTATAAAAGAACAATATAAAATGATATGCTAATACAAACAACATTGACATGTGTTCTTTTGAACCATTGATATAGATTAAAGTCATCTGATGGCTAAATTATGATTTCCATCACATTATAAATTTGTTTTTGCTTTCAGCAAAATATTTGCCCAATTACCATTTGAATTTAAAGCATACAATTACAAACAAATATGAACACATGCATATAAGAAATAAAATGTTAATCATCATCAATGAAATAAAATAAATACTAATTTCTTGGAAGAAATTAAATTAGATTTCAACATTTGCCAAAGGGATTATTTATTAAAAAGAGAGAGAGAGTATAAAATTTTAATATAATAAGCTTTAATCCTTCCAGCATGCAGCCTAAGAATCTGAAAGTAATAAATTTGACTTCATTTGATAAATATTTTTGTTTACTACTGAAATAATTTTTAAATATTCACATTTTGTTTCTGTAAATATTAAAAAAATGAGATTGTCATCAAAACAAAGTTTATATGTTATCGTTTCTAGAAATATTATTTTTAGCTTATAAAATCAACAAAATATTTCTTAATTATTATTATTTTTAAAAATTGAAACAAATATTTATTTATTTCTCTTATATATAACAAATTATGCTTTAAAAGTTTAAAATATTTGAATACTTATTGCAAAACTGATATTTTCATACTCAGAAGTATAAGTAGATTGCTTACGTAGAAACAGCTTGTAAATTGCTTCAGGCCATATTCACATTAGTTGCTAATATAACATATTTTTGAAAATGAAGTATTTCAAGTCAAAATAAGTTATTAATAATTTATATTTCTTGATATCTAATAAATATAGTGTAAATTGTTTTTTAAAAAAAATCTAAAACCGTAATAAATTTGCAAATAAACACATTTTTGGTCATTGGTATAAACAATGTCATAAAACACCAAATGTTATACAGCCTTGGCAACAGACAATGACTGGACATGTCAGGGCAGGGCTTATATCTATTGTAAGAACAGGAATTTTGAATTTCCCGTCTTCTAGCGCAAATTTTTCAGCGTAAATTATGTATAATAAAATATACCATTTTATACGCATTTTAACGTATAATACTTATCGAAAAATTTACCAGGTGGTTGAATTGGTCAAAAAAATGAAATAATTCATGAGAAGCATTCCAAAGGTTAATCATGAGACTGTGATGTCATCTATCGGACATAATATGTTTCTCACATCCTATTGGAAATATATGTATCAGATGCATCTCGTTATTTTTTAATATAAAAGTTATGATGATTATAAGTAATACAATAAAGGAATGGATAGATGTATAGCTGATATTTAAAAGCAATTATGATACTCATATTTTATCAATTATTCCAATTTATAAATTAATTTATTAAATTTATTATTTGTAAATTAAATAATGGAAATCATTCAACATATATCTACAAATATTTATATACGTTTATAAGAGCATTCATTTAACAATTTTTTTATATCTGAATATTCATTTAATTGTAAGATTATTTACACTATATATACATATGTGTCTATTCCCTCCCCTTAAATTATTCAACAGAGTAAAATTATTTATAATATAGAAAATAAAAATGGGAATATACACCCATTTAGTCCTATTGCCTGTGTTTTTTGTGACTTATTTAATACTGATTCCTCTTCATTAGGTCTATTGCATTATTAATAGAAAAACTATTCTCAATAAAAAAACTTCAAATTTTATTATAAATTTTTCAAATAAATAAAGTCATGGATTTAAATGAATTTGTTACTTAATTAATTTTTGCAAAATATATCAACTATTAAAAGCAGTTTATGTATTTATTTAAACAATGAAACAATTTTAAACATTTTATTTTTTATTATTATTTTTACAACAATCATCTACAACCTTTATTATATTTCTGTCCATAGTAATGCAAAATTTCTTTGTAATCAAGGAAATATAAGGAATGAATTATTTGCTTTATAGTTACATTGAAGTTAAGCCAATATGTTAGATTTAATTTTTAAACATTTCACACTTTGTTGTTGTAATTACAAATTTGTATTAAAGTGATTTTTATACTTCCAAAAAAATTTTGAATCTGAAATCAACTTTGGAATGAGACTTTTATCTACTTGAAATAAAAAAAAGTGACAGAATTTTAATTAAGTCATTAGTTTAGTTTTTTTTTTCCCTTTTATTAGACATTTTATTAAGATTTAAATTTACTTTTATACACTGTTTTTTGTTGAGTATTAAATTGATAATCTCTGCATTAGGTGAGATTTCCAACAATGCTGCAAGTGATAATAAAAGTCCTTAATGCAAGAATGATTTCCAAGGGTATTGTGGATTCTCTCTTTTACTGTCTTTTAAGATTTCTTTGTAAAAAAATTTAGTACCCTCTGCTTTAATAACTTATATAGATCCCCTCCTTAAAGAAATTGAAAGTAAACTACCTGGTATTTATATTCCTTTTTTGAGGGAGAAAATACATTACATCTCCTATGTCGATGACATCACCATATTTCTTCCCTCCATCAAATATTTACCATGCTTACAATTGATCTTGGACAAATATGCCTCACAATATAATCTACACATCAACCAACCAAAATCGGCCATTTGGAAAATCTGCAATGGCAAAAGCATTTCCTCAACTTACACCACCAAGCCTCAAAATTTTTTTGGCTTTCCCATTGCATTATCAGCCACTGCAATGAGAAAGCAAATACAGCAGTCCATTCTAGACAAAACCACGCAAATAGTAAAATCCCTTTTTTCAATCACCTTATCACTCCCTGGAAAAGCAACACTTCTAAATATGATCATCTTTCTCAGAATCAATTATTTTTTACCCATTATCAAACCAACTAACACCTTTCAATTGAGTATAAATTCAATGTATTAGAAGTTATTTTGGAAAGGGGAGATTGTTGTCATTAGCCTGATTAAAATGCAGATACCCAAGGAATTAGGTGTGGGTCTGCATTCTATAGCCATTTACTATACCCAGAAATCAATTGGATTACTCCACTCAATCTACCTTGAATTATCTGATGCCAGCATCAATTTTCCTTTTGAACCTACTGACACACCTCCACCATCTGCAAGTAAATGGATTAATGATCTATTTATGCACCCTAACAGCCTAGTTAACATCACAGAACAAACTCTACAAAACAAGAAATCTTATTGGGAGACATATAAGCTCATAAATTCAAACCAAACCATTTTGCTTTCTCAGCTAAGAATAAACAAGCAAATCATCAGGCATTCTAAGAACTGGCTCTTTGAACCCAAATATATTGACTTTGTACTCAAATTCAATCTCTCCTCTCTTCCCACCAACCATTTTTTTGGTTTGGAGAAGGGGATTCACAAAGATTAATCCAAGTGTCAATTATGCCAGACTGTTGTTGAAACGATCTAGCATTTCTTTTATTCCTGCTCCTTTCTAGCTCCACTTCGCATTTTCATTGTTAGTAGTGTGTCACCTGGAATAACAATGTTTTTTTCCATTAGCAAATCCATAGAAAATGACACCTCCATTATCAGACTTTCCATTTTCCCCATTTTGCAGTTTGGCTCACCAGATGCAAGCTAATATTTACCCAAACCAATCGCAACATCTGTCATGTTTTCACAGAATTAATCTCTAAAATTAAGGATAAATACCAACTTCTGGCTCCAGATCGTTTGTTCCAGGAAACCTGGACAAGAATTACTTTCAGACACAAAACACTCATTGCATAACACTAACTACATCCTTGTGTGAACATTAATAAACTATTCAATATTTAATTTATCATGAACTAATGTTTTCTAACTAACTACAATGTTATTTTATTTTTATTTTCAAGAATAAATTTCTCTTTTTAATAAAAAAACAACAACTTAACAGCAATTAGGCATAATCTATAATAAGAACAATCCTATAATCAAATGTGAATAACAATTTTTTTAAATATATGTAATGTGGTCTAAATATGTGTAATACAAATATTTTGTATTGAAATGTTTAGAATATATATATATATATCACATTAAAACCAGAACAAAAACATAAATGTGGTTGTTTTTATACTACATTTACACACATATATATATACAACCTTTATGTTTATGATTACATCTGTCTTTTTATTGCATATTTTTTTCTTAACAGAATGTTGTTTCATAACTTACAGCTGCATACTTAAAGACATTAGAAACATCTCATTTAAGGATACTCCATAAAAGTAAAAATACAGTAGCAATATTATAAGATCGTTCAATATATTCTTTATTGAATTGAATATTTGAATCAAATGAACAATAGATTTCCTAAAAATATAGTGAACTTGAACATGGTTTTCATAGGAACTACAGATTGTTCACATTATAAAGATCTTAAAGACATTTTGAAGAAGGGCAATGTTAATTGTTTTCCTTGGAAAAGTATAGTTAAGAATAAGATACATTGGAGAATTACAATTAAACATGATGGAAAAAATTTCTTGCGAAAAGAATTTAAAAGACAATATCAAATAAATAGACTATTACACTAGTAAGTTCTCTATGTGAATGTATTTGTAGTTCATAGATTGGTTTATATAGTTATTTCTAAATTCATTTCTAATATATTATTGTATCTTTTTACCATTTTTCCCCCCTCATAAGTTGGGATGGCCATACTTATTTAGAAGCCACTGCTATTGCTGATGTCTTAATAGAAATATTTTTTTTTATACATCTTTAATAGTTTTTATTATTAATAATAGAAAATATTTTTGTGATTTGACATAATTTAACATGTAAACAATTAATTTTATTTATTTTAACTAAAATATATATTTCATATTAAAAATATTTATTTACAGATGATTTGTTGATATAAATGTTAAAGCACTTAATTGTAAATAATTTTGTTGTTTATGCTTTGTGAAGTAGTAAATGAACAAAATTTTGTAAAGTTTATATTTAAAAAAAAATGTATTTTTTTAAGAAATAAATTTTGAATGATTAGCAGTTGATTAGATTGGACTTCATTTAGCACACTCATAGAAAAAAAATTATTTAAAAATAAAAGAATTGAAGGAAATAAATATCATTTAATAAAGGTTTCTTAGGCAATCAGGTTTATAACAAATGAATAATTTAAATATATATTGATTTTTTCCCCTTTTGTTTATGTAATTGATTTGTATACTTTTTTTAATAAAAGAAAATTTAATAGAAATGAAGGTCAGTTGTTATTAATCATTTGTAATAATATTGCTCAGTACTTTTTTTTAATGCAAAATTTCATGGTTTAATTATTTAATTTCTCATTCTTGGAATAACTACAAAGATTAGCCAAAGGGGGGGGGGCATGTGTGATATCTTTATTGATTTGATGTAATGTCGACATCTGCATCAAGGAATACTTTTACATGGTATGAAGTTATTTAGCATTTGGATAAGGTTTTAAAAAAAAATGGTCATTAATTCTTATGGTGAAAAGGAACTCAAGTTTTTTTTTTTTGAGATATCTGTGCAGGATAATAACTTTTCCTTCTTTCAAAAAGCTTTATTGAGACTCATTAATATTTAAACTGGGAAGATGTGAAATATCATTTGCAAATTTATTGAACCAATATTTAATAAAAGAGATATGAATTAAAGTATTATTATCTTGGAAGGTGGCAGTGCTATTTGCAATAATATTAGCATTATTGAATAGATTTGACCATTTAGAGCAGTGTTCTTCAACCCTTGGTCCTCAGAAGATTGGCAGGAAAGGTTGTAATAACAAAATAATAAGAATATACACTTTTAATTAATATAAACATTTATTTTTTCAGCTCATTTTTACCCAACTAAAAAAAAAGAAACAGAACAAAAACAAAATCTAATCAATCATACATAAATTAATTTATTTTTCTAGTTATCCCAGATGTTTATGGGGGGGGGGGGGGTAGAATTAAATTTTTTATTACTTTTCTAATAAAATTCAAATTAAAAAAAAAGTTTTTTATTATACAAACTCCATATATATATATAACTGCATTTTGTATATTTAACATTGTTGATTTGATCAGTTATAACAATTATGCTCATCTAAGGCTATGCAGTTTACATCTTTAAGAAAATTTATCTATAGACTTCTGCCGGTCTGCAAAACCTTATTCTTATTTTTGCCCATCCGCGAAACCTTATCCTTATTTTTACCCATCCACAGGTGGTTGAAGACCACTGATTTAGAGTATGGCTTTATTTAGTGTAATATTTGAATTGAGATAATAATATTTTTTGATACTACTTTTGTTAATTGTAAACTCTTCCAGAATTAGAGGAAGCTAAAGAATACTTCATTAGATCATGTGATATTCCTTAAAATACAATCATTGTACAGCACCATATTTTTTGAATAATATTTAATAAAAAAAACCAGTAGTCTTAGAATGAAGTTAAATCATAATTATGTATGAATCTTATGATGGATTGTTTTGGTAACAATGTGTTCAAATGAGCTATAATTTTGTGAAGGTTTTTGGTTTAAAATTTTACATAATATATTGATTCTTTTTATTAAACAGTGATTTTTGAATACAATTTTTTGTAGAATGTTTATTTTTTCATCTTTAGTGGATGAAGTTATCACTTTAAAATTTGCTTCTGAATCATTGAATAGTTTGGCACTTTTGGTCATCATCATTCCAGCTAATTGGATACCAATAATTGAATCCTTTTTAAACTCTAACAAGGTCTTTCATTTATGCAAGTCTAACTTTTTTTTTTCTCACATATGTATAAAATTCATATCATTTTTCTATCATAATTTTTACTATCCTATTAGCATTTCATCTGTAAAGAAAAAAAAATTATATATCCACTTCTGCGCTACATCATGTTAAAAATACAATTCTACCCCTCTCCCTCCATTCCCTTTTTTACTTTTATTTTTTGTAAAATAATAGGGGCTTGTAAACCCCCCCCCCCTTTTTTTTTTTTGCGTACTTCATGTTGTAAAACCGGTTCTTATTATTACTAATTTTTTTCTGAAATGGAGCAATTTCAAGAGAGTTTTTCTAATGAAATAAGAACTGATACTGCTGATACAGTATGTATTTTTAACTATTGCAAGTGAAAACCAAGACAGTTTTTTTGTTATGCTTCGTTTCCAACCATTTTAATTTTTGATTCATCAATTTATTAATAAGTTTTCTAAATATTGTAATGGACAGTGATATATAGAGATAAACCTGTGATTATGATGTATAGATGTGATTGTGCCTTTCATACCACTAACAACTATTAATAATGTACAGTAAGCATAGTAATGCTAATTAAATGATATACTTGTTTCCCCTTTCAGGGTTCAGTTATGATCATCGTCAAACTTTGGGTGCCACCTGATTAATAGCATTAGGAAATATTACTGCACTGTACTCTGCTTCTACACCGATATGATTTATTACAACTTTCTTTATATATTTTTAGTCATTAGGTTAATTCTATATATATCATTAATTCCCCTTTATTTATAATACCTAGACAAATTAAGGATCACATGAATTATTTCTGGATGAAATAGACCTTGAACATATTATTCTGATGTGACAAATTTTCAAAAAAAAATTAAAATCTCACATGATTTAAATGAATAACAATAAAAAATTAAAAAATATTTACAGATTATTAATAACATAATTTTACATGAATACAATGACCTATTTCTTTTCCAAGAAAATATGATACATTCTTCTAACATTTAAAAAATATAAAATAAGGTATTATTCTAATTAAGATTTTATTTCTCTTTAAGTAACTAACTCTTTTTCTATCTTTTAACTTTAATAATAATTAAGTGTTGGTGACCTACCAGCGTAGGTGCCTTCCAAGCAGCTGGCCTGGGTTCGCTTCTCGGTCAGTGCTTTGACATATAAAAAAATCAATAAAATAAACAATGTTATTTTTAGATTACCATTATTTCTTCATTATGCTTTAAAGTGAGGTTTTATAAGCATGCATAGAAAGACAAATACACAACCAGTAATAGCATTCAAATGTTTTTGAAAAATATACAAGGTTTATTTTTGATTAACTTTAAAATGTTAATTATATATTATAATGGGATGACCTATTTGATAGCCTTAGTTGAGGCACCAAATATAACGGAATGGCATTTAATCATCCCAGTTGATATACCAAATATAATAGAATCGATTATATTTAATGCTTAGAAATCATTAACTTAATGCCTCATAGTTAGGTTCGCCAAATATAACAAAATGGATTATATTTAAAATCTAAGTTGTATATATGGGGATGATTAAATTCCCTAGAAAGAGGATATGCATTTCACTACAATCGGACTTTGGGTTTTCAGGTAGAATGCTAGAAATGAATCAATGAAATATTAAGTCCATGATTATATCTATCTTTTTTATGCTAGCTCAATAATCTTTAAATAAGTTTTAATATAATTTAGACTAGTTCATCCATCTTTCATCCCTCTTTCAATCACCATTATGCCACGATATTCAAACTCATGGAGAATTTGCAATTAGCTCTCTTCAGGGAAAATCCAAAACAAGTTATTATTTATATGCCTTTATATAAGCATTAATTACAATTGATATTCATATGATATTTATAATACTAGCATATATATAATATAATTCCATAATGATTAGACAAAGAGATCAAGTTAATAAATCAATATTTAATAAATAATAAAAAATATAATATAATAGATAATAAAATATTAATAAACAAATACAGATGAATTTTATCATTTTAAAAATATTAATAAATAATATTTTTATTTAATACCCTATGATAAAACTCAATACTATAATAAATTTTCAAAAATTAAAGAAAATAGTTTAAATTAACAGATATATAAAAACAATATCTGGGTTCAAAAATTAATAATTTATGTAACTTATTAATTTATTTACCGTTCTTATTTATATGTTTCATAATTACCAATATATAAGTACTATTTGCAATTGTATAACTTATATATTATATGTATTTTTGATAAATAAAGTACATTAAACTTTTACAATATTACGTAGTAAATACAATATAATCCTGTTTAAGATATCTGTCAAATAATAACTATTCTTTATATCCCTCATCTAATTTGATGAATTATGTCAAGCTTTCAATTAATTATATTTAATAATAAATATAATTTTCCTATTAAGATATAATGATGCGATACCAAATTTGAAATAAAGATAATAATAATAATAAACATATTAAAATAATATAAGCATTATTATAATATATATAAATAAATAATAAAGAAAACTTATTTATAATAGAGTTGAGAGTAGATATTGAAGTCTATAGTTCATCATCCTAATGAAGATCTTTTATGAAGTATATTATTAATCCATTGGTATAATGATGATTTTATTTATCCTTAAACGATAATCTGTTAATAATATCCAATGATTTGATTAATGTGAAATAAAATAAATATTCTTCGAATGTAGATGTTCTTAATCTTCATTTTTCTATTATCATTAGACGTTCTATATATCCAATATTTCAAAATATTTTAAAATAGCATGCAAGGTTGGTTTCGAAACCTTTACAATACAAAGCTGTTTTACTCAAAACACATTGTTTTATCCTATATATATATAATTCTCTTAAATTTATATATATCCGAAGAATCACGGAAGTATTAAAACAACGTAGTTTCCAAAAAACTTAAACAGACGTTCTTTTCTTTTATATTGCTATTCCTTTAAGACTTAATAGAAAATTAAAATATTTTCCTTGCAGACTTTTAATCCACAGATTATTTTAATTTGGAAAAGTTAATATTTAAATTCCAATCGTTGAACAGTAGTATTGATAAAAGAAAAAGTTATTTAAAGAGAAATGATTTTCTTTTCTTCTCTTTAACAACAAAAGAACAAATCAATCTGCTCGTGTGTTATTACAAGTTCATGCTTAACTCAACTATCAATTGTTCCGTTGACATTAAGATTTAATAATAAAATAAAAAAATATATAAATATTTATTCTTAACTTCAAATCTGGCATTTTACTCAAAAGCTTAAGGTATGTATTATTTAAAACTCAAATGTATATATAAATAATATATATATGTATACATAATAAAATAGTCAAATAAAAAAATTATATTTATAAATAATTTCCTAAGAGATAAAACATGTTAGACCAATAATAACAACTGTAAGTTACTATTATAATATATATCACAGCATATAATATGATGATATAAAACCCTGATATCTTTTAACAAATAACCCATGCCTTTAATGCATCAAGGATATAACTTCACTTATTAATGACCTTTAGAAATAATCCATTTACTCAATCATCTTTAAATTCACAGACATCGCTTATACCTCCAACATAAAATTAGCCTACCAAGTACACCTTCACCATAAATCTGAGAAAACATATACATAACTATACAGCTCTTCATTAAACTAAACATTATTCTAAGAGGTGAACAGTTTTTGTCCTAACCCTTATAACACAATACTTGTAAAATTAATAATTCATAGAAGTGATCAACTTTTGGATCTTATCTCAGATAAACAGTATTGTTATTTCTTATTTATTTCTGTTTTTAATAATATTTTGAACATTGAATATATATTTAACTATAACAAGAGTTCACAAAATACTACTTATTTAATAAAGTTCAAGCACATGTAAGTCTATATTGCAAATGTTCATTAACACAATCTCAATTTCCAATACAAGGCAATACTTGATCATATATATAATTTTGGAAATTTAAATTATTATAATTGCTGTTATTTATTTTTATCTAATTCTTATACTGTCTTTTATTCTAGTTTGTAAACATTTTACTATTCTGGAACATTTCCATACATGTGCACACACACTTTATTATATAATAAGTTTTTTTGCTAACCTAGCTAACTTTTAGAAAGATATTATAATCTAATTATTATTATAACATCATTTATTTAAACTAATATGAAACATTTTTATTTTTTTTAACCATTTAGATTTGAAAAGTGACAACCTTAAAAATAAGTATATACATTTTAATCAATACTAATTTTTGAAAGGAATTTTAAATAAGGAGTGAAAATTTGCTTTTATACTCTCTTTAAAAAAACTCAAGATGAATCGAACCATGAGGCAATTAATGCCATTTGAATTTTAAATCAATTTTAAAAAAAAACATTCATTTCCTCTTGCATATTTCAATTAATTTACAATATTTATATATTATTAAATATAATATACATAGGATCCATTCAGAACATCAATACAAACTATAAGTACAATCAGAGATCAGAGCAAAATATTTTTAAAAATTCTTAAATAATAGTATAAATAATAACATTAAAAACAAGATTAAAGTAATTAATGCCTATCTGAATAGCAATCTAACAGTGTCTTTACTAAAATTATTGGAATAGATTCTTGTGAAGCTTCAATAATTCATGCTTTGGGTTTTTCTCAGAGACATGTACATTTTGGAGAAAAGGCTAAAATGTCCAATTGTAATTGTTGTTTCTGGAGATTTTAACTTTTTTTTTCTCTCCTTATAATTTTGTTTATTAAAATTTTATGGTATAAATGCTTGTTAGTTTATCATAATATATTTTTAGTTGCATTGGAAATTGAGATTTCTAGTAGAGTTCAAGTTGTAATTATAGATTCTATACGTGGATTTTAAGCAGTTGGTCCATTTTTTTTTCTAACCACTTAAGATCATGTTAGCTTTTATAGTATCTAACATCTTGAAGAGAATTTTTAAAGAAACACATGTTTTTATGTTTTGTGATCTCACCTATTTTTTTTTAAAATCTGTGATCCCATAATTTTACTAAATTAACATTTTTCTCTATAATTACTTTCTTAACTACCTATTAATTAAAATAACAATAACAAAACATTATCTTTCACATCTTCTTTCATCTTTTTTTGTCATATTTATTTTAAAACTAAAATGTGGTGTGTTAGATGTGTAAGTTCATAGAAGTTATATATTGCAAACGAGATTTTAAACATTTTTTTTTTTTAAAAAATTATGAGTTCAATAGCTGGAGACTTGTCAGTTATTATTTTTTCTTAATTCAGGTTGTTTTGGTGATCCATTGGTGCATTGCAATCGATGTTTTCTCCATACTGGATATATGATTTTTTTATTTAATTAAAATAAATAAATAAATAGTCATATTTATTCAGATCAGATCTGAACAGTCTTTTGTGAGTCAAGAGCTAATTATTTTGTCCAAATATTGCATTTATTAGTGTAATAATAGTAATTTTATTTTATGATCTATAATGTATTTATTATTAAATAAAAACAAAAAACTCACTATTAAATATAAATTTAAAGGGAGGATGTCTAAAATTCATTAAATTGTTAAAGAAGACTTTTATTGCATTCCATACTCTAATGTTGAATATCTTGATATATAATTGCTAATATCTAATCTTGCACAGAATTTTAAATGGTTATCTATGAATCAGAAAGATCTTATTATGTTTATCGTCAAAAATACAGACTCATTTAGGTAGATAAAACCTAAAAACCAAGTTAAATTAAATGCAACATCTTTTTAGTTCTGAAACTTTTTTCATCCATTAGAATCTGAACTAAACACTTTTAAATGTGTCATTTTGAAATTCATTTTTCACTAAAGTTTAAGAAAATGTATTATATATGTTTTAATAATCTCTTCCACATCAACACTGCCAAACAGATAAAAAACATGAATGTAAAATAGTCAGTTTTAGTGTAGAAAACTTCTGAAAATATCTCTCATGTTCAGACTAAAGAGACATTATTCTTTCATGATATTTGCCTCTTTGAATGTAATTATAGTTTTTGACAAGTCATCATAAATATTCCTGAAAATTCTCAATTCATTCTTCACTAACTAAAATATATAAACCTTAATGTGTTTTCTAAAATATAGTCATATCCAATCATTTTAACTATTTTTTCCCCATGTAATTGTAAATTTAATTATTTAAGATAGTTATTTATTTCTACAACAAAGGTTAAATGCATCAACAAAATATCACTAAGTTCAGCATATGTTTCATCTTGACTAAAAAATTTTTTTATCTCTTATAGTAAATCTCTAAATCTTTGTAAAATATATCTCAATTTAACTAATAAATATCTGCATGACATAACAATTCCTTCTTTATATATATATCTTCATCACTTTTTTACCAAAATGATCCAGAAATAATATATATTTAATCTTTTCTTTTAAAGCTTATTTATTTATCACAGAGTCATAAATATTCATTTTTTTTCTGATATTTTGATCATCTCACTTGATCTTTTCAAAGGATTACAATATATATAGTTTATGAAAGACAAATTTTTAAAATATTCTCAATACTTTAATAGATTATATTAAAAATTTTAATATGGTTTATTAATTATTGAGAGTGTGTTTGAAAACTTGTTTTTCACTTATATATATAATAAATAAATTACAATATAAAACTGCTATCATTTATATTTCAACCAGAGAGAGTAGAGCATCATTTTACTGTATTTTTTGTCTTTCTGATGAAAATCAAAATTTGATTGAAATTTATAAGATAGCAGTTTTACATACAATAATTTTGTCTGTATTTTATTTTGTTGTTGTTAGTTTTTTATATATTTTTTCTATATATTACGGCAATATTTATATATGCTTTATGTCTGCAATTTAAAAATTTGAAGAAATTTAAATTTTAAAAGTAAAGGTTTTCAACAATTTTAATAAATAAAAAATATATAAGTATATGCACAAGTAAATGTATATGGTATTATTAATTATAAGTTCATTTTAAAAATATGTTAAAATAAAATGTTTTTTTATTAACAATTATAAAGTGGAAATGATATCTTAGAAAATGTAATTAAAATTCTTATAAACAGATCGATTAATTAAGGAGATAAATATTTTATGTAATTTAATCTGATAATCTCTTTCAAAGATAACATTTTGTAAATGTTGTGATTGCACAAAATGATGTTTAAGAATTATCTACCACCAATAGATCATTGGAATGAAATAATTACAGTTGGGTCCGATTTTTTTTAATAAGCCAACTCCAGAAACTAAAGTAATGGTTGTAAATCATTGTGATTATTATTGCTGAATTGTTTTGGCAGAATTTTATGCTGCTGATTAGTCTTTGATTATGATTTCATTATGCTTATTGTTGAAATATCATGCATGAGTAGAGATGCCACCATCTGTTTCCTGCAACAGAGTGCAGGCCAAAAGTCCATAAAGAAGTATGGAAAGGAGTTATCAACTAATGTAGAAACATTTTAAGAAGTGTTGTGTTCACTATATGACTAAACTTCAAGTGTCTATTGCTTTGATGAGAAACTAGCCATCAGTCAATCAATAAACTACTATCCACTGCTGCCTGATTAAAACCTACCACCACCATAGCTATGGCTGAACAAACAAGGTCGACTAAAAGTGTACCAATATCTAAAGTCTGAGCTTGAACTTTTAATGATGAAAGGGAATGGGTATGAACCTTAAAAATATTTTAGTATAAATGTGTATTACTAACATTAAATATTTATCTCCATTATCCCAAAAGTATTTTATAAATTATTGTTATTATAGATTTTGTAAATCTGTTTATAAACTAGTACAACAGGGGGTTGCTATTTTGTCTTATTTAATCATGCCACAATTCAATTGGCATAATTCTAAGAGAAGAATAAATTTTTCTGTAAAGCAGTTAGTCTTTTTTATCACAATCTTGGGCCATGCTTATAAAAACTTAATATTTTAAACCAGCCATTTCCACTACCTATAAATATAAAACATTGTCAAAATGATAATTTAATCATAGTTTGATGAAACCTGAATAGGATACAAAACAGGTTGCATAGACAGAATAAATTAAGAGTGTCTTTTTATTATCTTTTAATAGTTTACAGTTTTAAGCAAACTACTCTCCAGGCTTGGGAAAGATAATTGGGTGTATTGATGTAAGTGAACTGCTGTAACTTTATTTCGAGCTGTTTTGTTACATATGAGATTTATTTGTATGTATTTTATTCATAAATGATTGTAATACCATTGCAATTGGCAGTCATTGCATTCATTATTTTACTTAGAGCAGTAGTATGTGGTAAACGGACATTTCTACCTTATATCATCTGCTTTGTTTTTGCACATGTCTTGGATGATACTGTTTGCAACTGCCTGTCCATCTTACATTTGGTACCTCTACAGTAGTATGTGATAGATGCAAATTCTTATCATATAGCATGTTCCTAGGTGACATGTATTTGTATATTCATAAATAATGTAACACAGTGTAACAAAATATTTTGTTACGCTCTTAAATTTTACGAGATTGCAATGTACGGTGGCTGTTCGGGGGCGCCAACAAGTACTTCTGCCTAGACCATATTATAAATTTTCTATAATAATGGTTAATTTATTTATAAATGGCAATCACCAATTGCAAACCTTAAAATAATTTTCTTTAACAAACCAAAAGATTACAAAATGAAATATAAGAATTAATTATAATAAATAAAAAAAAACAAATCGACACTTAAATATTGTTGAAAGATTTATTACACCTTTATTCTATTTGTTGTCTATTCCCTTCCCTCACATTTGTCGAATCAACCCCTCCCGATCCTTTTTCTTTTCTGATCAAGAATTAACAGGAATCGTTCTCGAAGGATCATGCGCCGTCACTTTTTTTTATTATACAATATTTTCATAAAAAAAATGGTATATGACTATGAGTGAACTCTAGGGCGATTTACTATAAGAGTATTTTTGGTTAAAAACAAACCCACTCAAACCTCCTCCTTCTAATGTTAAATCTTATCATCGTAAATTTTACCTGCCCTTAGATCGAGTATACAATTTTGCTTATTCATCTCTTTGCATTATAAGAACAACAATCACAGAAACTAAAGGTAATTTTAATTAATAAAACGTAACACAAAAATAATAATATAATGTGGATTAATTTGAATTAGTAAATATATCTACTTAAAGACTACATATCCCCCCTTTTTCCATTGTTGAAACTTTGAGGTATTTGAAGTGAAGGCTTTTTTTTTATTCTATTACGCAAATGTCTCTTGAAATTATAATAATAATAAAAAGTCAATTTACCCTGATCGATCAGGGTAGGTCCTGTATGAATGGAATATTTTATTCTATATTTGTCGTGGTTGGTCCGTGATCTTCCACTCCATTCTCTTCGGCTAGCTATCTATATCCGGCATTTACAAGGCAGCTCCAGGTGGCAATAGGAAGAGGTTCCCAAAGGGAAAATTCTGTTAGCTTTAACCACTCAACATTTTCTCCTTGCTCATTGAAACTTATAGCTTAGGTATTCACCTTGGCAGAAATCCAATTAATTAGAACAAAAGGAAAGTCCGTAATTTATAGTTTTTTTTTCTAAAGTCTCAATTCACACCTTTAATATTCTCTTCTTTTATTTCATATTTTATTTTAAAATCCCAAAGAAACATTCCAATTGATCAGCACAACAGATAGCATAAAAATACCTTCACTATCAAAATCCCAACAATAGAACTAATTGCTTTCTTTTCCTTCCTATTTTTAAGAATTTTTAAAAAAAAAAATTAAACAAAAGACAAACTTTTATCAAAAATCTTGATCTAATTTATTTTAACTTCTTAAAACTACATTTTAAAATTAAATGTTAATTTATTTTTTTTAATTTATGTATTATAAAACGATATTTATATTTTCATAAAATATATATGTGCGTATATATATGAGCTGATAGAAAAGTACTTGTTTATTTATTTCTAATAAAATAAGTTTATTACAATGTATATATTTTATTTTTACAAAATATGTGCGTATATATATGTATGATTATGAGCTGGCAGAAAAATACCAGCTCATTGCACCCTTTTCCTAAAACAAAAAAAACTTAAAAAAAAAAACTTTAATCACGCTGTGGGAATTTCTTTTTCCTCATTTTCTTTAAAAGGTTTTAGGCTTCTTGCATTATAAGTGCACTTTTTATTTCTTTTACCTTATATTATAAATGCATTAGGTCCGCATTTTTGAATGATCCTGTATGGGCCTTCGAATAGAGGGAAAAACTTTTTATATTGTTTAGCACTTAATTTGCTAACTGGCTGAGTTTTAACATAAACCCAGTCGCCTACCGTAAATTGTATTGGGCAAGCATTCCCCTTCTTTATTCTCTGTTCAGCTTTCTTCTTTAATCTGTCTCTAGCAAAGCTCCGATCTTCCATTACATTTATCATTTCAGTCACAGTAGGAATGGGACACTTGAGGAGAGTAGGCTCAACTCGACCATAGTGCAAGCGTTCTGGAGTTAACCCTGTAGATTCGTGGTATGTATAATTAATTATTTTAACCATTTGTGGCAATACTTTAAACCACTGTTGATGGTTACCTTTCAAATGTACGTGAAATAAGTTCCCCAATTCTTTCATAACCTGTTCACAAGGGTTAGATTGAGGATTACGGATAGAGGTGAGAACATGATGTATCTGTTCTTGCTGAAGCCAATTCTTCCATTCCCTCGATCACTCAAAATCATCTGAGGTTTGCCAACTTGAACAAATTGTTTTTCTTTTAGCACAGTTGTGGACGACCCGGCATCAGCCTTTCGTAGGGGATAGGCCTGTACTAATTTCGAGAAAATGTCAAAGGCCACCAATATATATATTTATGTCTACAAAATGATGGTAGTGGACCATAAAAATCTATGGCTAGAAGCTCATTCGGGTTCTTAGCTATTATTGGTGCCGGCTTCCCAGCATAATTTTTATTAGCTGGTTTACTTTGCCGATACTCATGACACCTCTGTAACATAGTAACCACTGACCTATACAAACTTGGCCAATAATACCATCTCTGTATAAGTTTACTTGTTTTAAGAGATCCATAATGTCCATATATACCATGCCCATACTTTATTAGCCTTTCCCTTAGATTTTGCGGTATAAATACTCTCCAACAATCTACTCCCTTTCTAACCTGAAACATCAACAACCCATTTATTATTTTATACCGATATAATTTTTTTTTTTTGCGTGCAATTTTTTTGTTGTCTGTCATTTGCTTCTTTACAACCTTGTATCAACTTCCTGCACGTAGTGTCCGAGTTTTGTAAAAAATGGAGTCTTTTCAAATCTTTCTCTATCGATACCACAGGATCTGCTTTAAGAGATATTAATCGAGCTCCCTCCAGTGTTAAATTTTGACTGTGATTCATAAGCGGAATTCTGCTTAATATTTATCCAGTACTATATTTTCTTTCCTGGAGCAATGAATTACCCTGTAATTAAACTTCTGTAAGTATAATGCCCATCTTATAAGCCTATCATTAGTTAAGTAACACCTATTTATCTCAAGCTTTTATGATCGGTGATAATAATAACCTCAGCCCCTAAAAGTAAATGCTTAAGTTTATTTAATGCCCAAACAATTGCCAATGCCTCCCTTTCCGTAGTGGTATAATTTCTTTCCGCTGGATTTAATGTCCTACTTAAAAAATACAAAACCTGAGGTATCTTCTTTTCATTCTCTTGAAACAGTACCGCTCCCAATCCTACACTACTACTATCAGCTTGTATCCTAAAAGGTTTGGTAAAATCTGGATAGGCGAGTGTTACAGTATCTACAAAATTTTCTTTGATCTGTTTAAACGCTTGCTCTTGTTTTTCCGTCCATTCCCACTTGCTTTCTTTTCTCAGTAAATGCACAAGTGCTTCCGTATCTGTAGAAAAATCCTTGTAGAACCTTTGATAGAAATTGCATATACCAAAGAACGATCTAATCTGTTTTCTATTCTTTGGTTGGGGGAATTTAACGATCGCTTCTATCTTGTCAGGATGGGGTTTCACCCCTTTAGCGCATATGAGATGACTGAGAAATATAATTTCTTCCTGAAATATATTACTTTTCTTCAGATTTATTGTAATATTCTTTTAGTGACATTCACGAAAGAACACAACTAAATTTTCTAAATGTTTCTGAGGGGATCGTGATGCAATCACAACATCGTCCATATAATAGAATATAAATTCTTTTACCCTCGGAGAAAGTACCTGGTCTAAACATCGTAATAGCCCTGATCCACTGTTAATTAGTCCAAACGGAACTCGTTGAAACATGTATGTAAAGCCTTCATAACGGAATGCCATGTATTTTTGATCCTCAGCATGAAGCGCCATCTGCCAGTAACTTGATGTCAAATCAAATGACGAAAAATATTTTTTTCCCTTAAATTCCAACAGCAAATCTGTAATTCGAGGCGGCACATCTCGATCAGGTATAGTAATAGTGTTTAACTGACGAGCATCTAAGCATACTCTCATAGAGCCGTCTTTTTTTTTTTACAATTACTAAAGGGTTTATATACGGTGACTTGTTTTTTTATAATACCCCATTGTTCCATTTGATGTATTTGTTTATCAACTTCCTCTTTATATTTGTCAGGGACTGGTACGACCTACCCTGAAAATGAGTTTCTTCTTTCACCTTTATCCGATGAACATATCCCTTTATAATTCCAGGTTTAATGGCGAATACTTGTTCATTTTTCAAAAGTGCCTCTTTAAGTTGACTTTTCCAGCCCTTATTATTATTACCTAACTCAGTTATTTTACATTCTATTCCTTGATATATGTCACTAGTTACCATGTAAGCTACCTTGTTATCACTCTGTCTGCTATATCCACTAAATGGCACTTTTTAGTTTCCTATCATTATATTCTTTTTGCTGTAATTAATTTTCATCCCGGTTCAGTGCATAAAATCTGACCCCAATATAAGATCTTCTACCAACCCTGACATTGATAATAATGTATGTTGTATTTTTTTTCTTCCCACTTGTACTTCCCCGTATATTTGTATAGGGTCTAACTTAACTCTTTTGCCATTAGCCATAGTTATTTCAGACTTTCTTAATGGTAACAACTGTATTTCCCTCTTCTGATCTCTGATTTGATCTAATATTTTATTTGAGATTATCGAGACTTGACTCCCCGTGTCTAGTAGGGCCTGTATCTCTATTCCCTGTATTTTTATCGTTATCATAGGGCAAGTTTGTTCCGCCATCGTTTGTATTTTCTCTTCTTCCTCAATTACTACATTTAACAGCTTAGGAAGTTGTTCTTGTTTCTCTTCTTCCTGTACATTTTCTTCCTCTCTAAGAACTTCCAATATGTCTTCCACACCTTCGCATTTACAGACAGCTAATCTCTCTCGTATATTTTGTGGCAAATTTTTTTTATAATACTTATAATTTGCCATTCAGCAATAGGATATTCTATCATCCTTCTCAATTTTATCATTTGCTTTAAAAAAAACTGTCTATATCCTATCCCTTCTTTTTTATACCTTTCTAATTCTACCACTCTTCGTAACTTTTCTTGTCTCTTTACGTTCCAAAATGTATGTATTAATTTATTTTTGTACTGTTTGAAATCATCTGGTCTTTTCTGTATCGTTCTCCACCAATCTCTCGCCATGCCTGCCAAATAATTACTTGCTATAATTATTTTTTCTTCTTCCCTTGCCTCGTACATACAAAAACACTCTTCTAAACTTTCCAAGTGTTCAAATAGAGTCTCCTCTTTGTCTCCTTTGAACATTTTTATCTTAATTCTATCCTGCATTTTATCTACAATATTTTAAATTTACTTCCGACACTCAAAACCCTCCCCTACTGGGACACTAACTCCTCGCTCTAACCACCCGAACCTGCCTTACCCCACTTTTACCCTAATCTCAAGCCATTTATTTAGTTAATGAGCCCTACATGTTGAGACACCATTTTCTTAAATTTTACCCACTCCTACCCTCTGTAACAAAACATTTTGTTACGCTCTTAAATTTTACGAGATTGCAATGTACGGTGGCCATTCGGGGGCGCCACCAAGCATTTCTGCCTAGACCATATTATAAATTTTCTATAATAACGGTTAATTTATTTACGAATGGCAATCACCAATTGCAAACCTTAAAATAATTTTCTTTAACGAACCAAAAGATTACAAAATGAAATATAAGAATTAATTATAATAAATAAAAAAAAAAACAGATCGACGCTTAAATATTGTTGAAAGATTTATTACACCTTTATTCTATTTGTTGTCTATTCCCTTCCCTCACATTTGTCGAATCAACCCCTCCCGATCCTTTTTCTTTTCTGATCAAGAATTAACATGAATCGTTCTCGAAGGATCATGCGCAGTCACTTTTTTTATTATACAATATTTTCATAAAAAAATGGTATATAACTATGAGTGAACTCTAGGGCGACTTACTATAAGAGTGTTTTTGGTTAAAAACAAACCCACTCAAACCTCCTCCTTCTAATGTTAAATCTTATCATCGTAAATTTTACCTGCCCTTAGATCGAGTATACAATTTTGCTTATTCATCTCTTTGCATTATAAGAACAACAATCACAGAAACTAAAGGTAAGTTTAATTAATAAAACATAACACAAAAATAATAATATAATGTGGATTAATTTGAATTAGTAAATATATCTACTTAAAGACTACATATTCCCCCTTTTTTCATTGTTGAAACTTTGAGATATTTGAAGTGAAGGCTTTTTTTTATTCTATTACACAAATGTCTCTTGAAATTATAATAATAAAAAAAAGTCAATTTACCCTGATCGATCAGTGTAGGTCCTGTATGAATGGAATATTTCACTCTATATTCATCGTGGTTGGTCCATGATCTTCTTCCAGTCCGTTCTCCTCAGCTAGCTCTCTATATCCAGCATTTACAAGGCAGCTCCAAGTGGCAATAGGAAGAGGTTCCCAAAAGGGAAACTTCTGTTAGCTTTAGCCACTCAACATTTTCTCCTTGCACATTGAAACTTATAGCTTAGGTATTCACCTCGGCAGAAATCCAATTAAATTAGAACAAAAGGAAAGTCCGTAATTTATAGTTTTTTTTTCTTAAGTCTCAATTCACACCTTTAATATTCTCTTCTTTTATTTCATATTTTATTTTAAAATCCCAAAGAAACATTCCAATTGATCAGTGCAACAGATAGCATAAAAATACCTTCACTATCAAAGTCTCAACAATAGAACTAATTGCTTTCTTTTCCTTCCTATTTTTAAGAATTTTTTTTAAAAAAAAACTAAACAAAAGACAAACTTTTATCAAAAATCTTGATCTAATTTATTTTAATTTCTTAAAACTCCATTTTAAAATTAAGTGTTAATTTATTTTTTAAATTTATGTATTATAAAACGATATTTATATTGTAACAAAATGTATATGTGCGTATATATATGAGCTGATAGAAAGGTACGTGTTTATTTATTTCTAATAAAATACGTTTATTACAATGTATATATTTTATTTTTACAAAATATGTGTGTGTATATATGTATGATTATAAGCTGGCAGAAAAATACCAGCTCAACAGATATTGTTTTCCTGCCTCTTATCTTTCCTTATGTAGTATTGTTACATACCTGCATTACAGCTTCACAGTATTTATGGTAGTCAAGTTCTTTAAAAAGTTTATGAAATGATTCATAATAGTTAATGAATACAGCATATCTTTAAACTATAGGTTTATTAAATATTAAGACTGTAATAATTAGCAGTTGTGATTGTTAGTGTATGGAGTGAGTTTATATATGTTCAGAAACAATTAAAAATGTATTATACCGCATATTATCTGTGCATAAAATTAATAATAGAATCCATAAATAGCTATTTTAAAAAAATTTGACAGGACAATGAAATTAACATGTAAGTTAAATCCCAGGTGAAAAAGAAGTAACAACCTACTGTTTCTCATGGATTGTGGCCTGTTATCTTATCGCGTGTTGTAAAAATGTATATAATTGAATAAATTGTAGTGTCTCATTATCTTTAGCATTTGTCATTATTTTGCAATCAATAAATTAATTTGAGTATGATAGAATTTCATGTATCTAGCTGGTCTTAGCAGGTTATAAAAGGAAAAAGTTGTTTATCCTGTGATATCAGATTGTGAAGATCCCATGCAAATCACCTAAGGGCAATTTGCATGGGAGCTGTACATTTTGATAAAGATTAAATAAATTAATCAAAATGATAGGAAGAAAGAAGGTTATATTAAGGATTCAATACTAAATAAACACATTTTTTTAAAAAAGATGGAATATGTGTATTTTTATATGTACATTCAATTTCTTCTAATTGAAATTTAAACATTTTTTTTTGAAGACCTTTTCTGCAATTGGTGTTTTCAGTTTTTATATACTACTCCATATTATCTTGCTTATTTATAATTTTACAACAGAGATCTTCTGTTGAGTAATACAGAGTTATGAAAAAAAATCTAGAAAGTCATAGACTTCTGCCGATAAATAAGAAAAAGTACTTTTCCTGTCATTCTGTGTCCATTAATTATCATCAAATCAATACAACCACTTTACAAATTGGAATTTCTTTTCTCTTTATACTTTTTAAAGCACAATAAACATCTTCATTTTTTTTTTAGAAGTGATATTGTTAATTCTTCAGTCATACTTATCTTTTTAAAAACCATTGTTATAAAAATACAAAACTGAGAAATATCAATTATGTTGGTGGTATATTTGTTGAACTGCAAGGAAAAGCACTTCAATTACTGATATTTTTAGTCAGTTGTGAAAGTTGAACATCTTTGTTTGCAGTGTAATTTGATTTTTAGACTTGAATGAATCATTCACTTTCAGAAGTGCTATTTTTATCATTTGCCATCTGTGATATATTTTTCAACTTCTGCTAACAAATGACTAACATGATAAGATATGGTGCTTACTGTTTGAAATTTAGTTATGAGTTTATTAAAATGTGATTGTTGGCTGATTAATTGGACTTAAATTTTTGTAACGTTTGTTTGCATAATTCACTTCTTAATGGATAATTTTCATGCATGCTATTGCATTATACTTATTTTTTAAAAATTACAGTAAAATACTATTTTTTAAATGCTTAAATCAGTCATGATAACTATTAGCTTATCCCTAAATAGAACAGGAAATTGACATTTTGTTGCACTCTCTTCAATTAATTTTTTTCAGTCATGTCTACACATAACCTTATTGGAAAATAAATACTGCCCATTAGGAATTAATTTTCAAAATTAAATAGCACAATAATTATAAGACTTAAAAATTTCAAACCAAAATTTATTTAAAAAAAGATAAAAGTAAGTAGTCACAGACATTAATTAATTATTTTTCTGCTAAGGCTGTTTGAATTAACAATTTTGATAATTTGAATTTGATAAAAATATATTTTTTAATATTTTTTAGAAAATTATAATACTTTCTCTTAATTCAAGATGTCACACCAAAATTTTTTGGTGGTTGACTATGATTAATATTTTTCCTAGTCCTGGTTTAAATGAATGAGAAAAAAAGTCAAGATATTAATTTTTATTTACATTTATAATATTTTATTGATATCTAGATGAACTTTAAAAACCAAAACTTAAAATAATTGAAACAAAATTTAAGAATTTTATTTATATTACGAGAGAAAAAAACAATTTCAGCAATCATACATTCAAAAAAATATATACAAAAGTAGTTTCCGCAACAAAAGTTCTAAAATGAACTATTTCAAGAAATTCAAGAACCGTAAATAAATGTGTAAAAACATAGTCACTCAAAAATTAAAACTTTCAGCAAAATAATAAAATTATTGAACTTGCTAGTGATTTTTAATATTGATCATTGATATGCTTGAACAAGTAGATATTTTCAAAATATTTTTTTTCAATAATATTTTATCATCAACAAAAAATAGTCTTTATGTATAAAGATATTTTTCAAATAAAGCTATAGAAAATATTAAAACTTATCTGATAAAAATATTTGCCATCAGAGAGTATATTAATAATTTAGACACAGTAAGAATAGGTAATTCTTTAGATGACAAAAAAAGATATATATAGAATATTAAGTGTGGATATTTGGGTATGGAGATCGGAGGAGATTTTTATAAGGAAATATAATTTTAGCACATATTTTTTCAGTATTCTTTTATCTGTTTTTTCATTCATAGTCAAACTAGTTTTTTTTTTTTTTGTATTGGTTAGTCTTTATACTGTTTTTAGGAAAACATGGTATTCATTGGCCAAAAAGAGGCAGTAGTTGAATGAATAATTAATTTTAAGTATTGAAATAATAACTTGCTTTTGTTTTAAATATTAGATTTTAGAATTTTAATCATTCAAAAACTTAGTCACCATATAAATAAGTCTATTTTTTCTAATATTTTTGATTACATCATTTGCTTTTTTTTGTTTTTTTGTTGAGATTATTCATTTGTTTATAAATTTTATGCAGGCAAGAAAGATTAAATTATATTATTGATAACGAGCACTTGGTTAATGAAAGATAATGCGGTTAATTTTAAAATAGATCTTCTTATCTTTATACTTGATTTCTCACATTTATTAAATAATTTATAGAGAAATATAATTTTAGCACATACACGTTATCAATACTCTTTTATATGTATTCACTTTCACAACCAAATTAGTTTCTGCTTAATTGTGCAAAAAAATTTTAACCTTTTTTTTCTTAATTAAACGTAATTGGAATTTAATAACTGCAAATTGTTTTTGTTTTTAAAAAAATACAGAATTTATTTTAAATGTTTTTTTTTTTTTAAAAAAAAGGCCTTTTTGGTAAAATTATGATAATAACAATTTAATGTTTTAAATATTAACATGTAATTATAATAATTAGAAGAGAGAAATTTTTTTAAAAAAATAATAAAGATAGTATTTTTAGAACCATAAAAGTAATAAACAGAACATATAATATTATAAAAAATATATTCCAAATAACTTTTTTAAATGATTTTCTGCCTTTCTTTTAAGTCAGTATAAATGACTATTATGTTTAATATTATCTGGCATGATTTTTTTTTATTTTTAATTTATAAACAATATATAATATTTTCATTTTTATATATATTGTATTATCAGTCTTTTAGAATTCTTATGAACTCCTTCAAAATCATTTCATATATTTTTGCAGTACTTTATTGCATTTTTTGGTTTGCTTTTTTTTTTTTTTTTTCATAAAATCACCTCTACCTCTCTTTTATAACTCTTACTTTTGTTTTACTTGGTCTCCTTCAATGTCTTACAGTCTTCTTTTTTTAAATATTCGCCCAATCAGTTCAATTTTTGTGTGATTGACTCATTTTACCTCATTATTTTTCTTTTGGATTTTTTTTTTTTTTTTTAAATTTTTATTCATGTTTAATATGTCCATAATAGTGCTTCACAAAATTTCATAAAATCTAATTTTGTGTAGTTGATTTGGACATAGCAGTCCTATCTTTATTGTTCTGTTTTTTTGTAATGAAGGGGATTTAATTTTTTTCATTCTTATTTATTCAGCACATAAATATTCTTAATTTGATTTCTTTTTTTTTTAGCTTTAAAATTCTTTTTTTTTTTATGTTATTTTTTTTTTCCACTTATTTTTTTTTAATAATTAATAAATGATTACTACTATTCCCTTTTTTTCAAACCCTTTCTCTAAAAACTCAGAAGTATCATGCACAAACCAATATTTAATGCCTTTATTTAATTTTCCTCACTGCTCTTAAAGGGTCTCTCATTGATTTTGTTAAACACATAGTTAAAATGTATATTACAAATCATTTGCATATTTCCTCAACTATTTGAAGTAAAAATATAGTAATTGAAATTTTTAAAAAAATATTTGATCTTGTGCACGAGTGGAACAAGTTACTGTAAAAAATGAGAGTTTCATGAATCTATAAATAAGAAAAAACATATTTGATTTTTAATAGAAAAAAAAAATTCTAATCTACTTGAGAATAATTAGCAATCGTTTATGTCTTTATTGAAATATTGGGTACTTTGGTATTAAAGCTGTGACACAGAGCATGTATTGGACCTATTGCACCTGTTCACATTCGTATCAATCTGCTGATAACTTTGTAACCTTGTGATCTGACCAAAATAACATGTACACAGATTTTGTACATGACTTTTTTTGGCAAAAAAAAAAACCTGTACACGGATCTTGTACACAATATTTTGGAAAGATTTACAAAGTTATCGGAAGGTTGATACAAATGTCAACAGGCACAGTAGGTCTAATACATGCTTCATGTTGCAGGACTAAAAATAAAAAAAAGTAAAAACATAATATAATTTTAAACAAGACATTCAAATATGTATGATTTGAACACTAACAACTTTTAAGAACATTTGAAATAAAAAAAAAAGTGATTTGCGATCTTAATGAAGAACACCATTTGAAAGCAAAAAAAAAAAAAAGTGATGTAAATGAAATGACAACACTACACAAAAAAACTGTTAGTTTAAATACGCACTAAACAAACAGTAAATAATTTTAGTTTTTAAATTATATTTATAAAAAGACATTAACTATATGTACAACTTCCACAGTAACATCTTTTAAGAATGACATTTAGAAAAATGTGATTTGCAATCTTAATGAAATGACACCATTACATAAAAAAATTGTTACTAAACAAACAGTAAATGATTTTGGTTTTTAAATAATATTTATAAAAACACATTCTCATATGATATTTGCTGTATAATATATAACAGGAATTGTCTCCTTGAAACAAAAAAAAATTAATATTATCACAGAAAATAGACATCTGTACTAAAAAATTTTTTTCCAAAAATGTAGAACGTGATTACAGGGTATGCTGGAATTTTCAACAGAAGTGCTAATAATCGTATTTTTTGTATAAACAAATTAAAGCAAATGGAACAAAAACCACACAAAAATAAAATACATATTAATTATGAGACTGACAATGTCGAAATATTATGGAAAAAAAGATCGTGTTGATAAAAAAAAAAACATGTTTTCACATATGCTTGCAGGGATTATTTTCTTTCAATTTTACATCATCACGACATTACACATTTATGGCGGGTGTGAAAAGGCCTCCTATCTCCCCTACATTGCAGCTCTAATACCAAAGTACCAAAAATTGTATTTAAAAAGTACTTGGTTGAAGTAAGGCATTTTAAAAGTGAATTTATATGCATTGTGAATTCAATAGTTACTATATTTGTTCTAAGTTCTTTTCATGTGCATTGTATATAATATCTCATGTTTTGTGATAAACTTTGATTCCATTGGAATACATATTATTTTAATGAACTGCAAGTACCCAGTACTTTTCACATATATATGACTGACGCTTTTTTGTGTGATAGTATACAAATATAAATTAAGATTTTAGTATAAACAAAATTAAAAATAAGAATAATGTAGTTATTAATAATGAATTGAGGGAGCACAAACATATATTTTCTATGTGTATAAAAATGATAAAAATTCCCAGTACCTTATCTTTATTTTTTAAAAAATAAAATGAATAGTGAAATTAAACACATTGTGGACAATGTCTCTCTAATTATTTTGGTGTTTTTAAATATATATTAACTTTGGAATCTATACAGTTATCCCTATATGCTATTACATGTTTTAAATTCTTCATTAAACTCTTCAATAAACTTTCTGAGACGTATTTCAAAAATGATTTATAGTTCTTTTTTCCTGCCACAATTGAACATTTGTTTGTATTTTATCACATAAGAAAAATACTATAAATTTTCTTAAAATTTCATTAAAGTTTTAACTTCATGCTTAGAAGACGTTTTATAATATGAAATGGTGTGCCACACCACACAAAAAATCAGAAAAGCGAATCACAAAATATGCTTTCATGCAAGCTGAATAAACATTACTAATAAATGTGATTACATACAGCATTTTGAGATGGAAAAATGGTTGCTTGATTAAATTTATGAATTGTGAATTTTGTTTATTTACATTTTTTTTTTTTGCTTGCTTACATTTTTTTTTTTTTTGCATATAATTGAAGTAATGTATATTTAGGATTTATTTTTAGAACTATTTTTAAATTACTTAACAATTTAGAAATCGAGTTTTTTTCCATTCCTCTCCATCAGTTTGCTATTCTTTTTTCTGATCTTTTTCTTAAAACTTTTATTTTCACAAATTCTTATCAGAATCTATGATTGAACCAAGTAACTTTGTTTATTTTTTATACTATTCCTAGATTAAATCAATTTATAATCTTATTCATACTTTTATTTTGTCAGTTTTCTATATATTCATATTGCTTTCTTAGGACTTTCCATGCATCAATGTATCTATTTTAATTTACAACAAATTTTTTTATTTGTTATTTAAAATTCATCTTCATTAACACATTGATCAGTTGGATTATTTTCATGGTCATTAAATTTATATGTTCCTTCACTATAATTATCATATGGAATGGGAAGGCATTGAATAGGGATTATGATTTATCTTCTATCCTATTTATTGATTATAGAGTGTATACTAGGTACCACTATTCTGTGGAGAAAAGTTTTGCTAATGTAAATGTAGTAGATATAAATTAATTGATTTTATTTATATACATGCAGTGATTGTTTGAAGATTAGCAAGTAGAAACACGGAATGTGTATGTATTATTTATTCAGTATGTAGTAAATTATATTTTATATAAAAAACATTTGAAAAAGATTTTGACTTCAACTATAACAATTATTGTGAATATTCTGTTAAATGGATTCATAATAATATTTTATTAACAAGTTGAATAATGAAGAAACATTAGATATTATATAGTTTATGGAAATAGTTAAGGCTTTACTTCATTAGCGTTTGAAATCAATTAATATATATATATTTATATGTGCTCTGCGCATAGATAATGAAGCTATTATCAAAAGTTACTTTTGATAATTTACTTATGATGTTGGCAGAGCACATATATGTATTAATAGTTTATGGAATAAAATTTTATTTTGATAAACTTGGCATAATTCCAGCATGAAGTATCATATTTGTAGTTTAAATGTGATTTGATTATTTATTGGGGGACAAAAGTTGAATAAAGTCCCATAATTTAATACTTAAAAATATAAAGTAATTATCAATTATTTGTCATCAAAATGTTTTTATGTTTTTAGTGTCACCTGAAATTATTAGATTTTCTTTATTTCTCTGAGTTTTGGACTAATACTAATGATTATTGTCATACAGCAATGGTTTTAGCTTCTAATCATGATTGAATATTTATTATTACCAATCAGTGTATATTTTCAAGAGTTTTCTTAATCATAAAACTGCTTTCTAAAAAATCATTGTAATCTACCTATATATATATATATATATACAGACTTACGTATGTATAATTTTTTTTTTAAATCATTATATTATTTTTCAATATATTTCTAATTTTTTTTTACTTATTGCTAAAAATATTTTTTATAATTTTACAATTCAGTAAATAAGTAAGATATTAATGTTTTATACTGATTATATAAAAATTATATAATTGTTTTTCTCTTTCTCTCTCTCTATTTCACAATGTTGATTGCATTTTTAAAAGTTTTAAATTTAATATGCTAGGAAAATAATGTGTATTTTCTCCTTTAAATAATAAGTTATATATTATTTTACTTTGCAAATATTTTACCACAATATTTTAGTTCAAAATCTTTTATAGAAATAATTAGTGTATAAATAACATGTATATAATATTAAAAAAGAAATGTTTAAAAGGCATAATTTATTTGTAATAATGTGTAAATAATGAGAACTATTGCAAGATATACAGAAAAGAAAGGTAAATTAATATTTTATTGATCATAAGATTGGTTATAATAGAAATTATTTTGTTGAATGTTTCCAATAAGCTAGAAGGAGGAGCTTCCACTTAATATATATATTTGCTACAATAAATAGTATTGTTTTTGAATTGTGGATGCATATACTCTTCAATAATGTGCAATTAATATCCTATTCTGAGAATTACATCAAACATCTCTTTCTTTTTTAAAGTGTCATTTAGTTTAGAATATGTCTCTGGTAATGCCCCAAACTCTATGATATATTGTGTATTAAATCCTTAATATTTTTATTGAATAGTGAATTATGTTTTGTATTAATATATTATAGAAGAATGTTTTGTTTTTGTTTTTTAAATAATAGGGTAAATAAAATAAAAAGACTTTAAAGAAAATTTTAATTTCTGCTAATAAAAAATTTTTTTTTCATTGTGTTAAATTCATTTCTAAATAATAATGATATTTTTAGAATATTTTGTGAATTTTGTGTGTCTGCATATACATATGTAGCCCATTCATAAATAAATATGGTCATTGCAATTTCCTAGAAAAGAAAAGAAGAAGAAAAAAAAAGAGTTTTGCAATCACTGTGCTTTTTTTGTTTATTTGTTATTTTATGATATTGTCTTTTAATTTCTTCAGCAGCAAAGTTTTCTTTCTGATATACTTCAACATCATGTCCATTCATTGATCTGCAATGTATTGTATTTTCTGTTATGACTTTGCAATGGAAACAATCAATATTGTACATCTTTAGAATAACTTTAAAATAATTCTTATAATGTACAAAAGGTCTACTTTCCCCATAAAAACCATACTCATGTTAACAACAAAATACCATTTTAATAAGTCTTCCATTGTTTATTAATTTTACATGTCCAATCCAATGAAAAAGTGATTTTACAATAGTGAATTATATAGTTCAGTAAATTGAAGAACATTTACTAAGCATCCTTAAATGAAAGTTTTCCAATCTCTTTATACTATGTTGAAAAAGTATCCATGTCTTATTGTCATAGAATAAATAAAATAAAATAGCAGTCCTTTACACAGTTAACTTAGCTGCAGCAATTATTTCCCTGTAATGAAATATTTTATTTTTTTAATTTGTTAAAAGCAATGACAGCATCCTGGGGTCTATGTTTGATCTAAACATCTAAATCTCTCTTTATACTTATTTTAATTCTAACTAAAGTATTTAAATGGTAACAGCTATCAGTGATTCAAGAAAAAAAAACAGTAAATAAATGTGCACTCAATCTCTGATAAAAATGTATATTTCTGAGCTTGCATAATATAGGCTTTTCTTGACATTGTAAAAACAGAAAAATAAATTTACATAGAATTTATTTACTAATTGATTTTGTTTGAAAAATTATTAAATATTTGTTTTTTAATAAGCACATGATGTTTATAATTACCTTTTATTTGAATATATTTGCTTTTTAGCAGAAAATTAGCTGAAAATTTATTGATATCAAATAGAATTATTATAGTTCTTTTTTTGTACTTAAAAGTTGATCAGATTTGATGAATAATTCTTTTTATTTCTTAAGTATTTTTTAGTCTTATAGCTAAAATGTAATCTTTGTTTTGCCTTACTTATTTTTGCTTATTACTTTTTTTATTTGGAAAGTTGATATTTTATTTTTAAGATTAATTTTGTTTTTTAAATTTATTATTTAATGAAATTTATCAAAAAAAGGATAAAATAATGTTGTTGTTTTTTTGTCAAAAAATACAACTAAAAGAAAAACACGAAAAACAAAATAAATAAAATAACAGCTCTTGAGTGTGCTCAAAATCAAGCAGTTTAAGATTAACATTTTTTTTTCATTTCTTAATAAAAATATATTATTTATTATTCAACTTAGTAAAAAAATATTAACTTTATTAATTATTAAAATTGTTAATTATGGAAAATCCATTTTAAATATATAGAAATATGAAATTTCAAATAATATGCATTTTTAAAAAATTAGTTCTATTGTCCTGATACATTTGCATATGATCTCTCTAAAAATTTATTTACATTTTTTTTCTTCATTGTATACCGAGCATTCCCCTTCGGATTTATTTTCACATTTTTTTTCTTTTTATTGCTCTCTTATCATTAATATTTTTCATAGTTTAATGCAATGATAGAATTTTGGACTCAAACTGTCCTATGTGCTTCAAGTACTGAAACATTTTATGAATGTAAATAATGTTGATGGAAGTGAGAAACTCTACATTATTTTTGATATAGTCATCATACATTATCCTAATTAAATTTATTGGGCATATGCTATAAGCATGATTATATACTAGACCTTTTGACGATATTCGTATGATGATTGATATTTATATGAATGAATGCATTACATTTCCATACACAGTGGAAATGTATTCAGTGGTTGAGTGGTTTGATTGTAAACAGATTATATTTTGAAAATTGTATACTGACAGGTGCTTTAATTCTTTTTGAGTTTATATTACTTAATTTTTTCTAAAATCAATAACTTTAATTTCTTGCCAATTTTATCTTAAACATATTACCTTTTTGTGGAATATTTATTAAAATATACAATCAGGGCATTTTTTTTTTCTGGTATTAGTCAATAGTTATAGTAACACACTTATCTGAAATTCTGAGATCTGCTTTTAGAGCTTGTTAAATGGTGCTATCTAGACCTTAGCATTCTTTACTAATCTGATGCTCTGAATCACTTTTGTAGATGAAAGATGTTCAGCATCATATATATCCAGATTGTAATTTAAGTTACTCATGAAACATTATTGCCATTTTGTATTTGTGGAGTTAATATTATTTTATCTCTCTCCATTAATTTGTTATTGGAGGTTTTCTTTCTAGTCATCGTTTTGATACAGAATAGAAAGTTTTGTTGTCATTAAAACTAGTTGATAATTCTACTTACTATGTTACATTTGTTTTTGTAGAATCAGTTGTATTTCCTGAATTCTATATATTTTCTTATATAAAGCTGGAAATTCTAGTTGAACCATTGCCTCTTTTGTTTAGTCTTTTAAGTACATTTTTTCACATTTAAATTTTATTCTATATGTTCTGATAAATCCATCTTCCTATTTCTATTTCATTTATAGTTTTTTTCCTACTTGGTATTGGTGTGGATGATTTTGAAATTATATGGATTTTTTATTATTATTAGATGATGGCTCTGAAATTAAGTGGGACATGCTGAGTTCCCACTTGCTATAGTATTGATTTAAGCATGCAACAGATACAGATCAGTGATTTCTTTTGCATGAGATCGCCATATTGTGGTTCCAACACTAATCGAGTTTTTACAAAGCTACTCAAGAATGCTAACTTTATTTTTGGATTATTTTATAATCAAATTTCTGATCATTTGAAAGCAAATCTGTATTTATTTGCAAATTCAATATTTCAAATTTTTTTTTTATATCTGTATTTTTCATCTTCATTTGCAAGACATTTTTTTCCCTCGAATATTTATTTACTAAATAAAATAGTCGATAATTAGCAATCCTGCTTCATATTACTATTCAGTTTTCATAATTCTTTTTCTCAATTGTATGTTAACATTTTTTTACTTCAAACTGTCTTTGAATCATAATGCAGATAATTATTTTGAATATCTCCGTGTATCTTCAAAACACATCAGTCTTCAAAATGTATAAGATGGATGAAACGTATTTGTGTATACATAATACAATATATATATTTTGGTACACTATTTGGCTCAAATACCCAGTAAAAGTTAGTTTTTGACTTTCTTCTTTTTTAAACCATTCATGTTGAATCTAGACTGTATTTGATTTTTTATGTGTGCTTTTATGGCTGATGGTGATTTATTTTACAAAATTCCCATTCAGTGCTTCATTGATTCTGAATCGCCAAGAAGGTGCCTTACTATTGAGATCGTGGGAAATCTAGTAATTTTTATTAACTTCATTCATCACTGGTCATTTCATTTAGAGAATCATTTCTATAAGTAAATAATAAAGTTGAAAATCATTCCCGAAGGCAAACCTATTGACCCTCTATAATATCAAGTAAGTATCAAGAGAAATGACAAAGTAAGTATTATCAATTAATAATTAAAATGATAGTTATTTTGAATGAGATAGCAACTTTGATATCTTGTTGAGGCCTCAGGATATTTTTATTATAATTAATATTACTTTGTTGACTTTTAAAGCATTAGTTAAAATCATCTCAATGATAAATTTATATTACAAATAGTTGAGTGTTTTTTTTTTTTCTTTTTGTTGTTTTTTTTTTTAAAAAAAAAAGCTTTTGTTTTTATCTCTTTAATATTTCCTTCATTTTTGACTTATGTGTGGACATATTTATGTGTGTGCGTACATATATATATATATACTAAGGGTGAATATTGATTATAAAAAAAATATCGTTGTAAATAATTAAAAATATTCTATCAAGATTTTACTTTTTTTCACTTATAATTAACAGCCGTCAAAATGTAGTTTCCACACACTCTTCATTATTTAGATACTTTAAATTTTGTTTTGTACACACACAATAGTACCTTTATGTAACCATTTTTTGAAAACATTACTACTCAGGAGATGATTCGTAAAAAAGGTGTGCTAAATATTGTAAAATTCATTTGACATTTGATAAGTGTGCGTTAAATTGTCGTAAATAATCTCTTATACTATCACAAATTTATTTATTTTTGATTACACACACACCACCACACGCACGTATAACACTAAAGAAGTTTAATGGATAAAAGATATCTTGAAGTAAATTGTAAATTTTAGACATATGTGTTCATGGAATCTATTTGATGTTGAGAATATAGATGTAAATTTAATGTATTGAAGAGTAAATAAATATATAAAATTGTACGCAGAAAATATATTTTAGTGTTATATAATAAAATTAAAATCTCTATTTTATTCTCATTCAAAATATAAGTACCGTAAAAGTTCAGAAGAAATAAGTATTTTTGCCAGAAATTTATTTGTTGGGTAAATTTATAAATAACAAACTTCACAGTTTTATTTATCAGATGGAAAAGTTACTGACATTTAGTACGGACATCATTTATTGCATCGAAATGTTTGAATTATAATCCAACTCTGATTAAAAGCATTAATGTTGGAAACTGTACTATTTAACAATTGGTCCTCTTCTCAAAGAAAGAAATTTAAGATGAGGCCTACTCAATATTTTTACAACTTATGATTTAATTTCATTCTGGATCAAAGTTGTTAAAAATAATTTATGTGCATAGGATAGGAATGTAAAACACAAACTTACTCTCTAGCTAAATGTGTAGAAAGAACTTCAGTGCCTATCTTTATTTTTATTTAACAGTTTATATATGCATCTTTAATTTTTAATATATAAGAATATTTAAATATATAACAAATATTTTTATGTTAGAAAATTCCTACTATATTTCTTCTATCACTATAAATTTACAGAATCACTATTAATTATAGAAGTTTGTAAAAAACAAATCCTCTTTTTATTTTATTTTATTTTATTTTATTTTATGAAAGCTATATATCATTGTTATACAATATATATATATATATAAAAGTATGATAGAATTGTAAGAGCAGTCATAAAAATTAGAAATTATTTACTGTAATTAGCTATTAACACTATACTATATTAATATATTTCTTAACAAAAATGTTAGTGTATAATTTGTTCTCCTACAATGTTTATTATTCAGGATTCGAATCTTGCATTGATAAACCTTGGATTTTTTTTTTCCAAATTAGTTTTTTTTTTTTTAAAGTCAATAACTTATAGCCACCCCAAATAGCTACCCGGTATTAATTAGTAAATTTAATGCTTTTATTTGAAATTACATATTATTTAATGCTTTTAGAATATAAAGATTTTAGGTTAGAATTGGTTGTGTGGCAGCACTGACTTAAAAAACAAAAAATACAATTGTAATATATGGGCATCACAACTCTAAGAAAACCTACCTACATCTATAGGTGCCCAGCCATGATTTATTTTTAACTTTTATTTATTTATTTATTTTTGTGAGTATTTTATGTACACAAATTTTAGGAAAAAATTTATGATAGTGGAACAAATAATAAGAATGAAAAAGAAGGAAGCCATAACACTATCTACTATTTTATTTAAAGTTTTATTTGTCTATCTTTGAAAAAATTGATACATTTATAGTTTCACTGTGTGAGAGAATATAGTCAACTTTAAATCGTTTTAAAATTAAATAGAGAATTATAAGATAAACATAATTTTCAATAAATAATATTATTAATTCAACTTATCTAATATATATATATAGTAATATTATTAATAATCAAAACCATAAATTAATATTAATCATTGTTATAATTTAAATATCAAATTTCATAACAGAAATTGTTGTTTTGGAAATAAACTACAAAGCTTGCTCTCAAATTTTACACATATTACTTAGTGTAATTAAATATAATTCAAAACTAATAATTATTATTGATAAAATAAGTATTAATTTCATAAAAATGTTAATAACAATCACTAATGAATTGTGATAATGATAACTTTTTTTTCATCTTTTACTTGATATTTTTTAAAATTATAAACGTAATTTTGAAGTTACTCTTTTATCTCAATAAAATTATAAAATAATGGTAACAACATTTTTTTTTTTTTTTTAAAATGTATATATATATATATTTATTACATGTATAAACCTGTACTAAATTTATTCATTCTGTGCTATTTTGATGATAAACAATAATTTCTAAAATAATAAATTTTAAATAATAATCAAAATATGAAACAAAAATTAAAAATAATAATTGTTAAAATTTCTTTTTAGTTTAAAAAAAAATGTAGTTAGATTTAAGATATTAATGATTTGACTTTAAAATGTTATTGATAAAAACAATGCACTTTTTTATGTATTCAACACAATGCTAATACAATATTTTATTATATTTAAACTTCCAAATTAGTGACAGTTTCAACTACTCAGAGTTTTTTCAAAACGATAAATAACCAATACATATAAGTATCATTATAAATGAAAATTATATATACAAATCATATTGTTAATAGATATAAAAAGATGAAATTTAAATATCTCGATATAAATTTCATTTTTACATAGATTTTAATATTCATATCATATATCTTTTTTTTTTTATTTAAAAAAACTATATTTACATTTAATTCAGTACATACATCGTAACAATCATTACTTTAAAAAATAAATTAAGTTCAAATGTATCCAGTAAATTACATTATCTCCACCTTTCATTTAATCAGTGTTCTGTAAGTGCATTCAGCTCCACATTTCACACCTTGTAGGAACATAACCACCCCATACCAATAAAAACGTTTTTCTTGGCCAAAATTTCAAACCTTTATAAAACATGAAATCCCATTCTTTTTCCATTTTTTTTTTCCAATATATCTTCTTGTTATCAAAGATCAGAGCACACCTAGATATCCATATTGCTCTCATTACATGCACAATAACTATGGCATTATGAGGCTTGAATAAAACAATGTTTTCTTTAAATAAGAGTCTTAGATTCACAATAGGCTTATGAAAGACCATAGATCTCAAATCACTAAAGGCTGTACATTCCTCCATCAGGTGAAGAAAGGTCTCGTCGGATCTGTTACAGCATTTGCATAGAACATCCAGGCCCATTTTCAGCCTTTGGTTTAAAAAAGTGGTGGTTGGCAAAATTCCATTTATCAATCTGAAAATAAATTTCATAACAGTCTGTGATGTACAAATAGATTGGAAATTTTTTAGAATTTTTTTTAATGAGGCATTGAGCCAGGAGTTTTCATTAGAAAGCTCTCTATTTTTTTAGCTCTTTATATTTTAAATTATCTAAGGTCTCTAAGTTTAGATCATCCTGGATATCCCTGTATGCAATCATCATATCATCAAAATAAGATACTCCGTCCGACCCCATGTTAGAATCTATATTTATATTCTGTGTTAGCGTCCTGAGCGAATTATCGTCAATGATCCTTAAATAAGCTCTTGCCTTAATGAAGCTCACCAATGACTTAGGGTCAATTAAATTGAGACCCCTTCTCCAATCGGTAGCTGCATTATTTTAGTAGGTATCAGGCTATACTTCTTACCCCAAATATATCTTTTTGCCAATTGAATGATATTAAGACTAGTGGCATTAAAGATTTTCATCCATGGTCCATAGTAAGAGAGCACACCAACAGCAATAGCGTTAAAAACCTTTGCTCTGGTTGTTTCATACAATTTAAATGGGGAAAAGGCATTTATTTTAGTTTCGATGATTTTTACAACCAGTTTGTTCAAATGGGCACTCATTTTAGTTTTAGACAGATAGAGAGGCAACCCTAGAAAGGAGGAAGGCGTGCCCAAGAAGTCACATGGGATTCTCCTGGCAGTGGCCAATTGCCATGCAGCCGACTTGGAAGACTGAATACATGAGCCTGTAGAGATCTGAAATTTATTTAAGATGTTAAAGATTCTATGCACACTGGCCACATTCTCGAATATAATAATAACATCATTGACAAAGGCAGTGACATGAACAAAGGCCCCAAGCTGCGGTAAGAAAATCCCATTGGTTGAGGCTTCTATTTCCCTAATCATCGGATCCAGATAAACGGCAAAGAGGAGGGCTGCCAGAGGAGACCCCTGTGGGATCCCCCTTGACGGAACAAAGAAATTAGAATGCCTTGCAAAGTTTTTAAGCGCTATTCTCCCGTTGGTCACATAATTGTTGATTGCTGTAATTAGATTCTCCTCACCCTCCACAAGTGGTGCCAATGAACTAGACAGAAATGACCAATCAACCACATCAAATGCAGATTTAAAGTCTATCTGCATTGCAAAGAATTGAGTTAACTTATTACACCTGGCATATTACACCTGGCATATCTGATTGCATCCTGGATCTTCATAATTGCATCAGTTGCTCTCTTACCTTTAATAGCATAATGAGCCACTGAAATTCTATTTTTTATTCTATTATACAATTTCTTCAATATAATTCTAGCAAATATTTTTGAGTCAATGTCCTCGATAGTAATATTTCTCAGGTCATTTACATATGGGATGTGTATATTCCTATTCTTTTTTATACAAAAAATTATTCTGTTATTAATCATTGGCCAATCTATTGGTTGTGCACACAACTGATTGTAATATTTTGCAAGCACTTCAATTATCAAGTAAGATATTGATTTATAAATTCTGGCAGGTATAGAATCATGAGCAGTAACTGTGTGATTTGATAGTCTAGTTATTTCCTCACTAATATCCAGGTGTGAGATATACTGCTGATCCTTGGCCACCATCATCCTTGGCCAATGGTCTGAATTCCTTTCATCATTTCCCATAGTGTTTTGCAGATTTTTATATATGTGCTGATCCACATGCAGCCCTGACAAAACCTCTCCATTCTCAGTTTTGACACATGTGATACCTCTAGACTGAGGCACGTACACCTTGGCATAGTTCAATGTTGGTTTTATGATGCAGGCAATATTAGGGAGTATCTTTCGCAATCTTATAGCATATATTTCTTCCTGCATTTTCTCATAGATGTCATTATATTCTTCCTGCAGGGAGTTGATCAATGAGCGATTATTAGATAGAGTAGTTAAAGAATGCAAGGTTTTAGCAATGTCATTTAAGCGGGATTTCATTTGGTTTTGAGACAAATCTAGTTCCATTCCAGAAGAACAGACATCAGATATAAGTTTTTTCAATCTAATCCAAGCCACACATGGAGACAAGGCTGTTTGCTTAGTGAAGTAACAAGAAGCTACAATTAAATTCGATCTCTGATCACAGGTCAAATTGAATGAATTACTAATATTTTTTTTTATGCTAAACTGGTAGCTACATTCTGGATCCCCATCATAGAGCCTTACCACCAACTTTACACGCAGGTGATCAGAGAAAGCAACAATTGAAGTATCAATTTCAACATCTTTTATCTTAGATCTCGAAATGAAAAACAAATCAATCAGTGATGAGTAACGACTATTAAAAAAGGTAAAGGCATTTGCTCCATATTTACTTTGACATGGCAGCACATCAATATCCTGCAACTTATTTTTTAGCTGAACTGGAATGTCCTGAAACGTGACATTAAAATCCCCTCCAATTATTACTATTCCTGGATGCAGAGTCAAGTGGAACTGCATCTCTTTAATAATTTTGGGCACCTCCCTTCCTCTATTTGTCGAATAAATTGCTACAACATAGTGCATCTGTTCTTGCATTTGAAAAGAGATTACTATGTGATTGATCTGCATACTTATGATCCGTACCTTATAAATTTTAGACTTTATATTAATTAGAATGGCAACACCTTGTGCCGGTCTAATGTTCTGCTTGTACAATAATAGACCTTTCCTTTTAATTTGATCGATAAACTGTTCAGGTGTGTTTACATTTATCTTTGTTTCTGTTAGAATAGCAATATCAAATTTTTGTGAAGCAAGATAATCAGTAAGCTTTAGTACCTTGTCATGGCTGTTGGTGCCTCTAACATTAATGGTGACTATATTTAATGACTTATACATAGTGCGGATCCAAAGATTTCATTGCCTTATACTACTATAGCCACTTTCATGACCACAATCATTCATATTAACACCAGTCTCATTATGGTATAGATTTACTATTTCCAGTTCCATTTCATTTTGGTTTAGTTTCTCTGTTTCAAGTTCTGACTCAGTTAAAGATGGGTGCCTTCCAGGGACATTTGACAGAAAATGTTCTATTTGCTTATTTTTTTTTCCTTTACTTCAGTTTTCTCTATATCAGTTATGTCAACATGCTTATTATTATCATTATTAATTATGTTGTTTTCCGTTTTCTCTATATCATTTACCTCAATGTATGTTTCTTCATTTTCCATAATTGCTGAGCTTTCATCAACTAGGCACTGCCTCTGTATTTGAGCAGGTGCAGCATTATCTAGTTCGAGATCATCAATAATTTCCTGCTCATATATAAGTTCTTCATCAGGTCTATTATTTACAACATTAGCCCAAGATTTTAATGGAGCTATGTTACAGTAGTGATTTAGACGATTGAATTTATTACATTTGGCACATGGCCCAGCATCACACAGAGCTGCAATGTGACCAATACGATTACATCTAAAACAAACGGGTGGCCTACCTTTAATAATAATGGAGATTGGCATATGATCTTTAAAAATTTTATGTGGGATCTGTTCCCTTGAAATGCCCTTGTTCATTTTCAACACAATTGACCATGAATTTGAGGGGATTTGAAATGCAGTTCCGGGTGTTAATAATCTTTCCATTTTATTAACTTCAGCATACGATGCCATTTCCGACTTAAAAAACTCAACATCAAAATTAGGCGGAGTATGCAAAACTTTTCCGTAAACTAGGGGGTTCGGTTCTTTCGAGACGTAATATATTTTCTTATTTTGAATTTTTTTTATCGTTGCCTCCGCTTTTTCTTTTTGATCGGTGGTAAAATACTCAATAGAAACAAAACCCCTTGCAGCAAAGAAAGCTGGATGTTTAACGGTATTTAATAAACTATTTTGATCAAGAACCTTAAGGTATTCGTTTATATCAGGTTTATCAAGGACATGTTCACCGCTGAACTCATTAGATTGCATAATTAAACTAAAAATGGATGTACATGCCGACATACAACTAGTAAATATCCTTTTCCAGTAAGAGTTTAAGCGAATGAAGGCCATTGATGGGGGTTGACAAGAAACGTTATCCGTAAGCGTATTATCACTAAAATCTAGATAACTTGTATCCTGTTTATCTGCATTTTTCCCCACATGTAAACATAAATCCTCTTCCTTTGTGTCCTGGTTTTTTTCCTTGAATGCACTAATATTATTTTCTTTATCCAGTTTTCTTTTTTTATTGCGTAGCTCAATACTTTTTACTTCGGTTGTAACGTTATTACTAACGGCAACAGAATTCTCACATGTATTACCTCCATCTTTAGATATTATAGTTTCATCACCTTTCAAACCTTTATTTATCACCTTGTTCTTTTTTGATGACTTCTTCGTCATATTAAAAATGCACAACAATTACCAACCTGGACAACTTCAGGGAAGAAACGAAAGCAAACAGGCGGATGCCATTACTCACCGGAAGTAGCCTAATGTGGTAACAACATGTAAGTAATGATATATATAAAAATTGCACCTCTCAGAAACATCTATAGTAAGAGCCAATAATAAATTTTAATAATTCTTCATTTTTATTCTAAATTCAATGCTAAATATTCAAATTTTACCCATTTATTTCTTACTTATTTTAAAATGAGTATTCTTTCACTCATCTTATTTCAAATTAATTTTTTATATTCATTTAAAAATGTTGCCTCCATTTTGGAACTGCTACGTATATATATATATATACGGTTAATGTTTTATTCATTAACTTATAAAAATATATGTATTATCTTTTTAAAGAAGGAGAAATAAAATAATATACAGTAAATTGATGGATTTTTCTGAACAACGTAACTCATCCTAAAGATATAAAATATTTATAATTCTCTCGACAAAGTTAAACCCACACAAACAAAATTATATAATCAAGTATGTTAGTAAATATTAAAGGCTAACAGTTTTTTTTAAGAAGAAAAAAATATTAATTACCTTAACAATTTTGCACGATTAAATATTTAAGCTAAATAAAAACCAATTTTTTAAATAAGAAACGTTTCAACTCACTAGGATTTAATAATAAATTGATCATCAATTTTATTCAGCCATGGTATGTGGGAAATCTTATGATTTTTTGTGCATTCTATTTATATTAGTGTAATTTCTATTTTTATTTTCTTTAATGTAATAAATTTACAATTTTCATTTTTATTTTGCTTACATTTGAACTGATAATTAATGCTGAATTTTATTTAATTTGTCTTCAGCACCATGGATTAACTAATCTTTCTTTTGTCTCCAAATGTTGTTCCAGCAAGAATTCTTTTGTAAACTATCTCAGATCTTATCTGTTTCATCAAGTATTTTAATTTTTTATAAATCTTCTTGCAACATTCAAATTAAATATAATCTGTACAAACGCATTAATTTCAATTGGGGTTTATGTCTAGTGTAAATAATTGAACTTCTCTCTTTTAATATTGGTGTTAATAAAGCTATTAAACTTTTCCTCTATCTTTACCAATGGTTATGTTTATTCTTTTTTTTTTTTCAATTATTCTCAGTTGTCTTTCTTGTATTCATTTTTATTAAAAAATATTTATTCATATTTTTCATCCACACTCTTTTATATTTTAATATACTGTATATTGAAACAGGCTTACTGTTTTATTCTTTTTTGAGATTTATACAATTCTATATAAGAATATATGAGGATTTAAATTCGAGATTAATGAGTCATAGGAATAACAATATTAAACTAATGATAATTAGATTGAGTATCCAGCCATATTTCCTGACCATCATTCCCATCAAAGATGTCTTAAGTACAGAGAGGATCTACCCTTGCCATTATAATGTTATTTATGTATTTAAAACATATCTGACATACTGCAGATTAGGTCATCATCTCTAAAATGAGAAACATTTATAGATAAAGTTCAAACCCCTTTCTAGCTCTTAAATGTTAGGCCCTTCATTTGTTCCCTATTAGCTCAAAAGAAAAACATGGTAATATGTCACAGAGTGAGTGTGTGTTAGCTATATTAAACTAGATTTAGAATGAGAGAGAAAAATGAATAACTAGAGTTAATATGAAATATAATAAAACAAAAATTTATTTACAATATTTACACTTCTTATATGACAATTAGAGATGAATCCAATGTATAAAAAATACATATACAGAGAAAATTCATTTAACTAGACTGAATTCAAATGATGAACCCTGACATGCTTACATCTCATATAAAATGATCATTAATTATTATTATTATTATTATTTAACTATAGCTTTAATCAAAATAAAAACTGGCAAAATATTAATCAATTGAAAAACAAATATATCAAACTTATAATAAATATTAATAATTGAATAATAAATTAAATATAAACTCTGTTTGCTTTAGCATTAAAAAAAATTACATTAAGAAAAGAAAAAAAAATTAAATGCAAATTTAATGGGAAAACAAAATGCTAAAATTATTTAGAGAATATTAATATTAATTTTAATATTTACTATAAATATTATTTTCTTTTTAAAGGCTTTTTATTTTAAATAAAAATTGTTGTAACCATAGCATAATAATTCTGATTTTACACTTAATTAATCAAAAATATAGGTTCAAACTTTTTTTGAAATGAATACTGATTTATAGAATAATCACTATCAGGAAAGTTCAAGGCTTCATTTTTTTGTGTTTTTCTTGGGATTGACAAAAATGATGTATAAGATGACAATTACTGTTAATTTTAGATCCTCAATGGTTAGTGCATGTAGAAACTAGACACTTAAAATTGATATTTGTCTGAAGGTTTGTAATGATGGTATATTATAAGATGTAATATGTTGGACTATTTCCATCATTTATGAGTGAATATTGAATGTATAGAAAATTTTAAACTTTATTTAAACTTTTCAAATACAAACAACTTGTTAGTAATAACACACAAATAGACAATACAGGTTAGTAATTACACAACGTTTCGAGTAGTATTATTCTCCACTCTTCTTCAGGTGTTGCCGGCCTATATGCACAGTGACAATATTCGCTTAGAAGTTGAACTCGCACCTTTAGATTCTTGTATATTGAATTTAAGGCAAACGCTCTACCAACTGAGCTATTCTGTCAAAGGCAACATATAGTAGAAATTTGATATATTTATACTTGAGGGTTGGTTCAAATCCTCCTGAGTCCTTCAATTTTTTTTTTATTTTTTTAACAAGTCTAATTATTTTTATTATTTTTTTTTTATTTTTTCCTAAGAGCAAGATTAATTAGAGGCTTCCATTAACAACATATCTCCTACAATTAATTTCACGATGGAAGCAGAACAAGAACAAAAATTGGCATTCTTGGATGTTCTTGTGACAAGACTCCCTCAGGGCAAAGTAAAAACATCAGTATATAGGAAACCAACACACACTGGAAAATACTTGGCATATACATCCAATCATACAAGAAGCACTAAACAAGGAATTGTACTATCACTATGGAACAGAGCAAAGGAGGTTTGTTCAGAAACCAGTGATTTGGAAAAAGAAAAGATTCACATAGAACAAATGCTTATGAAGAATGGTTATCCATCAGCAGTCATCAGAAAAACCTTCAATAGACAACACAAAGAGACACCAAAAGAGAAAACAGTTATTGGTACGGTGGTGTATCCATACATACCAGGAATGGCAGACAAACTAAAGAAAATCTGCAGTCAATATAACATTAGAACTGCTTTCCAAAGCCATACCACACTTCGAGGAATGCTTACTTCTACTAAGCCTAAACTGGAAATGCTGAAGAACAAAAACTGCATCTATGAGATACCATGTGAATGTGGAAGAAAATACATTGGTGAGACCTGTCGGCCTGTTGAACAGCGATTGAAGGAACACAAACTAATGGTTAAAAGAGAAAAAACAGATGTGTCTACCATAGCAGATCATGTATGTACTAATGACCACATGCTTAAATGGGAAAATACAAAGATATTGGATAAAGAGGAAAAAATGCATAGAAGAAAATTCAAGGAAGCTGCTCATATGACAATGGTAAATAATCCTATAAGTCAACCCAGTGTGGCAATACACAATGTATGGAAGCCTCTAATTAATCTTGCTCTTAGGAAAAAAAAAATAATAATAATAAAAATAATTAGACTTGTTAAAAAAAAAAAAAAAATTGAAGGACTCAGGAGGATTTGAACCAACCCTCAAGTATAAATATATCAAATTTCTACTATATGTTGCCTTTGACAGAATAGCTCAGTTGGTAGAGCGTTTGCCTTAAATTCAATATTCAAGAATCTAAAGGTGCGAGTTCAACTTCTAAGCGAATATTGTCACTGTGCATATAGGCCAGCAACACCTGAAGAAGAGTGGAGAATAATACTACTCGAAACGTTGTGTAATTACTAACCTGTATTGTCTATTTGTGTGTTATTACTAACAAGTTGTTTGTATTTAAAAAGTTTAAATAAAGTTTAAAATTTTCTATACATTCAATATTCACTCATAAATGATGGAAATAGTCCAACATATTACATCTTACTTAAAATTGATATCTACAGGAGACTACATAATTTCAAAGTTTAGTTAGCTAATGTACTAATAAAATTCTTACATTTGCATTAATAATTCACAAGTTAATTCTGTCATTCTATTCAGCTTAACTATCTGGAATGATGTCAGAATTTTCACTAGTTTAACCTATCGAAAGTTCTTGATTATGAAGATATTATAGCTTTTTTAAAACATGAAAGCTTTCCCCTAAAGTTTTTTTTTCTAAGCACAACTAAAAAAAAAAAAACTGAAATCTCATACAATTTTCTTTTTTACAAATGCTATTCAACATTACACATTATAAATCCATGTATTACAAATTAATTTAAACAAAAAAAAAAGACATACTTTTTTCTTTTCTTTTTTTAAAAAAGAAAATAACTTGCGACTTATAGGAAAAAAAAAATCTGACCTAAATACTTTTGCTCATAAATTGAGCTTTTAAAAGGCTTTATTTTTATTTTTTTTGTTCTTTTATATATCTATTTTAGTACATAAATGAAAAGCTTATAAAGACGGAGTAGCTTTATTTTAAACAGAATAGAATCTAAACTGGTACAAAATCTATATTTCCTTTTTTAATTCTATCAGAATCATTTTGCAATTCTTCTGTAAAGTATCCAATTCATGTTTTGATGAACACTTCCTGATTATTGTTGAGGTATAAAAGGTCTTTATTCATTAATCTTATTTATTATAATATGCAAATCTTCACAATTCTTTTGTATTTTTTTGCTCTATTTTATTTTGAACACAGCTAATATTGATGCTTTTACTTTTTTAGGCAATTAAAATTTAATTTCCATTTCAAATAATAAAATTAAGCCTTGAAGATGACTGCCATCTATTTGAAACATAAGAAAGAAAAATAATAAAATAGACAATAATAAAGTATAAAATTGTAATTTCAAAACAATATCATATGATATTTAATGTTAACAGAGAAAAAAGATAAGAAAAATAAATTACAGTATTAAAGAAAAATCCATTACAGTATTAAACTGAGCAATGTCAGTTTAATATCCGTAAAACTAATTTAACATTAATTTATAAGTAGCTTAAAATTATTTAGTGATATTTTAGTAGTTTCTAGTCTTGTACTGTCACTTATCTATGACTATTCAGCTTATGCTATAGTTAATTTCTGACTGAAAAAAAAAATCTCTAGTCTTTACTTTTGGTTTGTATAATAGTAGGCAGATTTTTAAAATAATAGTTAAATGATTTATTTCTGCAATAACTGCTATAAATTTCTTCATTTTTTAAAATCATTTATGAAGAACTTGAATATTATAAATGTACAATATCAAATGATTTGTCACTTATGAGGTTATATAACATTCAAGCACCAAAATAGAGTTTTAATGCTATCTATGCTTCTTTAGATCTTATCTCTATCATTCCACTAAACCATATTTGGGATAACCACATAAATAATGTACATTTATTTATTTGTATTAAGTGTTATATTTATTCAGTTTTGAACTTCTGAATAAAAACAACTTATAATCACTTTATACACCTGGGTCTCATTTTATGTGGTAGATAGGTTCCACAGAAAACCCGCATTAAAAAAAAATCGAACAAAAATAGACTTAACTTACCTTGAAAAATGGGGGATAGGGTCTGTAATTTTTGGAATTCACATAAAGGCAAAGCAACAAGGAAAAATTACTTTAAAATTCGCATTAAAAAAAATAAGGAAATAAAAGTATGACTAATAAAAAATATCAAATATTTGAAAAAAATTGGTACAAGACAAACTTTTTTTACTTTTTTTTTATTAACTACAGTATTTAATTTGACATTTTTTCATACATATTTTAATCATTATTGCTATTTTTGAATGTGCGGTTCGTTTGTAAACTGGTAAGAAATCAGATTCGTCGATGTGATGTGATGTAGCCTCTTCTTGAATGAAGTCAATAATCTCTCAGCAATTATGCCCAGAGAAACTTGTTAGCCACTTTATTTTCCATTCCCCACTCTAATTTTTACCATATTCTGCTCCATCCCATTTACATAACTAGTGCCAATTTCAGTCTTGTGCTCTGTTAATGGTTTTCTGTTGACAACTGATTTTTACTACTGAAATAAATTTTAAATGTTCACATTTTGTTTCCATATTAAAAAAATGAGGATCAATCAAAACAAAAAGATTATACATTACATTAAAAATATTATTTTCAGTTTATAAAATCAATAAAATCTTTGTTATTTATTCTAAAAATCTACATTATTTATTTCTGTTATACCTAACAAAATACATTTTAAAAGTTTAAAATTTTTGAATATTTATTGCGATATTTTTATATGTAAGTATAAATCTATTATTATTATTTACTCATTAGTATAAGTATGTTATTTATTCTAAATTTAGCTTCAGGCCATATATAACATTATATTTTTGAAAAAAAAAAGTATTTCAAGTCAAAATAAGTTATTAATAATTTAAATTTCTTGATATCTAATAAATATAGTGAAATATGAAAAATATTAAGAAGAAACATGAATCACATAACTTCAAAATCACATTAAAATAATCCGCATAAAACGAGACCCACATGTATTTTCTGGAAAGAGAGCATGTATCCTGATAATATTCCCCAATTTTCTCATTTATTTTATATTTTTATAAGTTTTTGAATAAATTTTATAGCATTATTTTTGTCTTAATATGACTTTGCAAACATAGCATACACTTGATTTTATACTTTTACATCATTATTCTATTTATTTTTTTATATGGAGCATAACAGTTTTCTTTAGAAATAATTTTTTTTTATAAATGCATTAAGAAGTAAAAAATAAATTTTCTTTAGTTTCACAGTATTCTTGATATTATGCAATTAAAATAAATGTGGGGTACTCTTGAAAATATTTCTGAAAATGAGTGCTACATTTATTTTGGTCACATAATATCAAGAATACTGTGATAGAAGAATACACACACACATATATATGTAAATTTTATTTTTTAGTGTATTTATATGAATACCAGATGCACGCAGCCTTGTAAAGGTCCATGGATGTTTTCTTAATTGGTTTCTTTAAAAAATTTTTTTAAAGATTTAAAGTAAATTTAACAAAAAATTTTAAATGTGAGAATTGTACACAGATCTGAAAGACTGTCATTACAGTGCAAAACAAAAATTTCAGGCTTTCAGCTGGTCATTTTTGTAATAATTGGTTGTTTTAATAAAAAAATTTTAAAGATTTAATGTAAATTAAACAAAATATTTTAGGATTATATAAATAAAATTTCTGAATTTTAATAAAGGTAAATTAAAATTTACATTTTTAAATATACCTGTTATATTTGAATGTGTTAAGGTGCAAATATATGTTTACTGGAGCGCCCTCTGAATAAAAAAAAATTATTTTTATTTTTTGATAGCGCCACAACTAATCATAATAGTTTTTTTTAGCTTTATTAATAGTTACCATTTATTAATGTCAGAATAGAAAAACTCTGGTCATTTTTGTAATATTTTTTTATTAAATATAATATTTGTAATATTTTTTTAAATTAGTTGCTTTAACAATTTTTAAGATTTAATGTATATATGTTTTTTTTTATTAAACATTGCTAATTTATTAAAGTTTGTTACATTTTAAATTAAACACTGCTAAATTTATCATTCATCTGAACTATTTTAAGGGATTGACAGACCATGAAAGCAGAGAATGCCTTAACACTGAATTATGATTTGGTGTTCGAGACTGCTTCTGCAGTTGGTTGGGAATCTTTACTATGAAATATATACTATATCTCTGTAGTTACAAGTACTCATACTGATTTTTTCCCCCATTGTTCTTCATTTAACAGCAGAATTACTTTGCATAAACGTAATGGTTATAAATTTGACACATGATATCAGATATACAAACCAAACAGTCAACAAAGAAAATATGGATTTTATATATAAGATAACTGTTTCTTTAAATTTAAAAAAAAAAAGTAAATTAGTTTTTGCTTTTTAGTTTTATATAGTTTAAGAAATTAACATTATTAGATGGCATTACTGTAGAATATTGCTTTCCATATAAAATTGCAAATTTAATTTTTTCATTAATATTTTGCTAAAAGTATTTTCAAACTCTAAAGAATTATATTATTATCGGGAATACATATGCATGCAAAATTTCAACTGGATCAGATATTGAGAAATGAAAAATTGAGTTATAAAATTTCTCAGTCAGACAAAAAAAATATAGTAAATCAAATAAATGATGTAAAAAGTATAAATGAGAATCATTAATAAAGTGTAAAATCAGGTATATATTGCGTTTACAAAGTCATATCAAAATACTCAATGCAAATAGAGAAAACTGCTAAAACATTTATTTTTGACTTATAGTAAGGCTTTCAGTAACAATTTTTGAGTATCTCATTAATAAATGGTTTAAGAATTTCTAACATTGCAGAATGAATAAAATTTAAGTTTTAATTTTTATCTAGTCTAATTATCTTTCTAAAGAATTTTTAAAAGTTGTCCAATAACAAAAGCAAGACTAAATCTAATTTAGATAAGCTTTCTGTTTTATGATAGTAAAGAATTTGAAATTATTTTAATTTAACCATATGTGCACACCCCCACACATAAATTGTATTTCACCTATATAGTTTTTTATTGCTTATAAATATATAGAAATGTTAATTTTTGTAAGAAACTAGTATCACCATGCACTTTTGAGATAATTTGTAAACTTTTTTTTGTTATAATGATTTACAAATGCAAACCATTTAAGTTATCCCATACTATGGATTATAAGCTAGTATGAGAAAGGAGAGTACTATTTTGATTACTAAGCTTCATGGAATTTACTAAACCTAAAAGAGCTATAATTATGATACTTAATATATCAAAAGCACGCTTAGCAGGAATAAAAGCTAAAATTTATAAACATATGTCTCCCTCTTCTGGGTTAAATGTTCCAAGATTTACGTATTTAACATAAGATAAAATCTTTAATTTTGTCTATATGTCTAATTTGGTCTACTATCAGAGAGCATTATATTGTATATATTCACATCATTAGCAGCCATTCATAAATAAGTATAAGCATTCTAACTCATAAAAAATAAAAACAGAAAAGAACATAAAAAAAATGCAAAGAACAAAAAATGATTTTTACAATATCAATGTAAATCAATATACCTATCTACGGATATTATATTTAAATCCCTTATTTATTTGATAATTTGATATGTTATCTTTTAACTTTGTCTGTAGCAAAGTCTTCTTTTTGAAAAACATCAACAAGCTGTCTCATTGCAGTTTTTCACGATATTCTATCTTCGGCCCATTGAAAATAAGCTATATTGAATCTTTTTAGAGTGTTCTTAAGATGATTTTTTAATGTAAATAGATTATCCACAGAAACCATGCATATATATATATATATATTATTATATTTAATATTTTCACAGTTATATGATGTAAATAAAATAGTTTTTGATAATACTAAAATACTGGTTAATTTGGAAAAGTGTGATTTGAAAACCATTAAGAAGACCAAGTGGTTTAAATAAAGCTGTGAAGCACAATGTATTCCATCTCTATGGAGACCACTTACTTTATCTCTTTCTTCTAATACAAACTTGAAATCAATTAATGGTGAAATTGAAGAAAATAAACATTTTGTTAATTCACTATTCTGAATGCCCCATCTCATTCTTTACCTCACACTCAATCTCATTACTACTTGAGATCTAACAGTTTTTCTTTGAAAAGTTAACTTTAACAATGGCGGATACTGTTCCATTGAAACATTGGAAATTAATCAGTACTAACACACAGTTTAATCCCAAAACTTTTATTTATATATATACATACATACATATATGTTTAATAAATTAGCAAACATTTTTAACATCCACAAACAAAAAGATTTTATTAATTTCTTTATATGAACTAGTTTCTTTTTTAAAGATACAGTTAAGCCACAACACTATATGTACAGCTGTATACTATGGGGAATTCTAGAGCAAACATCACCACAAGAGTGGTCCAACACAAATATCTATATAAGTTTGTAAAGAACAATTTAGTCAAGTCTTCAATCCAAAGAATGTCAATCTACTTTGCATGGATGAGCTAGCAGGAAGAGAAAAGTTAAGAAGGTGTTGTTTATTGCCAACCACAATCATCTCACTAATAAGAAAGATCACAGTTTCATCTTTTGGCTTCAGAAAGGAATTTGCTTGGAATCTTTGATTCCTTTTGGTGGCCTTAAAGGAACTGAGCAGGGCAAATTCCTAATGTCCACTCCATACATTCTTGTCATTGCAGTTATTATTATGATGTGATTATTCATATAGTATATGAACATGGATGGGCTGCTCACCAACATGCATTAGCCAGCATTGGTGAGTTTATTGGCTTTTTACCTCTGAGTTCAAGATGAAGAAACACCATGGTCTTTTTCTCATTTGCCTGATAAAGCAAAATGAATGTGTGTGTGAATGGAAAATATTTTTCTAATAGATATATACAATCATGACAGACAAAAATAAATCATGACCCTTATTACCAGGAGGTTCTAAGGTCATTTGGTGGCTGAAGGCAGAGGGTGCTAAGAATCCCTAGTTGTGGACCCTGGCTGCCATTTGATGATGACTTTTTATTTAGATACAACTGCAGATCACTTTCAAGTGAAAGAAGATTGTAAGAATTGGGAGAACTGTCTTATATTAAGTGGGACATTATTGGACTTTGTGAAGTTAGCAGAAAAGATGAAGAGACAAATGATTTAGAAAGTGGATATGTACTCTACTACAAAGACACAAATATTGGAAGTACAAGTGGAGTAGGATTCATTATAAATAAAAAATGGAAGAACAACATTGTAGAGATTGATGGTGTATCTGACAGAGAGGCAAGATTAGTTATTCGGCTTAATAGTAGATACCAAATGCAGATAATTCAGGTTTATGCCCCAACAAGTTCTCATAGTGATGAAGTAGTAGAGGATTTTTATATGGATGTACAAAAGGCTTTTGATCAGACTAAACAACATTTTAAAAATTGTTATGGGAGACTTTAATGCTAGAATTAATAAACAAATGAAAGATGAAAGTGCTGTAGGTATATTTGGTTATGGTAATAGAAATGAGAGAGGACACAGACTTGTGGAGTTTGCTGAAAAAGAAAAACTTTATATTATGAATTTTTTTTTTTTTTTGATAAAAAAATGTTAAAAGGAAATGGACATAGAAGTATCCAAATGAAGGTACACCCGAATTGGATTATATTTTGACTAATAGAAAATAAATATTTCAAGATTTTAATGTTCTTAATAAATTTAACACAGGAAATGATCATCGATTAGTAAGATGTAATAAATCTGTTAATGCAAAACTAGAAAAACAAAAATTATTAAGAAAAACATTATTTACAGTTGATATGCCTAATCTTCAGAAATATTCTAATGAATTTAAATTAGAACTTGCAAAACAGTTTACGTATTAGTAGATTTTGAACATGATTCAGATTTGAATGAAATTAATAGGAAAATAACTGATATACTTTTAAAAACTACAATAAAGATAGGTGGTAGAAAAAAAATCAATAATTGACCAATAAAATTTCTACTTATTCCAGAGAATTTATGAAGAAATATGAAGATATGTAAAAATAATCCATTAAAAAGGATTTAATATCTCACATTTTGTAAAATAGTGCAAAAAAGAGTTGATAATAATATAAGAAAGTATAATTGTGAAATAGCAAGGAAAGTTGTAGAAGAGAAGGGTCTCAAGAGTATGAAACAACATTTTGGTATTGATAGGAAACATATATCTGCAATAAGAAAAAAAGATGGAACTATTAATAAAAAGAGAGATGACATTATGAAATGGGTAGAAGAGTTCTATCAGGAACTATATAATAATAAAGAACAAGTTCCTCCTATATCTATTATATTTTCTGAATTGTCTGGAATTTTAAATGAAGAAGTGAGATATGCAATTTAATTTATGAAGAAAGGAAAAGCTCTAGGTAATGATGGAATTATAATTGACATATTAAAAGAAGCAGGTGAAGAAATATATTTTTTTTTTAGCAAAGTTATATATCAAATGTCTAAATGATAAAGATGTACCAGATGATTGGAAGAATGCAGTATTAATATTAAAATTTAAAAAGGGTGATAAAGAAAATATTAGAAATTATAGATCTACCAATTTGTCAACAGAGAACATTGGATTTCCACCAACTAAGAGAACAAATTGAAGTTAAACATGGTTTTATTATAGTAAAGAAGTTATAGAAAGGACCAATGAATATGAATTGCCATTATGCTTTGGATTTGTAGATTATGAAAAGGCATTTGTTTCTATAAGCATTTTTTCAGTGATTAAAGTGTTTTATAAAAATGCAACAACAGCAATTAGATTACATATTGTTTCTAGGAATGTTAACATTGAGAAGGGTGTAAGGTAGAGTGATTCCATATCTCCAAAACTTTTTACAGCAGTGTTGCAAGAAGTATTTTGTGGATTAGAATGGGAATCTAAAAGAGTAAAAGTAAATGGAGATTATTTAAATCATTTAGATTTTGCAGATGATGTAGTTGTTTTTTCAACTATTGCTTTAGAGGTTCAGGAAATGTTGCAGGAAATATCAGATGAAAATAAGAAAGTAGGATTAAAGGTAAATGTTAAAAAAAGTAAAGTAATGTTCAATGGATTTTCTCAAAAGATGAAAATAAAGATTGATTATGATGAGTTAGAAGATGTTAACAACTACAAATACCTTGGTGAGATTATTACTACAGATGGAAACATAATGGATGAAATTAATCATAGAATTAAACTTTGTTGGAGTGCTTTTGGTAGAAATAACTTGATACTAAAAGGAAATATACCTATGTGTTTGAAAAGGAATGTTTTTAATAAATGTGTTTTACCAGTTCTTACTTATGGATCTGAGACTTGGACACTTAGTAGAAAATCAGTACAGAGACTTCTGACTACTCAAAGAAGTATGGAGAGATGCATGCTAGGAGTAACAAGAAGAGATAGAAAATGCACTATATGGATAAGAAAACAAACAGGTGTTTGGGCTGGGCATATTGCTAGAAAAGATTATAATAGATAGACAATTGAAATCTTAAACCAGATTCCAAGAGATTGTAAAAGACTGGAAAGAGACCACATGTCAGATGGATGGATGAACAAGAAAATGCTGGGATGATGTGGAGAAGAGAGGCTAGAGATTGGAAAAGATGGATTGAACTTGGAGAGACCTTCATCTTGAAGTGGCAATGGTTGACAATGATGATGGTTCAACTTTTGACCAAATGGGATATGTAAAATTTAATTTAAATAATTCACACAATTATCTCTCAATACATAGGGCAGCATACCTATCCGATCAGTAAGAACTATAATTCTAATGTGTCACACCGGAAGCATACTGTGTGTCTAAGAAAAAGAGACTAATATTCATATGAAAAAAATAAAACCTTTTTGGTTAAGGACATTAAAACATTTTGTTAACTTATTACAAATATAAATGAAAAGTAATAATACACATATGATAGTATAAAATAGTTATAATTCTGATATATATTGATTGTAAATTATTTAAAGCTTATTAAGTATTATAATAATGAACTGAACTAAAATTGGTAATAATTTTGAAAGATGATAAATTTAAATAGTATGTTAATTAATATATATATATATTTAATATAGTTGAAAGAATAAATAAAATATATTAGTTCAAGATAATTCTGTATCTACATTCTTTTTTTTTTAACAATACTACTTTTTTATTGAAAATAATTCTTTATTGTTTGGGACTAAAAAATTATTATTTTTTTAAATTGAAAAATAAAATATGTTTAGAATAATAGTATTGCTTATTATGAATGATATTATAATTTGTACTTAGATATTGAAATTTGCAGATAGTAACAAGCTATTAGTATGCATTTTTAACATAAGTATATATATACAGTACTAACATTTTCAACATGTATATACCCTTTGTACATACTTGTAATGCAATTGTATTTAAAATGTATACACATTAAGACATCAACAAAAATAACAAAAAACAATTATGTATACTCACATTAGAATGCATTCATATCTATATATATGAATGTGTTTATTCAATCATTTATTTTCTCAAAACAAAAAAAAAAGTTATATATTTTTCTTGATTAGTTATAAAAAAAGTCACCTATTTTTGGCAATCTTGATTATTAAATGAAGCATTTAATGTAAGCCCCCCCCCCCGCCTCCAATTTTTTCTCTCTCTAGAGAATTTCAGATAATGTTTGAAACAGATAAAATTGATGAAGTTTTTAATTTATGGTTCTTTTTTTTTAAAAATCATTATTATATGAAATTATTTTTTATTTCTTTTACATTTATCAAAGTGACTTGTAACCTGGTTTGTAATACTTTATTGCTCATATGTATGAAGTTTTTATTATTTTATTTTATCCAAGGATCATATTTCTGAACAATTAGAAACACTTAATTTTTTTTTAATATTTATGCTGCTGAGTTGTTTTTTTTTTTTAGTTAGTTTTTTCTTCTTTTTTCCCTGATGATAATTCAGCAAGAAATCATAACTCTTCATCTCTTAGAATATTTTGACATTTCTTTGGATTTTTAACTAGCCATATCAGCAAAGCTGTTTTTCCCAAGTTTCCATGCTGCTTGAATACTTTTTTTAATTTTTTCTTTGATGTCTAAAAAAACATTTAAAATTATGCATGACTGTTCTTCTTATTGCTTCCAACTTGTATTAGAAAGTTAATGCATGAATTGCTTCTTTTATAAATGTTATTGTTTTATATCCACAATAATGAATAATTACCAGAATTTGGATATTAGTATTGGTATCAAGGGATTTCTCTAATCTGATCATCTAGCCTTGTTATTTCAAGTGATATCTTTGTCAAAAACTTACATCATTGAGTTAATATTTGGAGATATAATATTCATTGTAACCTTATTAAGAATAACCAGTTGTATTGTTTATGTTAGCAAGACTTTTAACTTTAGGGCTAAAACAATCATGGACCATTTCGATAAGTATAATAGCTATGATACAATTTTTTTTTCATTTCTATTGCCAGAGGGATTTTTATCCTTATTTGTGAGATCACAGGAATTGTTAGAATGATCTGCAATATTATCACATAATACTAAAATTAATTTATCCTTTTATGCCTTAAGAATTGTTTTTTTGCCTGTATAACCAATTTTTGTATGCGTGTTTAATTGGCATTTTCATCCAAAATGACTTAATTTTCATTTTCCAATTTGAATTTTTAATTTGTCAGATTCATAATAAAAAAAATCCAACAATGAAATTTATTAGAGCAGTAAAAAGGTAAAATGATTATTTATACTGTAATAATTACCATGCAGACCATTTAAGTGTAATTATATTTAGGAAAGAATTCAATTATCATCAATACAGATAATTTTTTTGTGGTTAGTTTGCAGTTTCTTTAAAATCTAATTTTTTTGTTGGATATCTCTTCAATCTGGAACTACTAATTATTGGATCTATAGAATCTGATAATAAAAAAAGAGTTTGAAAAACTTCTGATTGAAGAAAAATATAGCATGCTCTAAAATTACTAAAGTTTGAAGCATGTGTGGCATAGTTGGAGGGTACAATGAAAGCAGCTGGATATTATGCAGGTATACTATTAGCAAAGAAATCCTGATTTTGTATAGTACTGGCATATAGAATCTTCTGTATTTAAATTGATATCAGGTTTTGAATCCAGAAAATTTCTTTTAGGTGGAATAAATAGTTTGATATCATTCTTTTCAGTGAATCCTTTACTAAGTTTTTATGTGTAATCAGTATTTTCTAACATGATAAGTAACCTCTACCAAACCTTTTTTTACATAACCTCCACACAACAATTCAATGCTTTCAATCACTACAAATGTAAGCTTAATGTTTTTCAGAAGCACAAATGATTCTAGTGAAATTCTTTTTTTCCCTTTTTGATTATTGTGTGTGTATATAGTTTGTTTTATGAAAAAAATTAAATAATAATTTTCTTTCAGAATTAACTCAGCCATTTTCATTTTCTTTTACAAGGAAAGCTTTGAAAAATTATTATTATCATTAACTTGAGGCCATAATAATTGAATTTTTAATATTTTTAAAGCCTAAGTGAATTTTAACTTAATATGTGTCTTGCCTTATCATACTGCAAAACCTTGACTGAAATTATCATATGAGACATAATGGAGGTGCTTAAAAAAAATAGTTACTGATTTATAGATGAAATGCATTTTACAAATTATGAATTTCAATTATTTTTTTTATATAAAGTATTTTTTTTCTAATGACAGATTTTTTAATTCAGAGTTTAAGGTCATGGATATACTAAAAGAAGTGGACTGTGTATTGAAAATCTCTTGTGATAATAATAACATAATCCATCAAATTATATCAAAGATAAATAAAAACAAGAAACAAAAAAATAACAAAAAAAAAAAGGAACAAAAGTGTAATAAAAAAAGCATTACAAATTTTAATTGATCATAGCTTCATATATATTTGTAATTTGGCTTCTGGATGTTACCATGCATACTCTTTTCTATTCAAATGAAACTGAGGTTACACAACTATACATACAAAGTTGCATAAACATTGCTTATGTATAATGTGTTCAAATATAAGACAAATAGATGTCTGCCTAAGCATTTGATTTTTTTAAAAAGATCTCACAATAAAAATAATGGATTTAATGTTTTATTAAATAAATAAATTATATTTTTATATACACATTTTTTATCCTTAATTTTACAATGTAAATAAATAAAATTAGTGGTTAATATGTGAGAAATGAAGTAACTGGTTAGTTTGTAAATAATCTTAATATTAAAATTTTACTTATGAGGAGCATTTTATATTATAAAATATTTACTAAGTATACTTTCTTTTAAAAATATAAAGTGAAACTTTATTCGTAACAAATGTTCTAGTATAAATTACTTATGTATGAACATTTTCTTTAAATATTAGCATTTCATACCAATTCGGCATTTTTTATTACTTCAAATTTATTTTTTTAGCTTGAATAAGATGCATACAATATTTTGAGCTAAATTATCAGTTTTTATCCAACACTTCATTTTCTTTTAAGTAACAATAAATTTTGATCTATTTATCTTCAAAGAGGATTGATTATCAGTTTTCGTATATTTTATATTGGCTCTGCTCTTTATTTTGAAAAACTGTCTTGATTTGGGGGCATTAAGAAGTTGATTATATATATATATATTTGCATATAACAAAAATCATTTTATCAAAAAATATGAAAGTTATACTAAATGTATCATAACATTAAAATATACTATGTCATATATCAGATTTTTATCTGTATTTAAAACTACATTTGTTTTAGTAATTCATATTAATAAAAATGTTCTACTATATATGTGTATGAGTGTGAAATAGTATTTTATAACAGATTCATCATTCAATCCAGGGACATACTTGATGTAGGTTATACATAAATATAGTTTATAATATCCTTTACAATGCCGGGGAGGGGGTCCCATTTTAAACAAAAAGAATTTAGTCGTCAATACATTATCCTAACATAAACCTTTTCATTATTAAGATTTATGGTGCACATATATGTATGTAATATGTATTCACTCACAAATAATATTAATTGTAAGAATTGGAAAAACAAAATCCGATGTGTAGTATTTAACAGGATATTTAAGAGTTAAAAAATAGATGTTTGAAATAAAATTTATTATTATTCAAAAATTTTGTATTTCCTTGTTTATTTCCTCTTCATTAATTCTAACTTATTAAATTTTTTGAATTAGCTTTTAATAATCAGTTTTTATTTATTAACATAATACTTGTAATTTGCATCCGAGTATTTTATACTCAAAAACTTCAGAAATTCAATTAAATGTAGATATAATGCTCATTTTTTTTACCTATCTATATATATGTGTGTGTATGATTTTAGTTATTTATAATTACTGCAATAAATTTGTAAACATTTTGGATAATTTCTTTCTTTAGGCAAAAGAATTGCTTTTTTAGTCTTTAAGACTACATTTTTCACAAATCCTTAAATTGTATGTTGTTATAAGTAACATTGACTTTGGAAATAATGATCATTTTATTTGTAAAATAATTTTGTATACACACATGTATATATCACTTTTTTGTATATATACTTGCATTACAAAAACAGTATTTAATTACTTTGGTCTTTGTTTGTTACTAGCTGTTATATAAAAACAGTTTTGATTGGTTTTCTATTTCAACCAATTAGATGGAAAATCCTACTTTTGAAATTATAGTTTAATTTGGTGTCCATATTAAAAAATTACAGGTAGTCCGCTTGAAGTCTACAATTTAATGAATTAATAAAGAGAGAGAAAAAATATAAATTGGCATATAAATTTTCGGATGACCACCCAAATATTGGATATAAAATTTAAAAATTTGTAACTGTCCAATGGTTTCATCTAATAAAAACTTGATTATATTTGTTTCTAGTGAACATCTGTGAAAAAAATCAAGTAAACTAACATCTTAGAATCATAATCAGATATAAGAACTTGTGCATTCATTAGAATATCCTGCTTTAAAACATCTGCTTTTCTCTATTTGTGCTTCTGTTTTGCATCTATAAAGTGCATAGAAAGTTAATTACTGTATATAATTTTGTAAATACAATTTATATAATATTTTAAGACATTTTATTTTTTTAACCAGGTCATCTGATTCAAACCACTTTTGTAATAAAATTAACTATTATCAATATTTTTGCATGGTTATTAGTTAGCTGCTATTTTATAATGATAATTGGCTCATGAAAATTATATTTATAATATTTAATAATTTAGTAACTCAAAGAGAATAATAATTTAATAATATTATGAGATATTTTAGAGTTATAGGATGATCTTTTAGTGTTATGGGATGATCTATAATATTTTTCAAGGTTTATTAATTTATTTTTTTAAATGAACTTGCATACAAATTAAGCCTGTTAAGAAACTAAGTTTTAGTTTGTCTTAAGAAATTTTGTTTGTTTTAATATTTATACATTACAATTTTATCTGTTTCAATAGTCCAAACATATATATACACAGGTATTTAAATTAATAGGAATACTTTAATAATTTGAAAATATGAATAATTGTCTGCTTTATCTTTTTGATAATATCTACATACATACATACGTACATACAGTCGCTACTCAAAAAGAAAAAAAATACGTCCATTCCAACTCCTAGGAATAAAATAAATAAAAAAACTTAAATGCTTTAGATATGAGTTTTGGAATGATGATACAAACCAATCATGAACCATTTATACATCCATATATAAATCATTATGCTCCATTTTTCTATTTATTTGATACTGTGGATAGTATCTAATGAGTATTTATTTGGCAATCTTAATAACTCAGATTTTAAAGTTTTATTATTATTATTTATTGTATATTTTACTTATTTTTGCATAAAGGTGTTTAGCTTTCACGTTATTAAATATATTTAGCAAATTATGCAAATATTCAAACAAAATTTTCTAAATTATTTTAACTATCTTGCATCTTTATATAATAAATGCCATAATATAAAAATAGTAATTTGACTATAGCTTATTTAATAATTTTTATAAATTTTATTCAATTAGTTTTCTGCTATTTTATTGTAAGTTTTCTGGTAAACTATAAAATAGTTTTGACGTTAATATATAAAGTCTTTTAGTATCATATTTATCAATGACATTATTACCATTATTCCATAAGATTAGTAGCAATTTATAGAAATGATGTTGCAATATTAAGCATACATCTTTTTTATAATTTAAGATTATCAAATCTTGAGTGAAACTTTATACAAAAGTCTATGAAATAATTTACTCCTGATATATTGCTTATACATAGATATTTATTATGTGCCTTTTCATGCCTTTGAAGAAAATTAACTTCAGCTTGTGATTTATTTTTAAAAAAAATTAAAGATTCATTCAGTTGTGAGAGAGGATTATCTAAACTAGTGAAGACAATGCTATAATGTTGTGTTCATTAATTTGAAATTTTATTGTTATAATATCTAAATGTTAAGTGTATAAAGTTTTCACAATAAATATATTGTATATATAGAGAAGATTTAATATAAAAGTGAAACATTTTATTTTGATGTGTTTAAATTAAGTTAATATTTAACATGATAAATTTGTACTCACTTTAGACTTAAGCGGAAATAGTTCTACTCACATTTTACCATCTTAGATTTTTTTGTTTGCTTTAGTATAATTTTTTTCTTTTATTAGTGTTGCAATGAATATTTTTTTACCTTGACAAAATATTTTTGTCTTTCAAAATATGTAATTTTTTTTTGGTGTAAAATTATATGATCAAAATCAAATCTAAATAAAAGCACTTGGTCAATCATCACAAGTATTCATTCTACTTGTAAAGAATCTCCATGTTGATATAGATAGACATATAAACTTATGATATCAAAAAGTTTTATTAAGTGATTTTTTAAAAAAAAAATTAAACAGTAATGAGCTATATATACTTAAGAGTGTAGGTGTATCACAGTCTTTATAATTGTATGAAAGTATGGAAGATTTTTATTTTCACTAGGATGGGAACTTTCCACTACCCTTACAAAGTCAGGAATTGTCTTCCTGTATCCTTTCCAAACAAGTGGCATAAGATTTATTATTCCTCTGACTTATGTGGATTTCTAAAAGATAAGGTTTGCATCTACAATTCTTGCATATTATAGCAATAAAGTGGAAAGATAGCTGGTGCTATGAATCAATTTTTCAATGACTTTAGCAATCCCATAATCATAATGAAAATTTTGAATAATTATGATAATAATTTCATTCACACATTTAAAATTTTATTGTTTTTATGTTTTTCTCTACTACTTATGTATCATTGAATTTAAATTTTTAAAAAAAGTTTGGAAATATTATAAATAAAGTATGTATAGTATACTTTTTAAGGGAGGACCATATTTTCTATGTATACATAAGTTGATTAAAAAAATAAGAGATATATTCTTGGAAGTTAATTAGAAAAAAACAAATCTTAACCTACAAAAATTATATTAAAAAAATATAAATTAAGCTGTAGATTCACTTAATTTCCTATATATTAAATTCAGCATCCAAATATTTACAATTAATTTTTATTTAGGTTAAAATAAAATAAAAAACCTTTCTATTTTTTATAAATACTGTTATTTAATTGTAGTTATATCTTGGTAGAGCATTGACAAATAGATAAATTAAAATAATGATTTAGGATTAATGATTTATGGTTCTTGAGGGAAGATTGCAAATAGTCAATCAACGAAAAATGATTTTTATCATCATCATTATTATTATCTTTATTATTTTGGCATTTTAAGAAACATTTTCACAAGTAGCAGAAAGAGCTATGCAAAAAGATGGTCAGAAACAAGAGAAAAATTGTGTTAATGGAATCTAAAATGCAATTTTTATACTTCAAAAGCAATTATCAAAATCAATTTTTACACTGTAATAGCAATGAAAGCTATTTTGAAAAGTGTTTTAAAATTATTTGGATTATGATTATTATTAAAAACCAAAGAAAAATTATGCATACGAAAAAAATATTTCCAAAAAAACCTGGTAACTTTGAGAAAAGATTACCATTCTTTAAAAAAATACATAAATAACCATATATAAAACTATTACTGTAAAAGTTGCAAAGGAATAGATTATAAGTATTTTAATACACCCCTCTTTCTCCATTGGTAGACTTTAAACAAACTTTTTTTTAATCTGTAAATTCAGAAATATGATGAGAGAAATTAAAACTATAGCTAATTTCAATACATTGTTTTATTTATGAATTATTGAATTCAAAAATTAAAAAAAAGCCTTAAATTTACTTAGAATAATTAAATTATAACGACAGAAACTTCTACTTATTCATGTTTTAGTTATACATTTCTTCATGTTTAGGGATAACTTATGTGTGATTAAATTAATTATTGAAGTAAATTTCATTTTTATAAAGGATAGTGTTATTTCTAATGCTAGCGCGAATATATTTTTTCTGACAAAGATATGTTGTGTAATATTATGATCAGTGATAATATTTGGTCACTATGGGTTTTAATTACTATTGATTTTCATTTTCTTAATATGCTTTATTGTAAATATGTAAATTTAGACATACACCATGAATTTTAATGAGTCTTTTTTACTTTATTAATATTTATAATGCAGTTATTATACATTGCTGTTTATATCTGATCGTTTTATTAGATCAATTGTATTTCTTAAAAAAGAAATAAATGAATAAACCCTAAAATAATGGTTTATAGAATAAATAAAGTCGCATTATCATAAATATTTGTAATTATAATTCAAGATAACTTCAATGAATATTGAATTGCAGTAATGTTTTTCCCAATTTATTATTGATCTTTGTATTTTCCTGAAGGTTTGTGATGATATTGTTTTAGTTGTATTTATCTCTATTTCTATCATCTGAGTATTGAATGTCTTAGAAAAATTTAATTTTATTTAAATATTCCAAATACATCCAACTGTTAGTAATAGCACAAAGTTAGTATTTACACAATGTTAACATTCAATACTCAAGAATCTAAGGGTCCAGGTTCAATTTCCATTCTAGTACTATCACTGCTTAGACCAGCAACACATGAAGAATAATGAGAATAATATCTCTTGAAACATTATGCATATACTAGTCTGTGTGCTTTGGAATGTTTAAATAAAGTTAAATTTTTCTAAAGACATTGAATACTCATATTAGATGATGGAAATAGTCCAACATATAAGTACAACTTTTATTGTTCTTTGTTTTTTTACTTGATATTGATATATGTTTGACACTATTTATATATGTTTTTACACTGTTAATAAAGCAAAAAAAGTTTCTTAAATGAGGAAAAAATATCAATCTATGCAAGGTCCAAATACAAAAATAAATTAATTTTCTTATTAGATTGAATAAACACATTCCTAGATAATGGAACTAATTCAAGATATATATGTATGTTGAGTTCTCTCTCTGAAATCAGGTTGTGTAAGTAGCAGTGGAGTACTATAATTAATTGATATTACTTGATCATTATCAAAAGTTTGCCATATTCTTATACTTTTTTCTAATTTCTCATCATAAATTTTTACACTCTTTATCATAAATTCAAAATATATAGTAATCATTTTATGATTGTATGATGATGACCTTTTATTTAGATATTTAAAACTGCAGATCACCTTTAAATGGGGGAAGATTGCATAAATTGGAAGAATTGTTTAATATTAAATAGGTCATTGTTGGACTTTGTGAAATTAGAAAAAAAAGGTGGAGAGAGAGTTCATTTAAAAAGTAGTCATGTACTTTATTATAAAGGCACAAATATAAGAGACACAACTGGAGTTGGATTCATTGTAAATAAAAAGTGAAAGAACAACAATGTGAAGATTGATGGTGTATATGACAGAATGGCAAGATTGATATTCAATTTAATGGAAGATACCAAATACAGATAATGCAAGTTTATGCTTCAACAATTTCTCATTATGATGAAGTAGAAGATTTGTATATGGATGTACAAAAGATTTTTGATGACATGCATTTTAAAATTGTCTTGGAAGATTTTAATGCTAAATTTGTAAATGATTGAAAGATGAAAATTCTGTGACTAAATTTGGTTATAGTTATAGAAATGAGAGGACACATTTGAGTAGTGTCCTGGAAAAGAAAAAAATATATTATGAATTTTTTCTTAAGAAAAATGCTAAATGGAAATAAAGGTTGTAATTTTTTTTAAATATATTCAACACAGGGAGTGATCATCAATTAGTGAGATGTAAAATTTGTGTTAATACAAAATTAGAGAGACAAAAATTATTAACAAAAATAGTATTGATAGTTGATATTCCTGAGCTTCAAAAACATTCCAATGAATTTAAATGAGAACTTGCAAATCATTTAAAAATATTTACAGATTTTGAAGATAGTTCAGATTTGAGTTAAATCAATAGGAAAATAATTGATACAGTATTAAGAACTGCAACAAAGACTGGTAGAAGAAAACAGCAATTTAGCTGTAATTTTTTTTTCTGAAACATGTCATTGTCAAGAAAAGAAAAAATATGAATATATATAAAAATGATTTATTAAGAAGAATTAAATATTTAGATTTTTGTAAAATGGTACAAAAAGAGTTAATAATGATATGTAAAAATATATGTGTGAATTAGGAAGGAAAGCTAATGAAGAGAATAAAAGTATCAAAAATGTAAAACAACATCTTGAAATTGGTATAAAATTTATTTTTAGAATGAGAAGAAAAGATGGAACTATTACAAAAAAGAGAGATGACATTATGAAATGTCTAGGAAGAATTCTATGAAGAAGTGAGACATGTAATTAAATCTTTGAAAAAGGAAAAGCTCCCTGTAATGATGGAATTATAATCAATATCTTAAAAGAAGCAGATTAAAGAAATAGAGAAATTTTTGATAAAGTTATATACCAAATGTGTAAATAATAAAAATGTATCAGATGATTGGAAGAATGCAGAAAATAATTTTGATATTAAAAAAAAGTTGATAAAGAAGATATTAAAAATTACAGATCTATCAGTCTTATCAGTTCAATGCAAAATTATTATCAACTCATCTACTGTAAATTTTGGATTTTAACCAATCAAAAGAACAAACAAGAGTTACAAGTTGTTTTAATACAGTGAATCATATCCAAGCATTGAAAGAGGTTATTAAAAGGACCAATGAATATAGATTGCCTTTATGTTTTGGATTTGTAGATTATGAAAAGGCATTTGATTGTATAAGCATTTATATAGTGATTAAAGCACTGGATCATCAATATATAAATCCAGGATATTGTTATATTTTGAAGACTATTTTTCAAAAATTCAAAAGCCATGATTAAATTATATAGTTATACTAAGAAGATTTACTTTGAGATGGGTGTATGACAGGATGACTCTATATCTTCAGAAATTTTTACAGCAGCTTTACAAGATATATTTTGTGGATTAAAATGGGAAATTAAGGGACTAAAAGAAAATGGAGATTATATTTTGTAGATAATGTAGTTGTTTTTGTAAATAATGCAGCAAAAATTATCAGATAAAAGTAAAAAAATAGGACTAAAAATAAATGCTAAAAAGATCTCAAAATAAGAAAATAAAGATTGCTAGTGATGAATTAAAAGAAGTTAACAACTATAAATATCTTGGTCAAATTATTAATACAAATGGAAACATAATAGATGAAATTAATCAAAGAATTAAATTTGGACAGACCACTTTTAGTAGAAATAATTTCATATTAAAAGGAAATATGCCTATGTGATTGAAAAGGAAGTTTTTAATAAATATATTTTACCATGTCTTTCTTATGGATCTGGGATTTGAACAATTAATAGAATAGCACTACAGATATTTCAAATCACCAACCAAGTATTGATATATATATATATATATTATTGTTATTCCATATATATATATATATATATATATATTGGAATAACAAGAAGAAATCTAAAATGAAATACATAGTTGAGAGAACAAACCGATATTACTGATATCTTGGAAAGAATTAAGAGATTAAAGTGGAGCATAATAGAGGGGTAGTTGAAATCTTAAACAGGATTCCAAGAGATTGTAAAAGACTTGGAAAGAAACTAAATGTGAGATAGACAGATGAAATAAAGAAGTGTACTGGAATGGTGTGAGGAAGAGAGGCTAGGGATTAGAGAAACTAGAGTAAACTTGGAGAGACTTTAATCATCCAATGGATCGATAATGTTTGAAAATGATGATGAAGAGATCATCTATACCTGGTTTAGTAAATTATTTAATTCAGATTGAATTGAAACTAATAATCTTCATTGTGACTAATTTTTTATGTATTTGTTGGATCTTTTATTTTTTAAATACTTTATTGTTTGAGCACGTGCATCCATACTTTTCAAATATTCTATTGTTAAGATTTTACTGGTGTTTACTGCTTAGATTTCACTTGTTCTATTAATGTATAGAAAAATTGTATTACACAAATATATATGTCTGTTTACAGATTTATGTATTGACATGTATTTATATAAAAAGTAGATAACTTATTACGATGTATATCATTTCCATAGTAAAGAACATTAGTGGATGGAGAATCTGAATCATTAATGTGGCTGGTGTTTCAATAATATTTCAAATACTTTTTTTTTTCGATATGTTGTCAGTCATTGCACCCATAAAAATCTCAAAGAACATGGATCATATTCATTTTATTCCCTAGAGTATTAGCAATTGATTGGTTATCACTTATACATCTTTTAAGATTTTAGTATTATGATTTTATTGCAAAGTCATCTCTAATAATTTGAATGAGGAACATACTATTTTGGTGCCTATCTACTTTCATTGATTCTATATTCATGTGAATTATTGTATCTGTCCATCTTTACTATTTGCTCTCATAAATTTACAAAATTTAACGTATATAATAATACATATACTGTATATGATTGAAATGCAAGTAAAATTATAATAAATTCTTCAAATAGATTTATTTGCTTAAGATAGATAAAAAGTTTTTCATTTTATAATGATATATTGAATGGTTGTTTATTAATTAAAATATTTTTTTATTCAAACTTACATGATTTAGTTCATTCCCTGAATTAAATTTCTTAATTGAATCTCAGTTGAGGAAATTAAGCTTTGATGTTTCAATGTTAATAAATTTCTAAACAATATGTCATGTAAAGTATTTATTTTAATAAACAAATCTTAAGACTTACAGTATTAAATACAGATTTTTCAATTCTTTAATCTACAATCCAAATATAATGTTAGTTTTCTTTAACACCTATCCCATTTTTATAAAATGAAAGAAATAAACAATCGGTATTAATGCTTTTATATAGGACTTCACTATTATCTTAATCTTAGTCAGAATCAGATGTATAATCTGGATTTTATATATATTATGCCAAATGTATTGGGAGAATAGAATTCATAATAACAATATTTGTGTGTGTGTATGTGTGTGTATATACGTTCTTCCTATAGAACAGTTTTGTTTAGAAATAATATTTTATATAAATTTCAAAGTGGTAAATTATCCAATATCGAAATTTATGTTAATGAATTATTGAATGTGGAATATAATAAGAACATTATTTAATTTATATTATATAAATTTACACATAAAATGGAGGGAAAAAATATTGAAGAAAAAACATGAATTTCATTACCATATAAAAATAATAGGGTGTGCAATATGTATAATTACACAATTGATATCTTCTCATTTTAATATTGCATTTACTGTTGGACTAAATACTGATAAATTAATTATTAATGGAAAAGATGTTGATAAAATCAACTAATGTAATATTGTGTATAAAGTAGTGTCAGTGTAGAACCATTTACATTAGTGAGTCAAAATATGCATTGAAAAAGAGTATTCATGGATATAACTTTTATATAGTAAATTGCAATATTCAGAGGATAGATTTAAGTCTGTATTTGCTGAATCTTTATTTATTTGTAATAAAAGTTATAATGCTTTGTCAGTGTTTTTATTTTACAAGTGGAAAATCAGTTGAGAAAAGAAAAATCAAATAGGCATATTTTATAAATGTGACTGACAATTTATTAAGTAAACATTATGACTGTAATAATATATACAAATTATGGAAAGTTGGTCATTCACATGATAACATTAATGTTGTGTGACTTTAATGAGATTTGTTTTTTTGATACTCAGGATGGTTGGTGTACATGCTGTAAGCTGACTATAGTTATTACTTATTTTTAATACATTGGTATATTAAATATTGTAGTGTTTATTCTAGAGTTTTTTGTTATTACATATATAAATTAACATGACATAGCTAATTGTTTTGTAATAAAAATGATATATCTTTTATATTCTTGAGATATAGCAATTATTATATTATTACAATAACTAAATACTTAAAGTAGCTGTATTCAAAAGTTTTATAGCAATATTTATATGTAAACACACATATTTTGATATTAATCTTAAATAATACAGTATGTTGAATAATTGACTAATAATTTCTTGTTCAGTTTCTGATTGGGTAGTGAGAAAAGATCTTGTACTATAGTAATTATAAGAATTATGCTTGTAGTAAAGTCTACCTGGGTAGATTACTGAACAATCACCTAAGAGGATAAAAAAAAAAAACAATTTTAAAACCATAAAAATAAACATTAGTTTTACTGTTAATGGGTGACACCAATAATGAATCGCATTGTCGTTCACATATATGTTTAAAGACATCTTTTACCTGGTCCCAAATTTCATTTTGGTTTAATCAAATTCCAATCATGAACAAATGGGTACATATATATATATGTGTGTGTTTTCAAATATATGAAAAACGTTGTCCCAATTAGCAACCAAATCCAAGTCTAAATGAAACTTAGAAATGTTTTATGCTCCAAACATGTTTAATCTTTTTTTTCTTTCAGATTGAATAGTTTTTAGCTAAACTAACTTTCCGTTCACTTGTTCAGTAAATATATATTCTTACGTACAAGGTAAAAAGAATAATTTAAGAAATCATAAGTCTTCACCTATAAGCATTTGAGTAGTAGCTTGGTGATTATTGTCTTTACATTTCTGTATAAGGGAGCATTGGAGAAACTTTTACTTTGAGTGAATTATTTAAAGGTTGTTTATTATAAATGTGTGCGAGCGCGTTTATGTTGCTTTGTTTAATTTTTTCCTCTCCGCTTTTATTTATTATTAATATATGATAATTTGGGAGGGGGGAAATCTGGAAAATTATAAATAACTAAAATAAAAGAGATAATTTTAGAGTTATAAATTTTAATATATATTCACCAATTATATTTTTAATTATGATTATTGAGGAGATAATTTTTTTAGCTGTAAATAAAAAGTTGTTTACAAAGCAAAATGTGGTCAAAAATTGTATTCTATTGTTTAAACTTTTAAAAGTACTTATTAATATTATGCCATTTTAAATCTTTTAAATTTAGTAATGTAATTAAATACAAATGAAAAGAAAATTGACTTACAATTATATTTTGACCTTTATATCTTTTTTTGTATTGTCTTTCTCATTATGTTTTTCATTGATGCATCTAGTAATTGATTTGGAAATGTGTTTCAATCTACCTTCTGTTTTCACTTAACATATGGTCTTGTTGTTGATAGGAAGAAATCCAGTTAAATGATTAGAAAAGAAAATCATAATTTCATTCATAATTTTTCAAAACATTATAAATGATCCCAGGTGATTTCAATAATTAATTATTTAATTCATTTAGATTTTTCACTCATTAAAATGCAATTCAAATAAAAGTCATTATGTATATATATATATATTAGATTTATTTTTAAAAATAACTTTTAAGTTGCAAATATTCACACACTTTTTTAGTACCTATTGCCTACATTGTATTTATACACACATATATACGATGTAATTCATTTATTTTTAGTTTCAGAAAATTATTGAACATATTGGGGCTCATTTATCTTTTTATCTTTTTCAAGTGTGTGGTCATGTGTATCTGTTATTTGAGATGGATGGAGAATAAATGTAGACTGAAAATCCTAAGTTCAAATCACTCTATTTACTATAGTAAATATTCAGTATGCTGAATGAATAGGCTAATTACATATTCCCTTGGAAATAGGTTACATCATAGTATAAGTCCAGCCCACTCCTCTTCTACTAATATAAATGGGTATGTTATGGTCCGATAATATGAGGGAGCTATATTGATGTAATGTCTACATGGGTATGATTACAATATAAAATCCACTAAGGGCTTTGAATGTTGTGTCATTGGTTTTTCAATGAAATGAACAGTTGAATTGTTGAAAAGATGAGAAGATTGAAACCTGTCCATTAAATTTTAAGGAATTGTTATTTTAATATAAAACACTGATTCTATATGTGTGTTGGAGATTATGATCTGGCGCAACTGATGAGTGCTGATTCTGCATAAAGTACATATATTGGGAATCGTTTATCTTTTTCATATGTGTGTGGTCATGTTTGAGATAAAATGGAGGAGAATATAGACTGAATCGCTCTATTTAATATTATGAATGGATTGATTGATCAAGAAAATTTCTTCATTTTAATTTATTAGTGTGAATTTTTTTCGACAGCAAGCATTTATTTATTTTTTAAAAAAAAAAAATGGAAAAAATGTTTAAAAACTGAGGTTCTTTAAAATGTATGGCTTCTCACATATTCAGCTTGCTTTTTTTTTTTCATTTTTAAAAAAATAGGTAAATGTGTGATTTCCCACTATCTTTATTTTCAGCAAATGGAACTTAATTGCATGTATTTTGGAATATGACAGAATTTTCAAAAATCTTACCAAAAGTTCAGTCCCAAAATTATTGGGATCAGAGAAACACAAAATCATTTGATACCTGAATGAATTCTATAATACATAATATTTATTAGTTTTTCACATTTATTATTATTATTGTTGTATTATTGTATGTGAAGTCCCATTTAGCTATGTCATCTTATACAAGTTCTGTTACTGACACTTTGTATAAAATAAAATATCTAAAATAATAATAAATATGATCATATATAAAGTAATCAAAATAATAATTAATGTGAGGCAATTTTTTGATACTTTGTATAAAAAAATAACCAAAACAAATATAATATATAGGGTATATGAGCACATATTTTCACACCACCCACAGCTCTCCACTCTATCTCATATCATTATATACTTGAATGTCAAAAAGATAAATAATCACCAATATACGTATTTCATGCTAAACCAGCAATCAGTTAGTCCAGATTACCATCTAGATCTACATATATATGCAATAAGTGCTCAGATATATATTAAGATAGCCAATCTTCATACTTTAATGGACAGGCTTCAATCCATTCTACCCTCCATCTCTTCAACTGTCCATCCAATTGAAAATCTGATGATGGAACACTCAAAGGCCACCTTGAGACCGAGATTCTTGTCGCACCCATGTTGACCTAAAGTCAATCAGACCCACATGTACAAGACATAATCCATTTAATACATATACAAGGAATGGGTAGACATCTCTACTATGTAATAACTGAAATAGAGGCTTGTTATATGCCTGTATCAATATATGTAATATACAGGGTATATGAGTACAGACTTTCACACCACCCACAGCTCTCCACTCTATCTCATATTACTGATACATTTGAACACATATATGTCGAAAAGATAAATATTCATCAATATACATATAGTAACTGCAAATACATTAAAATATAGTTTATTATATTTTTGTTTGTAATAATAGTACTAATAATATTACACATATACAGTAAACATTATCTTAGGATAGATACCTTAACCAGAATGAACTGAATAAATTATATATTTGATTAATGTTAATTTACTGTATTTATTATGTTATTTATACAAGTTTTGTATAAAATAAAATAACTATAATAATAAATATGTATAAAATATATAAGCACTTGGATGATGAAAAATTGTTTTGTTGTTCCATTTTATATCAATAATACTTATACTATTTAGAAATTAGATACCGAAGATTATTTTGTTTTGTTTTGTTTCAAGAGCAGTTGATTTAGTTCTCTCTTTCTCTGATTTTGAATACATACATATACATTGAAATGATATATTTTTATCATCACTATTTATACTATTTAGAAATTAGATACCAAAGATTATTTTGTTTTGTTTTGTTTCAAGAGCAGTTGATTTAGTTCTCTCTTTCTCTGATTTTGAATACATACATATACATTGAAATGATATATTTTTATCATCACTATTTACTAATATTACTTTATATAATGCATAATTAAATGTTTAAATTGTAATAATCTTAATAACTGTTAAAACATCATTAATGAAAAATATTTCTTTTTCTGCTACTACCAAGGCATTATTTTGTTTTATGTAACAAAGCTATTTCAATTGAGTAGTATAATTTATTCAATAAGATTCAGCAAAAAATACAGTCATACACACACAGAAGACTATATATGCTGATTTTGATTTGCCGTGAAATTAGTTATGATACTTAGGTATTAGTTATTTTATATTAAAAAAATTTTGTTTTCCCGCAAAGTAAGATTCGCGGCATAATTTTTTTTGTTGTTATTGTTTTGCTATGGCATTCTTCTTGGCTGTAATTAATTATATTCTGTGATATATATATATATCCAGATGAATATAAATGACATTCAAAACCATTTTGAAATTTTATATTACTAATAAATAACATTGCTGATTAGATAAAAATGATGTTGTATGCAAAATCATAACTAAACATGTATTTATTCACACTTAAAAAAAAAATTCTTTTAGAATTTTTTTTAAAGAAAAACAAATAAGTATTTAAAATAATATTTCTTTTTAATTTAAGAAACAATAACAGAAATCACATTTTCCATATACATTTTTTTTTCAATATGTATAATGTATATTTATATGAGCTTTGAAAGCGCTAAACATAAATAAACATCAACAAATAAAACTTCTCTAACAAGCGTAGAAGCGCAGAATTATTAGTTATTATATAATTTATGAGAAATCAATAAATAAATTTCCATTATTAAAAGATATAAATGCGATTGCTTTAGTTAAATTGAACGCCCTGCATCTGTTACAAGTATAATTTTTAATATATATAATTAAATTAGTGTAAAATGAATAAATGGAAATCAAGTATCAACGTACAAAATAATAATAGTAGACTGCATCTTTAATGCTGGGAATTCATAAGAAATTTGAGCACTGCACTGGCAGAACCAGAATCGAGCAAGAGTTTGACATTTTACCATTGCACTACACAGGGCATTAATTTGTAATAAATTTTAAAGTATTATGCTCATAATTAAACAGAATAATCTATTTGTAATATTATAAATAAAGAATATGATTTATGTAATAAATATATCATCTCAACAAATGTAATATAGGAGAAAATATATTAGCCAGAAGCCTGTATTTGAAATATTGTTTCTTGCTTCCTCAAAGGTTGTTTCAAAAATATTTATACTTAACTTTCCCAAGAGTATTGTCTTATCTATAAATTTTAGAATATTAAAATATACACAACAGTTATATATTTATTATAAATTGTAATTTAAGCTTTCTTTGAAATTAATGATTTTGTGAAATTCTGATATGTATGACAATATGTTTGTATGATTAATATTGACACAGGAGATAAATTTTTAATTCTATTAAAATTATTAATAATATCAATATGAAAACTTATCTATCATCTAATTACAAAGCTCTTTAAAAACTAGTTTCCACTTAAGTAAACTAACCAGAAACTTTAAATTTTAATCGACTGCATCCATAATTTATTAATTTGAATTTCATTAATGTTGTTATTAAATTATATTTGTTCTTGAAAGAACTGATTAATATTAAATTGTATAATTTATATATATATGGGTATTAAGTGATTTGTTTTGAGAGTGAATTTAGAGTCTGTTAGTAAAAAACAGTTTACTCAATTTAATGACATTTGATGGCAAAATTAATTAGTAATCTGTGTGTATATATACATACATACACAAAATAGATATAATAATCATATACAAGCTTATAAATTATAAAATAAATTTTTACTATAAAAAAAATTAATAAATATTTAAGCTCCTCAATTTATTGATTGTAAGGATTTTAAATATTAGTTCTTTAAATCTCTTACTGACACAGTATTATTTCCTAACAACCATTCCCACTTAATGCTTTTTGTTTTAATGGAATGCTTTTAGATTTTGTATGCATATTCTTTTTAGCATCATCAAATATCGATTTTTTTACAGCATTTATATTTATAACTACTAATTTTTTTAACTGTATAAAATTATTAAATATTATGTTTAATATTTAATATTATTGTGTTCACTATTTAAATTTTTTGTGTTAATTAAATGATTTCTATATTTAATCCTTATGAAAGAAACATTAACAAAACCAATGCTGAATTATTAAGTGTACATCTACAAAATAGCTGTAAATGTGAAATAAAATCATTAGCATTGATATGAAATTTTATTTAGAACAAGTTTATTTACAGACTTACAGTGAAGCAACAAACTATGCTATATTTTCTTAGCAGCTTCTCTCATGTGCAATGTATATAGTGTATAATAGCTCATGTTTTGTTGGTAAAGGTTGATTAGAATAGAATATATATTGATTATTGAACTGCAAATGTACAGCACTTTTCAACATGTACATATGTATAGCACAGAAGCTTTTTATATGTATAGTATGAGTATATAAATTAAGATTATAATATAAACAAAATTTAAAAATTAACATTCTAGTTATTAATAATAAATTGAGGAGTCACATTTGCTTCTATTTTAATGAATATGTGCTCTCACATGCATTGACTGAAAGAATAATAATAACAAAGAAAAACTTTTTAAAATAAAGTAAGTAGTAAATAAAATGTCTGACTTTCATTACTATTAAATATGCTCAGGTTGTTATTCTTTTTTTTTTTTCAATTTTTTTTTCTTTTATAGAAGCATAAGAGATTAGTCTCTTTATCAAAAAATTATAATCTATTTTTTTAAATTGTTATTAGCATTATTCTTAGAAAGTATTTAGTATCAAAATACTGCACATCAAATTTTGGAAATGATAATGAATGAAGCATAAAATGTATCTCCTTTTAACATAAACCAAAGACATTTTATTAACATATATAATCATGTGCAGCAGTCCAAGATGGGAAAACAACTACTAGTGTATTGTTTTTTTACAAGTTTTACTTTAAAAAAAAAACTATAATCCTGTACAACATTCAGACTAGAAAAAAATGGCAGCTCGAACACCATAAAATGCACAAATTTTAATGTTTTTTTTTTTTTGTTTATTTGCTTAGATTTTTTTTTTGAATAGCATACAATTGAAATCTTGTAGTTAGATAAAGCCTAATTTGTGGTTCCACTATACATTTTTTCACTTATTAATAATGAAAAGTTTACACATTTTTTTTGTAAAATATTTTTTATTGTAAATACATATTAATTATATTTAATTTATTACCTCAACAGTACAATTTAATTCACAGATTAGACACTATTGTTTCTAAGAATGTAAATTGATTTATAGAAATTCATTATTATACTGAACATAAATGAATTATAGTGCATTATATATAATTTATGAACTCAATATAGTATAGTTTATTATTTACTAAATGTTACATTTATGGCTTGATTATTTGAAAGCAGAATCACTTTATTTGGCATAAATGTTTTACTGTAAAAAAAAAAAAAACAAATTAAAAATGATTAGAACAAAGTATATTTATGACTACCATAAGTGGTATATTAGGATTACCTTAACAAAAAGCATATCATGAACATTAAAAATAATTTTTTTAAATAAAAATATAAATGCTACTCTTCTGAAGACTAAAAAAAATGAGGAAGCTCTATTGCTTTACTGGGATATAAAAAAAAACTTTTATTAATATGGATTGGAGATCAAACTAGATCATTTAAACCAAATCATTATCCATGAAAACTAATAGAGGAAAGTTACTAACAAGAATTTCTAAGCTACTTCTATAAATCTAAACAACAAAACAGTCTTCATAACATAATAATCCAGTATAAATCTACTAGTGACAAAACTTACTTTATTGCTATAGGACAAGAATGTAATATTATTTTTGAAATTTATTTGTAATGTTTAATATAATCTATTAATAAAATGATTTGATAATATATGCATTTGTGAGTTGGAAAAATCCTAATTCATTTAACAACTAATTTCTTTAATATTTTGAATTATTATTATATAATAAAAATGTTTAAATTAAAAATTATAAAATGGTACAGTACTAGCTGATTTTCCTGTAGATGCTTAAGGCATTCATTCATATTATATTTATTTTTGGTTGCTTTGTTGTTTAGTAAAAGTTAATGATTACTGAGTCAAAAAAAATCATTTTTAAGCAACAATTTACAAATAATCAGCATTTAAAGTCTATATAAATATTTCTTATGATGAGAAATAGTTATTATTTTCAATTGAGGTTTTTCTGGAATCACTACTTTTTATTTACGATATTTGTTTATATTTAAGTTGAATACTTTAATAAAATAACAAGATTCACTTTTTTTTAACAAAAATACAATTCAGTGTAAAAAATTATTAGAATTTAAAAAATTTTAAGATAAAATTATAAATACGAGATGTTTAGGAAGAGGCAAACAATAATGAAGTAATACCAAGAATGATAATTGTCATTGCCTGCTTAAGGTACCCTGTAGCATAAAGCCAACTTTATTTATATGTTTTTTACTTCCTATAAGTTATAGCGCTCAATCTGTCAATTTCTTCCATTCATTCTGATTTTTTTCAAATACATAAATATGTACAATAAATCTTGTCATCTTATTTAATTTCTATTGTTATAATATCTGTTCAATTATTTTATTATTAAATCTCATTTATAATTTTAAAATATCAAGTTTAAAAATGAAAAGATAAGAAATGATGACAACAGTAATAATAAACACTGGGTTGTCTTTCTTTCAAAACACTAATACAATTAAATAAAAAGCTTAATATGAAGAATATTTCTAAAGTTATTTTAAATTTTTATAGTAATAATAAATCATTCACCTCTCCAGTTTGTATTTAATGAACTAAAACAGCCTCCTATGCCAACTATTGAAAGCCTGAATAATCTTTAATACTTTCAGTGTCTTGGCAAAAGAAAAAAATTAAATTGATCTAAGGATTGGGATTTAAAAGCACAAACATTTTATAATAGCTAATTACTCAAATTTACTACAGATGAGACAAAAGTAGGGAACTGCTTTTGGTTTATCATATATTTCTTAGTGATTTGATATTATTATTAACATTCCTAGTCAAAGAGTGGGAAAATGCTTACAGTTTTAAAAAAAACTAAAAATACTGATATATACACTTATTAACCTGGAGTCAGGTTTTTTATTTGAATGTTAAAAAGAAGTTAAAGATGTCTGATAAATGCATAATATGACTATTTCTAACTTTGAATCCCAAGACTCACTTATGAAGGCAAAAACCAAAGACAATCTGGCACTATGGATTTAATTGTATTAATATTTGGTAATTACTGATTAGTGTTGCCTTAACAATAGATTACAGATATTCTATTAGTTTGATTTAAGCACTGATGGCTGTAATTTACATATATCCAGTTAACTATTGGCACTTTAGAGATGGTATGTAGTTATGCATAGATAACTACATACCATCTCTAAAGTATAAGTGGAGTGAAACTATTGATCAACAATCATTAACTTATAAAAATTCATATTCATTTGGAGAAATGAACAGTTTTATTAATTATATGAAATTTTCAATAAATAGTGAAAGTTTTTTTCCAGAAATATATGTGTCAAATAATCTAATTAATTACAACTAAAAAGAATGCCATAAAAAACTATCTACAAATCCTAACTTCATAATCAAAAATGGAAATTATCGAAGTCCGTTGTGCTGTTTTTTTATATAAATTACAATAAATAAAAAATATATTTAACAGTTACATGTCATCATCATCATCAACCATTATTAATTCACTGCAGGGTGAAGGTCTCTCTAAGTTTAATCCATTTTCTCCGATCTTAGCTTCACTTCTCTACATCACCCCTGCACACTTTATTTCATCCATCCATCTCATGTATATGTATCTTAATAATTATGTATAAGAAACTTTTTTGGCACATGATTTTGTACCCTTTTTAAATGTTGTGCATCTATTTTAGTGTTAGTCAATTATTATTTTAATGTTAATCAATTATTCTAGTGTTCTAGAATTGAAGTAAAATAACAACAATAACAAAATAAAACACAAAATTATGATACAGAGATTCAATAAAATGTCAAAGAATTGACTATATAACATAACAATATACAGGATAAATAAACATACTATATGATTTAATATATGCTAGCTTATATAATTTTTCATTCATTTTTAATTGACCAGTTATTAATTAAATTTATTGAAGTTTTATAAATATTCATACAGTTATTTAAATTATGCTTAATATTTGTTTCATGTATTTGTCTTTTTGGATTTTTAATACAATTTAAAAATTTAATATTACATCTATTTTATCTTAACAAGTTAAATAGTGAATGTATAAAGCAGATTTATCATCTCATCTATTACTTGCATTGGCATTGTTGTGAACTCTTACCTCTACTGTTTTCATGTATGACCATAGTAAATCATATTACAATGGTCACAATTAATTTTATATATGATTCTTTTTTGTATTTTATATTATCTATTATTTATAAGTACCTATTATTTTTTTTAGATTTATACTATATGCCCATCCAATATTTATATGTTTAACAATATAATTTTTATTTTTTATTAAAATATTATAAATTTTTGGATAATATGAAAATTTAATCAATTTCTTATTCAAACTATTGTTACTATCATCATTATTATCACTTTATATAGAAATGTTATTATTTAATATAGATTTTTTACAATTGAATATATTTTTAATATTTTAAGGTTATATCCATTATCTTTATATAATTTAATAAATTGATTCTTTTATAAATCAGCTACATTTTTATTTGTATTATATTTATCATTTCTATATTTAAAATTTTTAATGAGTGACATCATTGTATCTATGCTTATTGTGAATCTATGCGAATATTTTTTCTAATTTGGTTTTTTTAATAAAATGTTTATATAAATATTTAATATTATCAAATTCTATTTTTGTAAATTTAATTTTATATATATTATTATTAAAATCATTATAAATATTATTTCAAAATTCATTATTATATTTAAAATATAAACTATTATGTATGATTGTTAAACCCTCTTCTATAATATTTATTATGTTTATATTATTTAAATTTTCTATAAATATTTGTATACTTTTATGCCTTGGAATACTTGTCAATATCTATTGTAACAATAGTCAATTTTTATATTGTTTAATTTGTTTATAATACTATAATTTTTATATTGTTTAATTTGTTTATAATACTATGCGTGTTTTTATAGAAAGTTTTCCATATCCTAAAATGCTTGTTATCCTTTTTTTTTTTAAATATTTGCAAAATTTCTGTAAAATAAAATCACTAAAATTGAATAACAATCTTAATAGATTATTATCTTTATGAATTTTAATTTTGTAAAAAGATAAGATACAGTAATTTATAGTGATTTATATTTATAATTTTATAATCTTTGGTTTATTAAGCAATTTTATATATTTGGTTTTTATTGTAGTAGTAGGATCTTTTAGTTATTTATTATATCCTTCTTTATTTACTTCATATTCTATTCTATCTATATAATCTTGATAATACATAATAACAAATCTATTGTCTTTATCTTCTTTACATATAAAAATCTTTTCAATACTACAGATCTTAATATTGTTAATAAGTCTTCTATATTTATAATCTTTATTATTAAATTTCGTTTCATATAAATGTTTATTTAGTAAACAATTTATTTTCTTTTTATCATCTACTAAGATATTAGCTAATTCGATATCAATAATTATCTTCTTATTAATATCATCACTGATTATAGGTATGAATGATGTCTCTACTTAATAAAACATTTTGCTCTTTAGAAAACTTACATAACATTAGATTTATAAAATTATTTTGCCTAATATATATATAACTGATATAAACAAATATTATAGAAGAGTATTTAACATTTATATGTAATAATTTATATTTTAAATATAATAATGAATTTTGTAATATACATAAACGGGGAGGGAGGGTCATCAATATTTATAAATGAATTAGAAAATCATAATTAAAAAAAGAATAATTAGACAAGAAATAATACATTATTCTAGATATGTTGATATTTAATTTATTGGTAATAAAAGAGCTATGAATACATAATATTAAATTTACAAAAGTAGAATTTGAAGATAAAATTAAATATTGAGATATAGAAATTCGCATAGGTAATGATAATATTATATTAAAAATTATTCATATATAAACCTGGTTAGATACATGGCTGCAAGTATGATATTTCTCCTGCTATTTTTAATATTATTATTTGCAACTCCATCATAAAACATAATTTTTAATTATTATTTTTTAAAACAATAACAAATTATTTATATTACAAAAGTTTGCAAATTTTTGTGTGTGCATCTGTGAATGAAAAAAGAACAACAACTAAAACAGTTAGTTCTCAGCATTGGTTAAAGGTAACGTAAATGGCCGCCACATCTTCAGTTTTATTTAATGTGAGTGAAAAAAAAAAACCAAAGAAATAATGTTTCTTTATTTAATAAAAAAAACATTTGCTGATCTTGCAAAAAAAAAAAACCTCAGCGATAATTACAAACATGAATTTTAATCCGTCTTCCCAAAGATTCAGAAAATCTACAACCAGCGATATTGAAAATTATACACCCCCCCTTCTGTAATACAGAATGCTGTCATGCTAGATACTACTTAGCCTAGATGGGCCCCTGGCTTTACACCCAACATATCCATCCCTCAGGGCCCTCCACTGAGCACTTTGTTGTTCACTGCATTTCTGAATCCCCTCTTGCTCAAGCTAGAACATGACCTCCCTGGCATCTTCATTCCTGTACTGAGCAAAAGCATCAAATGTCTTGCTTATGTAGATGATGTAGTTGTCTTTTTTCCCTCAGTTGATCTCATTCCCAGGCTTTAACAGATCCTCACCTGGTACTCCAATACATACTGATTGAAATTTAGCTGTGATAAATCAGCAGCCTGGCAACTTTCAACTGGTAAACAAATCCCTTCCATCTTCAATGCCAAGCCACACAACTTCCTCAGATTCCCCCTCATGCTATCTCCTAGGGACATGAAAGTTCGGGTCCAAACCACACTATCAAAGCATATCATCCACCCTCAGTGCTATCACAGGCATCTACCTCTCCCTTTATGGGAAACTCACCCTCCTCAATCTTCTAGTTTTTCCTAAAATAGCATACTACCTCCTCATTGTTCTACCTACACATTCCTTCATATCCAAAATCAACTCCCTTTGCACCCATTTTCTCTGGGGAAGAAAGGTGGTGGCCATCAGCCTAAAAAGAACTTGTTTTCCTAAAAACCTCAATGGGTTGGGCCTGCACTCCATCGACACTCTTCTGATCCAGAAAGTCACAACATTATCCTCACACTCCTAAGTCACTTTCCTGCCAATCTTGTGCATATCATTATCACACCCACTGACACTTCTCCCAATGGCAGGCCTAGGTCATGGACCTCACTCATTGCCAATATCCTACAAAAGGCAGGCTTTGTTATACCATCCATCAACAGCAAACTAAAGTACTGGGAGGTTTTCAATTAAACCGCAGACTTCTCCATTGTGTTCCCTACCTTCCTCGGATTTACCAATGCCCAATTAATCTGCAAATTCTAAAGGTGGTCCCTTGAAGCAAAATTTTTTGATTTCCTCCTCAAAATCAATCTTCACTCCCTTCTCACGAATCAATTTTTGGTGAACAGTAGGGGTTGATCTCTCCCATATGCCAGCTCTGTAAAACTGACAATGAAACCCTCCAACACTTTCTACTTAAATGTTCACTTGGCATGATAAATGTCATCAACTCCTGCCTTTCCTCATGCATAAATACCATCTTCAACCTCCAAGAATCTATAGAAACAGAGGTCTTTGCAGCTATTAGACTGTCAATTTTTCTCATCTATGCTCTCTGGTTGCTCCAATGTGCCATCATCCTTGACCAGAGAGTACATTCAGTCAATCAAAAGCTCTTGGACCTAATTCGCACTCTCAAAACCCGAGATACCAAACTAGCCCCACCTCCACTCCTCACAGATACTTGGGCAATCCTCCAACTCCCATCCTCTCAGCCTCTGTCATAGGACTCAATCACAAGGACATGCTTTTCTAACCAGCCTGAACTACACACCATTTCCCCTCTCCACTTCCCATTCCCATTTTACATATATCCTTCCCCTCTTACCATTTTGTTCCTGAAATTTCATTTGTTTCACTGTATCTGTTTTTTTTTTTTTTTTATGAATAAACATCTCATCACTGAGAAAAAAAAAGTTTCACAACACCATTCCTAATGGATTTTTTAACACATTCATTGTTGTTTCACTGATTGTTCAATAGTTTCATCAGCTAAAGATATTGATTGTTCTTTGTATAAATTCCCAAAAGCATTACTATATGAAGCACTCACTCTGAACAATCTCTGGGACAGTATTCCACAATTGATCATCCCAATCAAAGATATCTGATCATAGAATTCTGTGATCAAAATCAAAAAAATAGATTTAAAATGATCAAAATACTACTTCATTTTGCTGTAATTGCTGTAAACAAACAAAGTTACATAAAAGGCATACTGAAAAATACATATATCTGATCATAGAATTCTGTGATCAAAATCAAAAAAATAGATTTAAAATGATCAAAATACTACCTCATTTTTCTGTAATTGCTGTAAACAAACAAAGGTACATAAAAGGCATACTGAAAAATACATACCTAGGCTATTCCACACAGGATTTTCAAAAATTAATGAAGCTTTTTGGGAAGGTTTTATCATTGCAGCCAGTTCACCTAAAATATACCCCAGTCAAGCATTGGTGGGCGAGAGGTCAGCGACAGCTGCTTTACAAGCAGTTGTCCAGCGGATTCGCGTCCCAGCTGATGCTATGACACATGGGGGAAAAAAAGATACCCCAGTTCCAATATACAGCACAGCTACGAGTTTAAAGTTAAGCTAAACAAAAACATTTATCCAACTACTATACCTACTCAGGTTCAGACCAAGAGGCAACAGTGTTTCTCTTGTCACCAGTGTGGTCATCTAGCAATCAACTGCAAAACCACTTAATGCTTACAGTGAAATCAGGTGGGTAACCATACACTTAGATGAAATCATAATCAAAACCAAGACAATATTGACAAAACATCTAATATTCACACAATCTCTGTCTCAAATGAAGATGCTTCACCAATTAACCTCTCTATTGAGCAGACAAATCAAACCTTCAGCACAATCATTAATGTCAGCAGCAAAACTGCTCAGGGTAATGATAATCAAATTCTCACCTCTTCAGCGAAACATGTAAACAGTTTGATTCAACTCATATATCTAAGGTACCACAGTCAATTATTCACAATGACTATACTAGCCAATTGCCACCTATAATAAACAAGACCAGCATAGATGTCATGGTTACACTGATACCACCATTACCAATAGTTGAAAGCTGTGACACAGATTACACTTCCAAAAAAAAACTTTGTTAACCATGAAAAGATCATGGTAATAAAAAAATTAAAACACTTGATAATGAAATTAACCTAACATGCTCCACTAATAACAGCATTTACAACCTAGAATCCTGTAACCCCTACTTAACAGACCCTCAACAAACACAGGAAGTTCTAACTGAGCCCAAAAATCTTCATCTTTCACTTACCAAAACCCCAAACTCAAACAATGAATCAAAAACAAACCCTGAAGATAAATATATATACACTAGTATACCAACAGATATCAAACCTTCCCTCCTTAAAATAATGCAAACACAAACCTCTCTTAAATATTTTGAAGCCCTAGATGCCAGCTCTGAAAGCTTTAATTTTGAGTTGTAGCTGACTATTTATGTTCATACAATCCTTTTTCTAAACTTTATAAACAAGGCTACAAATGGAAGTCTCAGTCCAATCAATATAAAACAGCTGATCCTCAAAACACATACTCTATTTTTTTAATTCATTTACTTTCAACATGAAAATAAATATGGGAGCTTTCAATGTTCAAGGTCTAAACTCAATTCAAGAAAAACCTCCAGCTAAGTAAATGGATTCAATTTACACAGCCACACATCCTGGGTCTGCTGGAAACAAAAATATATAATGGTTCTCAGATTGACTCCACAACCTATTTAATCATCTTCAGGAGGCAATGGTCTGGTCATCACAAGAAACTGCCAATTTTCATCCTTTGAAATTATATACATCGACTCAAACCTACTTACAGTCACTTTTCACCATCGTATTTTCACTCAACAATTTTTATTTACATATCTACTAAACCAGCTGTCATTTCAAGATTACTGCTTACAATCAACTCACTATTATCATCAACCTCTTACCCAGTTGTTTTAATGGGCGACTTTAACATGAGTTATCACACTTGTTTCAAAGTGGCTACATCAACTAGCAATACCCCTAATGAGTGCTGAAGGTTTTTTACCACCCAAATCCATCTCTTTCTTCAACAGTCATCATATCTTACCTATTGACCTGTGCTTTTAGTCACCCATCCTTCATGAATTAATTAAGTTAACACTTAATCCCTTACCCTAAGTGCAATGTGAACGTCAACAATTCAACTTCATAAAACAATAAGAATAATTCTTCCTGAACACACTTCTGAAATTTTGTATTCTGTAACATACATTATGTTATTTAAACTTAGCAACATGCAACTTGATACTGTTCAACAGTACATCTCTTTTATCAACATTCTGTCATTTAATATAAATCATATTACCAGAACCACAACACAATCCTCAGGCCTCATAACTTTGGCTGATGAGTTACATAAAAGAATCACCATCTATCAAATCTGCACCAGTAATCTATGCACGTATAAAAAGACTTACACAAATATATAATGACATCTTCAACACTCTAAAAGAGTATTTGACACAAAAAAGAAAAAAATTCTGCCTTACAAAACAACACATCTAGATACAAGAGTACATTAGATGGGCTCTGGGACATCCTTCTACTGTCAGAGTTCCACAAGTAATTGAAACCAAAGGTGTCACCAATGCTGGACATAATATGATAGAACCAATATTAAAAGTATTTCTAACAAAAGCTGCAGTCACATTGTGCCTTTATATCACCTGAAGATTTCTTTGGCCATCCAGACTTAGATAAACCATTTCATGCTACTGATTTTTTGCTGAAGCTAACCACAATACCAAAGTCTTGTCATACAGGGTCATATGGAATCCCTAAATTTATATTTACACATCTCAGTCAGTTTAACAGCACAGATATGATTTGACAAATTATCACAAAGGTTGCTTAACATTAAAAATCTATATCCAATCTTCGTAGTTCCATTCAACAAAAAGCAAGCTTCAATATCTAATCTGTCTAATCTGTGACCAATCGCCATGGACCCCATAGGTATTAAAATCCTGGAAAAGGTTCTAAAAGATAAAATTAAACTATATCTCATCCTATTATCACCAATGCAACATGCAAAAAAAATGCTTCTCAACAGGCCAAGCTGTTCCCATTTTCAAAACCATTGTAAATTCAGATCATGCGCACAAAAGTATGCTCCAATGGCTGTTTAAATTGACATTGAGGCTGCTTTTGACTTGGTTCCTATTGAAATTTTAATTCAGACTTACAGACCTCAAAATACCTCACTCTCACTTATACTTACTAACCAACCTACTCCTTAGTCATGAAATCCATATTACAATTAATGGTAGAACATCAATTTCATTTTCTCGACACCAATCCATATCTCAAAGATCTCCGCTCAGTACTATTACTTATGTCCTACATTTAAATCTTTCATAAACAAAATGCAACAAAAATTTATGAGGAATTCAAATTTCATACCCTGGACTACATATACCATGTATTATATACATGGATGGCCTTACTGTTTTTTTTACCTCCAAAAAACAACTACCTATTCTGGAAAAAATAATGAATACATCTTCAAATATAAACTCAAGATCAGCATTAATAAAACATCAGCTTGGTTTCTTTACACTGGCAAGATATATACATAAGTTTATCCTGGTAAACCAACTAATTTCCTTGGATTTCTTTCTATCTAGGGCCTTCTGGAATGAGACAAAAGATCCAGAAAAAACTGAAAGATGATGCTGATCACACAATTTCTTCTCTCTCCAAAACCTACTTCTCATTATGCAAAAGTACAGCTTTTCTATCAGCTTGTAACTATAAAAATAACCTATTAATCACCAATCATAAACACAAAATCTTTCACTTCATTCATTTACTCCCTCTGTAGGAAGCTATTATGATGCAGAAAAGCAGTCTCCATCTCTGTAAAATGACTTAGTCTTCTATCAACCAGAAATGGATTAGGTCTTCACTCCATTCAAATTTTTCATAAACAAAGTATTAATCTCCTGCCTACACTGATAAGAAGTTTTCTGGCTCTTAAATGCATCCTTTGTTGTAAAATATCACCCACAGACCAACCACCACTTTCACATGGATATTTGTCTTTGCTTGTAAACCAACTCCAAAGCATTTATGATCATGTGTCTTTTTTGGGTGATGGTAGATACACCTATTGGAGCATTCATAATATGCTGTACTCAGACATACAGTCACCCATGCTAAATATGAACAACAATCGACACCTATTGGAGCATTCATAATATGCTGTACCCAGACATAATTACTGATCATCAGTCACCCATGCTAAATATGAATAACAATTGTTTAATGCGGCGATTCAAAAAATTGTCATTGGAACCTAATTTTTTTTTTTACTTTTTCTTAAGGCTAAATCTTCATGCTCTACCTATCTCCTATTTCCTTAAATACCACAGGTTTTACACCAAAATTGATGCATTTTGTTTCTTGTGCCACAGGTATGAAGAAATGCCAAAGCACCTATTCCACACCTGCACAGCTCTGATAAATACCTGAGAAATTATGATTAACACATAGACATAATAACATCACACTTGATAACCTAATAGAAACACAGTAAAGGCTCAATATTGGCAGCCCTTGCAGCAATGTTTAGTATATACTTTGTGGTGCACCTATATTTTCTGCCTTGGAAACAAGACCAGAAGGCACCCAGCCACATCCTCTAATAAGCTCAAAGAACTGAGGGCCAGAAGTGGAAAAATTGCACATCCAGATATTTTTGCTACTACATGGTCACTATTAAAAACCAGGACAGACTATAACCTCAAACAACTAAATGATTTTAACAAGAACAGTTAATTTTTTTTTGTCACATATCTCATTTTAAACAATTTTTTAAACACCACATCTGTGTATTGAATAGTCCAAAGGATATATTTAATTCAATCAAAAAGTATTTTAAACTGATGAACTAAACCTTTAGAAAATGAAAATAGAACCATAGGCAAATACACAGTTTACAAGTTTTACATTTATCAACCATGTGCCTAACAATTTATTTGAACTGTACCAATAATATCTATCTGTTTGTTCTAAAGCTATGTGGTTTTCAATCTGTATTTTTAACCATGTGACTTTTTATGAACAATAAAGTTTTGATTTGAAAAAAAGTATATAGATTCATAACAAGAATGGTTACTAAAGGTGGCAGTCATTAAAAATTTTGAATATTGAAATGATAAATATAATGCAAATAAAAATGTAGCTGATTGAAAAAGAATCTAAAAATATATTTTTTAATTGTAAAAAAAATCTATGTCAAATAATATTTCTATACAAAATTATTATAATGATGATAATAACAATAGTTCAAATAAAAATGCATTAAACTTTCATATTATCCAAAAAATTATATTAATACAATACAGAAATTATATTGATAAGCATAAATATTGGATGTTCAAGTAGTAAAAGTATAGAAAAATGAATGGGTAATTACGAATCAAGAGTTGATATAAAATACAAAAAAGGAATCATATATAAAATGGTAACCATTCCAGTATGATTTACTATGGTCATCCAGGATAATAGTTAGAGGTAAGAGCTAAAGAAAATAACAATGCATTTAATAAGTGAAATGATAAATCTACTTTATACATTCACTACTTAATTTATATACTTAAGAAGTTTTTTTAAAGTTAAGGTTTATAATAAATAATACAAATAGCATATATATATAACTTGTATATGGTATTTGAATTTAAGATTTTTTCATCTATATTCATCCTCCACTCCATCTCAAACAACCGACACACATGACCACATACATACACGAGAAAAAGATAGATGGTCTCCAATGTTCGAATTTCGTGCAAATAGACGTATTAGACGTATATTGGGGATCATCTATCTTTTTCCATGTATGTGTTCATGTGTGTCAATTATATGAGATGGAGTGGAGGATGAGTATAGACTAAAAAATCTTAAGTTCAAATCCCTCTATTTACTTAAACAAGAAACATTTAGTACAATGAATGAATAGGCTAATTATTTATTATATTATAAATCTCAACTTGTAGAAAAAAAACTTCTTGGTATAAACAATTTTAAAATAACTAATATAATTATTTTTCAAAACAAATCTTCAGTCAGCAATATTTATATTTTTTAAAAATCAATATATATATATAAATCTTTATGTATGTGGGTGAATATGTTTTCTGCCAAATTTTATTGAATAAATCCGTGCTAACTAATTGAAATAGTCACGTTAGATGAAACATATTAATTAGTAGCAAACGAAAACATTTTTTATTAGTTATCTTTTAATACTATTCAGATTGTTACTATTTAAATATTCAATTTTATATGACTGTAATAAATAATAATGATAAAAGCGTATTTCAATATGTATACAAAAAAATAAAATAAAAAGGTTAATGACTTTATTGCTCGAGAATTCATAAGAAGTTCGAGCGCCAGTATCGATCCCAAGTTGGATGCTCCTCCTTATGAAGACAGAAAGGGAGAGCTAATAAAATACTTAAATTAATCAAATAGTTTCAAACAAAAAAAGACAAAAAACAATTAATTATAAGTTCATAAAATTATAGCAATTCTCTCTTTGAAAAACTTATTTTTGATATATAACTCCTAGCTTTGGATTTCTTAAAAATATAATGACATTTTTATACACATTTTTTTAATACCGTAATTGTAATTTATGAAAAATAAAAATTTATATATATGTGAATAAAGTATATGCATTTTTTTTTAATTAAACAAATTAATATTTATTCTATTTCTAAACTATATACATGTTTTATTATTTATGTATACCAATATTTTTTTAATGTTTTTTTTCTAACAAGGTGGAAATGGGGAGGATTTGATCTTATTTAAAATCTGCTGATAAAAAAAAAATTTTTTTTAATCCAATTTATAATTACTTATTAAACTTTTGTTAAAATAATCTTCCAATAGATTTAGTGAACTATAAATTTTACTTCTGATGATTACCGAAAGTCTTAAAAATTTTTTTTTAAAAAAAAACACTACAGCAAAAAATTAATATTTAATTGAAAAACAAAAGGTTTTGCTTGTTTTAAAGTTGAAGCAATTATATTAAATTCTAGTTGTAAGGAAAGAGTTATTTTGTTATTTAGTATATTATAGTAAGTTTGTTTAAAGTTCTTATATTTTATAGTAAAAAAAAAAAATAGTACTTATTATTACTGTTCCCATATTTGTTCTTTTAATATAAGTATAAAATTTTATTAATTACTATTAGTTTTACTTTTATTATCAATTGTTGTTGTGATTTTGTTTTTATATTTGACTCTCTGTGAAGTAATATTTATTTTTTAATAGTTTTTATTAACATTCTATTTAAACTGTTTTAAAATTTACCCACAAGAATTTGTGCGTATATATTTTCAGTCTTGTTTAAAAATTAAATTAAAATGATAATCTTTTTTTTTAAAAAATATTTCAGAGAGCCATTAATTAAGTTGTTTGTAAAATAAACAACAAAAATACTGTTTATATTAAAATAAAATATATTATTAAATTAATTGCTATTTTGATTATTACTTTATATCCAATAATATTGTTGTTATTACTATAGTACCGCTATTAATATAAACAAGAATTCGATTTTTAAATTTCTTTTATGATAATTATTTAATTTCAAAAAAGTTATGTATATATTTTACTTATCAGTATGTGACAATAGAATATATTGGTAATAGAATATTATGGCAAGATAACTAATTATTATGTTAGTACTCATTATTATTTTGATATGGTTTGGGCTTCCATCATATATTTTATGCTACAACTGCAATAAAATAGTTTTTTTTTTTTAATGTAGAATAATATCAAATATATAAATACATATATATTGGCGTACCTTTAATCTCACTTAAGCTTTTATATTAGTTTGATGAAAGTATGATGAAAATTGACTTTCTCAGTAAATATCATTTTTTAAGAATTGAAGATACTGGTTAATTTTAATTTTTTACTTATTTATAAAATTTAATGTATAACTAATAAAATACACACACACACACACACAAGCGATTGTGATATATTTACAAAAATGATTGCTGAAGTATGTGGTGCTAAGTTAACATATGGGTTAAAATAGTTATACCTAATCATGCTAACACATATATTTATATCCTTTCCCTATATGCAAGAGTTGGCTCTTTGCATTCAATTATTAATTTTTCAAGAAGTTTGCCAGCTAATTATTAAATTGGATTATTTGACTAATTAAAAAAATTATTATTAAAAATTGCGTTTAAGTACATTGCTAGTTTTTATTTTTAAAATCATAATTGTCAAAAACTATACTACATAATGTTAATTTAGCATGGGTAGCAGCATTTGTATTATCAGTTAATTTTCAGAAAATGCAAAAATTAATTATTGGCATTATCAGTCAGCAATAGAAAATGTTTTAATCTGATATGTTTAAAATATTTATTTCAATTTTTATAATAAAATTCATAGCTCTTTGTAAGAATCTATTACTAGGAATCTTAGAATGCTTGTTCTAGCATATTTAATACAATCCTCTTTACGTAAATAAATAAATTAATGATTATTACTAATCATTTAGTAGATTAGTTATTGTCATATTCTTTAATCATTAACAAATTTATCTAAAGTGAGAAATCAAGAACTTTGGCACTTGGATATTAAATTATAATTATTTGATAGTGACTAATACAGAATAAATGATGAAAATGTGTAAGGGATTGTGACTGCTGTTTCTACCAGAAATGCATCTTGGATGTCATTTGCATTTTTCAGATGTCTTTATTCATATGTTTCAAGAAACTGTAGTGAAATGGAGATTTTTAAAGTACATATATATAGGATTTTGACAAAATAGTGGCAATCCTTATTCTAGTTTTATCTAGTATGATGCAGTGTAGCATTTACATAAAAAAATATTTTTTTTAAACATTAGATGCAATTATACAGCATATAACAATGTTTTTTAGGAACATTAAGCAATTTCATTTTGAAAAAAGTGTAAATTCTGTGAAAAATGTCAGTAGAGGATATTTTATTTGTCACCAACATTCCACAAAGTAATATTTGAATTGAATGATTAAGAAAGTCACTTATATATATAGAATATTATCTATTAATTTTTCAAAGCAAAACATGGTAATTGCATGCCTGTATGAGTAATTATTATGGAAGATAATATAGTGATCTGGAATGAACTTGATCTTAAAGAGACAGATCCATCATTGTTATGTTTACCAATTAGGAAAAGTCAGTTTGGTGCTAGGATTTTGCAAGATGCCAAAGAAAAATCCTTACAATAATTGGAAAAAGCATAATGGTTTTCTATAGCATTCATTTGCCACAGTTATTATGTCATCAATATTTATAACATTCATATTGAATATCATTGTTTTTGAAATTAAACATTTTATACATCCTGGAATAGTGTTTTTTTTTTCATAATAGTTTTATGGTTTATGACTATAATTTTTCTTAAATGTCTATTGGTCTTTCTCAATAATTGTTGATTTCAGACCACAGTTATTTTTAGCATGTTTCTTTTTTCATTTATGATAAATATACTCATCATTTGCTCTTTTTGAATTATTTGATGTAAACAGTTTTTCATATTGATATTCCAGTTGATCACACATTGACAATTTTATCTTTTAAAATCAGACATGTTTAACTTATTCATAAGTTCATGAAAAGTCATATCCCTTTTCTTGGGTCTGTAAAAAAAAAAAGGTCGCGGATAAATATTTTTTTATTTTTATGCTACATGACATCAAAATTATAAATGATCACTTTGTTTTGTTGTCATAAACATTTCATCTTTATCAAAACACTACATGACTGTAATCTATCACACCCTCTCCAGTACAATAAATTTTTGCTTCATTCTTGCATCTTATATAAGATCTTTTTCTAAGTCTTAAATTTTTTAGACTATAGTTTATGAGTAAACTGTCCCACTATTGTTGTCTCTTATATAACAAGTTCAGCCTCTTAATTCTTTTAATAATGAGTGATATTTTTCCTCCTCTAAATTTTGCTTTTGATTTCTTCTTGTTAATTCTGAAGTACAGCTCTCTATATTTTATTGCATAACCTGAAGTTTTCACTATCCTCATCTCAGATAGAGAATACATTTATTGAACATTTTGTATTTCTGCCAACTATATAGCTTTTTTTTTTAGTATAATTTTTACTCAAAGCAGTCCAAATTTAAATGTGTGATTATTTTTTTAACAATCTATATTAATAATTTTATGATATTCATAATTAATATATAGGATTTATGAGCACAGACTTTCACATGACCCATCACTCTATCTCATATCACTGATACACTTGAACACATATATGTCAAAAAGATAAATAATCACCAATATACGTATTTCATGCTAAACCAGCAGTCATCAGTTGGTCCATATTATCATCTCTACACATATATGCAATAAGTGCTCAGATATATATTAAGATAACGAATCTTCATACTTTAATGGACAGGCTTCAATCCACTCCACACTGCAACTCCTCAACCATCCATCCAATTGAAAATGTGATGATGGAACGTTCAAAGGACACCCTGAGGCTGAGATTCTTGTCACACCCTTGTTGACTTAAAGTCAATCTGACCCCTCATGTACAGGACATAATCCATTTAATACATATACAAGGGATGGGCAGACATCTCTACTATATAATAACTGAAATACAGGCTTATTATTTATCTGCATCAGTATATATAGGGTATATGAGCACAGACTTTCACATGACCCACCATTCACCTATCACTGATACACGTGAACACATATATGTTGAACAGATAAATAATCACCAATATACGTATTTCGTGCTAAACCAGAAATCATTAGTTGGTCCAGATTATCATCTCTACACATATATGCACTAAGTGCTCAGATATATATTATAATTGCATTTGTCATTCATAACTATCAATATTTGTTTTTTAGAAATACAATGAATTTTAGTTGTTGTTTTTTTTAATTATTATTTATCATTAATTTTATTTTTTTTTGTGTGTGTGGTTTTCTAATAGATTTTAAATTCCCCCCCCCTCTCATTATTTGTGAAAACAACGTCATCAGAAAAATGATTGTTTATTTTCTTTGCTTACCATTTTATTTCACAAAATGTATCACATAAAACTGTTTAAAAAGATTCAGAGAGATGATTTCACTTTGCCAATCCACATTTATTGATATTAAACTTCTTTATCATATATAAGTTGATAATCCTGCTGCTTTTTTATAAATATTTTTCAGAATTTTACAATATTCTGGATCTTTATTCTTTTTTTAGTTTTAATGTGTCTTTTTGTAAGCTAGAAATCCAAAGCAATACTTATTGGCTTTTTTTAAAATAATAATTACTGTAATTCTTAGATATTGTCTATTATTTTATAACTACTTTTAAGTACAGGTTGTCCATTATGCAGGTTTGAATCTAAAGGCCAAAGAAGGTTTATAATAAACTTAATAAATATATGTCTGTAATTCCTAATAGCCCCCCCCCCCCCAGATTTTTAAAATATAAATATCATTATTGCTTTTTTCTGATCATCTGATTAACTTTATTATTTGTTGTACAATTCTATAAACAATTTTTTTATATTTTCATCTGTTTTTTTTTAAAGCAAAATGATTCTGATATTTTTTTGGAGCTTTTTTATTCTTCGCGTACTTAATAAATATTCTCACCTAGTCATTAAAATATAACATTTTTCTGTTTTTTATTAATATGTACTTTTTACATAGATTTTTTTTTACACATTCTATGATGCCATCCCTGGTTTATGTTAAAAATATTGAAATAATGAGTACCAAACTCTCTATACATTAGTTCCACCAAGTGCAAGCCTTTGCAATCAAGGGATGCAGGAAGGTTTGTACCTAAAATCCTTATCTAGTTCCTACTCATCCAACATCTCCAGACTAGTTTCTATCTTGTGACTTTCATCAGTGAGGAGCCTTGGATTGAGAGCTCAGCACCTAAATCTTGGGATCTAGCACAATCCTCCAGCAGCCATCTTTTATCTATTTTGTTAACTATAAAGCTAGGAGCCGAAGATAAAAATACCATAATGTTTCTAACCCAAGCTCATTCACTTGTACAGTCATATAGATCTGAACTCAGTCCAGCATTTATACATTTTTGTATCTTTGGTATGGGCAGATAGGGATTTTATACACAAACATTCTTGCATCCATTGATTAAAAAGGCCTGCACTTGGTGGCACTACTGTATGGAGAATTTGGTACTCTTATTAACAACATGTGTAAGCATATGAAATGATGATCATATGAATATTGAAATAAATTTTTCTCCAATAGCAAATTAGTCTTTTCCATGCTTCTGTCATTTTACAGTTTCTTTTTTTTTTTTTTTTACATATCATTTAAAAAAAATTATATACAGTATTTAATTCTTTTACATGGGCTATTTTTAATTTTTATATTATTTTCTACATACATTTTTTTTTTTTTTATCTGAGTAGAAACTTTTTAGAGTGCCACTTCATTAATAGTAGCATCTGTCTAACTGTTGTAAAATATCTTTTGTCTTTTTATTGATCTTAATCAAATTTAGGATAACTTCAAAGTCTATTATATTAAAAAATTTGTAAAGGTTTAGCATAAATTCAGTAAAGTTTTTCTGAAATTTGTGGATATCAACTGTTGTTATAATCTTTTTAATAGTTTTGATTCTCAAGTTTTTAATTAATAAATACATATCTAACATCCTATTAGTTGATTACTTTGTGTTAAATTTATTAAACACATTACAGTTTTGGAATGTATATTAGTTAAAATGTGACCCATCTTAATTCTGACTTTATTTGGATGTTGTCATGTTCTTTTTTTTTCTTTCTCAAAACAAGGATTTAGAATATACAGGGTTTTATTATTATTATTAACTTTCTGATTTATGGTATCACTTTAATCATCTTATTATTTTCAATCATCAGACAATTATTATTCTTTTTATTTGAAATATTAAATTTATTTATTTTATTAATGTATACTTTAATTAAATCATAAGTCATACATTTCATTTATAATTCTGAATTCACTTTTATTTTTTATTTGCTCTCCAATTCTAATTAAAATCTCCCATGGTAACTTTAATAAATTATATAATATTTTTATAAATACATTCTTTGCGTCATCCATATAAAAGTTCTTAATTTTTTCGCAAAATGAGGCCCTGTTAGAGCAAAAACTTGAGTTGTTAAACTTGAGTTGTTTGCTTAGTGAATAGTCACTAGTCTTTTTCTGTTTATTACAAATTTGTGAAAATATTAAAAAGAAGTAGTTACTTTTATTGCAATAAATAGTTCTTAAGCTGAAAAAGCTTTATAACTATTCTTTAAGCAAATACTTCATGCCTAACAAATCTAAGAAATTTGTGACTTTTACGTAGATGTTAAGAATAGTAATAATCAGATAACACGATTTCTAAAATGATAAAGCTTTAACAATCTTTAATTTTAATAAATTTGGGAAACAGTAGCAACAACTATGAAATCATTTAAAATAAATATATTATAATTGTTTTAACAGAATTTGCAATTAAAAATGATAATTTTATCACTAAAGCATGCAATAAGTAAAGTTAATAATGAAAATGGGAATTAAATTTGAGTTTTTCTATAATATTTAAATTAACTGCACTTACAAACTTTTTTTTTCAGCAAGCTGGATAATTAACTGTGTTGATATTTATTTCTGATGTTGTCAAGAAATTATGCTGTATTTTAAATGAACATGACAGTTCAATGAAGAAATTTATTTATGAATATTTATAAAAAAATTAATTAATCGATTTTATAATAATTTATATAGAGAGATCATTAGAAATGATGTATATACATCTAGAAAAGAATAATAATATAAAAAATGATAAATATTTCTACTATTTTATTGTTTTAAAAAGGTCTGAATAAAATAACATTATTTAGTTACTGCTGTATGATCTCAAATCATATATAAAAAACAATTTAAATTAATTCTAAATATCTTATATACTTATAAATTATATATTATAATAGGGCACATATCTAGTGAATTGATAATTTGTTGTATATATTCTAAAGAGAAAAAAAAGAATGTATCCTAGAGTAGATGGAAGTTATATATATATATATATATATATTAAATCCATGGTTCCATGAATGCTTAATAATAATGAAATAATAATCGATTAACCAAAAACTGATAATTATTTCTTTTGCATTTTTAGCCTATACCCCACATTTTGTAACTATTCGTCAAGTATGAATGTTCTTTGTGTGTGTGCGTGTGTGTATGAGAGAGGAATTTAACTTTGGGTTAATAATTTATAATGTTCCAATCATTTTATAATCCTATAAAATGAAATAATAATAATTTTATTCAGTTTTTTTAGGCTAATAGATTGTATTAAAAACATCAATTATAATTTTTTTTTTTTGATCGCAACATTTGTTTTCCTTCTTTAAAATATATTTTTATCCGTGTAGTAATGAACCTTTATGCAAGAATTTGTCATAACAATTATCATCAGTTTGTATGCATTGTTTTGATTCACAATTGATTTTCATTACAACAATCTAAAAAAAATGTCAAAACTTTTTTCTTAATTTTTTTCTTCAAAATAGTGACCATTTTGTAAGATGATTGATGTCATAGGATTGTAATTTATTAAAGCTATATCAACTGAAAAACAAAGTTTATTTAATTATACAATATTCAAAATTGTTTTGACTACAGAATTAAAATACGATTAATGTATATTGTCTGACTTTCACCCAGTATCCTTGCAAGACAACTAATGTTTTCACTTATGACATATCCAAAATAATTAGTTTTAATACAGTAAGTAATCAAAAATATACTTTAATCATGTAAACAACAAATGTGTATTAACATTACATTTTAAAATGTATACATTACATAAAATATATTCACTCAATCTCAATATTGATTAAAATTCTTATGAATATTATTTTGCTTGCAGGGAAAATACATTAATCATAATTGTAAAATATGACATCATAATTGTAATTATTTTCAAGGAAAAAAAGAGAAAAAATAATCTTATGCATTATGCAGGTGATAATCAACTTTATATGATTAAAAGTTGCTAAACATTGTTTTAAAATATTATTTATTTACTTAATTTTAAATTGATAACATCATAATTTGTTTTTGATGATGATGATTTTTATTGTAAACATAAAAAAAATACATTATGTGTAGTATTAGCAAAAAAAAAATCATTTATATTATTTAAACTTTAGCAATCAATTATACATTACATTTCTGTATCAAATTTTTTACTGCATTTTTGTAAAATAAATAAATTTGTCAAATATTTTTCTTTTAAAAAAATAACAGCAGTGCAAAAAAAAAAAAAAAATTTTGATAATGAAATATAAAGCATATCAAAAATACATTTTAAAATGTGCATTGTGTTAAGTTTTTTTTAAAAAAAAATTAAAATGTACATATTTCAATTGACGATATTGATTCCAAAATTTTAGAATTTTATTAAAAAGATTACATCATTTGATAAATATGAATCTATCAGCTGCACATGATGCTATAAAAAAGAGAAGAGCAGTAAATGCAGTTCTAAAAATTCAAGCAGTCACTAAGTATATCAAGGAATTAAAATTGATGGAATATTTTATAGTAAAAGTTGATTACAAGTTAGCGTTTGATTTGGTTAATTGGTCATATCTATTTGAAACAATAGCAACTATTGCTAGAATTCAAATATTTGGTTTAAGCAATAGAAAATTATATTAAAAAATAGAATTTTAATTAAAAATGATGAGATATTTGAATTTTTTTTACTCTAGAAAGAGAAATAACTGTACTGCTCAAGTTCCGGGTCTTTATCTTCCTTATTTAAGTGGTAAAATAGTGGCAGTATCCTTTATAAATGATTGTCCGGATATTTTTACTAAGTTCCACATTTAATACAGGACCTTATATACAACCATTAAAATCTACTGCATGACAACTAAATATAAATTAAAAGATTTCCCTGACTACCAAGCAATTCAATCACTGTTTTAGGAATCCTTCTTTACATGTCAAAGATGGATGTGAATAGATTTTTAAACAAAACAGCAATACATAAAATTGCGAAAATAAATCTTTTTCATTGGTAAAACTTTATGAAATTACAAGAACAAGAATCTTTAATACAGTTATAATGGGAATCCTAAGTTGCATTCTGAATTAATTTTTTGAATACAATATTAATAGCAAAAAACTGCATTTGGAGACTATCTTTGTGCCTATTACCAATTTCAATTTCATAATTACCAAAAGGCTAAATGGAATTCAATCTTATTAATCCAATATTGTGTATATCTAATGTAAAGGCACAAACATTAATATAAATATCTTTAATCCTCCAATAACAGACCAAATTTAAGTAATACATTGAGATATAAGATCATTTTATGGTGACTTATTTATAACATAGAACTTTCAGGATGAATTAAACTTAATAACTTGGTTACTATTAAATATAATGATTTAAAAAATTATTAAGTAGTGTTCAGTAATCTTGGAGAGAAGTATGAATGATTTTTTAAAAAAATTTCAGAGTACTATTCTCTAGACTTATATAATTTAATTTTTATATTACTAAATAACTTCATACCAACAAAAGTTTATTTAAATTGTAGATTAAATATGAGGTTACAGCCATATGTATTTTTTGAGATTGTGAAGTATTCAAAATTTTTCAAATTAAAAGTTTTCCACTTCCAGATATATTTTTAAAAAGAGAAATAATATTAAAAAATTTTGCTGTATGTTCTAAAAATAATTTGATCACTAAGGTATGATATAATTTTTAACAATACAAAATTTAATTAGATAACAAAATTTGAAAATAATTGGAATAAATAGTTTAGCAATTGCATCAGATACTGCCCCATTCCCCTTCAAAAAAAAATGCTAGGAGAAATTTGGTCAAGTTTATGTGTGATATGGAAATAATAAACCAGAAAATTAAAATAGATATTGTTTAATTAAAGAAGGAAATTTATTTAAAAATAAATAAATATAATATCTGTTACTTAAAATTTAAATGTAAATAATTGCTTGGGTTTTTTTTTTAAATGTACATGTTCTTTTTATTTTTTTAATAAAGATATTATTTACAAATAAAAAAACGTATAATTATTAATTATTTACAATATTTTCTATTTTTGATGCATACCTTTAAAAAATTAGTTAAGTAATTGATGTAATCTTATTCTCTGCATATATGTTCCACATTGCGACACTGTAAAGAAACAGCAGACTGGAACTTTTTTTAAACTAATTCTTGTTCAGCTATCATTAACAGCTTAACAAAATAAATTCTCAGAAATATATGATCTTACAGTTCAATGGCTTTACTGCTCAGTTTTTAATCTGCTTTATTATTTTATTAACTATAAATAATGTACACATAAATAGAATAAAACACGAATCTTTTTCACCCAATCATTAGCTTTCCATAATCTTAATATAATTCATATTTGTATCACTATATTAAAAGGCAACATATTCTAATATTTTTTTGCCAAAGCAGTTTTCTCTATGACATTAATTTGTTTTTAAAATCTAATATTTTGTTTGCACAAATTTAAATTGAATATTTTCTTGCGATAAAAAGAATTTTAATTTAAACTGAGAGAGAAATAATGAATAAAAAAATACAATTCTGTTTACTATCTTTTGTAGTAATACAGAAAATATTTAATGTTTGATAAACATCACACACACACATAACCAATAATTTTTCCAAAACTATTTTACTTTTTTCATTTATTTATAATCACATCTCATACAACTATTACACTATAATACATATTAGAGTATCTGCATCATTGTATTCTGTTTTTTTTTTTTAAGTGTCATAGCATCGGCCGTATTGTATTCTGTTTTGAAAAACATTTCAAAATGCACGATATTTGGAGATGGCATTTTTACTTGTTGCTATATGTTGAACTATTTCTGCTATAATGGTTGAATTATTATATAAATAAACTTTTGAAAATATAAAGATAATCTTACTAGCTATTGAACCAAATAATACCCCAGCTAGTGATAATAAAACATTTGTCTGATTTACATTAAATTAAAAGACAGATCTTATGTTCACTGGACAAACTGATATATGTGTAAGAAATCTTCAATTTATTATATACAAATCTTTGTAGGAGGTGATTGGTTGCTGGTAAAAATTTAGATAAGTATATTTCAATTTTTTATATACGGTATTCAGTAAAAATATTTTTAAAAATATTTAAATAACAGTAACAATTTTATTATACTATATTGAATAAATAACACAAAAACTCTGTCTGATAATGAAAATTATTCTTCACGGATAAACTATAATAAACAGATTAGCAAAAATTAAAAAAACATTAACCACTAAAACTATTTTGCCAAGTGCTTTCAGTAGCAGGCACTGGAATATTAACCGTTCAGTACCAATATGACGCCATGATTCGGGTACATGGCACTGAAAGTGCTTGGCAAAATAGTTTTAGTGGTTATTGTTATTTGAATTTTTGTTACTCTGTTTACCACAGTTTATACATGAAAAATAATTTCAGACTGTATTGAATAAGTTATTTAGGGCAATAGGAAAATATGCTGTATAAATTATTTCAAATATCTTTGAATTACTATCATTCCACTAATGACATAACTTTATACTGTATTTCTTTGTATATTTAATTTAAAAGTTGCTCTTTGAAAGTAATAATATTACATAAACTACTATCAATATCTTTGAACTACTATCACACCATGGTTGCAAACAATTGATTTAATTTAAAAGTTACTTCTATCCATGCTTACGTGAGACAAAATATAATAGTATGAGAAAATATTATTAGATCATAGCATTTTGGAAGTAGCATTATGAACACTCAGTGATCATCTAGAACAGAGTCATTTTGTTTAAATTCCCCTCCATCTTCCATTAAAGAGTAAGGAGAGAGATATCTTCCCCACAAAGACACACACATTAAAGAGTCACTAGAAAAGAGGTGAAAATTATATCTCTGAAAAATACGAATTTCTTATTGGCTGTGGATATATTTGAACATTTATTTTAGTAATAGAACATAATGGAATTCGTATACATCCTAACAAAAATAAAGCCTTCCTTAAAAATAAATTGTCAGTTTGATTTATTCACAAATTTCTAATATTTAAATATTCATCACATATTATTCTATAATAAGACTGACTTCAAGAAACTATTATAAAGTGCATTTTTCCTCTCCTAGAATCATAAAAATATTTATTTACAAATTTTAAGAGGAAATAAAAAATGTGTTTATGTTTATCATAATAAAAAGAGCTGCTAGATTGAGACCATAGAGCTACATTTGGCTCACAAGACACAGTTTGCAGACCGCTGATTTAGAATAAATAAAAGTTTGATTTTATAATTTTTATGCAAAAAAAAAAATTGAAAAAACTTATGAAGTATTATAATTTTGAAATGTTATATAAAAATATGTAATTATTAATTGAAAGCAGTACTCTTGTCTGCATGAACCGGCACATCACTGAGATGGATAGTAATTTAAAAAATTGCTTTGAAAAAATTAAATTAATATTTGTACTGATATTTACAATTAGCAGTAATAAAATTATAAATTTTTATGCTTATAGTATTATGTGATGTTTGATCCCTAATAATAGATTGAGGATATATAGTTTTTTTATTTCTCAATGGGAATTTGATCCAGAAATGTTTAACATGATGAAAAGAGTTAATATGTAGATATTTTATAGTCATAATTTTACATGCAAATAGTTTTATTGAGAATTTTGATTGTCATTTATTCCTAGATGTTTTCTATTTATTTAAATAAGGTATCAGATAAATATGACTCGAAGTATTAATAGTACTATAATATAATAAAAAATTGTGGTTTGCTATAATAGTTTTCTAATAATATAGAGTTTGCAAGTACTTAAAAGCAAACTTAGCAAGTGGAAAGATATTTTGGAAGTTATAATGATATTAGAATGCACATAAATGCAGGTATAATTAAAATTGATGAACAAACTATATAAATTTTAGTATAAATTGTAGAGGAACAGATTAGCACATTGAATATTTGTGAATCTAATTTAGTTAGAAATATTGTAGTTAAAGAGGCTTTTGTTAAAAAAATTATTTTCTTGAGAAAAAAGCCCCTGGATATTTTAAGTGCAGCTTCTTATAGTATGTAACTTTAAGTGTTGTTACAAGAGAAAAAATATGGAGTTTTAACTCAAAATCTTCATTGTCATATCGAATTTTAAAAAAAATGCAGCAGATATAATTTGTAAAATGTCTTCAGTTTGAATACATTAAATTTGAAGTTATATACATTATAATAAAAAATAAATATGAAAGAATGTAATAAAGCTGAAAAAATAGTCACCTTATAAAAATTTAGAAAAAAAAAAAAAAGATTTTTAAAACTTTTAAAAATGTTTATTTTTTACATGGATTCACAAATTCTACATTTTCAAAGATAAATGTTAAAATGAAATTTTCATAGGCAGCTTTATCACATCTCTTTTAAAAATTTTGGCGAAAAAAGATATATAATATGAGAGGCCTGAGATAATTCTTCATTATTAAATCTTCAAATATATATATTTGCTAGTAAATTCCATTTTTATTAGCTGACCCAGATTTTGTCATTCCATGCAGGTATTTGCTAAAAATATATTTCTTTCTAATAGAAAAAAAGAATATTTAACAATAAATATTGTATATCAGATATTACATAAAGAGAACTTTAGTAAATTGTAATTTATCAAAAAATAAAAATAATTTTAAAGTAATTGCAAAATAAATATATAATATAAAAAAAGAGCAAAGAGAAAAAGTTATAGGATGAAAAACTAATTTTTTTTCTTTTTCCGAACGCATGTATATGACATTTCTACACATAATGGTAAATAAACAAGAATTTATTTTTTCAATTTAGTGTAGCAGAAAATATTAATGAGAATAGTCACAATATTCATGCTTCTTATTATCTGTTTTACATTTCATTTGCTATTGTGCAAATTTCTATTAGCTTACTGTGTAGATGACTTTATTTTAGAAAAATTAGGATCAGTTGGTATAATAAAAGTAATCATAAGCATAACTTGCAAAAAAAAAAAAAATTGTATTTTTAAGTAGAAAAAATATTTATATATTGCAAAAAAAAGAAAGAAATATAATTGCTTATGACAGTGAAATAAATTTGATTTTTCATTATAATCATTACTTACAAAAAAAATATATTTTTTCTCTTTTCTTGAGCTTATTGTAATATCTGTATAAATGTTTCAAATATTTAATCAGAAGAAGTACTATAGTTTAAAATTATTCATTATTTGCTTAGCATGCTATGAGTGCTATGAATATCGCCAGAACTGTCAAAAATATGCTAAGCAAATAAAATAAGCAAGTAGAAAATAACTAGATTAAAAAAATATAAAGATAAAATTGCTTATAGAATAGGAAGAAAGAAAACCCAAGGAGGCACAACTAGAGCATGAAATTAAACTATTATTGTACAGTTTTCTAAATTATTTTATCAAAAAAATATTAAAAAAATATATACTTACAAGTGGAATTTTATATTTACAGTTGGCTAGATTCTAAACCCAAAGAGTTAAATATAGATACATCAGATCACAAACCAGACTTTTTCTACAACTTAAAACAAATCATTATTTTACAGCATTATAAATTATTTTTATGAAAAATAAATATGAAAAATATTATATAGTTACAGCTATTACTAAACATTATTTTTGAAGCTTGGTGTAAAGTTACAATTGTTTTAGATTCTAAGCCCTCAGACTTATTTATATTGAAATGAGCCTTCCACATTTTAACACATAAATCTTTATATTTCACTTTAATCTAACTAGTGATGGACCTTGCCATCAAACCTGTGTGTAATCAAATTCTAGTTGACATCATTTAGTGATATGAATTTAATATTCATTTTATTAATCACAAAATAAATACTTTATTGGGAGATACAATACAGATTATGGGTCTACCTCGAATTGTATTAACTAATATTATCTGAAATGAATAGGCCTATGACAAATGTCTCGGATAACTATGACTAACTACTTGTTATATTTTCCCTAATGAAATAACTCCCTTAAGATAAATATATTTAATTGTCTCCAGTGTTTTTATGAGCATTGATTTATCCATCTCAAGCGCCAATCTGTTGGATACAGTAAGAATTACACCTGTAACCTTTAAACATTGATTCCTCATATGTTCATTTGAGATATTCGCCCAACTCTTTCTAACTCAGTATCTCAGGGGATGTTGGTGATGGCACCATGGAGCACATGGATCATTCATGAGTAAGAAGATATAACAATTTCATTTGAGTAATTTCTATAATACATATAAAATCTCTTATCCATACATTGCTGAAAAATAAGCTAATAAGATCTAATTCTAAATTTGTTTGATCCTGTTATTTAATCAACCTAAAAGAATTATTTACTTTATAAACCCTCTATATTACTGGTTGTATAAATTTGGCTGAAATCCACACACATATGCATAATACAAGTAAGTAATTGATTATAACTATAAAATAATTACATGTATATTATGAAAAGACATACATAAAAAAAAAATCTTTATTTATTTTTTCCTTAACATTTAATAGTGGTACAATACTGAACTAGGTTGATTTAAAGATATTTAAATGGGTTTAAACTTCTTTTAACATAATTTTTAATTTATATTTTTAATATTACGTGAATGGACTGGCCCTTCAAGCAGATGGAGGAATACCATTGATAGCAGAATCAGCAACAATACCCATGGGCAGATTGAGCTATGCAAAGCATAATATAATCGCATTTCCAGACCATAGCCCATCTCGACTGCTAGTTTAAAATCCTTGCCATCCAAAGGTGTTTATTTGTTTTGAGAATCAACCTCAGGCACCAGCCAATCATAAGTTATATAATCAGCATGCTTCAGATGACACACACAAAATCCAGCACTTGAAATATCCCATGACTAGCTTATACTCGGTCTCACGGTCCAGCACATTTACTTTATTCATAAAATAACTGCACTAATTTACTGATGATACAGTGATTAGAGAGAAAGAGATAATAGACAAATAATAATTAGAGCAAACATTAATATTTATTTATGCACAAATATATTTAACACATTATAACAATTAAAAATTTGACATAAGAAAAATATAAATGACTTTAGGCTATAGTTATAATAGTTTGTTAATGAAAGTTCACGTTTATTTAAAGTAATGATTTTCAACTGTGATCAGAATTTATTTAAAAGTATCTTTAACTAGGTTTTCATGATTGTCAGTTTCCAACCAATTGGCTTTTTGGTCTCCATCGATGGTTCCAGGGCTTGTTTTCTATTCTTTGTGTTGACAGTGGGAGAGAGTTTGCAGCAGCATTTATTTACCATCTAGGCATTGGTTCACGAAAGGTTCAATTAATTTTCTTTTTGTTGAGGGTTTTTGGGGCCTGAAGCTCAGTTGAATATCCTAATGTTGTATAGCAACACATGTTGCTAGATCTGTGGCTTTTGCATGGATGTTGACTGCAGCAGTAATTGACCGGCTTAGTACTGTTTACAGTTTCCGAATATCTGGATCTCTGGTTGTTTGGATTCTGCATTCTGTCTGAACTGAATAATAATAATCCGAACTGATAAATGATCTAGCAGATTGCAGCCCCAGTTGAAAAACAATAACCAAGATATAACTTTTATATCTTAACTCTCTCATTGTTTTATTTTATTGAATCTGTCTTAATTAATTTTATATTTCTTTAATTAATTGATTTTTACATTTGCCTTAATCTTAATTAGTTCAGATTCATCTACTACCTTGATAAGATAGTTTACAATTTTTTAATTAATTCAAGTATTGATTTTGATTTTATTATCAATCTGAAATCTTATAAACTAATTAATAACATTCTTGAAAGTTTTACAAACATTTTATTTTTACAGACTAATTTTAATCTGATTTCACATTTGTTTGTTTTATACATTATAAAAGTTTTTCTTTACAAAAAGAGAGAGAGAAAAAGATTTAAATCTATTTTATAATTCTATTTTAGATTTCTCCCTCCTCTTGCTAAGAACTTTTATTCTAAAAGAAAAATATGACATAATATTTTGTTTTTTCAAAATTTCATTTTAAAAATCTTAAAACTAATCTTATCCTTTTTAAAAAAAAAAAATATGAAACATGTAACGCTATTCACTAGTGGTACAATACACTCAAACAATTTAAATTAATATAATGATTAATGTACTAATTATGTTTAAATTCTTTCTTTATTACATTTAAGACATATTTGATAGATATAAAACATTAAAAAATATATAGATATAATAAAATAATACCTTTGTGTCCAGGAACGATCAGTACATTATCATGAACAGTTCATTCTTTATTTCATTTCTAGATGTCCAATCTTCAGTTGAGAATTGCATCTAAGATTTTCTATAGTTTTCAACATAAGTCCTTAAAGCAATAATTTATGGTGAGAGGCAGATGGCAGGGTTTCTGATGATTTACATTTGCAGGGTACTAGGAAGGAGTCCAGCACGCTTTAGCTTTACCCGCTTTATTCATATCATTTATTTTTTTCAGTTTCTGGTTTTTTACTCATTTGTCCTTTTTTGCAACTTAATAATATGTTTTTTCTTTTCTCTGTTCCTCCTTTTATATCCCTCTTCACCCATGCCATGAATTTTCTTCTCAAATCTTTTTTCGTTTTCTTTAAATCAATTACATAAAAAATATTAAAGATTTTGGCACACAATCAGATCGATTTGTAATCTGATAATATTTAATCAACATTCTTATTATTTAGCTTATAACAAAATTATTTTTGATGTTTATCTACTTTTTTTATAAAAAAAAAAACTATTTTTGTATATTCGCGTAGGGTTTTCTTTTGTCTGATTACGAAATTTGAATAAAAGTGGAAAAAAGTATATAACCTTTTACTGTAAGTACAGGTTTTCCAAGAATTTGGAGATAACAGTAGAAAGGCGAATAAACAAAACAAAAAGATTTATACAGAAAGCATATTTATCTCCAAATTGCAGATTTATTACAGTGATAAAAAAGAAATGTTCTTTCAGTAGATTTCCAACTTAGATTTTATATATTGTTTACACATACTTTTTTTTTTAAAGTTTAATGTCTTCTCATAATATCTATAATTTAAAAAGAAAATATCTATACCTTCATATATATGTATGGTAGTTATATGTTGACCACACATATGCATATGTGCTGAATTTAAATAAAGGTTTCATGATAAGTCGGCTTCGTCTTACAATATGCATCAGATTTATTACTTTTCTTTTAGAAAGAAAAAAAATCAGGGTTTATTTTTTTTTCTATGGCTTTTAAAAAACAGAAAAAAAAAAAGGGGGGGGGGGTAAAACCCTCCTCTTACTAAAACTTTCATAAAAAGTCAAATTTTGTTGTGCAGAAAAAAAATGAATCATTGGAAAGCTGATTCAATAATGACAAGAATGACCTATGACACATGTGCATAGTCCTTAGCAATCCCATGTCATGTTGATTTAAATTCTATGATTGGTCAAAATTCTTCATAAATGTGGTTTGAAGTCCATGCAAGCTTAGATCATAATAAAGATGTAAGGTTTGAAAAAAATTTAAAATGTTGGGTTAAAATTAAGAATGCAAAAAAATTAATACAAAAGAATGCTTAAAAAATAATATTTATTGAAAAAATAAGAATGAAATATAAATTGGTTATCTATTTTTATAATATAAGAGAATTATAATGATAAGATGAAAGCTACTATAAAAATAGAAAAATATTTATAATGAAGAAAGAAATCAATTATTTTATATAGCGTGATGTTTATAAACTGTAATAGTTAAACAGCATTAAGCTGTTGCACATGCGCTTTGCAGATTTTAACTATAAATGATTGAATACTAATACTTCAAACACATGATAAAATCTTTGGGAAAAGATAGAATGGCCATCTATCTTTTCGAACCCAAACGCTTTTGTATGGGCAAATCTTAAGTGTCTGAAAGTGAAAGAGTGAAGATATTAAATAATTACTTTTACATGCTTGAATGAATGACGCTGGTGAAAATTACTAGAATTTACACTATATAAAATAATTGATTTATTTACATACATTTAATTTCAAATAAGAGTGAACTAGTAATTTTCACCAGCGTCATTCATTCAAGCATGTAAAAGTAATTTAAAATGATTATTTAATATCTTCACGCTTTTACTTTCAGACATTTAAGATTTTCCCATACAAAAGTGTTTGGGTTCGAAAAGATAGATGGCCATTCCATCTTTTCCCAAAGACTTTATCATGTGTTTCAAGTGTTAGTATTCAGTCATTTATAGTTAAAATCTGCAAAGCGCATGTGCAACAGCTTAAAAATGAAGAAAGAAGTAAAAAATAATCATTAGAAGAAAAAGTTATGAATATTTACTTAGGAATGTGGCATGAAATAATGTTTAGAACTAGTTGAAAACAAATAATTCTTGGTAGCTGTGACATAAAAAAAATGGTAACATTATATGAATATCTAAGAAATGAAAAATATATACATTATGTAAACATACATTCATACAAATACTTATATTTAATGTTTATATGGCAACACAGTATTTGACTTTATGATTTATTTATCATTATTTTTTTCAAATATTATAAGTCCACTGTAGGATGAAGATCTCTCCAGTTAATCCAATTTCTCCAATGGCTTCTGTCCATGTATTATCATTTCTTCTAGTTATATTTTTATTACAGGTCCATTTTATGTTTTCAATTTTTCTAATAATGTCAATAATAACTGTTTCTTTCATCCTTATATTCCATTTTCTACCCCTCTTTTTTTTCTTCCAAACATGCATATCTTAGTACATCATTGAGTGTGTTTTAATTGTTCTTCTGTTAATCATCCCTGTCACAAATTTATTTAAAGAAGTTAAAAAACTTTATCCATTAAAAACTTTTGTTTCTCAAATATATATATATATATTTATATTGAAACAGTCAGATCAGTTTCACCTACAATATACTATTTTAGTATTTTTATATATGTAACTATCACCAAATCCTCGTATATTATAATTATATCATGCTAATATTGTACTAAAATCGTGCTAAATTTAAACCTAAAGGTATTAGTTATATATGTGTGCGTATACTAAGCATACAGTATGAAAATTGTATCTATATATATGTAAAAACCCATAAATATGCACATGTATATTTCTAGTAGTAAATAAATGGAAAATGCTTTGTATGTGTAACAAGAGACTACATATATGCAGGAAAGAATAATGTTAATAGAATTAAAACATTAGAAATTTTTTTATATAGAATATTTATTCTAAAAGTGATATTTGAAATTATTATATAATTCTGCATATATCGCTAAATTATATGGTCGAGTTACATATATAACAAAATGTTTTTCATCTTTTAGATTTGTTTTTCTAAAAAGATGACTTCATAAAACTTAATCTTTCTCACTGTATTATGACCTAGTTACAAATTAAAAGTAAAAATAGATTTTAATTAAAAGTATGAATAAATTATCGTGAGTGACTGAAGGTAAAAACCGTGTTTGATCGAAGGTAAAACCCACCTGTAGAAAAATCAATCACAGTGGGATTCCACGATTTCTTAGAAAGCAGCGAGAAAACTAGAAAAATAGATCTAAAACTACTATGACAGGGAAGAGGGGGGTAAACTGATACATAAGCTTCTGCAGCGATCTTTAAGACAGTCGGACATTATTTTAAATCAATTTATTGACAAAGTATTTTGTAAAATTGGTGATGATGATGAAGTCGGGGTAGAAGGCAACTTTCCTTGCTTTCTTGACTTCGAGAAGATCTACCAGATGCGAAGAGTGGTGTAGTAAGAGCCGATACCACCTAAAAGAAGAAATCCCTCAACATGAAGCTAACTTGCCAGCAGAAAGAAGATCGCGGTAACAAACTCCCTCAACTTAAAGTTAACTTTTCAACTAAAATTCGTTAATTCCTAAAGCTAGCTAAATCTATTAACTAGGGCCAAAATAATAATGTACTTTAAACTCACCTCTTAAATGTAATTTTGTTTTCTTTGTTTTAATCCTAAAATCTTGCCTGATTTATCAATTTATTCTATGGTTTATTTATTGATTTATTTGTTGGTTTGCTGATTTATTCCTGATTGATTTAGTTTCAACGTATTTATCTTATTCTAAGTTATTAAAACTGATTTAGTTTTAACTTGATTTAATCAATTGATTTTAAATGATTTATCATAATTTTTATTACATATAATTCTAAATGATTTATTTTAAAATGATAATTAAGTTTCTAAGTTGTTTTACATATTTAACTTACTGATAATGTTTGCTTTCATTAAGAATTCTTGTAAATAACTTAGATCTATAGTAAACTGAATCAATCAAATATAAACTAATTTTGTTTCAATTCTCTGTTTAAACTAAGCTAAAATAAAGCCAAATTTTAGATTTCACTTACACGTGAAATCTTTTTTTTAAACTTATGTCTTTTAGTTAAATCTATGCCAATTTTATTATTTTTCAATTATGTATTTGTTTATGCTATATTTGTTCAAAACGGAATTTTACTTTTAGTTAAATCATTAGTGAGAAGCGATTAGTTATTTTCACGCGTATATATGTAATCTCGCATTTATTAATGCACAAATGAAACTTCATTTTGAAAAGGATAAAATGTCTTATTTAAGATATAATTAAAAGCTTACAGCTATTCTAAGATAGATTTGCCTTAAATGTGATATTGAATTAATATTAGCCGAAGTGATAAAATACAGCATAGAGCTATAACTTTATATCGTAATTATCCATAATATGCTGTAATCCTCCCTAGAATTATAAATGCCTATATAGATAACTATAAATTAGATTCATAAGCTTTCCTTATTAGCATAATTATAGATGCTATATAATGAACTGATCTATGGTAGTTTCATGAAGGAAACTATTGTTTAGCATCCTAATTTTATTTTATAATGATGTCAGCAGTGCGAATGGGTCCTTAAGAAATGCTACAGCATATATACTTGTTGCTGTATCACTTTAATGGGCATATTTGTAAGGGCTACCCCATTACTCTTAGTTCGGACAACTACCTCCTTCAGATGGCAGTCTGGTATGCACTACCCCTTTCTGCATCCTCAAAAATGGAGCATGAGACTCCAGACAGTTTAATTAGTTATTCGATCATCCGGACTAAAACATCTCTTATTTTCACAGCAATGGGTACGGTGAAAAGGGAATCGGTACTTGGTACAAATTCCGTGAAAAAGCACACATTCGAGGCACAGGGACTCAGATTGTATATTTCCTATACGCGTTGGTATCTGAAGTCTGACTGCCAGTCATCTGTTCATCCCACCATAATAAATTGTATCTTTCAGTGTTGATCTGAATTCGAATCTAATTTCATAGGCATACAAGCTATGTAGAGAATATTAATTATTCGAGCTTAATAAAATGTTCGTTATAAATGTTAATTATCACTTTGCTAGCTCTGAAACAAATCTAGATCCTATTATATAGCATAAACTAGGCATAGATCATCATGAGCAAATTAGACTAAATTTCTAAAGTAATATTAAGGCTCATAAAAACTGTAACTTCAGATGTACAAATCTTCATCACCTGCGAGTGATACATATATATTTCAAAGAAAATTAAATTATTTGTAACCTAAAACTACAATCACCTGAGAGTGATTGGAAATGTTATATATATAAACCGTAAATGCTTATATCCAAATCATCACCTGCGAGTGATATACATATATATAACCAAATATAATAATTTAACTAATTTGTAACCAGAAAATTAATATAACCTGTGAGTGATTTAAGATATCATATATATGTAAACTGGCTGCAGAAAGGAGTTTGCTATTAACTGAAAGGAGACCCTTTGATTCCTCTTGGAGGCCTTAAAGGAACTGAGCAGGGCAAATTCCTAATGTCCACTCCATACGTTCTTGTCATTGCAGCTGTTATTACTATGTGATTATTCATATAGTATACGAACATGGATGGGCTGCTCACCAACACGCATTAGCCAGCGTGGTGAGTTTATTGGCTTTTTACCTCTGAGTTTAAGATCAAGAAACATCATGGTCTTTCTTCTCAGGGCCTGATAAGGCAGCATGAATGTTTGTGTAAATGATAAATATTTTTCCAATACATATATACAATTATGACAGACAAAAATAAAGCATGGCCCTTATTCCCAGGAGGCTGTAAAGTCACCACCAAGGCAGCGATTGGTGGCCAAAGGCAGAGGGTGCTAAGAATCCCCTGATTGTGGACCCAGGCTGCCATTTGATGACAACTTTTTATTTAGGTACTTACTACTGCAGATCACTTTCAAGTGAAGGAAGATTGCAAGAATTAGAAGAAGAACTCTCTTATATTAAATGGGACATTATTGGACTTTGTGAAGTTAGAAGAAAAGGTGAAGAGACAATTGATTTAAAAAGTGGACATATATTCTATTATAAAGGCACAAATATTGGAAATACAAGTGGACTAGGATTCATTATAAATAAAAAGTGGAAGAACAATATTGTGGAGATTGATGGTGTATCGGACAGAGTGGCAAGATTAGTTATACAACTTAATAGCAGATATCAAATGCAGATAATTCAGGTTTATGCCCCAACAAGTGCTCATAGTGATGAAGTAGTAGAAGATTTTTATATGGATGTACAAAAGGCTTTTGATCAGAGGAAACAACATTTTAAAATCGTTATGGGAGACTTTAATGCTAGAATTGGTAAACAAATGAAAGATGAAAGTGCTGTAGGTAATTTTGGTTATGGTAATAGAAATGAGAGAGGACATAGACTTGTGGAGTTTGCAGAAAAAGAAAAACTTTATATTATGAATTCTTTTTTTGAGAAAAATGTTAAAAGGAAATGGACATGGAAGCATCCAAATGAAGGTACAGCAGAATTGGATTATATTTTGACTAATAGGAAATACATATTTCAAGATTGTAATGTTCTTAATAAATTTAACACAGGAAGTGATCATCGATTAGTAAGGTGTAAGATACGTGTTAATGTGAAACTAGAGAGACAAAAATTATTAAGAAAAACAATATTTACAGTTGATATTCCTAATCTTCAGAAACATTCTAATGAATTTAAATTAGAACTTAGAAATCGGTTTCAAGTATTAGTAGATTTTGAGCATGATTCAGATTTGAATGAAATTAATATGAAAATAACTGATACACTTTTAAAAACTGCAACAAAGATAGCTGGTAGAAAAAAGCAGCAATTGACCAATAAAATTTCTACTGAGACTAGAGAATTTATGAAGAAAAAAAGGAATATGAAGATATACAAAAATGATGCATTAAAAAGAATTGAATATCTCGAATTTTGTAAAATGGTGCGGAAAAGAGTTGAAAATGATATAAGAAAGTATAATTGTGAACTAGCAAGGAAAGCTGTAGAAGAAAATAAAAGTCTTAAGAATGTAAAACAACATTTTGGTATTGGTAGGAAATTTATATCTGCAATAAGAAAAAAAGATGGAATTGTTACTAAAAAGAGAGATGACATCATGAAATTGGTAGAAGATTTTTATCAAGAATTATATAGTAATAAAGAACAAGTACCTCCTATATCTATTACATCTTCCGAATTGCCCAGAATTTTAAATGAAGAAGTGAGACACGCAATTAAATGTATGAAGAAGGGAAAGGCTCCAGGTAATGATGGAATTATAATTGATATATTAAAAGAAGCAGGTGATGAAATAGAAAAAAATTTAGCAAAGTTATATACCAAATGTCTAAATGATAAAGATGTACCGGATGATTGGAAGAATGCAGTAATAATATTAATATTTAAAAAAGGTGATAAAGAAGATATTAGAAATTACAGACCTATCAGCCTTTTATCAGTTTTATATAAAATTTTTACCAAGATAATTACAACTCGTCTACAGAGAACATTGGATTTCCACCAACCAAGAGAACAAGCTGGATTTAAAAGTGGTTTTAGTACAGTAGATCATATCCAGGTGTTGAGAGAAGTTATAGAAAGGACAAATGAATATGAGTTGTCATTATGTTTTGGATTTGTAGATTATGAAAAGGCATTTGATTCTATAAACATTTCTTCAGTGATTAAAGCATTGGATCATCAAGGTATTGATCCAGGATATTGTCATATTTTAAAGAATATTTATAAAAATGCAACAGCAACAATTAGATTACATAATGATACTGGGAAAGTCAACATTGAGAAAGGTGTAAGACAAGGTGACTCCATATCTCCAAAACTTTTTACAGCAGTGCTGCAAGAAGTATTTTGTGGATTAAAATGGGAAACTAAAGGAGTGAAAGTAAATGGAGATTATTTAAGTCATTTAGATTTCACAGATGATGTAGTTGTTTTTGCAAATAATGCTTCAGAGCTGCAGGATATGTTGCAGGAATTATCAGATGAAAGTAGGAAAGTAGGACTAAAGATAAATGTTAATAAGACTAAAGTAATGTTTAATCGATTTGCTCAAACTATGAAAATAAAGATTGATTATGATGAATTAGAGGAAGTTAACAGTTACAAATACCTTGGTCAGATTATTAATACAGATGGAAACATAATGGAAGAAATTAATCATAGAATTAAACTTGGTTGGAGTGCTTTTGGTAGAAATAACTTGATACTAAAAGGAAATATGCCTATGTGTTTGAAAAGGAAGGTTTTTAACAAATGTGTTTTACCAGTTCTTACTTATGGATCTGAGACTTGGACACTTAATAGAAGAGCAATACAGAGACTTCAGACCACTCAAAGAAGTATGGAGAGATGTATGTTGGGAGTAACAAGAAGAGATCGAAAACGCAATGTATGGGTAAGAGAACAAACAGGTGTTACTGACCTCATTGAAAAAATTAAAAGATTGAAGTGGAGTTGGGCTGTTCATATTGCTAGAAGAGATGATAATAGATGGACAATTGAAATTTTAAACTGAATTCCAAGAGATTGTAAAAGACCCAGAAAGAGACCACATGTGAGATGGATGGATGAAATAAGAAAGTGTGCAGGGGTGATATGGAGAAGAGAAGCTGAAGATCGGAGAAGATGGATTAAACTTGGAGAGACCTTCATCCTGCAGTGGATTGATAATGGTTGATAATGATGATGATGATATATGTAAACCAAAGCTACATGTAACTCAGTAAACCATAAATGATTATATCTAAAATTATCACCTGCATGTGAACCAAACTTAAATGTTAAATTGTATCCCTAACTTGATCATCTGCGAGTGAGACAATCCATATAATTATTGCAATTATTATTTCATTTATTAATTTTATTACATGGTTTTCATTAAATTAATTTTAAATGTAACTTCTTCTTAGTGTCTCGGTATTGCTCATTGTTAAGTCATTTATTGATTGGTTAATTACTAGTTAAGAATCATAATCCATATTTGATAATGGTGTCCAAGCCACATGATATCTATATAGCTATACTGTTTGAAATGTCAGTTTCCCATAGTCTTGTGCTTTACCGATGTGCTACTGCTAGCATGTGATGAAAGAGAATACTGCTGTGGCCTCATATGTGTCATCCATAAGATAGTAAATCTTTGAGCATTAGTAAAGGAACTGGGGCTATATTAGACACATGGTCATCACCACCTTATGCTGGTCAGCCTTGGGATGATTTAGTAAAACTCTAGATTTTGTTGCACGGATGTACATATTCGACCGTTACAATATATATAACCATTATACTATTACAAATATCCAGTAACACCCTCTGCTTAAAAGTCTATATCTCAATAATAGCGAACTTCAAAATGATACCACTTTGAAGTTGTATGCTAATCGATGTTAAATATTCAAATACAAACTAACTCAAACACAGAACATGAAATTTTAAATAAGCAAACGATCTTAAATTTTGCTAATAAACTAACATGTTTACAAACTTATTAAAGTCAAACTAAACATTAGATTTTTATCTTTAAATAATCCTCTCAAATTATAAATATATATATTGAGATATAGACTTTTAAACAGAGGGTGTTACTGAATATTTGTAATTGTATAATGGTTTAGATATTTGTATGATTATTTCAGTTAGTTTTAACAGTAACTTTATTTTCATTTATTTATTAAGCAATAAATTCAATCTCCAGTGCCAATGAGATGATTTTACCAACTTTATTTACCAGGTCATGTATTTAAGTGACATAAAGGCCATCTATTGGCAATTTTTTCAGATTTATTAGGGTTGAAAATTTTGCTATATTTGTTCATATTTGTTTTAAATAAGGCTTTTTGACATTTGGCACACTTGATGAAGTCATTTTTGGAGTCATATTCAGTTATCTTTCAATATGTATACCTTTTCATCATAAGACAATGTTTCAATAAGTGCAAATCTAATTCTTATTTATTTTTCTCTCCATAAATAACATTTAAATATTTCAATAATATTGAGGCAGTCTTCTATTGTATATTTTTTTGTTCATTGAGATTCTGTAACTTAGCTGTAACTTTGATTTGAATTACTTTTTTATATTTTGTCAAAAGAGATTGATACATTACTTTGTAATTACGTCAGTTAGATTGAAAAAAAAATTTAGTATGTGAATTCTTTCATTTATTTTTAAATTATATTTTGTGCAGACTTGCAATGAAATTGTTTATCTTCTATATGAGTATTTTCATGACTTTGTAACTTACTTTTTGCAACTGTTTTAAAATTACTTAAATTATATTGAAAAGATTTTTCTTCTGTGAGACTTGTTTCATGCTGTTTTAAATGACATTTTATAGTTTCATAAACACAATTTGCAATAGGAATGTTTTTTTAGACTGATTTTAATATTATTAAACTTTTTTTTACTATCTACTTCTGATACAAATTTGAAGTTAATTTTTAAAAAAATCATGTTTCAAATGAACATCTTCAAGACAAGTTAGTTATTGGTTTGTTTGTTTTTTAATTTGGTCTTTTTAACAATAAATAATTTTAATTTAGAATTAATTTTTATTTTCTTCTTTGTATTATTATTTTTATTATTATAATACAGCTCGTGCATGTTAATAATATAGCCTATATTCAAAGTATGCTTATTTATTTATTTTTTTATTTTGTGCTGTCATGGCTGTATTCTAGTTGTATAATTATTTCTGATAGTAAAGCAAAAAAAGTTAAATACTCTTAAAACTTGCCTGAATTTAGTACTGTATATGAGTTTCAAAGTAGCAGAGATATATAATGATTATTTTAAAAAATGGCAAATTAAAAATATTCAGTGTTCATTCTTCACATGAAAATGTCCTTTCTTTGTTAAAAATTGTATTTTTTAAAGCATTGGATGAAACATACTTATCCCCCTCCCCCAAGGTAAAATTAATATTTAAATCTTAGTTGCAAATCAGTCCTTATTAATTTATTACAACAACAAAAAAGGTTAAGATAAAACAAAAAAGTAAATTCAACTTGCTTTGGGAATAAATGGTAAAATTCAAAGAAATTTAAATATAATCAGTGATGGCTGTTCATGTGGAAAATTAGGCCTAAGAAGATACTTTTTTGCATCTTTACAAATGTTGGAAATTGTTCTTTAAACAACATTTTTTGACAGTCTTGTACAACCATATTTACTTTTTCCAAATACACAAATCACATGAAATTAAAATTTTATTTCAAGTTTCTTATGAATTATATTCCTTTATATTCAAAAGAAATAGAGTAAAAAATAAATAAGAAAATTGAAATTATCTTGAAAGTAGACAGTAAAAATCATTAAAAAAAAAAAACTAATCTTATTTGTTCACATAAAAAAAAAGTCTTATATATTAATAATTATAGTTCATGCATTAGGTTGCATATAGTAGGAATGGGGATGGCTCTAGCATTACTATTGCCAAAAAATTAAGTATTCTAAAATCTTCCCATGGTTTGCCTCGACATGAAAAAAAAAAACTATCAAAATTTTCCAGACATATTCTCACTTTATTTTATGTATGTAGTAACAACAGATAAATAATTTTTATGTGCAAAAAGTAATGTAATTTTGTTTTTGTTTTTATCATACAATAACTTTCAAAGTAATAAATTCCCATTTCTTTATTTTAAAGATAGTTTTATTTTTTCCATTTTAACAAATACTTATGAGTAATAATTTAGTATAAATAAAATTAAACATAGTTTTATTTTTTCCATTTTAACAAATACTTATGAGTAATAATTTAGTATAAATAAAATTAAACTGCTTCGGCTCTTTGAGCGGGTTAACTGCATATCGGCTGACATGTTGTTTTCTTTCTTTACTGATGTAAAAATTATAAGCACGATGTCAACCAAAATATGGGCACTTGATAACTCAGTGATGTGTCTTTCCAAAGATGTCTGCCTCAAAAACATCTGTTGAAATTTGGATTTTTTGCAGCAGTTTTAATCAAGCAAAGTATTTAATTTTTTTTACTTTTTTGATAACTTTTGTAATTATCATGAAGTGATAAAAGACAAAAAATGTTTTATGGGCTGCAAGTCAACATTTCTCAGGTGTTATTCACAAACAAGGCCTACAATAGAGCTTCAACGTAATGACTCGTAAGTATAAAATTTTAATTTTTTTAATAATTTTTTTTTTTAAAAGATTATCTTTTTTATTAATTTTATGTGTTAGTGTGTGTTAATATAAATTATATATTTATTTATGCTCATAAAGAATTCATATCTACCATAATTTTCTAAAGTTCTAATCCACTTATTTTATAAAAATAATGATTTTCAAAAAGTTTAATAATTTATTATTTATAATTATGTTTATATAATATGTTTGTGTTTACAAGTAATGAGTTATAATATAAAACTAATAATCAAATGTATAGAAAGATTGCATGTGCAGGAAAATAATCAAATTCTGATTCTTGTTTATGTCTTGATCACTCATGCTTTGGAGTCACTCTGGTTTTGCTATATGTTTCATCACATTATTTTCAAGTCTATAGCTAACAAATGGACTATATGCAAATAAATTGTATCTATGTGATACAATAAATATAACAAGATAGCATCACTTGTGTGCATAAAGAATATAAACATCACTTGTGCACATAAATAATATAAACATCACTGGTATCCATAAAGAATATAAACATCACTGATGTATACAAAAAAATATAAAATGAAGAGATGAAACTCATTTTATCAATGATATAGACAGTAGCCTACAATTTCTAGTTTTAGAAAGACAAGAAGCCAATTTCTATGATGATTTCTTTTGTATCTTTTATTAGGATGAATCTTTTTCTTTATAGATGCCTTTGACATTTGGAACCTTTGGGGTACAAGATAAAAATGAAGAATTCATGTCCGACTTCTTTTGGAGATTGTGAAGCTATGGATTATCTCAGGTAAGACATGTTATACATGTTTAGAAAGATAATTTTGTGAGAAATACAAAGAAATTATCACTGAAGATGTAATTTGAATTTTAGTTAATGTTAATTTCCAAATTATGAACAAAGAATAAAATAATAATTATTTTGGATGTGAAACCTTTTTTTCCCCCTTATTTTTTATATAGTTGTCACTATTTATCTTAGCTTATTGTTTGCCTTAGTTTTTCTAGTTTCTATTAATGTAATTTTTTTGCTCTAACATAATTAAAATTAAAGTTATTGTGAAAATTGTGTATCAGGTCAGTATTTAAAAAAATTCAATATGGCCTATTAGACCAAAGCAGTTTTAATATATATTTTTAATATATATACATTATATGTAAATGAACTTTTTTTATCATAAAATATTTATTTTCTATTCATGTCTTTATGTAATTTATGTATATGAATGCTTAAAAATTATCTGAAAGGAGACCTTTTGATTCCTCTTGGAGAAGTCTCAAAGGAATTGAGCAAGCCAAATTCTTAATGTTCATTCCATTTGTTTTAGTCATCACAGGCTATTATTATTATTATTATTATTATTATTATTGTGATTTTTTTTTTTTTTTTTTTTTTTTTTTTTTTTTTTTTTTTTTTTTTTTTTTTTTTTTTTTTTTTTTTTTTTTTTTTTTTTTTTTTTTTTTTTTTATTATTATTATTATTATTATTATTATTATTATTATTATTATTATTATTATTATTATTATTATTATTATTATTATTATTATTATTATTATTATTATTATTATTATTATTATTATTATTATTATTATTATTATTATTATTATTATTATTATTATTATTATTATTATTATTATTATTATTATTATTATTATTATTATTATTATTATTATTATTATTATTATTATTATTATTATTATTATTATTATTATTATTATTATTATTATTATTATTATTATTATTATTTTTTGTTTATATTATAAATAGACATGGTTAGATGGTTTACCAGCACCTCTGGTTAGTGTATGAATTTAAGGACTTATCTATGAATTTATAGTAAAAAAAAAACCATGGTTTTTTTTACTAAAGCTCTCAACTAAAACAACGGTTGGATCTTCTTAATGCAAAATGAACATCTATATGAATGATTCTTTTCTTATATTTACAATCATAAGAAATAAGATAAAATTATGGCCTTTATTCCCAGGATATTATAGTGTTCTCAGGAAAGGCAGCAGTTTGTGAATGAAAGTAGAACATGCTATTAATCTTTGGAATGTGGACTTATACTATCAGTTGATGATAATCTTTTATTTAGCTATTTATAATTGTAAATCATTTTCCAATAAAGGAAGATTACATGAATTGGAGGAATTGTTTAATATTAAATAGAATATTTCCAAACATTGCAAAGTTAGAAGATAAGGAAACAATTAATTTGAAAAGTGGGCATGTACTTTATTATTAAAACACAAATATTGGAAGCACAAGTAGAATGAGATTCATTATATATAAAAATGGAAAAACCAAAATTGTAAAGATTTATAATATAGCAGATACAATGGCAAGATTAAGTATTCAACTCAACAAGTTCTCATTCTGATTAAGTAGATTTTTATTTAGATTATAGAATTCTTTTAATCAGATTAAATAATACTTTAAAATTGTCATGAAAAACTTTAATTCCAAAACTGGAAAACAACTGAAAGATGTGGATATGGAGAGATAAATGAGAGAATAAATGATTTTTTTGTAAAATTTCAAAGTGAGAATGGTCATGAGAACATCAGTATGAAAATATTGCAGAGTTGGATTATATTTTGATTAGCAGTAAATATGCATCTTATGATAGTTATTTATTTAAGAGATTAAAGCACAGGAACTAATCTCGTAATGGCTTACATTTAAATGAATTCAGGAAGAAGACGGCTACGATTCAGTAACAAGGATATTGGTTACAAAAAGCAGCAATTCATCAAAAATATTTAGTTAAGACAAGGCAATGAATAAAGAAAAGAAAGAGCATAAACTGTGATGAAAAATGATTAATGGTTATATACGGAAGTACAACAGTATTCTGTCAAGGAGACAGGTCCAGAGAGTGGTCAATTTTTTATGTGGGACAGATTCAGAGAGTGGTCAATTTTTTATGTGGAATGATGATTGAACAATTAATGTTTCGCATGGCATAATTGGAACTTAATCTATCTATGCTTGTTTAACTACTCTTTCTTAACTAAACTGCTGTTAAAAATACAATTAAATTTAAATTGCAATTTGAAAAAAGCTAGCTGGAATCATATTTGAATTTTAAGCAGTATTTCATATTAAAATGTATCACTATATCCAATTTTTTTAATGTTTAAATATGCATACATATTTTTTTACTGGTTTTATTACAATGGGTGATAATTAGCTATTAATTATTTTAATAAACTATTAACTTCATACGAAAGTAAAAAAAAAAGCTCACTTTTCTCTTTCTTGCATCCACCTTCCTTCTGTAAACTTAATACTTTTTTTAATATGCTTGGAATTTTTTTTTTTAATCAAAATTGGTCAGTAAATGAGTCTAGCTATTCTTATTTAGAAAGTAAAACAAGGTTGAAAAACTTCTCAAACTTTCGTCACTCATCAACTAGAAAGTGTGGTAAGACAAGTATATATTCTAACCTAGTGTATAGCTCAAAAATTAGATGGGTGGTTTGATCAGTTAATAAGTCATTATTGATATTTGATTTTTTTTAAAAACTGTATATGTCAGTACACGTGGATGAATGCTAAGAAATCCTTATGACCTGGAATCTAATCTTACTTAATACATGTTAAAGATCTCTAATAAACAAAACAAAAACAAAAAAAAGCAATAGATTAATATGATCATAGTAGTGATATATTTGGTCCCAGATATTGTTGTAGTTTTAATACAATTGGGGTGATAGTTTTTAGAGCACATCATAATCATGCTAACTTAATCATAAACTACCAAAATTATTTAAAGTGAAGATTTAACACTAATAACAATTGCGACTATATATTTATTACCTATCTGATAATAATCTTTCTCTATGTGAAGCGTTGATTAATTTTGCAGTAATTAAATCTATAAAACTATTATCAATCGTAAAATACTTGATATGTATACAAATATTGTCTAAAATCACTATATTCAATCATAATTAAAAATTTAAATGATGGAAAATAAAAATATAAATCAAATACAAAAATATGGGGGTGGTGGACTAAAACCATCCTTACGCTATTATTCACACAAAAAAAATTAGTTAACATTTTATAGCTTATTGGCAATGGGCTGTTTTAAAAGTTAAAAATAATTATAAATGGAATCCCTTAGGAAAATTTTGAAATTAATCAAGCGTCCAATTTTCTTGAGAGAGAAGAGAGGAAGAAGGATTCAAAATAGTAGGGAGGAGCCAACATTCATTTTATATGATTAGTTGATTACTTATTTTAAAATACATCTTTGAATGACAATTACAGTATCGCAATTACTTAACTGCCCATCAGTTGTTTGATCATGAATGCAAATGACCTGAAAATCTAGCTAGATACAATAATAAAATATAATAAAGTGTAAATAATACAAATATAAAATTAATAATTCAGTATTTATTAACTAAATCAGCATATCGTTTATTTTTTCATTTAATTTTTATATCTGTAAAAATATTTTTGTACTGTATACACATTAATATATGTACAGTACATGCACGCATTGTGAAACATTTAGTATGACTAGTTAACAAATGGAAATTAAAAATTCCGATAAAATGTGAATCAATTTTTTTATCTTTCAATTAATAAAATGAAATATGATTTTTGCCCATATATTAAAAATTAAATAAAGTGTACACATGGTTTAATTAAGCAGCTATAATTCTTACTATACATATGTATAATATCAAATTTATGTAACATAATAAAAACGAATGTCAGGTCTATAAAATGTTAGTTTTATATATGAATTACTAATTATATAAGTATTAAGCTATAGTTGACTTATGGGCCTGTCAATCACATTAATGTGTTATTTAATAATTTATTTTTATGATTAATAATAATTAAATGGTAATAAACATAAATCAGTCTTCAAATAACCCATTGTAGGGCAAAAGGCTTTCCTACAGTTTTTCAAAGATGAACAGAAAAAGAAAAGACATTAATCAGCAAACTCACTATTTGGTGATTGCTGAGAACTGAAACTGTTTTCTTTTTTTGTTTTATACTCTGCCTAAGAATATTAAATTCTCATTTACTGACTAATACCAAATAGTTAATTAGATTAGCTATATTTTATATACTTGAAAGAAAATTTTAAATCTGTTTTGAATCTAAAAAATGTTTCAGATTTATCTGGCAAATTCGAAATTAGATAGTAGTAATGTCAGGAGAATATATTAAGAGCCTTTCTGATTTTACATATATGAGTATGTCAATATAAAAAGAGGATTTAAAAGTGAAATTCTCTAGAAAAAAGAAGGAAAATGTATACAATGAGATAAACATTATAAACAGTTATTGATAGACAGTTATTGAAAGACAATATCAAAAAAATATTGCACTTATTCAAGTTGATATTTATATTAAGCAACATGATGATGTTAATAATTTGGATATTGAAAGTGAAATTAGAATATTTAATTTAAATCAAGATTGTTGACAATTTTGATCTATGAATAAAAATTTCCAAATGAAAATTGCTAAGTTTTTGTAAAATAAATAATGCAATATTGAATTCAAGAAGCATTTATAAAGTTGTAAATCAAAAATCATCTACCTTAAAAGACTGGCACATTATAAATAAGAAAATGTTAGTGAGATGAATTTATATATATCTTATTTATAGATTTTCTAATTATAGCTTAAATTTAAAATTAGAAGTTATCACAAAAAAAAAGGTAAAAAAAAAATATAGATATCACCATTTAGAAACACCTGAATTCACTATCAGGGCATATCCAAAAAATGATGAGGAGTTGAAAGCAAGGGTTATAAAACAAGTTTTTGCTTTATATTGTTAAATTAACACAATAAAGGAGAGTACTATAAGTGTACTGTAATGATTATTCTTTGTCTGTATTGGAAATCTGTCTATTGCATTTGCCTAGACAGTTTTTCTTTTATTCAAGTGAAAATATTCTCTCTTTCTACACTTACTTGCCAAGAACTTAAAAATAGCATTGGAAGAAATTTAAAGTCTTTCTGAATCTAATGATTGATTTATATTTTTAAACCATTGCTCATTTAAAAATATATAACTTCAAGGAGTAAATGCAAGTTTTTACATTGATGCAGTTAAAACTTTCTCATATATATATATATATATATATATATATATATATATATATATATAGAAAGATTTTATTTATATATATATATATATATATATATATATAAAATCAGATGAATCATAAAACACTGTTGATCTATGATTGTTATGTCTGTTCTTATACTAAACCACTGTTTTCAATCTCATTTATCCAGGGATATGACTGGTGTTAGTCATTGTTTGTTGTGTTTGTTGTAGAGATTTTACTAAAAATTTGTAACATGACAGTATGTGGAAATCTTCTTTAATAGCAATTTCATTGGTGGTGTATTTCATATACTTTCTAATCTTAAAACCTGTACTTTGTGACCTCACCTGTAAAATATCTCATGTTAATTTTTATTGTGAAATAGAGTCTCAATAATATCATTTATATTTTATTTTTAAGCTGAGCCAGGTTCTATTCGTAGTTTATGGAGATCACTTAGTTTAGATTCTTTATAAGTTTTTGTAGTGGTGTACTGTAAGTATGGGTAGCTTATAGTAGTAGTGTTTTTTGTTTTTGTTTTTTGGCATCCTGAATCAAGTGCAAGTATTTAATTTATCCAACCATCAGGAGCCTCAAGAGATTTTATTTTCTACAAATATACAAGTGCAGCAATCCTTTATTTATGGAATAGTAATAATTTTTAAAATTTTATCACTGGTGATTCTGAGGAATATTTGATGGAAATCATTGGATTAAAATAATGATTAAAAAATGATGATTACATATATTTAAGACAAGATATTGGAAATAGAATAATTTTAAATTATTGCAAATAAAAAAATTAGTGTGAAATATATTCAAAATATCTCAGAATTGAAAAAGAGAAATCGTTCACAACTCAAAATAAAAAAAGAAAGTCATAATATAATTTATTTTGAACCTGTTGAATCTCATTCACCTACAATTTTAACTTGGCTTCATCATATTAATATTTCTTAGGCCTAATGAAATTTTGTCAAGAGGCAAGGCGGACTCTGGATTAATAATGAGATGAGTGAAGGAGCTATGTGATATTGGATATGTTAGTAACAAAACTTTTTTTTTTCTGGTCAAGAACATCGAATATAAATCCGTTTCAAACAGTGAATAGTATATTGAAAAAGTAATGTGTAAAACTATTCTTTTTCTATGAATATTTTTTTAGAAGCAAATTTTTATTATATTTGAACATCCCTCTATAATATTCATAGAATCCAAATTATTTATGATATATCAAATATCACGATATATGTTTGTATCCGATCTTAAATTCCTTTTGAAATTCATTTTTTCTCTTACTATTGCGCAATTTTTATTCAAATCGATCGCACACATGCAGATTCATATCGTGCTGGTACGCATATTTAGTTTACGTATAAGATATTTTTAATACCAAAGAAAAAAGAGTAAAAAAATATATGCGAATAATTTTTTTAATGCAAATTTTGATTAGTTTTAAGTCAAGATAATTTTTTTTCTTACTGTTATTTCTGCTTGATAAAATTCATTCAAGTTTTTCAAAGTTTAGAGGGCATTGTTCAGCTCAATTTCAAATAATTGTTTTAATATTTCATTTCTTTTTAGGTGGACAGTGGTCTTGTCGGCTCGGCTTTGTTCTATCTCATGTTATGCTAACTGAAAAACAACTATTACTGAATCAAAAAGCCTTCTAGATATGTCATATATATTTTTAAAAATAAGCCAATTACTTTAATTTATCTCTACTGGTTTTACATTAATTGAAATCTATCAACCTTAAGTGTTGTTTATGTCTGTAAAAAGAAAAATTCTCTACCTATCAATTAAGCTATTGCTTCCTCAATCATCTAATCTGACTTGATTTGACCATAAAATATATTCGTACACTTATTAAATGAATTAATACAAATATATGCACACACATAACCAGTGCTCATCCTTTAGTATAGCTTGTTATAAGTGCTTGATTTGAAATTTGGCTTAAATATTTCATAATTTTGTAATAAAAATAGTGCGTTTAATTTTTTTTTTTTAAATTATAAAATATCAAATATAGTAAAATTGCTACAAATATCATTTAATAATGTTTTTAAAATTATAAAATATTAAACATGTAAAAGTGTATCAGCTGCTAGCAAATATTAAAAATCTTAAGGAAAAAAGTTTGCATATTCTTGATATAAGTATTTAAAAATACTGAGATAAATGTAAAATAACTTAGATAAGCATTGCTTCTTTTTTTTTTAAAATAACAATAAGAATAAAAAGGAGAAGGAAGAGAAAGAAGGAAAAAAGATATGAAAAGAAAACAACCAAGCAACTATTTATTATTCAATATCAAAACAAACTGTTTAACAATAACATAAAAACTATTATTAAAGAATAGTATATATAAAGAGAGAATGTTAACTTTAAAATCTAAAATTATTTTGATTAAAAAATTAAAACCTTTAAAAGTTAATAGTGAGAAAATTTCCAAAATTTAGTGTAAATTTATTTTAAATACAATTAGAGAAATATCAAAATACTAAAACTTTTAAAATTTATTAAAACCAAATAACAAAAAAATAAGTGATCACAATTAACTAATTATTATTTAAGAGTTTAAAAGGCTTATATTACAATGATACAAAAAATAAAAAATCTTAATGATGTAAGGCAGTGTTTCCCAAACCTTTTAGATATCACAGTACCTTTGACTCACTTTTCATATCTCACAATACCCTTTATGAAAACATCTTTTTTTTAAAAAAAGGTTTACTTTTTAATTATTAGTTATGTGAGATACATGTTACTTTATTGTTGTTAAGTTTTCGCTTATTCATTAATTAATGATATGAAAATGAATATAATTTAAACTAATTAAATTAAGACAATAGTATAATATTAAACTTAAAGCATTTAGTTTTAATGATACTACGTTCAGTTATAAAATTTAAAAAACTAATATAGTTTACTTACAAAGTAACATGGAAAAGTAATTTTGTTACTAATGCATGTTCTACTATTTTATAAATATAAATTTTAAATTGAAATGAGATAACTTAGAGTTATTGTAGCCTAGATGAGTAATGCTCTTGAATGTTGCAACAGTGTGGTGGTGATTTTATTTCAATAACAATTTGTTCTAGGTATCCAATACTTTACCAAGCATGTCTTCTCAATGCAACATTTTTTTCTATATCATTTTGTTGCATTGAACATAAAAAGAAAAAATTTTGTTGCATACTTAGAACTAGTTTTGTTGTATCAAATATACTTGTATTCATCTGAAAATTTGATATGTATTTTTTTTTTACATCTCATGGTACCCTGGATTACCATGGAACCCTGGTAGGAAATTACTAAAATAAGGGCTGATTGAAGTTTATGATATTGATCTAAAATTAAAGTAATAATAAAAATAGTATTAAAGGAATATCAAGCAATTGGCAAATTACCATTGATTATTATCAATTGTTATTGCATGATTGTAAATTTTTACTGTTTAGTTACTCTATCTGCCTTTGTACAGAAAACTTAATATACACTATTTAAAAGACAATAAAAAAATTCAAAAAGTTTTAAAAATATTTCTATTTACTAAAAATGTAAATAATGTGAAACATTAAATATGTGTACATTTATTAATAAAATCAATTGGCAAATAGTTTTATACATACTAAATTGTTTTTTTTATAGGTATACACTTAATCCTTTCTACTTTACTTTATGTAAAACAAATAGTAATCAAATATTTAAGTTTAAAATTTTAACCAGTAAGCAAAAAAATAAAAAAAATATTAGCAATAAGATAGAAATTAAATTATTGGTATTTAAAACAAATGCAGTGTAGAGAATAAGAATTATAATTTGACATGATTATCAACAAAATTTGTACGTTATTTTGAATACATATTCTTCTAAAAAATTTAGAACATCTTAAGCACTTATATTATAAAATTCTTAAACATTCCACATGTAATTAAAATGTTACTCATAGTATTGAATAGTAACAGATTATGACAAGTTTCTATCTATAAAGAATAGTTGATTTAGAAAAGTTAAAACTATAAGACATTACTGTTAAAATAATATTAAAATGAAAATTTTATATTTGTTTCATTATTTTTAAAGTGTTTGATAGAATAAATTATATTTCTGGAGAAAAGATTTGAATCTGTAAAGTAATATTAAATGAAACTTTTAATTATTTTCACAAACAACAGTTGTATTTAATAAAAACTGATATATTAATTTTAAAAGCATTGTTTAAATTGGAGTCATGTGATTTTTTTTTTAGTTTAATAATCTCCAGCCTTAAAGTGACATAATAATATTCATTATTATGATGATATTATCAGTTAAGTGCATGCAAGAATTATCAATTAAGTGCATGCAGGAATTATAACCCTTGTCATATTGAATTATATATATATATATCTAAACTTTAAGTTTATTAAATATATATATAAAGATTAAAAAGTCCTTAAATAGTTCAATGCAAGACAAAGGGTTCTAACATTAGTTTTTACAAACAAAAAAAAAAACACTAAAAATGAAAGCAATATTTCTTAGGCTTTGCCATCTGGTAATGGCTTAAATAATTTTTCATTATTGTTTTACTTTCTAGATAAGAATAGCTAGATACCCATTTATGATTAATATTAGATAATTAGCTGAATTGGATTATGAGTTGACCCATGAAAAACATTCCAAGTTTATTTAAAAAAGTTCAAGTTTATTGGCTCAAATTTGAAGGAAATTGTAGGCTTCAGTAGGTGGAATTACTGGTATTGTTACTATGATGCTCTTTTATATATATTGTTCCAGTTTTCACGTGTGCCATAACTGGGGCTGGAGAAAAAATGCCACAAGATACGGTTGATCTATTATTTGTTAATTAGCTATTTGGCTAACTAATTTATAAATAATAGATTAACCTTATGTTGTGGCACTTTTTTCTCCAGCATCAGTTGACACATATCCAAAATATTAAATAAGGATAATTATGTAACTAGTACCCAATGTGAGCAAGTTCTCATTGTAGTGTGAGTTTTTAGAACATACTTTCTATGATATTCAAATTTTAACTATTACAGAAGTTCATTTTATTTAAGTTGGTAGTATGAATGAAATTTGATTAAGATTGATAATGAAAATATTTAAACAAATTCTTTTAAGCTTTTGAATAAGAACTAAAATTATAAAAATAAATTTATTTTAGTAAAATAAAATTATTTATTAGAATGATTTAAAAAGTTACTTAGTACTGACCTTAATTATAAAAACAATTTTTTTAAGAAAGTCTATTATATATTTATTTATTAAATTGAAGCTTGAACAATTTAAACTTTGATACACACAGATTCAAATATGCACACACAAATAATTTAACATGTTTTTAGTTAAATAGAAGTGATATTTGAGTTTCAATTTTTATATTAAGTTTACGTAAAGAGAAAGTACTGCTACCTGATGTAATGAGAACATTTGGTCCTTCAAAACTCATCCTAAAGCAAAAAAGATTGTATAAAAAGCAAGAGTTTATAATGGTTTTCTATCCAAAAAATTTAGCTCATTTTTGCAGATAAAAATTATATCATAAATTGTTAATATTGTATTAACAAACAATTTAAACTAATATATGAGGGGGGGATCCAAAAATAACTGGAATTTTATAATAAAAATTGCTTATTTATCTTAAGTGTTATAAATTTAATCTCATTCAAAGTATTATCCATTTAATACAATTCACCATTCTGAATATATTTTTCATTTTTCAAACTAGTGATCTGGAAAAACAAAGTGAAATCTTTTAATGGTTGCATCATTTTTTTTTAGCCATTATTTCTAAGTCAGCAAAAAAAAAAAAATGAGGCATTTTTTCATTTAAGAGAATAAAAAGAAGTCACACAGTTAGAAATTGAATAAATATGATTGATATATAAGCTGTGTCCTGTTGAATTTAATTAAAAGTTGTTTTACACTCAAGACTGCTTACAGAGAAATTGTCATGATGAAGCTTGCACTTCTCACTTTGCCACAAAATGGGACATTTACATTTTATCATATCACCAATGTTGCAGAACTTATAGATAAAACATCTGACCATTAACAACTAATTTTGAGAGAAAAATGCTGTTTGCATAAATAAATAAAAATATCAGCATTATCTTGACTTTAGACTTCACTCATCATGCATTTTGGCGACATGGAGAATTTGATAATTTCATTAAATCATTCATAAACTTGTGTTTTCCCTAGAACAGTTTTCTTGTAATCTGCTTCAAGTACTACAACTGTTTTTTCTGCCATGTTTTCAAAAAGAAAACAGAATTTTACATTATTCCAACTTTTCAATCATTATAAAAAAACTGACAAATATGTGAAACACAGTTACAAAAAAAAATTGTCGTGTGGCATCATGATTTTACGTGGTAACATAATTTAGATGATTGATGCAAAAGAGTCCATGCAAGAAGTATGTAACAGGAAAAACATGTACAACAACAGGTATACTTACCGGAGAACAATTCCATTTATTTTTGGACCCTCCCCTTGTAATATAATACTGTATGATATATGTACATGTAAACTACACTATATGTGTATTATACAGATGTGCATTTAAAATATCTATATAGGCAATATAATGGTATTTGAATGTATGTAAAAAGAAAAAAAAAACAGCCTAAAGTTGCTCTTTTTTATAATTTTTATGAAAGGAAAAAAGCATAATGGACTTTATTAATTTTCATTTTTGGTGAAATTAAAATAAAATATAAAGTACTTATTTATAGCAGCAATATTTTATCTACATTTGAAATAATAAAAAAACTGATAATTAATTTTATCAATAAATTCAAATATTTGTAAAGAAATATAATTTATTAATTTAATTATTATTAGTAATCATTAAAACTGAGCAGCCTAAGAAAAATATTAATCCAGATAGATATCAAGACATCAAACATAAATTGAAACTATCCTGAGAAAATTAAAAAATGTAACCATTAGTTACAACTGAATTAACCAAACATTTTATAGTTCGAAATTTATTTTAATTTTTATAATTAATAATTTGTAAAGCGCATACTCATTGCATAAGTAATATATATTAAGCTATAATCTTAAGACTATGCGCCTAGAACATGACAGTATGGACCTCTACAAATCTAAACACAATATTAATGACTTTAAAAGACAGCAAAGCCAGCTCTATTGATAATATAGCATGTGCATTTGCAGTAGAGAACCCCATTTTTGGATGGGTGACAAAATTGACCTAACTAATATGAAAACTAGATTATAAAAACATTTATTTTCTCTCTCTTGAGTCTAGTTAAATTTTTTACATAATAAAATTTCATTGCATTGTATATTTCTTGGAAATTATAATCATTTTAAATAATATAATATTATATTGTATTTAATATGATGTGGTCATTATTGATATTTATTAAATTCATTTGTATGACAATAAATTAATATTTTCTCTCTTGAATTTATTTCTGATTCATTGTTCCCCATGAGTTGATCTTAACTTGAAGTTAAAAGACATTGAATGTTTATAAACATTACTTAATAAAATTATACCCTAACATATTTTTAATTAATATAGAATTACAAGATTAGATTATATATAAAATTTTACAATGATTGAATTATTTCAAAGTTTTCTATGATGTGACAATGGTCATCATTTTATCTTCCATGGGCAATCTTTTGCTTCTTTTTTTTTTTTTTTTTTTAATTTGTAAGAATCCATGGAATCTGGTTGCTTTTAAAATAATCTCAGAGATAGTTTTGATGTGGACAATTTCCCTTTAAATATCTATTATATAAATTTGTATGAGATACTTTTTTTAATACTACTATTAAGAAACAGTTATTGATAAATATATTTTCAAACATTTTGCCATTTTTTTTTGTTTTTGGAACAAAAATTGAAGCAATGGGACTAAATTAACATATTGAAGTAATTTGATTAATATTAAATCAATCAAGGAAATAGAATTAATATAATTATGCAATGATTATTAATCAATCTTTTTTTGGTAGTTATTCAGTGTGAAACTGATTTAGCATTCCTGATAAATGAAAATACTATCAAGTGCGAAATAACGCAAATGAAAATGCAATATTCAGGAAGAAAGAGTAATTTTCCATAAATATCTAAAAATTGAAAAAGTTAATAATTTAAGAAAAAACAAGGGCTGAAATCAAAAATTCTGAGCACTAATTGTGATCCCAATAATGTTGATATTAGTTTCAATGAGAGTGAAAATGAAATTGATTTAGCAACTTCCTTTTCAAAAAAATTAAGTGTGGTAGTACCTGTTTGATTGTATTTCTGGCGTTTCTGAAGGTTTTTTTTTTTTTTAGAGAAGCTTGGAGTTTGTCAATCTGATCTGATTAGAATTGAACCACAAGCTCCCCTCTTTAAATGAACTATATAAATAAATATCTGTAAAGATTTTTGTTTTGTTTTGTAATGGCTGCTAATAGCTTTGACAAATCGCCATTGTGGAAGATTCATTACTTAAACTTTTGAATGATGGTGAAGTATTTGCATTACCATTATATCTATGAATTACTCTCAATCAAGCATAAACCATATTATTCATGCCAATATTTTAACTAGTAGGAAGAAGTCATCAGATGTTGGTAAAAAAATTATGATTTCTAATCCATTTACAAGTTCTATCCTTGATAGTTAGTAATGTTAGCAGTATTAATTAAAATAATTCTTCCTAATCTATCCAAATATTTGCAAATCTGTTGCTAATAAAAATCATTTGTTAAATAATCAAAAAATAGTAGAACTGACTTGCCAAATGCTAAATTTCATACAGAAATTCAAAATGAAAAGGAAAAAAATAGTTATGCAAATGCATTGCAAATTCATGAGATGATGAAAATAATGTTTAATCTGATAACAATGCCCCCTACTTTGCTTAATTTTTTAAAAAGCTTTCACAATGATAAGATACTCACATTGCAATTATAAATGCAGAAAGTGAAATTGTCTGTGGGCATAAATACTTATAAAAATGTTTTTCAATGTCTTAAGAATGTCAGAAATAATTAAGCATTTAAAATATTTTTGTAGATGCAACATCATTAGCTGAAAAAATTGAACCTAATCCTAATTTGAAAACAATATTCATAAGTACAGATAAACAACTAGATTTTGAAGCAAAGTATGAACCTGTTTCTGATTTCAAAATTAAATTTAAATTAAATTGTTGTTGTTTTTATATCTAATGTTGAATTGTGTCTGCAAAAAGTTTGAGCCATTGGAGTACCACAATTCATGTTTTATTTTTATACACTATCCCTAAACTAAAATTGAGATGCAATTTAACTTTCAAACAAATCTAAAAAGTTGTTCTAACACATCAAAAAAGTAGAAACATTGATTTCATGGAGCTATTTGAAAAATTGAAAGTAGTTTCCCACTTAGTATTAGAAAAGATGCCACTAATTGAAGTGCCACATTATATAATTGAAAGTAACAATTTTTTTAATGTTGCATAGACTTAAAAATATTACTTCATTACCAGGAACAGTTGCAAGCAGTAAGAGTAGTTTTTTAAAGCTAAAGTTCATTAAAATTTATTTATGTACTATGATAGCTGAAAATTGACTGGAAAGTCTTGCTATGATTTTAACTGAACATAAAACTGGTCAGAAATTAGTCTTTACTAGCCTTATTAATGATTTTGCAATATGAAAAAAAAGAAACGTTTTCTTTTTAACAGTAGAAATAAATATATTAACTTAAGAAATGATACGTAAAATCTACAAAAAATTATATTTACCATATTTATGTAATTGTGATTTAGCACTTGCGATGAAAAAATAAATAAAAATTGTTTATATTAACTAAAAGTTTAAAATCTTATTATTTTGTTATTATAAACTTTCCTGCCAGTTTAGCGCAGACCGGCAGAAAACTTATGGCTTGGCGCTGGTTTGCGGACCAATAATTGAAGACCACTAGTGTAGATCATGTATGACTGTTATAAAAGAGGTGAAAAATTTTTTTTTAAATGTAGATAATTTAAAGAAAAAGTCATGAGAAATTGAGGAAAATAGAGATTAGGTTGATAGAAAGGATATAAGTAGTGCAATCAGGATAGTTAGGCAAAGAATAAATAAGATAGAGGAAGAGGTAAATGATTTAGAATAAAATTAAAAGTGTTAGCTATGAAGTGTGAACAAATCAAGGAATTAATGAATAGAAATGATAAGGAAGAAATAGATAAGGTAGTTCAGAAGTTGGAAGAAAATGTTTTGGATGAAGTAGGAGAAGTAAACTATAAGACAGTCTTGATAGGAACTCACTAATTAAAGAATGTGGAGTTGTAATTGCAAGGAAAAATAGGTATGTAAGAGTATGTTTGCTTGGCACTAGATTTAGGAATGTTACAGATAAGGTAAAGAAACTGGGAATAGAGATGTTTATGTCATGGTAGGGACGGATAATTTGTCAAAGTCATCAGTGATAGTAATGGATGAGTACAAAGAATTGATTAATAGTTTGAATAAGGTTAAAGAAGTAGCAGTAGTTGGATTACTACCAAGATTTGACAATAGGTACATATTAGATAAAAAATGTGACAGAAATAATGTTATGTTTGTGGATATGTAGGATTTTTTATTAGTAAGAGGGAGTTATACAATAAAGATGGATTACATTTAGCAGAAGAAGGAAGCAAGCATTAGGGGGATTGATTTATAAAAAAATATTATAGTTCAGGAAACTTATAAAGGGGAATATGGTTTTAAATTACATTGTTGTCAAAAAGAAGGTTAAGAATGAATGGGATGTAAGAAGTAAACAAAGAGTAGCTAATGTAGATATAAATATAGATGATTAATTAATTACAAATGTAATAGAGAAGAAAGAGTAAAAAGAATTTATAAAAGAGTAGTGAGAAAGGAAGAACTTGTTAAAATTGGATATTTGAATATGCAAGGTAGTAGGAAAATAGAAAAGTGGTTGGAATTAAACACAGTTAAAAATGAAGGTCTTGAGATATTAGCAGCAGTGGAGACACTTCTAAGAGAAGAAGAACCTATTCTGTAAAATTTGGTATGTCAGGATATAAATAGAAAAGAAAAAGAAAAAAGTGGTGGTGGTATAGGAGCTATGTCAAAAAATATTTAAGTCCTGTAAAGTGTCAATAACATTGTAATATGAGATAAGATTAGAACGAAAAGAATGGATGGTGGCTATAGTGTATATGGTCACTGAAGACAGTCAAACTGTAATGGAGTGGAATAGTATCATATATGAATGCCTAGTTAAGGATATACAGAGTTTCAAAAAAAGGAGGGAAGAAAATAATGGCTATAGGAGATATTAATAGGCATATTGAAGAAATTGACATGGATAACAAGAATGGACAGTTTTTGAAAATTTTTTGTCAGGGAGTGAATTTGAGCATTGGAAATAAGGTGTTTCCCACAATAGATTATGTATTAGTAGAAAAAGTGGGAATGAATAAAGTATGGAAAATTAAAGTGTTTGATAAATAGTGATCATAATTTCTTTATAATCGAAATATTAGTAATGTGTTGGAAAATAATAATAAAAGTAGAAAGGATAGTGAAAGATGTTGATGGAGAGTGAATGATAAGAATAAGTTAGAAGAATACAAAATAAAAGTAGATGAAATCATGGAAGGGTTTGTTGGAGATGAATATAAGGACTAGTATGGCAAAGTAGAAAAATGGAAATATGGTTTTAGGTGAGAATATTTAGAAGAATAAAAGTAATAGAAAAGTAAGAATTAGTAAAATATAAAGGAAAATAAAAAAGCATGCAGAGAATATAAATGTATTATTAAAAACAAAGAAAGTGAAAAACATGTTAATAGTAAATGGGAAAACTATTTTAAAAAATGTTGGCCAAAATAGATAATTATATAGAGAGAATGAAATTAAATAGTATATTATTGGAGGATATTAATAAAAGTGGATGGAAGTAAAAAAATCTGGAAATATATTAAAGGAAGGAATGCAGGAGAGAGAGAAATAGCATGATAAGGAAAAATAGTGTGCCTCTAGAGAAGAATTATAAACAATCTTAAATAAGTATGTAATGTTATAGAAAAGATATTAGATGTAAAGGACAAGGTGGTAACAAACATAAAAGCACATAGTAAATGGGAATATTTGTTTTACAGAAAATGAATTGAATGAAGCAAAGAAGAAATTGAAAACTGGAAAGGCAAGAGTTTTTAGAAAGATGGGCAGCAGAACTTTTGATGAATTTGGGACATAGGGCAAAATTAAATCTTTTATTATGTTTTAATAAGATTGCACAGTAAGACCGAATTTTCAGATAGCTGAAATAATAAAAGAGTGAGGCTATTATTTGCAAGGACCATAGAAAGATAAACAATTATAGACCAGTGATGGTAACATAGATATATAAAGTTTTTGCATATGTGGTGGCTGGAAGGGTGGCAAAGGGGAGAAATGCAAGGAGGTTTTAGAACAGTTAGGCATATAGGAGATAATTTATTTGTAATTACACAACTTATAGATGTGAATAGGAATACAGGTAGACAGATATATATGGTTTTTATAGATAGATATAGAGAAGGCATATTATAAATAAATAGAAATAGATTATGGGTTATGTTAGTAAATTTGGGAATGAATGGAGCTTTATTGGATCTTATTAGGAGATTGTATGAAAATAATTACTATACATATCAATTAGGAAATATAGAATCAGTTAAGAGTTAAAAATGGGATGGGACTATGGCAAGAATGCCCTATGTTATTTATTTTGTTTTTTGTTTTTATATTTGAGAGAAATGGAGAGCAATAGAAAGACTAGGAAGAAGGATAGAGATAGATAACATTAATAGTTGGCCAGAGAGTGTATACTTTATCAGGTCTTTTATTTGATCATGGTGTCTAAGTAGGGAAGATGTGGAAATAATGCTGAAGACTTGTGCAGGTTTAGATAAAGAGATGGAGATTAAATATAGTGAAGAGAAATCAAAAGTAATGACAAATGCTGGGGAAAGAGGAGAGAAACAATTTTTATTGGAAGATATAAAGCTAAATGTGGTGAATAGATATAACTACTTGGGAATCAACTTCAGTAATCAGAGAAATTGCTTGGGATGAATGGGAGAAAAAATTGATAAATGCAGCAAAGAAAAGAAAGGAACTAATAAAGAAATTAAGCGTTTTCATGTAATAAATGAGATGTAACAAAAATTGTATGGAAGGGAATGGCAGTAGCAGAGTTAATTTATGATAATGATGTGGTATGGGTTAGGAAAGGGGTGCTAGAAAAAGTACAAAGGGAAGTAGGAAAACATGAATTAGATGCATATGTGCGGATGGCAAAGGAGGCTACTCAAGGCAAAATGGGATGGTCAAGTTTTTATATTAAAGATGTCAAAAGCAAAATGAAAATGTTCAGTAGATTACCATTTATGGATAGTAAGAGATTAGCCAAAATAGTATTTAATTGTGTTACATGTAAAGAGCAGGAAAAATATTGGGTGAGGAAGATAGTACTATATGCATAAGATTTGGATAAAGACTTTAATATGTCAGAATGCATGTACAAAAGGTGGTTTGATTGTCTTAGGAAGATTGTTAAATAATATAATGGTAAAGAATGGAATAGAAGAATAGATGCAGTAATAAAAAATAGGGAGCTGGAGAGATGAAGAACTAGTGTAGAAACTAAAAAGAGTTTAAATATATATAGAAGTAAACAGAATATTGGGTGTGAGTTAATTTACAATAATATCAAGGAAAGTAGTGCACTGTTTAAGGTTTGAACAGGATCATTAGCAACAAGGAAATATACACATAAACGGAGAAATGTGGGTGATTTAATCTGCAAGTTATATAAGGAAAGCATGGAAAATATTAGGCATCTGTTAATTGAATGTGAATGCTTATAAGCAGAAAGGATACAAATAATGTAATTGTGGGACAATAAATATAAATGAAGTGATTATATAGAAAATGGGTTCTCCATTTTTATGCTGATTTTAGAAAAAATGGGATCTAGGTATAAAGGCCAAAGTGTGGACAAGGATGATGATGTGGAAATGTGATGGAGCATGATAGAGAAGAATATGGGAAAAACTTAGTGTAGTGAATGAAAAGGGAAAATAAGATGGTTAACAGGTTTCTCTGCACATATTGACTGAGAGATTTCTGACTTTGACAAAGAAGTAGCCATATCGCATCACATGCAATCATGTAAATCTTTTAAACACTTCAAGTTTAATCTTTTATAATCAGAATTACTATTATACTCTGCTAATTATTTACGAGTTATGCTTTGAAACAGACACTCTGTGTCAAAAGTTAACTCAGCAGATTAATAAACAAATTTACTTTAACCTCTTTGGCTGTTCTTATTATTTATTTCTCTACTACTACATTTTATCTATTTATATAATATTTATGAGGGCAAGCATGACCATTATAGCAGCTGAATGAATATGAAATATTTTTTAGATTCCAATCAGTCTTTTTTTTTCTGGTAATCACTTATAAAAATCTAGCTAATTATGTAATCATTATTTGATTACAGATATCTAATTGTTTATAAAACAAGAATGAAAGTCTATAAACTTTTATCAGCTAACCTTTGACTAGTTAGGTGATGATTACCTTTTCCTTTAAAGATTCAAAGGGGGAAATTTTTACCTTTTATATAATTTGTGAATATTATATTAATTTTAATAATAATAATTTATTATGGGTTTTTTTTTAAAAAAAACAAAAAAAAACATCAATAACATAATTTTATAGAGACTGGTAATTCTAATTTTTTGTGCTCTATTTTTATATAAATTTAAAGATACTATTATATTTTAGTTTTTAAATAATAAAAAATTGTTTGGAAGTTTTAAAAAATTTACAATATCACTTCTATGATAAACTTATAAAGTATTATGAATAATATGTGTGCATTGTTTAGTAGGAAAGTCTTCTGAAGAGAAATTAGCTTATACATATTAATAATTTGCTTTTTAAATTTTTTTTTTAACTAAAGACATATGAAAAGGAAATATTATATGTTTTATCATTTATAATTTTAATTATTTTCTATGCTTTTATATTCTATTTGGAATCAGCATTATGTCATAATATATTAGACTATAAGAATAAATATCAACATATCTTGTACTATTAGTTTTATATATTCCAAATTATTTTATAATTTTTTCTCTTTTTTTCAGAGTTCAAATGACACCTATCCTACTGCTATGCACATTGCTGTAGCTATAGAAATTAATAAACATCTTATGCCTGGTCTAAAAATGTTATATCAAGTTTTAAATAAAAAATCTCAAGAATTTTCTGACATTATTAAAATTGGACGAACACATACTCAGGTAATTATTATGCCTTTCCCCCTCCTACAACCAAAAAAAAAAAAAAACATTATATCAAATATTTTTTAACATTCTCAAAAATGATAAGAATTTACTTATGGCTACCATATCCATTGTTTCAAACCCCTCTGATCCAATTCTCATTTTGAAAAAAGTATAGCACAAAAATTTAAAAAAAACAACAACTAATTTTGTATTCATATGACAAAGGCTTGATAGTGCATTTCAAAATGTGGTATTACATGATATTATAAATGTATAGTGGCTGATCTTCACTTGTGCCAAGCATTTAAAATTATAATGAATTAGTTTTTTTATTTAGATTTATATTTTTTTTGCATTTTATCATTAATTTTTATCACCAAAAGAATGAGTTGGTAATTTTATTTTTGTTGATTTTCCAATATTTAAAAGTAATTTTTAAAAATGTTAATATTAAAATAAAATGAAAATTTGTAAATTAATACAGCTTTTTAATTGAAGGAATGTTTTAGAAGGTATACAATATTTTATACACATATGCACATATATTTGTCTACTGTATAATTATTATTTTTTTATCTAAATTATTTTTGTTGATGTCTTAATGTGATCATTGCAGTTTTTCAGTTAATAATTTTCATCATAGTTATATACTTATGTGGCGTACACAATATATATATATATATTTAAAATATCTACACTTTATAAATATATATTTGGATTTAAAACATGGAGCTGCTTTGGAATGAAATACTATGGAACAGCAGTGCCATAGTATATACATACTGTAATCTATCCAAGATTTGGATTCTTATTATTTATCTCATCTTGGGAAGCCAAATTTAATAATATAACTTGACCCTATTAGAATAGCAGGATTCCTGGATACTATATATAAGTTTTAGACCTGTTGATTTTATATAACATTCGGTTAATACCACTAGATGCCTATAAAGATTATTGGTTATTAGTTTGCCAATTTATATAATAGTATATTTTTATGTATCATAATCTATTTCTGCACCAGGCAAGTAGATTTTTGATAACTGAAATATCTATACATAGGATTCCACAGAAGGTAGTGTTATTAAACAAATGTTCATTTTTTGACTAATTATCGTAAGATTTTATTTATAAACAGCATTATAGCTAAATGGTGCTGACATAATTTGTCAGAACATCAATTATGCAGCTACATTTATTCTTTTAACATTTGTCAGATTTCAAACTCAATAAAATTTATGAATATCTTAATGTTTATTGAAAATCACAAGTAACTAGGCAAGAGAACAAACAGTATAATGTTTTTAATTATGACAAAATAAATTCAATAACAACATAAATTTACAAATATGTTGAAGCAAGAATTGTTTTAATTGTGACTAAAAGAACAAAGGCATATATTCTATTGTATAAAATAATTTTGCATGAAATCATAAAATATTCAGCCATAGCAATTTAATTAAGATAATAATTGTTTTCTTTATATTTTATGTTAGTGTATTTTGGAAGCGCACATATTGATTTGAACTGTTGCATTCACAGATTAAATTATAATATTCCACAGTTAAAATTGTAATCTAATAGACTATTAGATAATTTTAGCTCAATAATTTGGCAAATGGAGTTATCTTATTTAAGTAAATTATATTTTACTATGAAGCAAGGTCAAGATAACTTTAAATTTAGAAGTCTAAATAAAATAAAATGTATTCAGGCAATAGTATATATATTCATAATATTTTTTTGTAATTAATTTACTTATGAGGAGACAGAAAGAACATAATCACTCAGAATTTATATAAAATGATAAATATAATCATAGCATTTTAAAAAAATTAAAGACAAGTTAGTTTTCCAGAAAAGCTAAAAAAAGTAGTAAGTCCAGCAATTTAATGCCTCAACCACGCATTTGACAATTTCTTGCATTCATACACCAAGTCTTCAATAATCACTTCATCAAGAATATTATGAATGATTTATTGAAAAACCTTACTTCATGGTTTCTTGTAGCTTTTTAATATTTTTAAAACTATTTTTTTTTTCTTTCCAATTGAATTTTTTTTGTGTGCATTTGCATTTTAGCAGGTATCCTACTTTTTTAATTTTTATTATCATTAAATAATTAGTAAACAAAATATTTTATCACGAGAAGAATTTTTAAATCACAGATAGAATTAAAAAAATACAATTTGTAGTTACCTTTTAATACATAATTCTACTCAGGTCATTTGACAAAAAATATACTACAGAATTATCATTATAACAAAACTATAACCTTTCAATATATATATATAATTATAAAGGATCAAGAGATAAGAAAATGCTAGTTATTATTATCCAGAAAGTTTTAAGAATAACTTAAGAATGAAAAGTTAAGTATTTGTACACTTGGCAAAATAGCCAATAAAATTATATTAAATAAGATACAAATATTTTAATAAAAAATACAAATTATTATTATTATATATATACACCTGGGTCTCGTTTTACGCGATAGATAGGTTCCTCAGAAAACGCGCAAACGAAATCGCGCAAAAATAGACGTAACTTAAATTGAAAAAGGGGGGATGCAGTCTGTGATTTTTCAAAATTCGCGTAAAAGCAAAGCACCAACGTAAAATTACTTTAAAATTCGCACAAAAAAAAAAAATAAGGAAATAAAATATGACTAATAAAAAATTTCAAATTTGAAAAAAAATGATACAAGACAAACTTTTTTTAACTATAATATTTAATTTTATTCAAAATAATATATTTTTATGCATAATTTACAGTACAGTAATTTAAATTTTTTTATACATGTTTTAATTATTATTGCTATTTGCCCAAAAAGACGTTCATTTGCAAACTAGTAAAAAATCAGATTCTCATGTGATGTGATGTGATGTATTTGGCTTCTCCGTAAACGAACTCAAGAATATCTCAGCAATTATTCTCACAAGAGGAAATACAACTAGCGCCAAGTTCACTCTCATGTTGTGTTAATGGTTTTCTGTTGAAAACGATGATGATTTTATTAATTGTTTATGAACTTAGACTTATGATAATAAAAAGATATTTATTCATCACTGCTGGGAAAAATTTAATTAAAACTAACAACTAAAAATTAAATTTTTATTTTTGTCTTTAATTTTCAATTCCGTTTAAAAATCAAATTTCGTTTTAGGTCACATTAATTTCATGTCACCCGTAAGTAATTTTTAAATTGTTAATTACAATTAAAAATCAGGTTTTAATTTTTAATTGTGCCCACTGCTATTACTGAACTTTTAAAAATAAACTTGTGGTCACTAAATGATTAATAATTGATTACGTTCTTTTTTAAAAAGCAATGTGATTTAAAATGCAAAATTAACACAATGTTTGAACAAATTTACATTATAATCTTGTAAAATTTAATGTGTGTATACATAAAATGTGGAAATCATTATTTTAATTTCATTATTGCATAAAATCTTACTATTATAAAGCATTGAAAATATTGAAATTACTAAGATGAAAGTCGAATTCCAATAATGTGCTATTATTTTCAATATAACGTAAGTACACGAAATTTATTATTTAAAGTAATAGCGCATTATCAGACTTCGACTTCCGGTGAAAGACGAATCGTGTAACTTCAAAACCATGTTAAATAAATCCGCGTAAAAAGAGACCCAGGTATATATATATAAAATAACAATTAGATTAATTACAGTTGAAATGTTGGGGTCAATGAAAAAACATAATCTTTTCATAATTGTTAAAATGAATAAATATTTCAACTACTAATATAAAGATGCTTGTTTTAAAATATTTTTATTAAAAGAGTCTTTTTGTAAGTGGATTGCATAATTTCACAGAAATATATATAAAAAAAATCCTGAAAAATGTTTGAATTTATAATATAGAAATTAAAGTTAAAATGTACTTATTGTTTATTATAATATCAATTTTAGGAATAAATATTTTGTATGTATATATTTATATATTATAATCTATAAATTTAAACTTATTCACATAACAGATAATATCAAAAAGTGTTACTATGATAATTCACAAGTTATATTCCCACATAATAGTAATATTTGCAGATATGGATCACTCAATGAATCATTTTATATTATTAGGTTTACATATTTGCAGTTATAATTTAATTACTGCCTTATTAAAATTATAATCTACTTATGCATACAAAGATTATAAATTGACTTTTGACCTTAATATATTTATATGTAAAATATATATGTACTCAAGAAATAGACATGATCATGTTGTTCAAATTCAGACTTTATTCACAAGGTGGCATTGCTAAAAACCTAACATTGGGGAGGGGGTGATTTGATATTTTATATGCATATTTATATAAATTAGGATATATTTGTGTTATATTTATTTTATTTTCTATTTATTTGTTTCTTGTGCTGATATTTTTCAAATGTTCATAACTATATTATTATATAATTATTTTTGTATTTTTTAATTAATGTTTTTTATGTAATTTAAACGTATAATTTTTTTTTTGAGTCAACTTTATGATCATATTTTAAGTAATGAACATAAGAGCAAAACTTAATCTATTTTCTATTAATATATATTTAAACTTTTTATCTGATATATATCATATTGTATTTGGGACAATGAGTTTAATGCATTATTTCTATTTTATTTAATAATAAGTTATTTAAAAGTATATGTATTTTTTATTAATTCGTGCTAATTTTTATTGTTATTGATTATTAATAGTTTTTATTAAAATATATTTTGTTCATTTTACGTATATATATATAATTTAATGAAGTAGAAATTTTATAGATAGCACATAAAGCTGTAATATCATTTTATGTAATTGTTTGTTTATATATATGTTTTGTGTGTGTTCATTTTTTATAAAATTTGCAGATGGTTAATACTGTTTACTTTTGCTGATGTTCTTAAAGTTTTCAAAGTTTGTAAAATATTTTTGTTTATAAACACATTGAGATGATTTTGTTTCATGGAATATAACAGCAAAGTGCTGTGTATATGTATATATATATAAAGTTGAAAGAAAAAGAAATAAATACAGACAAAAAAATTTTGTAGATATTTTTTATATTATACTGAAGTAACAATTAAGGATTAAATAATTTTGAATTTAAAAAAGTTATTATAAATTAAACATTTAAAAGGGCTAATTAATATTTTATTAATTCTGATTTTGAAATTAAAATAAGCATGTTTTTATATTACAATAGACATATTGGTAATTATAAAATTCCTCTATTTTGATTAAAAAAAATTTTAAATTAAAGCTTGTATAACATTTTGATAAACATCTTACAAAGTTGTTTTTGAAAGGATTAAGGAGAATTGAAGAGAGTCATCAACTTTTTTCAATCAAGATAAAGAAAACTTACTTTTAATTACTGTGTTTTTTAATTACACTGACTAAAAAGTTGGTAAAAAGATTAGAGGGGGAGTTTTATAGTTTTACAGGTTATGACAGCATGATTACTATGAAGATATAACTGAAGGTGCAGAGACAAATCAACATTGCTAATGAATGGTAGAGTTTGATTATAATAAAGGGCCTACTTTTTGGTTTTATAGTCCATAAGAATAAGATTTTTGCTAGGTCATCAAATAGTAGAGACTAATAGAGCTGATTGAATGTCAATAATTACTGGATTATATCTCTCCCAAAGATGACAAACCAGTCTATATTTTTAGAAGGATTCGTTACCAAGAGAATACCTCTTTATACAATTTATCATTGGAGATGCACAAACAAAGTCTGTATATAATACTTATGAATCAGTTTAAATAAATATTTTTAACTAAATTATTCAATTAAAATAGATAATGAAAAAATAATAAATACAATTTGTTTTATTTAATAAAAGTAAACTAAATTTTATCAAAAGATATCTAAAAATAAAGGATTGTCATAAACTTTTTATTCTAATTTAAAAAAATAAACTTTAAAATCTTACTATAAATAAAAAGAAAAGTCAAAGTTTTTTAAGAACATTCCAAACTGATCTACAATTTTTTTTAAAAGAAAAACATTTTACCACTAGAAATAATGAATTAATTATTAACTCTATTCATCTTCTTTTTTAATACACAATACAGTGATTTTATATTTTTACATTAATTATTTTGAGAAATATTGTTTATTAGTTTATTTTTTATAAATGCCAGTTTTAATTTCACTTATTTTAAATCTTAATTATATAAAAATGAATTTTATTTATAGTTTATTTTAAATTTTATAATTTATAAATTCTATATTTAGATTTTTTGATTGAGATATTTCAGAATTAAAATATTTTTAACTCTCTAAAATTATAAAAAAAAAAAACCCAACAAAAATTGCTATTTATACATTCAAGGATAGAACCTTATCAAAAGATATTTTTTTAGAACACTTAACTTAAAATATTAGAATCAAACATTTAAATTTTATTTTTAATTTTTTCTTTAAACAACTTACCTAATAACTTATGTTTAGATGTTATAAATAATTTGAAAAATACTTTTTAGAAACAACTTAATACCTTACAATGGGCTTTTTTTTTTTTTAAGGTTAAAATTGAGAAGTTAGACACTCAATTTAAAACTAAACTCTTTTAACAAAACAAAATTATGCAAAAATATTATTTTAAAATAAATATAATTATATATAATTGATAATTTACTATTTTTATATAATTTGAATATATAATATACTAGAGAGTTTAAATTGGATGGAGTAGGAAAAATAGTGAAATTTTGGAAGGAATATATGTTTTTATATGATTAATGAGAATTTTATTTAAAATATGGAGTTGTGTTGCTAAGAAAAGAAAGTCGAAGTGATATTTGAAGTTTTAATTTAGCACATTTATTATGAATGAACTTAATTTTTATATTATACTAAAGTTTAATATATTCTTATTAATAAAATTTATTATAAACATTTTTTTATAAATATTAAAATATTTATATTTTTAAGTTTCTTATACTATTTTTATTACTAATATTATTAATTTTAATAATTTAAAAAGACGAACATATTTAAATATAATGCTATTTTTATTTATTTAATATTTTTAAATCGTAATAATTTTAATATAATATATCTTAATTTTTAGCCTTTTATTATTAGTTTTTTTTTTTTTTTTAAATTAAATAATAAAATTTTTATATTAAATTTGAATATATTTTAAAAAATACTAATGTATTCAAAAAAATATGTAAAATATGAGAAACTATAACTTTATAATTTTTTATAGGCATTATCAATATTTAATATTATTTGTATAATATGTACATAACCATAGAGCAATAATAATAATACCAACAATATTTTATAATACTAAGCTGAAAATTTTTAGAACTCGCTATAATCATTAATTTGAACACATTAAATATCATTCAATTTATAAATATTTATGCAATAGAATGTTGTAAGAAAACTACTCTTCAATGACATTATAAAATTGATACACATCTTTTCAATATTTATTGATGGGAGGTATGTGTCACTTTTATAGCATATATGGAAAGGGTAGATTCCTTCAACAACATTTTGCATATATATATATTATAACGATCCGGAGGTATATGAAGATCTAATCTAATTGCAATCTGCACTACAGGGCACCATCTAGGCATTTGAACCTAGAAAAATTTATAAAGTAGGCAGATACACGCTGTTAAGATTCCACTTTATTTAAATATTCAGATCGTTAGCCCATTGTCACTAGCTCATGGAGATGCAGAGATAATAAATAACTTGTTTAATTGCATCTTAAATATATATACAAAAAATAAAAACCACTGCCAGTAAATAACAAACAAATATTTATTTATGCACATATAAATTTTGAATCATTTTAAATTTTGAGGAATAAATTTAACATTTTAGATTTGTATATTAACTTTTAACTTTACATTTAAATAGCTTGCAATAATGAGTTTAATATTTATTTAGAGGGTCGAGTATGAATAGACTATATAGATTGTATTTGAAAAGAAAAATGTTCTATCCCTTATTTAACCTTAGGCCAAAAAGTTCGCAGCCAAACCAACGTCAATCCATCGGATATATCGATGTATTCAATGCAGCATGAATACAACAACACAAAATACTATACTGTCAGGAATGTTCATCTGAACAGTAAGTAGAGTTAGAGAAGACATTGTCTCTCAACCAACAGGAATGCTACATCTGTTGGCAAGCAGAACAATAAACAAAAAACTCCATAGGAATGGACTGCGGTCCTTTTTGCCGACTTACAATCCCATCCATAGGCAAACAGAAGGTGTGTGGCGTATATATGCAATCCTGCCTGTAGCGGATCTCCTGCTACATTTACTAATTACATCAATACATCTAATCCATTGACCCAATTTAACTGCGAAACAAATAACCTAAGATTACCCTCCCTTAAACTATATATATAACTTTACAAATCTATACAGCCATTCATGCCCAACTTAAATTTAACCTTTAGATACGTTCGCACAGATGAATTTTATACAATTTGTTTTATAATGTTGAGTATAGATCGGCTGCACAGATTCCACGGTCAAAAACATTTCAAAATAAACACAACCGATCAAAATACAAAATCATCGATAACGTCAATTGCATAGGGAATACAAAAAAACCCAATAGCATTCATCGTAAGATGCCGCAGTGACATTGATGACTTATATATTCCATTCGACTATGAAACAGCAACATAATTAACCGCTAACGAATCTATGCAATGTCTATACCCAACTTAAATTTCCTCATTTAAAATTTAAACAATAAATATTAATACAAATAAAATAATAAATGGAAATGATTTTTATCAAACGCAAAATATATAAAATTAAACATTATTAATTGATTTGAAACTTACAAAAATCAGATAAGAGTCCACTTTAACATTTAAGTTGGTTTGTTTATTAAATTTGTCAAACCCTGACGAAAGTTCTTAATTATTTTTTTTTTTTATGATTTTAAAAATTGTTTAGTTCATATAGCTTACGGTAGAAGAGTCCAGGTTCCTGTTGGCAATTCCCCCGAAGACTTTCATGGAAGACCGTTCTGATATTCTGGAATCACAATCTTTTTCTTTTTAAAATAAGTGAGAGAGAACGATATGTGCGTCCCATCATTCGTCTCACCAAATCGAGTTGGAACTGACTGGAAGTCAATATTTTTCTTTTTATAGTCCTCCTATGGATTCCACGAACAAAAACGACAGTTTCATTTTTTCATTATGATCCGGGCCTTTATTTGCTTCCATTGGTCAAGCTAAAATCTCTTTATTCTCTTATCTATTTTTCATCTGACTTTTTAATTACACAGCTTTTGGATAATTAATAAACAATCATTTCCATCTACAAAAATGTTTTATCTTTAAATCTTGTACTTTTTTTTATAAAAAAGTACATTCAAATACTTATTTATTTGTTTTTTTAAAAAAATATTTTTAAAGTTTTGAATCTGTGTGAATATATACATTTAACAAACATTTTAATTTTAGTGTTTAGTTTTTTTTTTAATACATTTATTTTTATTTGCGAACTTAAAAGTTTTATTTCAATTTAATGTAACGGCATATTTATATATCATTATATATCAGTAAACTTCCTCAAAAAAAAAAAACAAAAAAAAAAAGAATTTACTTAGTGTTAGTAATTACGTTACACAAATTGACTATATATGAAAATTTCAAAAGGTCAAAACTTTTTTTTTAAAGACAAAACAGTAATTACACACAAATATAATGACTAAAAAAATGTTGACTGTTGATTCCCTATTACCAGCTAAATTTCTGCCCCCTTTCTTCCAAGTTTCTTTTCTTCTACTTTTAAGTATTATTTAGGCAAGTTAAACGATTAGATTTTAATTTAACAAGACTTTTTTTTAAAAAAATTGTGTATATTTATTATTATGTTTTATTCCTCGCATTTAATTTTACATATGCGCAATTTTTCTTACTGGCAGTACCTTTCAAACACAATTCAAAGTATAACTTTTCGTTAATACAAAAAATATATTTATATTTCAGAAAAAATATTACGGGCGTGATTTATCTTTAAAATTCTCAGGGCACTCGGTGATTTATCAAAGATTGGCCCAAGTTGGGTAGCCAATTATAATGATCCGGAGGTATGTGGAGATTGAATCTAACCGCAATCTCCACTACAGGGCGCCATCTAGGCATTTGAACCTAGAAAAATTTATAAAGTAGACAGATACGCACTGTTAAGATTCCACTTTATTTAAATATTCAGATCGTTAGCCCATTGTCACTAGCTCATGGAGATGCAGAGATAATAAATAACTTGTTTAATTGCATCTTAAATATATATACAAAAAATAAAAGCCACTGCCAGTAAATAACAAACAAATATTTATTTATGCACATATAAATTTTGAATCATTTTAAATTTTGAGGAATAAATTTAACATTTTAGATTTTTATATTAACTTTTAATTTTACATTTAAATAGCTTGCAATAATGAGTTTAATATTTATTTAGAGGGTCGAGTATGAATAGACTATATAGATTGTATTTGAAAAGAAAAATGTTCTATCCCTTATTTAACCTTAGGCCAAAAAGTTCGCAGCCAAACCAACGTCAATCTATCGGATATATCGATGTATTCAATGCAGCATGAATACAACAACACAAAATACTATACTGTCAGGAATGTTCATCTGAACAGTAAGTAGAGTTAGAGAAGACATTGTCTCTCAACCAACAGGAATGCTACATCTGTTGGCGAGCAGAACAATAAACAAAAAAACTCCATAGGAATGGACTGCGGTCCTTTTTGCCGACTTACAATCCCATCCATAGGCAAACAGAAGGTGTGTGGCATATATATGCAATCCTGCCCGTAGCGGATCTCCTGCTACATTTACTAATTACATCAATACATCTAATCCATTGACCCAATTTAACTGTGAAACAAATAACCTAAGATTACCCTCCCTTAAACTATATATATAACTTTACAAATCTATACAGCCATTCATGCCCGACTTAAATTTAACCTTTAGATACGTTCGCACAGATGAATTTTATACAATTTGTTTTATAATGTTGAGTATAGATCGGCTGCACAGATTCCATGGTCAAAAACATTTCAAAATAAACACAACCGATCAAAATACAAAATCATCGATAATGTCAATTGCATAGGGAATACAAAAAAAAACCCAATAGCATTCATCGTAAGATGCCGCAGTGACATTGATGACTTATATATTCCAATCGACTATGAAACAGCAACATAATTAACCGCTAACGAATCTATGCAACGTCTATACCCAACTTAAATTTCCTCATTTAAAATTTAAACAATAAATATTAATACAAATAAAATAATAAATGGAAATGATTTTTATCAAACACAAAATATATAAAATTAAACATTATTAATTGATTTGAAACTTACAAAAATCAGATAAGAGTCCACTTTAACATTTAAGTTGGTTTGTTTATTAAATTTGTCAAACCCTGACGAAAGTTCTTAATTATTCTTTTTTTTTTTTATGATTTTAAAAATTGTTTAGTTCATATAGCTTATGGTAGAAGAGTCCAGGTTCCTGTTGGCAATTCCCCCGAAGACTTTCATGGAAGACCGTTCTGATATTCTGGAGGTAGCCTTAGCTGGTTCATTCTGGAATCACAGTCTTTTCCTTTTTAAAATAAGTGAGAGAGAACGATATGTGCGTCCCATCGTTCGTCTCACCAAATCAAGTTGGAACTGACTGGAACTCAATATTTTTCTTTTTATAGTCCTCCTATGGATTCCACGAACAAAAACATCACTGTTCCATTTTTTCGTTATGGTCCGGGCCTTTATTTCCTTCCATTGGTCAAGCTAAAATCTCTTTATTTTCTTATCTATTTTTCATCTGACTTTTTAATTACACAGCTTTTGAATAATTAATAAACAGTCATTTCCATCTACCAAAATATTTTATCTTTAAATCTTTTACTTTTTTTATAAAAAAGTACGTTCAAATACTTATTTATTTGTTTTTTAAAAAAATATTTTTAAAGTTTTGAATCTGTTGTGCGAATATATATGTTTAGCAAACATTTTAATTTTAGCATTTAGTTGTTTTTTTTAAATACATTTATTTTTATTTGCGAATTTAAAAGTTTTTATTTCAATTTAATGTAACGGCATATTTATATATCGTTACAATATATATACACGTATTATACTGGCAATTGCTTATACAAATTGCTGGCAAGTTTGCATTTTATTTTTTATGACCGCATTTTAACGTTTTTATCTATTAAACAAATATTATTTTGTAATAATTAATTTGTATATAAAAATTTTAATTTTAATATTATTTTTAATTTACATATATACATACAACATATTTAGACAAGTATTTCAACCTGCTTGCTAAGTTTGCATTTTATTATCATGATAAGATCAGATAATATATATTTTTGAAAGTTGTAGTAAATTAATATATTCAATATTTACTAAAAAAAAAAAAAATTTTTTTTTTTTTTTTTTAAGTTTAGAACAGTAAATACATCATAATTGTAATTTTTCAAAATATTTTTTTTTAAAATGTAAAAGTATCAAATATTTCTGAAAATATTTTTAAAAACTAAAATTTCTTCATTTTTAAAAGCAAAATGTTGAAAATAAAACTTTTTATAAGAATATAATTTTGAATGTTTTTCAAAATAGAATCTATGTTAGCAAAGAACCTTTCAAGCAGAATTAAATAATGTATGACATGATCTTCTTACATGAATATTTTTATACAAATTTTAATAGAAGACCATGATTAGCAAGCAAGAATGGTACCTTTAATGATGAAAGACCTTGGAAATAGAAATAAAAATTGACTCATTTTTCAAATCTAAAGCAAATTTGATACTGGAGGGTGTTACATTGATGACTAGTACTCAAAAAAGTGTATCATTTCAGTTATTACATATTATTAATGTTATACCACTTGTGACTATATATTAGTAAAATATATATATATTATAATTATAATTAAATTTGTCCATTTTGTACTATTATAAAGGTAAAAATTTATTTCTAATTTAATAAAATATATATTTTTTCAGATTATTCTTTACATTTATGGTGAAATAAATAACCCACTTATGATGGTACTTTTAATCATCATCATCAACCATTGTCAATCCACTGCAGGATGAAGGTCTCTTCAAATTCAATCCATCTTCTCCAATCTTTAGCTTCTCTTCTCCACATCACTCCTGCACACTTTCTTATTTCATTCATTCATCTCACATGTGGTCTCTTTCTGGGTCTTCCACAATCTTTTGGAATCCAGTTTAAGATTTCAATTGTCCATCTATTATCATCTCTTTTTAATTTTTTTTAATGAGGTCAGTAACACCTGTTTGTTCTCTTGCCCATATATTGCGCTTTCGATCTCTTCTTGTTACTCCAAACATGCATCCCTCCATACATTTTGAGTGGTCTGAAGTCACTGTATTACTCTTCTATTAAGTCTCCAAGTCTCAGATCCATAAGTAAGAACTGGTAAAACACATTTATTAAAAACCTTTCTTTTCAAACACAGCATTTTTTCCTTTTAGTATCAAGTTATTTCTACCAAAAGCACTGCAAAACATGTTTAATTCTATGATTAATTTCATCCATTATGTTTCCATCTGTATTAATAATTTGACCAAGGTATTTGTAACTGTTAATTTTTAACTCATCATAATCAATCTTTATTTCCATATTTTGAGAAAATTCATTAAACATTACTTTAGTCATTTTTAACATTTATCTTTGGTCCTACTTTCATCTGATAACTTTGGCAACATTTCCTGCAGCTCTAAAGCATTATTTGCAAAAACAATTACATCATCTGCAAAATCTAAATGACTTAAATAATCTCCATTTACTTTCACTCCTTTAGATTCCCATTTTAATCCACAAAATACTTTTTGCAGCATTGCTGTAAAAAGTGTTGGAGATATGGTGTCACCCTGTCTTACACCCTTCTCAATGTTGACTTTCCTAGTATCATTATGTAATGTAATTGTTGCTGTTGCATTTTTATAAATATTCTTTAAAATATGACAATATCCTGGATCTATGCCTTGATGATCCAATGCTTTAATCACTGAAGAAATTTTTATAGAATCAAATGCCTTTTCATAATCTACAAATCCAAAGCATAATGGCAACTCATATTCATTTGTTTTTTCTATAACTTTTCTCAATACCTGGATATGATCTACTGTATTGAAACCACTTTTAAATACAGCTTGTTCTCTTGGTTGGTGGAAATCCAATGTTTTCTGTAGACACATTGTAATTATCATGGTAAAAATTTTGTATAAAACTGATAAAAGGTTGATAGGTCTGTAATTTCTAATATCTTCTTTATCACTTTTTTAAATATTTAATATTAATACTGCAGAAATGAGTTTGCTATGAATTGAAAGGAGGAGACCCTTTGATTTCTCTTGGAGGCCTTAAAGGAACGGAGCAGGGCAAATTCTTAATGTCCACTCCATATGTTCTTGTTGTTGCAGTTGTAATTACTACATGATTATTCATATAGTGTATGAACATGTATGGGTTGCTCACCAACACACATTAGCCAGCATGGTGAGTTTATTGGCTTTTCACCTCTGAGTTTAAGATCAAGAAACACCATGGTCTTTCTACTCAGTTGCCTGATAATGCAAAATAAATGTATATGTAAATGCTAAATATTTTTCCAATAGATATATAAAATCATGACAGACAAAAATAAATTATGGCTCTTACTCCCAGGAGGCAGTAAAGTCATCAACCAAGGCAGCGGTCAGTTGCTGAAGGCTGAGGGTGCTAAGAATCCCCTGATTGTGATCCCAGGCTTTTATTTGATGATGACTTTTTATTTAGATACTTACAACTGCAGATCATTTTTAAGAGAAGGAAGATTGCAAGAATTAGAACTGTCTTATTATTAGATGGGACATTATTGGACTTTGTGAAGTTAGAAGAAAAGGTGAAGAGACAATTGATTTAAAAAGTGGACATGTGCTCTACTATAAAGGCACAAATATTGGAAATACAAGTGGAGTAGGATTCATTGTAAATAAAAAGTGGAAGAACAACATTGTGGAGATTGATGGTGTATTGGGCAAAGTGGCAAGATTATTTATACAACTTACAATAGTCAATAATATGTTTAAAAATACATATACACAAGCAACAAAGACTACAAATTATAAAATTTATCATAAAAAAGCGTTTTTCAGCAAATTATGTTTTTTGCCCTTTTCAATATGTCTCCAGAATACCACAATTTAAAGTACCTACAGCGACATCTATATCAATACATGAGAGAAGACAGATAAACAAATGGATCTCCGACATGATCTATTACATGCTTTTTTTTTTTCAAACCTACTACAAAATTACTCTGTTATATATATTGAATTGATATATATCCACATATATTAATTAATTAACTATCCATTCTTTATCCATTAACCACTTATTATTCAACTTAATGGGTAATGAAAGTACAGCAGAATTGGATTATATTTTGACTAACATACTTTTAATTCAAAACTAAAGAGACAAAAGTTATTAAGAAAAACAATATTTACAGTTGATATTTCCAATCTTCAGAAACATTCTAATGAATTTAAATTAAAACTTACAAATCGGTTTCAAGTATTAGTAGATTTTGAACTTGATTCAGATTTGAATGAAATTAATAAAAAAATAATTGATATATTTTTAAAAACTGCAACAAAAATATCTGGTAGAAAAAAAGCAGCAATTGACCAATAAAATTTCTACTGAGACTAGAGAATTTATGAAGAAAAGAAGGAATATGAAGATATACAAAAATGATGCATTAAAAAGGATTGAATAACTCAAATTTTGTAAAATGGTGTGAAAAATAGTTGAAAATGATGTAAGAAAGTATAACTGTGAACTAGGAAATAAAGCCGTAGAAGAGAATCAAAGTCTGAAGAGTGTAAAACAACATTTTGGTGTTGGTAGGAATTTTATATCTGCAATAAGAAAAAAAGATGGAATTATTACCAAAAAAAGAGATGACTTCATGAAATGGATAGAAGACTTTTGTCAAGAATTATATAGTAATAAAGAACAAATACCTACTATATCTTCCGAATTGCCCAGAACTTTTAATAATTATACATATATATATTCCCAAAAAATTATGTGCTTTTACGCTTGTTAGAGAAGCTATATTTGTTAATATTCATTTACGCTTAATGTTTTCAAAGCTCCATGGCTTCATATTCATAGCTATGTGCAGTTGATAGTAATGAGGGGGAGTATTCTAATTTATGCTAATTAGTTAGGTGCTATGTTTTAGTATTTTATTGTTTAAATTTTATTTAGATTAGTTTGTCCATCTTTTTGAAATGGCGAAACAGGTGTCTTTTCTATTGATAGATTTAGTGTCATTATTTATGAAGTATGCTTCCTTTATTTTATGTCTATGATCATTTCTCTCTCTGCACACCATTCTGAGGTTGGAGGGTTCGAATCTATGACCGATAGTTTTTTTTATGCTCCTAGAATGCTGATGTAGTTTCTTTGTTATTCAGTACCCTTTTATAGATATATATGTGCTGGATGCTCTGTTTGTGATGGTTGTTTTTGTTTCCCAATAATACGAGGCTCTACACCTGGCCTGAGGGCATTGTATTTGATATACCACTTGAAATGTTGATTTGGGATCTAGTTTGTCTTTTGAGATGTTTATGAGTCTATTGGTGTTGGCTGAAGTGCGGAAATTCACTAGTAAATTCTTTTGATAGTGTTTTGACTAAATGTTTGGCAATGTTAGGTATATATGGTATGGTTATTCATGGTTTATTATCTCTGATTCTGATTTGCTGATTTATATATATTGTAAAAAAAGATTTGTATTGTTCAAATGCTAAAACAACAGTAAAAAAAAACCTAGTCAATCAAAAGTGATTATCCTGTAGAAATATATTTCTATAAATTAATCTATGAATCTACCTATTTTAAATGCTCAGAAGCAAATGGCATTGGAAATTCTCCTAGGAAACTTCCATGGAATGAACCAAGAAAAGCTAAAATATTATATTGCTAGCAGACATTTAAATTTAATGATTAATGGCAATGCTCTTACATTTATGGATATAATATATATATGAGCTTACAAAGACAAAGTAAATTAACTGAACTTTCTATAGCTATCCTCAAAGAGATTGTGAGTTACAAAGATTTTTTCCCTCTTGTGCATGATTGCCATATAATTTTCTTAATTTCAAATATGTAAATACATTTTTTATCATCATTATCATGTAATTCTATTCTTTATTTAAAGTTATTGTTGTTGTTAATAATTTTGCTGTTTTTAATTTCTTATCCAAATCAAGCTGATTATTTATTTTATCAATTTATGAACAGTATAAAATGGAGGGATGTTAACAATCTGGAAATATAATTGAATGTGTTTGGAAACTTGTTTTTACGCACGTTCAATTCGATTGTTATTGGTGACTTGTGCTGACTTGTCAGTTAAAAATAATTTGAATGTAGCACTGGCATGTAAATGGTCACCGTTTAGTTATCTTAAACCGTTAATTTGACGAATATTGTATTTTTTTTATTTTATGGTTAACTGGATTCATTACCAATTGTAAAAGAGTGGTTACCAGTACAATATATATAGTGTAAAGTTAAGAAAATATAATTGAAAAGTTCTGTTGTCACTAAAACAATAATTTAATTTGTGCCTCCAGTTCACTTCTCAAATTATGTAATGGAATGTAAAATATATGTTCAACTATTGTAGATTGAATTTGAATTATGAAAAGTGAATGTATATAAACATTGCCTTAGTAAATATTGCTTTAGGTATATTGCCTTAGTAAATATTAATAACCTTTATAATAATTTTTACCAGCTTTGTTCTTAAGAAAACTAATTATAATAGGGATGTCATAATTAAAAAAATTTACAGTTTTAACATACAAGGCAGTTAATAATTCTGTACATGCATAAAATAAATAGCAAATTTTACATTGCTAAAACTGTCAGTAAACTAGATTCACACAAATGTTAATAAAATGGAGAACATTGGATTAAGAGAATAAAAACTAAAGTGAATTTATTTAATGAAAGATTGTGTAATTGCAAATAAATAAAAATAATAATGCATGCTCTAATGTTCTAGTCAGAGAATACTTTCAAAAACATGGAATATTATTTTAAAACAGACAAAACTCTCCATACAGTAGTGCCACTCTGTGCCAACCAGATGGCTTGTGCATAAAATCCCTATCTAGTGCCTATTCATCCAATATTCCCAGACTAGTTTCTGGATTGTGGCCTTCATCAGTGAGGAGCCTTGGGATTTTATGAACAAACCTTCTGGCATGCATTGATTACTCTGGTTAGCACAGGGTGGCACTACTGTATGGAGAGTTTTGCCTGTTTAATAATAGTTATGTGCTATCATAAGGGGATGGTGATCATGTAATATTATTTTAACAAGAAATTTTCTGCATCAAACTTCTATCAAAAATGCTTTTTAAAACAGACTTTTCTCCTACTATTAGTTTTGATAATATTATCTTATAAAATATATCAAGTAATTAAATAATTATGACTGTATTAAGGCAGTAATTTTGATTTCAGTATGTTTTTCATAAGAAATAAAATATATTATTTAGTAAATAAATAATAATATAATTTCAAACGATTAAAACTTTTCTTGAAACTACTGTAATTTAATATAAATAATACATAAAACAAATATACTGAGAAAAGCTTGTTTAATAATTTAAAAATAAAAACACAAAATTAAAGAGACCTGGCACGTTGTAAAATATACATGCAGTAACTAAGAAAGAATCTTGTGTTCCCCTGTCATAAAAGTGGCTCATTTAAATAAATTTATTTATATCTTATGATCAAATTTTATGTAAATTACCATTTCCATGACTATTCTATAAATTTCGTAATCCTTTTGGATAATAATAGCTATGATTATGACTATTAATTAGTCAAAAGCATGCTTAGCATACTATGTTGATATAATTAGTATTTTTACTTTAAGTTATTAAATAATCTTTTCTCACTAATATGTGTTGTATGTATTATTTACCATGAATAAATAATAGTATAGATATTAAAACATTTTCAGATATGATTAAAATATATATATAATTACAAAATGTAAAATATTGTAAAGGATAGAGCTCTTTTTTTAACCTAAGTTTATAATGTATACTATAAATCACTTTGTATATATATATTGCCAGTGCTTGATTCGGTCTTCCTGTATAAAGTTCACATTGCAATTTTACTTGTAAATATTACAACTTAAAATTGATTGATTTAGTTTTATCAATAGTTGATTGTTTGAATATCTTACAGAATTTATTGTAGTTTTTAATTAACTTTAAAATATATAAATTTCCACAGATTTTTAATGAATTATAATTTATAGCTTTTCTAGTTCACAATACACATATCCATAACAGTTTTATTCATGCTGGAAATGAGCATTCTGTAGATTTTTATGCAGCCTATAAATTCAAGTCTAAGATGGTGATTCTTAGACAACAGAAATCACACGCTTCATAGTGAAATTATGAGCCTATATTCTAATCAATTATTACTTCAAAATATGTCAATCTGTATAGATTTTTCATAAAAGCTTATTCTCATCATATGTTACTTTTGTTTCAGCTTTTATTTAACACTCAACAACTGGCTCAACTGATGAAAATTGATTTTCTAACTATTTATAACCTTTTCTATTTATTTATTAATTAATAAGTTTTCTATCAGCATTACATTTTGTAACATTAATTCAGGAATTCAGCAATCATATGACAAATTTGAAATAATGAAACATAATTCCATATAAGTTTTTCAGTTCACTAATTGTCTGTCGAAATACAAATGAATGAAAATATAATTGAACAATTTTACCTGTGAGTGTAAAATAAATCATCTAGTCTAATTCTTGTGTTGCTATACACAACAAACTATTATTCAATATGTTAAATATTCATTTCTTTTTTTCATCTTAGGGATGGAATTATTAGTGATTGGACTATATCAATCTAATTATCTTTTTCCTCTAGAGAAAAAGATTATTTATTATTATACTATACTATATTTTATTTTTTATTTTTAATCCCACTTTTTAAAACATGAATAACTTTTAAAGTCTATGCACCATATTATTTTTATAAAATAGCATAAGCCATAGAATCTGCTCTCTCTTGTGAATCATCAGGAGCTGAATCTATATTATTATTAGATTCAAAAGTTTTTTTTTTAATACATGTGTTTTGTGACTTTGTTTTTCCTGATTAATATCATACACATCTAATATTTTATCTGACTTTTAGTTAGTGAAATTAACTAGTTTCTATTGGTTGGTTCACAGTCTAGAAGACTAACTTCTCAGAATTTTTATTATGAATGGCTATTATTTTTATTTAGAATGTTTATTTGAAAATCAGTATTATATTTTTAATCCAGATTCATTATGTTTTGTTTTAGTTACTTGCTGATTTACTTGTTCTGTATTTATTATTTTGGTTATATATCTTAAAGATTTACTTAATCTATATTCAACTAGTTTTTTTATTTTTTTTATTTTGCTGATATATTTGATCTGTATTTATCAGGCTCTGATTTTGTATCTTGAAATGTAGTTGAAATATTTATAAAGATTTGTTTTCTAAATATTAATATTGTAGTTGACCGAAACTTGTAAGAATTTGATTCTGTGTCTTCAGATTTTGCATTCTTAAAAGTTTTATTTTTACACCTTATAAATATATGTGAATTATTGTAAAAGCTATGTATATATGTGAAAGTTATAATACAGTATGTGCAGATATGTATATATTGTTTATATATTAAATGTGTAAACAATATCTACATATCTGCATATATTATATAATATTGTTTATATATTAAATGTGGCTGCAGTAAGGAGTTTGCTGTTTACTGAAAGGAGAACTTTTGATTCTTTTTGGGGACCTTAAAGGAATCAAGCAGAGCAGATTTCTAATGTCCACTCCATATGTTCTTGTCATTGCAACTGTTATTATGATGTGATTATTCATTTAGTATATGAACATGGATAGGCAGCTTACCAACATGCATTAGCCAGCATGGTGAGTTTATTAGCCTTTTGCTTCTGAGTTTAAGATCAATTGCCTGATAAGGCAGAATAAATGTGTGTAAATGAAAAACGTTTTTCTTATAGATATATACAATCATGACAGACAAAAATAAATCATGAATCTTATTCCCAGGAGGTTGTAAAGTCACCAGCCAAGGTAACAGTTGGTGGCAGAAAACAGAGAGTGCTAAAAATCACATAATTGCTGACTCAAGCTGCTATTTGATGATGACTTTTTATTTAAGTATTTATAACTGCAGAACATATTCAAATGAAAGATGATAGCAAGAATTAGAAGAACCGTCTCATATTAAAAGGGACATTATTGAACTTTGTGAAGTTAGAAAGTGAAGAGGCAATTGATTTAAGATCATATACTCTACTACAAAGGCACAAATATTGGAAGTACAAGTGGAGTAGGATTCATTATAAATAAAAAGTGGTAGAATAATGTTGTGGAGATTGATAGTGTATTGTTGGACAGAGCAACAAGATTAGTTATTCAACTTAATAATAGATCAATAAATGCGGATAATTAAGATTTATGCCCAACAACTTGTCATTGTGATCGAGTAGTAGAAGATTTTTATATGGATGTACAAAAGACTTTCTATCAGACCAAACAATGTTTTAAAATTCTTATGGAATACTTTGCTAGGATTTGAAACAAATGAAAGATGAAAGTGCTGTAGGTAAATTTCATTGTGGTAATAGAAATGAGAGAAGGCATAGACCTGTGGAGTTTGCAGATAAAGAAAAACTTTATTCTTTTTTTGAGAAAAATGTTAAAATGAAATGGACATGGAGGTACCCAAATGAAGGCACAATAGAATTGGATTATATTTTAACAGAAAATACATATTTCAAGATTAATATATATTGTAACGGGCACATACATACGTTACATTGTTTTTTATTAGTAAACATGAAAAGAATAAAAGTTCGCAAATAAAACTTCCTTTTTAAGAATTAAAAATTGAAAATTAAAATTCTATACTAAACTCATATATATATAAAATTGCACAGATGAAAAAAATTATTAAAATAAAACTTTATTAAAAATAGAAAAGGTATTTTAAAAACAAAAACTTAAAAAGATTTGGAGATAAAAATATATCTTTAAGTTTGAAAACAAATTAATTAATGTTATTGAAAAATGGAAATGATTATTTTAATTAGTCAAAGTGAACTAGCCTTTGGGCATTTAAATGTATAAGCAACGGTCAGATAGGAAAACAATAGAAACTAATAGCAAATGAGAGAAATCCATTGGGAAATTGGACCTCAATGGAAGGATCATCATCATCGATGACAATGTCCATTGGATCCTAAAGTTACATATAAAAGAAAAAGTTGGATAATAAAATTTTTAGTGAGTGAAGAAAATTGAAGAGATGTGACTGAGATGTGTTAAGTCGGAGGTGAAGGGATTGAAAGATGCACTTTCAATTCCTTCAGTTGTTATAAAAAAAAAGAAAATGAAACATCACTTTTCCTATATTGAGGACCACAGGATCATCGAGGGATTTTAACGCTGGATTCCAAACAGCAAGCAATGGATAACTAATGAACATTTCTAAAACCGTAAGCACGTTATGAACTTAAATGAATATTAATTTGAAAACACTAAGAACTTTAAAATATAAACTTTCCCATTATTTAAAAAATAGAAATAGAATCCTATCTGACCAAATTAAATTCCTTATTAATTCTTTTTATTGATGTATTTTTTTTTTAATCATTTCCATTTATTTATTTATTTTTTTTGGTTCTTCTAGGTTTTATTTATGATTTTTGTTTTTCACTAATTTAATATTATATAAATGTTAAACTTAAGTCAGGCGTGAATGGCTATATAGATTTGTAAAGTTATATTAGGGGAGGGTAATCTTAAGTTATTTGTTTCATAGTTAAATTGAGTCAATGGATTGGATATATTGGTGTAATTAGTAGATGTAGTACGAGATTCACTATGGGCAGAATCACTTTATATGCCGCACACTTCCTTTTTGGCCTATGGAATGTGATTCATAGGTCAGCAAAATAACCGCAGTCCTTTCCTATGTTTTTTTTTATTGCTCTTCTTGTCAGATAGATGTAGTATTCCTATCTGATGAGAGGCAATTCCTTCTCTTAACCTTTTGTGCTGCCGTATTCGTATTATGTTGAATGCATCGATATATCAGATAAATTGATGTTGGTTTGGCTACGAACTTTTGGGCCTAAGGTTAAATAAGGATAGAATATTTTCTTTCAAATGCAAGTCTATGTAGTCTATTCATATTCGACACTCTAAATGAAAATGCATTAAATTTAAGCTGGGTATAGACGCTTGCATGGATTCGTTATCGGTCAATTATGTTTTTTGTTTTCATATTTGATCAAAATATATAGACATTCGGTAAATAATGATACCTTACGGTGAGTATCTAAAATGTATTTATTTGGATGTCTTTTAAGTTATTGGTGTGAATGCGGCATCTTACGATGAATGCTATTGGGTTTCTTATAAATTTCCCTCTGCAATTCCACCAATGATTTTATATTTTGATCGTTTATGTTTATTTTGAAATGTTTTTGACCATGTAATCTCTGTAACCAATCTATACTCAACATTATAAAACAAACTTTTATAAATCCATCTGTGCGAACTTATAAAAATTAAAATGTAAATTTATAAAAATTAAATGTAAATTAAAATCAAAAATCAAAGTTAAAAATGTAAATTAAATTTTAAAAATGTAAAACTGCTACTAAAACAATTTTAAATATTATATATGTGCGTAAATAAATGTTTGAGTGTATAATTACTGGCAGTGGCTTATTTTATTCTTTCTTATATATTCTTAGATAAGAATTTTTTATAAAATATAAATCTCTGCTATTCCACTGAGCTAGTGACAATGGGCTAACGACCGGAATCAACCAATATAATTTTTTTTTAAACTTACGTATCTGCCTACTATATAATTTTTTTTATGCACACAAACATTTATTTACGCACATATATAATATTTAAAATTGTTTTAGTATCAGTTTTACATTTTTAAAATTTAATTTACATTTTTAATTTTGATTTTTGATTTTAATTTACATTTAATTTTTATAAATTTACATTTTAATTTTTATAAGTTCACCAAGATAGATTTATAAAAGTTTGGTTTATAATGTTGAGTATATATCGGTTACATAGATTACATGGTCAAAAACATTTCAAAATAAACATAAACGATCAAAATATAAAATCATTGGTGGAGTTGCAGAGGGGAATTTATAAGAAACCCAATAGCATTCATCATAAGATGCCACATTGACACCACAACTTAAAAGACATCCGAATAAATACATTTTAGATACTCACCGTAAGGTATCATTATTTACCAAATGTCTATATATTTTGATCAAATATGAAAACCAAAAACATAATTGACCAATAACGCATCCATGCAAGCATCTATACCCAGCTTAAATTTAATGCATTTTTATTTAGAGTGTCGAGTATGAATAGACTACATAGATTTGCATTTGAAAGAAAATATTCTATCCTTATTTAACCTTAGGCCCAAAAATTCACAGTCAAACCAACGTCAATTCATCTGATATATTGATGCATTCAATGTAATACGAATACGGCGGCACAAAAGGTTAAGAGAAGAAATTGCCTCTCATCAGATAGAAATACTACATCTATCTGACAAGAAGAGCAATAAAGAAAACTCCATAGGAAAGGACTGTGGTCATTTTTCTGACTTACGAATCGCATTCCATAGGCCAAAAAGGAAGTGTGTGGCGTATAAAGTGATTCTGCCCATAGCGAATCTCGTACTACATCTACTAATTACACCAATATATCCAATCCATTGACCCAATTTCACTATGAAACAAATAACCTAAGATTACCCTCCCCTAATATAACTTTACAAATCTATATAGCCATTCACGCCCGACTTAAGTTTAACATTTATATAATATTAAATTAGCGGAAAACAAAAATCATAAATAAAACTTAGAAGAACCAAAAATAAATAAATAAATAAATAAATGGAAATGAGTAAAAAAAAAAAATACATCAATAAAAAGAATTAATAAGGAATTTAGTTTGGTCAGATAGGATTCTATTTCTATTTTTTTTTTTTTAAATACTGGGAAAGTTTATATTTTAAAGTTCTTAGTGTTTTCAAATTAATATTCATTTAAGTTCATAACGTGCTTACGGTTTTAGAAATGTTCATTAGTTATTCGTTGCTTGCCATTTGGAATCCAGCGTTAAAATCCCTCGATGATCCTGTGGTCCTCAATATAGGAAAAGCGATGTTTCATTTTCTTTTTTTTTATAACAACTGAAGGAATTGAAAGTGCGTCTTTTAATCCCTTCACCTCTGACTCTCCGACTTAACACATCTCAGTCACATCTCTTCAATTTTCTTCACTCACTAAAAATTTTATTATCCAACTTTTTTTTATATGTAATTTTAGGATCCAATGGACATTACATCATCGATGATGATGATCCTTCCGTTGAGGTCTGATTTCCCCGATGGATTTCTCTCATTTCTTAGTTTCTATTGTTTTCCTATCTGACCGTTGCTTATACATTTAAATGCCCAAAGGCTAGATCACTTTGACTAATTAAAATAATCATTTCCATTTTTCAATAACATTAATTAATTTGTTTTCAAACTTAAAGATATATTTTTAATAAAGTTTTATAATAATTTTTTTCATCTGTGCGATTTTATATATATGAGTTTAGTATAGAATTTTAATTTTTAATTTTTAATTCTTAAAAAGGAAGTTTTATTTGCGAACTTTTATTCTTTTCATGTTTACTAATAAAAAAACAATGTAACGTACATATGTGCCCGTTACAATATTAAGGCTATAACCTTAAGACTATTTACCTAAAATGCAACAGTAGGGACCTCTACAAATCTAAACACAAGATAAGTAGTTAATAGCTTTACGCTCTCAAATCAAAATGCTTTAGATTCACATTTATATTTAGAATTAGGTCGAAGATAAGAGTGGCCGCTCTTGTCTTTTAAAGTTGTTAATCTTGTGTTTAGATTTGTAGAGGTCCCTACTGTCACATTTTAGGCGCATAGTCTTAAGGTTATACCCTGAATATATATTATTTATGTAATGAGTATGTGCTTTATATTTCAAGATTGTAATGTCCTTAATAAATTCAACACAGGAAGTGATCATCGATTAATCAGATGTAAGATACGTATTAATGCAACACTAGAGAAACAAAAATAATTAAGAAAAACCAATATTCACAGTTGATATTCCTAATCTCAGAAACATTCTAATGAATTTAAATTAGAACTTGCAAATTGTTTTCAGATATCAGCAGATTTTGAATGTGATTCAGACTCCAATGAAATTAATAGGAAAATAACTGATACACTTTTAAAAATTGCAACAAAGATAGCTAGTAGAAAAAAGCAGCAATTGACCCATAAAATTTCTACTGAGACTAGAGAACTTATGAAGAAAAGAATGAATATGAAAATATATAAAAATGATGCATTAAGAAGGATTGAGTGTCTTGAATTTGTAAAATGGAATGAAAAAAGTCTGATAATGATATAAGAAAGTCTAATTGTGAATTAGCAAGGGAAGCTGTAGAAAAGAATAAGTCTCAAGAGTGTAAAACAACATTTTGATATTGATAGGAAACATATATCTGAAATAAGAAAAAAAGATGAAACTATTGCTAAAAAGAAAGATGACATTATAAAATAGGTAAAAGAGTTCTATCAAGAATTATATAGTAATAAAGAACAAGTACCTTCTACAACTATTATATCATCTGAATTGTCCAGGATTTTAAATAAAGTAAGACATGCAATTAAAATTATGAAGATGGGAAAAACTTTAAGTAATGATGGATTTATAATTGATATCTTAAAAGAAGCAGATGAAGAAATAGAAAAAAATTTGACAGTGTTATATACCAAATGTCTAAATGATAAAGATGTACCAGATGATTGGAAGAATGCAGTATTAATTAGAAATTACAGACCTATCAGTCTTTAGTCACTTTTTTTACAAAACTTTTTATCAAGATCATTACAACTCATCTACAGAGAACTTTGGATTTCAACCAACCAAAAGAACAAGCTGGATTTAAAAGTGTTTTTAGTACAGTGGATCATATCCAAGTATTGATAGAAGTTATCGAAAGGATCAATGAATATGAGTTGCAATTATGCTTTGGATTTGTAGATTATGAAAAGACATTTTATTATATAAGCATTTTTTTCAGTAATTAAAGCATTGTATCATCAAGGTATAGACTCAGGGTATTGTCATATCCTGAAGAATATTTATAAAATGCAACAGCAACAATTAGATTACATATGAGTGTAATTCCATATAGTGCAGCAAGAAGTTTTTTATGGTTTAAAATGGGAAGCTTAAGGGAGTAAAGGAAATGGAGATCATTTAAGTCATTTAGATTTACAGATGATATTATTGTTTTTACAAATAATGCTTCAGAGCTTCAGGAAATGTTGCAAGAGTTATCTGATGAAAGTAATGAAGTAGGACTAAAGGTAAACATTAAAAAGACTAAAGTAATGTTCAATGGATTTTCTCAAAAGATTTTCAAGTTAAAAGAAGTTAACAACTACAAATACTTTGGTCAGATTATTACTACAGATGGAAACATAATGGGTGAATTTATTCATAGAATTAAACTTGGTTGGCATGCTTTTGATAGCAATAACTTAATATTAAAAGGAAATATGTCTATGTGTTTGAAAAGGCAGGTTCTTAATAAATGTGTTTTACCACTTCTTACTTATGGATCTGAGACTTGCATAGAAGAGCAATACAGAGACTTCAGATCACTGAAAGAAGTATGCAGAGATATATGTTAGGATTAACAAGAAGAGATTGAAAATGCAATACATGGGTAAGAGAACAAACAGGTTTGTACCAAGATTATTGAAAGCATTGATTGACTGAAATGGAATTGGGTTGGAATACTGCTAGAAGAGATGATAATAGATGGACAATTGAAATCATAAACTGGATTCCAAGAGATTGTAAAAGACCCAGAAAGAGACTGCATGTAAGATGGATGGATGAAATAAGAAAGAGTGCAGGGGTGATGTGGAGAAGAGAGGCTAGAGATTGGGCAAGATGGATTGAACTTGGAGAGACCATCATCCTATAGTGGATTGATAAAGTTTGATGATGATGATATTAAATGTAATTACAGTCAGGCAAATAAAATAAAAACTCTAGAAAATTTACATATAATAAGCATGCATTAGACTTAATAAAATTAGTGTTTGCTGAAATATTCTGATTAATGCAGAAACCTGATTGATGTAAAAATTGCATATAATCTAGTGTTGTGCAGGTGTGTCGAAAAATGTTAGTAAAGATAACACACTTAACTACAGACTGTTTTCTAAGTGTATTTGAAGATAGGTCTACAATTAGAGATGTTAATTTTTAAGAATATTAAATGCTTTTATTTTTGTCTACTTACATATATTAGTTTGTTATAAATGAATTAACTTTTGTTTAAGTTTTATTTGAGTTACATGTTTTTTTTTGTTATACATGTTTTGATCATACCTAGCTGATATTGTATATAATACCACAATAGTAGACTGACATACTAAGATAATTTTAAAAAACTCTTGAGAAAGTGGAAGCAGTTGGTTATATAAAGAAGTAAACTGGTGCACTGAGTTAGAAAGTAAAGAAAAATTGTTTAGGAGTAGAGATTAGCTTCTTCATTATTATTGTCTATAGTAATATTAAGGCTGAACTTCAACAATAAAAATGACATTGAACAAAGGTTCTACAGGTGAATTTGATATAAACAATGCTGCAAGTTGGTGTCTTTATGTGGAATATTTAGAGAGGTACATGTTGATTAATAGCAGAGTCGGTGATGAGTTAAAAGTAGCACCAGTGATTTGGCTGTCTGGGAAAGAAGTACTGAAAGTAGCAAATTGATTTTGTGAAACAATACTTCCTAAAGAAGTACCATATCTGGAATTAAAATTGAAGTATATCCATGATATAAAAATTAGTGGCACACTTAAGATTTAGAAATAGAAATCATGCAAGAAATAACAAGATTATGTGATATGGAATTAAGAATCTTAGCTAAAGAGTGTAACCTTAATGCAGTAAGTTAAAGCAAATTCTATTGAGTGAGTTGGAGTTGACATATAAACATGCATTTGAGAATTATATGGCCCATGAATTAGTTGTGGACAATGCTGCAGAATTGCAAAACATTTAAGATACATTGAAATTTTCATTAGAGTAAACGAAACAGAAACTGAAATTTCAAATTGAAAAGGTCTATGCTGCAGCATAATTGGACATTTATTGTACATTTGTTGAAATAAAGACACAAACTGAGTTATGTTTGGACTCTAAATCATGAGGAAGAAATGTCAAGAAAAAAAGTCATATTAAAAAGATAAATGATATAGATGTCAACAATATTTTGGCAGATATATTTACATATAAGCAAAAATTTAACATAGAGATAAATAGAAGAACAGGATTGTCATTAATATCCCAGAATGAATGGGTAAATATATTTAGGAAGTGTAAAAAAAAATACTACATATGAGAAAACTGACATGGTAGTGACAGACATGAATAGCAATTGAATAAAAATACATGGTAATGTAACTATTCCTGTTAAGATGAATTCTAGAATAAGGAATAACACCTTCCATTCCTTGGAACAAGCTATTCATTTTTGCCTGAAACATATTTGAAGGTACTGTAATCCTATAGAATAATTTGTTGCATTTAAATAAGTCTAAACAGGTGCATATAGTTAACAATTCAGTTATTTTAGTCATCACAGGAATTTGATGAAATGCAGATTTTAAAATCGATTTTAGCAAAAAGGTGTGCTTTCAGAATATATCTCCCACACACTTGTTACAGGATAAGCTCTCTTATTTATATATTTATTGAGGGTTAAATGGTAATCTCTACATAGCCAAATTGTCCCTTCTGGTTTGAGTATAATCACAACTTGAATAGCCCAAGATGATTCTTCTGTTGGTATTGAAATGCCATTTTTAACCAGCTTGTGAATTGTTCTTTTACTTCACACTTTAATGCAAATGAAACCTTATGTTCTGACTTTAATTTTACTCTTTTAATTATGTTAATTTGAATTCCCAATGGTTTAAACCAATTTCTTTCCAAGATAGAACTGAGGATATACTTCACAATATAAAGATGTTTTTAATACTGCAGTAGATATATTTGTATAACACATTTTAATTAAAAAAATTATATACATATATTAGAACATAAACAACATTCATTAACAAAGAAAAAAAAAAGAATATTTTATAATATCCATTTTTAACACATACTTGATGCTGTGTAAAAAATTATTTCAACAACAAAAACAAAACTTAGTATTCTTTTTCTTCAATCTTCTTATTTTGGAATTTGATGATGATGAAATGTGCAAAAGATACAGGTTCTATGTAATTAATAAATTTTAAGCACATATTTGTATATAATGCACCAAGTAACTGTGACTATTTTTTTTGCAGTACAATTTGATTGCAATGTCATACAATTGCAATGTAAAAATGTAGATAATTAAAATATGTTTTTGTTAATTTCTGATTTTTTACTGAATATTTTTTTTTTAATCATGAGCAAGAAATCTTTAGACTTTGATATAATTGTAGTCTTCTATGGTGCCAATCCACATACCTTCATTAAAGTTATGCATTTAAATATTTTTTTTACATTGATTATATGATTATCACATGGTAAGATAACAAACATCATTTAACAGTAGAAAATAATTTTTATAGAGTTTTAAAATAGACATTTCTGTATACTATATTTGTCAAAGTTTGAAGTAGGTTTATTTATACTGGATTAGTCTATATGATATATTAAAAACCAACAGTAAATGAATGTGTAGTCTGTAAACATGAGAAATACTTATAAAAATTTATAAATGTCACAGAAGTGATTAAAATGATTAGTTTTGTATTTTAGTGATGCTATAGAATTCTCACCTCTTATTATCAGAGGCTTATTATCGTGCCATCTTAGTAATTTGTTTATTTTCTCAAAAATTAATGTTAAGAAAGGAAGCCATTTTAATTATAAAGAAAATAGTCACTTTCAAAAGTAAGCAGAATTGTTTGATATAAATATAAGAATAGCTAGTTATGTTATTTGAAAGCTGATTTATTATTTATTATATATAATAATGCAATTTAATATATCTGTTGCAAAACACAAGTTTGCTTTCAATATTTATTGCTTTAACTGTAAAAGTTTTTCAGAATGACAATGAATTTTTGATAACAACTAAGATAAGTTTAGCTAAGGTGTTATTTAAAATTTTGAATATGAAGATGATGGAATAAATTAAGCAACACAATGGATTGAATCTCATTATTTTCAAGTAAAAAATTAAACAGATATTTTCAATAACTTATTTTTTATAAAATCAGTTTTAAATTAGCTTTATGCTCATGTATAAAAATATGCAATTAATTCAAATATTTCTTATTTCAATCTTTAATTAGTTTAAGCTAACATATATCTATATTAAAAAAATAATTAAAATTTATCTCAAAATATCAAAACACCTTATTTTAATTTTTTTTTACGATTAAGTTATTGTATATAAATTTTATAAAATCCAAGCTTTTTATATCTCTGTGTAAGTTTTAAAAAAATTTCTAAAATAATTGCACTGATTTTATTTCAATCAATAATTATTCCAGTATAAGAGAAATTATACTAAATAAAAAGTGGTAGCCAACTATATAATAGTTTATGAATTATATCTATTCCTGTACTATCAAATCTTAAGTCTATGATGAAACCAAAAGTTTTCAAATTACATATCTCAGATGAAATTGTTAATTGAATTAATAATCTATCTCAAGTTTTTATTATCAGATTATAGTTCTTGTTGGATAACACAAGACTTGTGATATGTTCAACCAATTATATAATGTGTTCTTATTTCAATTAATGTAATCAACAAAAAAAATGAAAGGAATTAATATAAGTGTGATTTTAAAAAATAGTATTTTATTATGTAAACTGGTATTCTAAGAAAAAACTTTTTGATTATTAACTAGGAATTGAATCATAATAAATTATTTTTACTAGGATCTCTACTGCAATGTTAATTTACATGGATGTCTTGAGAGGTATTGTTGATTTAAAAAAATCACATTTTAATATTTATGACATATTATACTAAATAAATACAGTGTATTAAGGAAATTAAATATTTATATCCAAAAAAAAAAAATTATATGGTCTTAAAGACTGCACTCACTGTAGCCATTTTAATTAAAATCATTTCCAGTCTATGTCAAAAATATCATTGGGGTTGTTCTAGAAGAAGTCTCAATTGCAATTTAAGAGAAACTTTTATGTGTAACATTTGTTTATTCACATGTAATATAAAAAAAGAGAAAGATTATTTAGACTTAAACCTTAAGTTTGATTCCGCTGAGATATTTTTCCTGTGTTTCAGTTCAAATCTGCAAATATATATATTTTTTATTTAGGACTCATCATTACCAATTTCTTGTCTTGATTTAAGATATGGTAATTTAGGGGAGTCCTTTTGCTTGAAAGTATTTCTGAACATGGATTATATTTCTGTTTTAAAAATAAAAAATTTCAAATTTACCTAAATAAAAAATAGTTTTGCAAATGAATATCACACCTTTAAATGCAATACTATAATAAATTAGATATCATTGATATTAATCAATTTTTTAAACTTTGTTTTTAAAACACCCCAATTTATTTGTATATGTTTAAATAAATATGTATTAAAAGGGAAATATATTTCTAAAAAAAAAAAAAAAAAAAGCATGCTCTAACACTACTAATTCAAAAATTACATAGAAGACTTCCCAAAAGCCTCATAAAAAATAAATGTTAATGGTTTTATCACAACTGTCGACTTGAATGCATAATTTATCTATTAGTTTGTTTATACATAAACATAATTATTTTATTTTTTGAATTTTTGATTATGTTTGTATTAAAATAATTTAAAATAATCATTTACATGTGCTACTTTGTTCTTATAAAGATAATATCTGACAATTGATATTATTCAGAACAAAATTTCAATTAAATCCAGATGTAAACATATCCTTAATACAGCTAAACATTAGATTTTATAAGGTATAATTTCTATTCATTTTAAAAATCTTTTTGAATTAATAATCTAATAAATATCAAATATGTAATAACTAATAAATTTATTTCTTCAGACTATATATAAATATTGTAACAATCAACTTCCTAATGTTTTACATATAGTTTGAAGTGTTATACTTAGTAGTCACATATATTTGTTATTATATTATCACTTCATCAAAGTATTCTATTATGTGAAGTTTAATGTTTAATTATATTGGAGAAGACTGTACTGTGTGTTCATCTGGGTTTGATTTGAAATTTATTCTGAATAATAACAGTTGTGAAATTTGTGATTTGTATAAGAATCAAATTAGCAGTCATAAATGTTCATTATATATTTTCTTGACTATTTAATAAAGAAATTTGTACATTATTAATAATAATATTTGGAAAGTTGTTCATTTCAATGGTAACAAATAGTTTGAAGCATTAGATGTATTAATTTTATTATAATAGCGTTTAAATATAATAGTTTTTTCTCATATTCACCAATCACAGTTTCAATAAATTGTGCTTTAAAAAAAATTAAACATAAATTAATAGAAAAAAAATCAAAATTGTTTAGATCACTGCTATTACTAGCATTGTGATCACATAATTTCATTAAAAAAAGGGAAAGGCCGCTATTGTCTTCTTAGGAAGATGCAGTAATTTACATTTATCAATAATTTTGTCTTGAGATGAATGAAGAAAAAACCCAAAATATTAAGTTTAATTTTTGAGAAAGTTATCACAATATTTTAATTTATAAATCAAATTCTGTTGATTGTTTACATAAAAATATATACAGTATTCAATTTTTTTTATACATAAATAATTTTTGTTGGTTATTTAGTAACTACTGTGTAATTTTAAAATGAAATTGTAAATAAGTATTAGCAAACTTTATACATATTAAAAATATATATTATGTAGAATTCACAATAACTCAAAAAAATTTGTATTTGTACAAATGCTTTGGATACAGAGAGATTACAGCAGTTTCATATTTGGTTAGATTGAAAAGCACTTTTAAGTAAGTTTTTTTTTTTTAAAGGAAACTTTAACCTGCAGTCCCCAAAAGATTTTGGAATAAATTATCAGATATCAAAACATGAGTTAAGATTTTAATATATTTAAAAAAAAACATTTATTTATTTTCATAGTAAAAACAAAAACCAATAATACCCATTATTACATGTCTAGATCCAAAACATTTTTGTCAATGCCATATGATGAAAATATTTTGTAATCTGGGTATAAGTGAAGATAGCAGATTAACTTTCATTATATTTAGATTTTGAACTACATTTTTATTTTACTTAAAATTGTTTTTTTTTTTTAATTTCTACAAAAACAAATATTTTCCACTCAAACATAGTAAATAAAACTCTCTGAAAATATATCTGCATTATAAACACACTGCATTCTTCTGATACTCAGTGAAAGCAAGTCAGTTTTTAAAAATAATAATTTAACTTAAATAAGTAAAATTTTGCAGTAGATATAATTACAAGAAAAATAATTCATAAAAATAAATCATTTTTATAAATGAAGAAATAAAATTGTCAATTCTATCACATACAATTTTGTTAAAAGATAAATATGACATTTGAAAATTGACACAGATGCTTTTTTACATAAAGAGCATTTTGGCAAAAGCATTGTGGAAATGTTTTTTTTTTTGTTGTTTTTTTTTTTCTGTGAAATAACTAGTTCAGTAAATAAAGTGTTTGACTTTTATAGAGACCATTTTATTACAGGTAAAATATTATTTTAGCTTTTCATTATTTAAACCATGTATCCATATACTTATAAAAAAGAATATTCTTCCAAACTTCATGTAGAGCATACAAAAATTAAAAATTCCTGTTCATCAACTACAAACATGTGCCAGTTTTTTATGTAGCAGAGTGTTATTTACTAATAATTTGTGTAATATTTTAAATACAAGTATATTTTATATACCTGGAGTCTAGATGTAATATAGGGGATTTGAACACAGACTTTCAAGATCCTTCAACCATTCACTCTATCTCATATATATATATATGAATGACTTTATTGCTCAAGAATTCGTAAAAAGTTTAAGCATTAGAAGTACCAACACCTGAATCAATAGTATGAACCACATTCTAGAGTCTGATACTTTACCAATGCACTAAACAGCACAGGATATATATGTATTGTTGTTTTGATATTAATATATTTTATTTTTTATATTGCATTTGAAATGAATTCAATGTTTATTTGGCGTTTTTCATTGTTATATTGAAGCTAGATATAAAGATAAGGCATAGCATTTTTCAAAAATGATCATCAATAATTTGCATATATATTGATATTTAGTTAAATTTAATTTGTTTTCTATATTGTAAATAAAATAAATTTTATCTAATCTTAAACTGTTTTGTTATATAGATTGGTGAAAAAAATTGTCATAATGGAGTCATAAATGAAATCTCTGTTTGGCTTTTATAATTATCAGATGATTTTTTAAAAATTAGATGAATAAATATTTAGTTTTTAATTAATACCTGCTCTTTTTTCATTCACATTTAACGTGCTCTGTTATCCATTGTTTACTTCAGTTTGTTAAAATTTTGTCATAATTGCAATGAATTGAAACTTATATTTTGTCTACATTTAATATTCATTTTTTTTATGAGAAACCTTAGGTGGAGTATACATGATATTGGCTGCTATTATACTATTACATTTTGCAATTATTTATATAATGTATATTTACTATATCTATTAGCTCATATTATAAACATTTATGTATGGGCGTCTGTTTGAAGTAGGAAATTCTTCATTTAATTTTTAATTTTTTTTTTTTTTGGGGGGGAGGGGGCATCCTATATGTACTTTATAAGTTTCATTTTTTCTTAGTTTATGTGTAATAACCTTAACAAACAATTAGATATTAAATAAGCGCAGGCTAATTACAGCATCTAGGATGGAACTGTGGGTTTTTATTTTACTAAGCTGGTATGCAGACCATTAAGATATAAGTTCTGGAAATAAAGTATTTATAATTAAGCAAACTATCAAATTTGATGTTATAAGTTGTTGTTTTTTTCTCTTGTTATTCACTGATAAAAAATTTGTAAGAGAAATAAAAAGTCATAGTTATGAATATTATGAAACTATTAATATAAAGGGGGGGGGGGGTTGTTCATTTTAAAAATTAAAGGACTTGTTTAACATAACAGCAACATTTTAATAAACAAAATAAATTGTTATAGTTAAGAGTATATGAGCACAGACTTTCACACGACCCACCACTCTCCACACTATCTCATAACACTGATACACTTGGACACATATATATTAAAAAGATAAATAATCACCAATATACGTATTTCATGCTAAACCAGCAATCATCAGTTGGTCCAGATTATCATCTCTACACATATATGCTATAAGTGCTCAGATATATATTAAGGTAGCCTAACCTCATACTTTAATGGACAGGCCTCAGTCTATTCCACATTCCAACTCTTCAACCGTCCATCCAGTAGAAAATCTGATGATGGAATGCTGAAAGGCCACCCTGAGGCCGAGATTTTTATCACACCCATGTTGACCTAAGATCAACTGACCCCTCACGTACGGGACATAATCCATTTAATACATATACAAGGGATGAGCTGGTTTAGCATGAAATACGTATATTGGTGATTATTTGTCTTTTCAACATATATGTGTTCAAGTGTATCAGTGTTATGAGATAGGGTGGAGAGTGGTGGGTCGTGTGAAAGTCTGTGCTCATATACCCTATATATTACATATATAGACATATATAATAAGCCTGTGTGTTTCAGTTTTTATAGCTAAGCCAATTAAAGCAAACTATTTAATTTTAAGATATGCATTGCATTCATACAGAATGCAAATAATAAAAAAATATTTCTATTATTTTTTTTTATATGTAATTTTGATATATATAAAAAAGAGGGAGCCACTTTTCAGATCTTTTTATTTTAAATAATAAGTAAATTATTGATTTTAATAAAATTAAGTGCCCCAATAAGTATCATATCATTTAAAAACTCGTTTATTTCCCTAGAAGTAAAATAAAATTTGGTTACATTTAAAATTTGGAAAATATTGTATAAAGTGTAATTAATAATTTCTGAAACTCGACCAAAAAAAATCCGAGGATCTATCTACTATATACAATAAGTTAACTATTTAATGATATATTAATCTTATTTTATTCAAATATTTTTGATGTAAATAGCTCTGTCTAGAAATCAAAAATTGTAAACACATTTTGAATAAAAATAAAAGAAGATAAAGATTTTTTGAATGCCTTTAAAATAAAAATTCTATTAGATAATCTCAAACTTTGCCCTGGAGAAGATACCATTAAAAAGAGAATACGCCTTAATAATTCTTGTTAAAGAATGAAAAGGAAGGAGTCTTTTCATTAATGGGAAAATGGAATAAATAATAATTCAAAAAGAAATTATTTGTTTAAATATGCATTTCATTTTATACCTGCGTGTGATACATACATAAATGTTTATTAATTGTTGGTTTTTTTTTTAAAAAAAAAAAATGTTTTTAAAGCCTGAATTTGTTTTTACATAATTGATAAATAGGTTTTTCAAATTATGGAACAATGAAATCGCATTTTTCTCCCTCAATTTATATCAGATGAATATATGTGGTTTCTGAAGGAAAATCAAAAAACTTTTTTTTAAAATTAAAAAAGTAAAGTAATAATTTAGTGCACAGACATGACGCTTGTGGAAATACTGAACTTTTTAAACTATCAATAATTTAGTTTCTCAATCTTTTTGCCGCGCGAACCACTAGACTTCATTGAAATAGTTCTGCGACCCAAATGTTTATTACATAAATTATAATATAAAATAAAAGAAATATTTCATCAGTATGGTACTGTATATATATATTCGGATCAATTTGATAATATTTATAATTTGTAAGTTAAAAGTTGAGTTAAAGTTAAACTACATATTTTTAATTTAAAAACTTAACACATTTTGTTAATTACCAAAAAAAAAAATAAGTGTTTTCTTTTCAAATAAGATTTTATTTGTGTTCTTGAATTGAGAGTTCCACGTGCAGTCATTATTGCATCTGATTGGCTGTCACATAAGTATTTTTAAGGCGCTTCAGTCGAAGATTTTAGCCTTTCACGTTATTATACGAAATACAAGCAAAAATTACAAAAATAAATTATACAGAATTTTATTTTAATTATGTATCAAAAATTAAAAAATATATATTTATCAGTTCGATTTCAATATTGTTTGAAGTTACTGTAAAAAATTTGTAAAACTGCAGTAGTAACATATTTAAATAAAATTTGCTATTACAAATATATTTAAATTATGAACATATAATGCAAAATAATTATTTAATGGCTTTGTTGTTATTGCTTCTTTTCAATTAATTTATCAATTCTTGCTCCAATAGAATTAGTTAAAGATAATCTCATTGTTGAACTAACATCGAGTCTGTTTCTAAACTTATTTTTCGTAACAATCATTGTTCAAAATCCACTTTCAGCCAAATAAGTTGTTGCAAATAGAAGTAACAATTTTATAGCCTTTTCATTAAGGATTGAATATTCATCCTGAACTTCTAACGAAAATTTAGGCAAATTCTTCTGGTTTTCTTAAAACTTTAATTCTAAACTTTTGTCTGTCCATAATTCTATTAATTTTTCTTCTGATAAATTTATGTTATGTGAATGGTATTGTTGGAAAGGATTTAAGATCCACATATTTTTGAAAGAAATATCTTCTGGGTGGGAAGTATTGGCAAAACTTTTTTTAAATTTTAATAAGTGATTCTGAATGATTTTACTTAGACCTGAAATTTCATCATGCATTATCATTTTATTCTCAACCATTTGTGAAAACAAAAGAAACATGTAAAACAATTGTTTCTAACTCTGTTAAACCAGAGTTTAATTTTTTTATATAAATGCTTACATTTTATTGTAACAAATAAAAAGATTTGTGTGACATCCTTGTAATGACAAAGTTAATTTGTTTATTAATGAAAATATGTCAGCTAAATAAGCAACTTTGGAAAGCCACACATTACTTCTAAAATATTCACTGAATACTGTTGGCTTATGATCATTAAGCAATATTTCAATTCCCACACAAAGTTCAAATAATCTACTCAGAACTCTCCCTCTTGTAAGCCATCTTATGTGGGAATGTAATAATACATTTTTATAAGCTGAACCCATTTCATCACACAATAATCAAAATAGACGTGTGTTTAGTGCACCCATTAGAATATAGTTCACTGTTTGTACACACTGATTTAAAATATCATGTAAATTTGCACACATATCTTTGGTAACCAATTGTTTCCAATGAAGAAAACAATGAGTTATTATTAAATCTGGATGAGAAATTTCCTTTATGCATGTTACTAAACCCCTATGTTTTTCTATCATTGCCGTAGCCCCATCGGTACAAATCCCTACGCATCTTTTCCAAGAAATGTTTTTTGTTTGGAAATACAATTTTATTATCTTTAAAATTTCTTCTGAGGTTGTTGAAGATTCTAATTTTAAATTGCATAGTAATTCTTCCTGAATTATCTTTACATGTAAGATCAATATATCTTATATAAACTAATATTATTGCATCATTAGAAACATTTGTAGATTAATTGAATTGAATAATACTTGGATTTTTTTTATATTTTTTTATTAATTGAGATTCAACATCATCAGCCAAATCAATTATTCACTGACTTATGATATCATTTGATAAGGGAATGCTGATTATTTTTGATTCAAATTCATTGCCAAATAATTTTTTGCAAAATATCTTTCATGCATGGCTTTAGTAACATTTCTCCTATTGTATATGCTTTTTTGCATTTAGCAATGTGATAGGCTGCCAAATATGAACATTTAAAAAGTTTTTTATCCGTAGAAACAAATTTTATTAAATTAGATCTATTTGTTTTAAATTCATCTCATTTTCTTAAAAAAAAAAAAAACAGATTTATATTTATATTGACTATGGTTTGTTTCCAAATGCCTTAATAGTCTGTTACTTTTAAATGAAGAATTAGCCAAAGTAGATCTACAGACAACACATTGTGGTAGCTCTATTCCATTTTATTTTATAAAAGTGAAACCATAATTAATATATTTTTCTTTATAATTATAATCAAAAGTGTGTCAATATTAGTTTTTTCACTACTGGTTCACTTGACGTAATAGGCAATTCTACATTTTCATCATCCGAATTGGGTTCTTGAGAAATTTCTTGTTCCTTTCTTCCAAAAAAAATAAATATTTTATTTTGTTTATCATTATTAAATAATGCTGAAAGAAATACAAAAGAAGACAAATTGAAAATATTAAATGCTTTCAGTACAATGTATGTATTATATTAATCACATACAACAAAATATAAGTATTATTTGTAAATTACAAATATACATAACTTTTAACAGAATATAAAATTCGATTATTAACTTAACGTAATGATTTAGAAATACGGTATAACTGTAATATACACAAATTTATTTTTTGCTGTTTTAAGAACTACACACTAGTTCAAACTATATTCTGTGAACTGAGAATATTTCTATGAATTCCAGCACTGGCGCTGGTTGATGCTTTAGTTGCATTAATGTTCCACCATTGGTGCTGGTTGACGCTTTGGCTGCATTATTTTTAGTTGCAATTTTTTGAACAATCACATTTTGAAAATAATTACGAAATTTAACATTATGATTATTTAAGTTCAAAGTTACAATTGAATTTGAGAAAAGTAAACAAACAATATTACTTAATAATTTTTTTTTATTAATACTAAAATGTGGTTGTTTTCTCATCTCTGGTGTTTGCCTCGAGATGTCGCTATTTCTAGGTCAATTCCTAGAAATATACCATTTCACTGGCCTTCACTCAACAAATTAGGAAATTTTCTATGTTATAAATGCAGAAAAGAGTTCTCACGTTATGTTGGACGGAAGCGGTGGCGACAGAAGCCAACACAAAGAGACATCTTTCTATGATAAAACACAGAAAGAGTTCCCAACGGCTGCCAGTTATGGCTTTTTTTTCTATGCTAAAAGCAAAGAGAAAGAAATGCCTTTATTGGCTGCCATAGTAGTTAATTTTGTTCATCATTTTCTTGTAATAGTAGAATATCTATTTTCTCTGTAGTTTTGTGTGAGAGTGTGTGTATTTGAAGCAGTCGTAGTTTTTTAAAATTTGATGACATCTATTTTTTTTAATGTGTTGTAACTTATTTTACTGTTGTAAGTTTAGTAATAATGTCCTGAAGATTCCATTACGAATGGGTAACCCTCAAAAATTGCTTTTAAAGGTGCGGAAGGGAAAAAAATTCAAGGATCATGCGAAAAGTACCGTTTTTGCGAGAATTCGTACGTGCCCAGTTACTTTTGCTAGATATACACACAAACAAAAACAACCCACTTCCTGATTAATTACTGTCTAAAAAAAAAGAAAGCAAATTAAACGGGGTTTGATTTTTTAATGGAGTATTTGAATTACGGTTGTTGTTTTTATATATATATATACACAAGATTTACCAAAAAAAAAAGAAACACACTTTCTGATTAATTACTGTCAAAAGAAACGCAAATTAGTTGGCTATCATTTTTAAATTTAGTATTTCAATAACGGTACCTTTTTATATAGACAGACTTAACAAAAACAATCCACTTTCGGATTCATTACTGTCCCCCCAAAAAAAAGAAAATGGAAATTAATCGGGTATCATTTTTCAATTGAGTCTTTCAATGACTGTCCTTATTAATAGTAGTCGGGTATCAATTCTAAATTGTAGTGTATAAATTACGTTACTTTTGATAGATTTAGAATTACATATTACTTTTTAGTAAAATGATTGATTTACTCTTGACAAAAAAATACCGTAACTTAAAAAAAAAAACACATGTAAAGTCCAAAAAAAATTAGAAAAAGCCCCATAACTTTTAAGACACACACACAAACTAAAAAACAATCTAATATTAATAAACATGTACTTATTACATATTGCTTTTAAATAAAATTATTGATTTACTCTTGCAAAAAAAAAGTACCGTAACTTTAAAAAGACACATTTAAAGTCCCAAAAAAAAAAGTTAGAAAAACACCGTAACTTTAAAGACACACATACACAAACTCAAAAACAAGATAAGATTAATAAACATTTACAAAAATGAAAGACTAACATCATATAATAGTATTAGTTAGTAGAATATTTTATTACAAATCTAAGAAATCAGATCTTTTTATATCAAATCGATCATTTAGGTCCAGCCTGGAATCGTTATATGTATATGTTTTTGATTAGCATCAACGCCATCTCATGGCGAACACCAGTGATGAGAAAACAACCTAAAAAATTTTTAAAATATAAAAAGATTTTTGCTATCAGGTATTTATGTTTTTATTTCTTGGTGCATATTCGTGACCCATTCAAAATTTAAGACAACCCAATGAATTTTTACATTTTTTTTTACAAAAATGTACAAATAAAAAGTAGCTGCAATAAATTTTTACAAAATTGCCAATTGCTGGAGGGTGATGGTTGGGGGTTGGGTCTATTTTTTTTGTGCAATTTTTTTTTTCAGATTTAAAAACATTCTATCTAAATTTTGTTTATTTTATAAAATTATTTAAAATCGTTCTAACATTTTTCTTAGATTAAGTATTTATTGGACTTTTCCTTTCCTTTCTTTTTTCTAAAGCTTTTCTTTAATAAAAAAAATATATATATAAATATCTTTTGCTAAATTTTGTTAGATTATTTAATTAAATTATAGGCCTCTCTTTCCATTGATCTTTTTTCTTAAAATGATGGGCAGTATAATATATTTGAAGATTCTGCTGAAACACTTATATAAATTATTTGCATGAAAATATTTTTACCCCAAATGCTATTAAAATATATTTCTCAAAACTGGTAATAAATCAAAATCCTCCATAAAAAATAATCAATAATGTAGATTTCCTACAATTAAAAAAATGTAATTCATTACCATACCTTCAAAATATAACATACATATTAAAAGTGATAAGCAATAATTATTATTGAATGAACATTTAAAAATATTGCTGAACAAAAACAATTTGTGAGTAAAGATAGCTTATAAAATACTAATAAATATGATGTAGTTTGTATGCTTTTTTCTTTCCAGTATAAATTGTAAACATTTTATCAAATTCTTTAGACATTTTATTTGAAATGACATTTTATTAAATACAGTGGCCATATTGCTTGAAATGTATTCCTCTATAATCACAACATATTAAGTAAAGATAAAATAAATTAAAAAAGATATTTTAATAATATAATTTACTTTTTTAAATTTATTTATGGTACACATAACAAAAATTTAAAAATAATGCAAGAAATAAAAATGTTTAATTTTTATTTATTTATTTATTTATTGCAATGAATTTTGAATATTTATTAAAAATAGTAGGCATAGTGCTTATAAGAATATAATATATTATTGTAATTTTAGTTATTGGTAATAAAAAATTATATAGAAATGATTTTTTTTTAATTACCTTTATTTAAAGTTAGATATGTTTACTGTTTATTTTAATGTGTGTTATTATTTTTGATTGCAAATTAAGTGGCCCTTTTTTGGTAGCATGTCTCTATTAGAAAGAAGTTGTTTTTATTTCTGAAGAGTCTGAAATAATCATTAAAAATAGTATGCTTTTTTTTAGTATAAAAATAATAGGGAATTTCCGTTTTTTTTCTGCTAAAGAAATTCTTTACTTAAGTGCTTATTCTTCTGTTGTTATTTCAGCACTAAATTTAGAAGTTTCTGAAGTATATACTGATATAATTAGGGTTTGAGTTAGTTTCACATGACTTGTTCAGTTTAAAATTAAGTTTTTTTATGTATTTTATTTTTTTACTTACTTAGAAGAAAATCAGTGTTTACTAATCAAAGGATTTTAAATGGTGCTAAACTCATTTATTCAGGAATTCCTCACAATTCAATAGTAAAAGCTATATATATATATATAATTATATTTTTTATTTATTCTAAATTCAATATTATGGTATTAATAACTTCTATTTTTACAAGTTTAATTTTGTTAATTCATATCCTGATGAAATCACAGTGATTTTAATTTTAAAAATTTCAACATTTTTTAATGAAAATACAATTTTAAGTGAATAAAAAATTAGATAAAAAATATATTTTACTATTGATTACTATAATTTTTAATAACATAAGTGATTGTCAATATTATTTAAATTTTTGATGACATGCATTTTTGCTTGGAAGGGAAATAAAAATTTCTATTGGTAGAAAAATATTAAACAAAAAATTGTTAAATGAAATTGTTATTTTAAGATAATATATACATTTTTTTATTTATTTTTAATGCACTTTAATTCAATATGTTGTGAAAATTTTGTTTTTAATTATTTGCTTAATAAATTGAACATAGTGACCACAAAATATAAAATTATCATTAAAAAGAAATTACAGAATCCTTAATGTGCTTATTATATATTATATTTATGTGCAGGTTAATGCTTTTTTTAAATAATAATTAATGATTATTATCACTTTTTTTCATTTTTTAAGCTTTTTTTTAAAATCATATTTTTTAACATTTATTATATATTTTGAGTCTGTTGATAAGATTTTTTTTCTCTCTGCTATACGAAACCATTAAAATTATTTGTTTTTTATACATGTATTTTTATTTATGGAGGGAGAACTAATTAATCTTGTCTGAAATAAAGCAGTATTTAAAACTACTACTATTGGCTTTTTTTTTTAAATCTTAATTTTTTCGAATTTATATTTTTGTAATCCATTTGAAATTCTTAAACTTATTTCATTACTTAGAAATTTTTTTACCTTTATAAATTTAATTTTTTATTTTATATCTTAAAATTTTTCCAGATATTTAGTAAATTTACTTTCTTATTATTTTTCAATATACTTTAAGTTTTTTAGGAGAGATGTCTCTATGAATCATTTAGGGTTACGTAGAGAGTGAATCTACCACCCTTATAGCATTTAATTCCAAGAGTCCATGTAGATAACCTAACTTTATGATAGTGAACTCTATATTTTCAACCCATGCTGTATAAAAATTATAGATGTTTTTAACATTTGTATACTGCTATATAATATGTGTATATATTATTAATGATATAAATTTGAAAATTATATATATCAATGAAAATACTGTATATATACTTCTTTGTGCATATATAAAAAATATATAGATTGTATTTAAAACATTTTTATTAATCTTTGTTTTCTGAATTTTTATTATGAAATAATATGTTTTTTTTAAAAATTAAATGCATCACAATATTTATATCTGGAAAAATAAAATTTTAACAGAAAGTACCTAGAAAAATTCAAGATAACTGTAATATTGTAGATGATATTTTTAAAAATTATATACACTAACCCTTCCTTTCTCATTCATTAATTTTAATGGTAATGCTGTGGTATTGTTATGAACATACTTTGGACTATCCTGTTATTATTTCTTTTAGTTGAAGCTGTGAATTAACTCACATAAAACTGACTTTACTTCAGTTGTAATTTTGGTCAAGAGATGAAACTTTTTATATTTTTAAAAAAATTAATTTGTGTGGAAGCAAAGATGATTAGATGACAAAAAACAGTAATTTCAGTGAATGTCATTAGAGGATCTAAACCAACACAAAAAAGCTAAAGATAGAATTTATTTACTTAAAATGCTATTATATATATATATATACAATATTTAATAAATAAAGTTTATTTTAACTTTAATTTTAAAGTGTGTGTAATTTGATCATATAGCTGCAATAGCATTATTTTATTCAGATTTTTTTTGCTGTAAAATTGTAAGAATATATTTTTTTATCTATAACATTTTAAGTAATATATTATATTTTAACTTATTTTTATTTTTCCAAACATAGATTACGTTATTGAATACATATATGGTGATTTTTTACAAAATTAAAAAAAAATATTAATGGGCAGATTAAAATATCAACAAAAATAAAATTACTTACTTTATTTTTATAATGAAAATTGATGTGGATAAAATGCAAAAGACATAGCACGTAAATGGATTACATTAATACCTATAATTTTAAGAACAGGTTATCCTTGCATATTCATTTACTTGTCATAGATGTCACATTTTGCAATTCCAGCACATATTACTATGTAAACTAGAAAATTACTTTTTTTTTACTAATTTTTAATATTTTACTTTTTATTATACCCCTCCCCAATGGATAGATTAATCAGTTTTCATCCAGCAGTAGTATATTGGTAGATAGAATTAAAAGTTCCTCTATTAGGAATATTTAATAGAAAGGGAAAACTTTGAAAAAATACAGAGAATTATAGTTTTGATTTTTTTAAAAATGCAGGTTTAAGTTATCAAAATGTCATAACAATAGAAAACAAATATATATTTTTGAAAAATGAAAAAAAATAGCTATGAATAAAGCAAAATAAAAAAAAATGTCGGATATTAATAATAGTCATAAAAATGTGAATTATTTTTTAAATATTTATTTATTTATTTTTTTTTTTTTAATTTACTTTTGTTTTTGTTTTTTTTTAAACCTTAATTTATTTAACTTTGTAGATTAGATACCCCCCCCCTTCCAAATTCTCTTTTTGATATTTATATAGTATGCCTGCTGGAAGCTTGCCATCCATTTTTATTTAAATAATCCATTTTCACAGGTTTCCAACACATGATATAAACAATAGAGCTGACTCTATCTTATAATATTTAATATTTACTTTTTGTTTTATTTATTAAGATGATAAACGTAAAAGTACAAAAGGTTGTAATAAAAAAGTTTTTAATGTAAATGCGTAAAGAAAATAAAAATAAAACATGATTAAACAAACAATAACAAATGTGGTTATTCATGTCGGTAGACATACACCACTTTTCGGGCTGGTACTATCCTATAATTTTGTAAATATTCTACTGCATCTTGTTCTGTCGAGGAAAGATTTCAAATTTTAATCATACTTCTAAACATGATAAAGCAAAAAAGGAATGTTAAAAAAATAATGAAAATTTAAGCCATGTATTAATTGTTCGACACATATTAAGGGTTCACCATGTGTTAATGTTTAAATGTTATGTTGTGAATGGAATTTATTAAAAAATGTATTCAAATTTTTTAAAATTAACATTCAATTTAAAATACATAGGCATTGTATTTTAAATAATCCATTTTCAGTGTTGAAGTATTTGTTTACATTTCCCCCCTGCAAAATTATTTTTTGAACATGTGTAGCTTGTTAACCTTAAAAAAATATTAACAAATGTATTTTAAATTGAATGTTAGTTTTAAAAAAATGAATACATTTTTTAATAAATTCTATTCACAATATAATGTTCAAACGTTAACACGTGTTGAATCCTTAAAACATGGCTAAAATTGTCGTGATTTTTTTAACGTTTGTTAACTGAAATTATTATTTTTTTTAACATTCCTTTTTTGCATTGTCATTTTCAGAAGTATGAATAAAATTTGGAATCATCCATCAACAGAACAAGATGCAGTGGAATAGTTTCAAAATTATGGGATATTGCCTACCCGAAAAGTGATGTCTGTCTCACGACATGTATAACCATGTTTGTTAGAGTTTGCTTAATCATGTTTTATTTTTATTTTCTTTAATGCATTTATATTTTTTAAAAAAAAAATTAATTACAATCCTTTGGACTTTTGTGTTTCTTTATCATATTAATAAGCATATAAAATCAAGTAAATATTGAATACAATAACTTAGAGCCAGTCATATTGTTTATACCAGGTATTGGAAGCCCCTGAAAATGAATTGTTTAAAATAAAAATGGATGACAAGCTTTCAGCAGTCATAATATATAAGTAGCCTCTTTTTATTTATTTACATTCATGATTTTTTTAATTTAATCTATTTTTATGTTTATCTATGCTTTTGCCATGTATGTGTGTATTTTTTTAATATTTTTTTTTACCTCATTTATTTTTTCTTTTACTGTCATTTATATTTTCTACTCACATTTTAATTTTTTTATATACTTTCTAAATTGTATTTTTTTTTTTTTAGGTTAATAAATAATGTAACTATAAAAAAAAGTTTAAATACTATGAATTAATATTTTCTCAAATAAATCTTTTATCAATTATTTCTTTTACTCATTATATCATTCTTCAGAATTCAATATAATGTGGAAATTTATTTGATTTTTTAAGATTTTGTTTGTTTTTTTTAATCTCTTATTAATACCATATCTAACTTTTATTTTTGTTTTATTCACAATTGTTTTTTTGTTTTTTTTAATATTATATTTTCTTCCTATTTGTTTCTAAAAAAAGACCACGCAGATCTGCTTATTCATTTTCATCTATGCTGTAATTCACTGTACATGGGATTTATTTATTAGTATACAATTCCAATAATATATGTATACATATAGTAATTAAGGAAATTTAATTCCTATTTTTGAAGAAAGCAAGTCTCTAACTGAAATCTTATAGCTAATTGTATATTTTATTTAATTCTCTCTTTATATATGTATTGAACCATTTATTTATATATGGTACAAATATATTGGCATTTGGTAAAAGCTAAAAAAAGTAAATTTAGATTTTTTTTTATTAGTATAATTTTTTTTTAAAACATACAACAAAAGTTAAAACGTTTGTCCATATTTTTTTTTTATCTAGTTAAAAATAAAAGTAAAAATTGGAAAGAACAAAAGACATACAAATACTAATCCATATAAGCTAAAAGAAAAATCTTTTTGGTTAATTAAAGATGGCTGAAAGACTATAAAATAGAGAACTTTGTAACTGAAAAATGATAAAGAATGTACAAGATTATAAACCTAAGCACCATGATAATAATAACATGAGCAGAAGTCTGATAACTGAACCTCGAGTATAAAAAGGAAGAGACCAGTTTGATCAGGGTCTGGTCTAGTCGTTGGTTGGTCCTGGATAGTGAAATCCAGGACCATTCTATCCTGGACCGAAGGTTTTGACATCGTTCATCATGAAGACCGTCAATTCCAAAAAAAAGCTTTCGTGACTAGCCTTTAGAATCAGGAACCAGAACAAGTTAAAACTAAAGGCCATGAGCTCATTCTACCTCATAAAAAACTATGCATAGTAATCTACAATCTTCATAAACCCTGCTAAACTTACCAATAAAATTCCTGATTGTGATAAAATGAAGCATTTGCAAACCATTTTCCAATAAGCTTATAATAGAATCTTGATAGAGACATTAAATTTATTATTCAAGAGACTTTTTTTAACTAAGAAATCTAAGTGGAATATAAACTGTTTAATTAATTGAATTATATCTGAATTAGTATGTGTGCTTTCCAACTTATTAGTAATTTATCTTAAAATATTTTAATTTGTTAGAATAAAATATTTATTTTTAATGTCAACTTTTCATTGTACATTATTTATGATTATTATTATTAAATTTATTAATATTAGTTTATTAAGATTTGAAAGTATAATTTACCTTTGCCAATATTTATTAATTATGCTCGGGGATAATATTTACAAAATAATCTTAGTAGGAATAAACTATGACCTAGATTTTTTCAAAATCATTTTTCTTTTTAATTTTCAAGATGCGATGCGACAGATTTCAGCGGATTCGTATATGAATCCTGGTGCCCTTATAAAGAGAAATAAAAAGCTGATTCTGCTGTTAGCATAAGTCAAAATAATTGGTAGGCCAGTTAATCAGGAAATATAGCTATGTTTTTAGAAATACGAACAAGATATTTTTTTATCCATATTTTGATTAACTTTCATTTTATAGTGTGTAAAAAGAAGACCTACCAGATCTAGCAACTTGAAAAATGTTACAGTATATATAATTTTCATTAATAATTTTATCAATTTAAAATTCTGGTCATGTGAATTAAAATATCAATTCTACCTATATCTGCTCTGAAATAAATATGATGTTTAAAATTGAAGAAATTCTAGAATTAATCATTTTGACTTTTACAAGTTGTTTCTGCGCTTTGAAAATTATATGATATAAACCATAAAGATAAATCGAAGGGAGAAAAATCTTTTGGTATTATGTGTTAATTCAAAACTTTATTTAATTAATATAAAAAAAACTGAAATACCTACATATGGGAAATAGATACTAATGTTATTTGGTTCACTGTAGCTATCAGGTCACCAATTTTAGTTCACAAAAATAATGCAAGCTATGAAATTTTCACATGAGCTTTATGATTTTTTCATGGAGTATATTATGGTAACCTTTGTGCTTTGGCTTTTAATAATTCTTTTGTGGCTATCTTTAGCACTACTTTTCTGATTTTGCATTTATTTAACAACAAAAACTGGAACTAAAAATATTATATATTTATTAATTTAAAAAAAAGTTAAAAAATATTATTTAGATAACCCCCCTTTTTTTTTTGCAAAGGAGCCAAAAGATAACAATATCCCACCACAATGTTACTAATTAGTAGTTTCTATTTTTCTCCATAAAGAGCACTTGCAAAATCTTTTAAGGGTATTCATTCTTTTGTTAGATTTCAGTGAAAACATTTATTTCCAATAGTTTATTTTTATATTAATAATTATTTTTAACAAAATATTGGTTTAATATTTATTTTGTAAAAGAATAATGTGATTAGATTTAGATATTATATGAAAATATTTACTTCTAGAAGAAGACGAGAAATTAATAATGTATAGCTACAATTTTTAATTGAAAGAAAAATATTTTTTTTATTTTATAAATATTTTTTTAAAGCTGAATAAAACAAATTACAATTAAAAATATCTTTGGCTCTCTAGATCCCAACAATATAGAAGCAAAAAAAGTGAATTTTTTTGTATTAATTTAAAGATTTTTAATTTTTTTAAATTTTAAATTACATTTAAAATACCTTTTTTTTTTCTTTTTATAAATATCAAATATTTTTTAAAGCCAGTAAAAAAAAACTTATCTTTTTGTAAGTCTGCAACAACTAAGATACTGAAGTGGCAAAATTTTTTTGTATTATACATTAATTCAAAATTTAATTGCAATGTCCAAAATTCAATGGATTATCTATTGTGCATGCAAATATTTATATACATACATATATGCAATGAACTGAATTAAAGATTATTTTTAAATTTGCAGCACAGTTGTTTCCTTAATATGGTTCCAATATTATAAATAAAATAATACCAATTTATACAATTATATATGTACAAATACTATATATAAAACTATTAAAGTATATATAAATTTCATAATTTGAAAAGAGATAACAAAAAAAAGTTACTTATATATAAAACATTGTATTTTTTATTTATATATGAAATATAGACAAAGTATAAGAAATTGACTTTTTTTTTTAATTTATAAATTTAATATTTTAAATAAAAAAACAAACAAAACAGTGTTATTATGTATCGATTAAAATAAGCAGCATAAAAATAATTATTTCCAATTGTAAAAAGATCTTTAACATGGTTTATTTGATCACAACAATAATATTTTTTAAAATACACAATTTTCAACTTTTTTATTTATTTAAAAAATATATATACACCACTTATTTCAAAGTTTGGTAAACTCCAAAGTTCCTTATAATCACTATCAGAGCTTTTTATTTGTACAAGAAAGAACATTTATATAAATTTTATGTATACCACATGTGTAATCTAGAAATGTACAAGACAGATTACTGTTGAATAGGAGTATATTACTTGATAGAATTTTTTTCTCTTTAAAGAATGAATGAAATTTTTTTGGATGATAAGAATTATGAGCAATGATGTTTCATAAATTTAAATTGAGTAAAGAAACGTAAGTTATTTTTAAGTCGATAATAATTGAAAAACTGCTTAGTGGCCCCTAGTATATATATAATATCATTTGACTGTGTAGTTCTTTTGCATGTTAATCCATATGTATAATAAAAATAAAAGAAAGCACTTTGTTATGCATACAGACTAAAGTATGCACAAGAGTATATATCTAACTTGGAAGAAATAAATTAATCAACATAAATGTATAATATTTTTTTCAATATAATAACAAAAAAATTCATCATGAATTATGCTTTAAGATATGCCAAAAATATTGGTTCAAAACATTTTCTAATTCTTTTAACTGTTAAATTTTTTTTTTTTTTCTTTTAAAAAAAGAATATCTAATTAATTTGGTGGTTATCTGTGTTATTATCTGTGATTTCCTTACTATTGTTATATTTTTTGTTCATTGTAAAATAAAATTAGTTACTTTTAACATTAATAAATAATTTTAAAATGACAAGAAAAAAATGATATTAATAAAAGATGGGAAATAGATTCTCTCTTTTCATCCTGCTGTTTAAAATATTGCAATTTCATTTGTAATTTCATTCTTGTAATTAAATCAGCTGGATAACAAAATATTTAAAATGAAAATGAATTAAAAATAAAAGACATTTCTTAGATTGAATATTTTGGAATATATATAAAATAGAATGTTATTTTATGTCTTTTATAAGCATATTAAATCCAAAGAATTATAATAACCCACACAAATAAATCATTAAAAGAACAATAAAATATAAACTTTCGATTGTTTTAGTCAAGCAGCCTCAGTGTTTAAAAGAAAATTATATTAAATATAAATTATTTATTTTTAAGTTTAAACTTACCTTTGTGTTACTTATTATATGTATAAAGATTGGGGAATTATATATAGGACAACTGAAATTTATCACATTTTATAATAAAAAGAATTATAATTGAATAGTTGTTTTCTGTGAATTTATAGTGATTGTATATTGACAATTTTAATATAACCCCATAAAACTATTTAATATTATAATCTACATAAATTGGAATTTTTATAATTGAATTTTTTTTTATGTAGCATGCTTTTCTTTCTGCAAATTTTACTTCTATTAAATTGCAAATAGTAATGTTCCAACTAAAATAAAATTATTTATGTCAAACAATTTTTGGAAAGCAGTGTTGATGATAGTTTGCCTCTTTTTTCTATTATATAAATTTAAAGTAAGTCTGTTTCTTTGGAGAATTTAAAGTAAGCTATATATTCAATCTACAAATTAATGTTTATTTATACTAGAGAAAAATATTAAATAAATATTTACTACTAAATTATTGAACGTCTTTGAATTTGTCATATATATATATTGTAACGATGTGTATGTATATATACACATTGCGTGTGTGTATATATACTTGTTACATGATTTATTTATTTTTTTAAAATAAAGTAGAAAAATTACAATTACATGTCAATATTTAATAGTTTAGAAAAAAAAAAGGAAAAGTTAAAATAAGTACTAATATTGGGAAGTGAGTTAAAAATTATTAATTATAACTTATCTTTCTTTTATTCTTTTTGTGTCTGTGTGTGTGTGTGTATTTTATTTTTATATAATTCTTTCAAAAGTAGTTTTGGTTAAAAGCACGCTCTAATTAAAAGTTTATAATGAATTGAAACAAATTGTACAACATTAATCAGATTCTGGAGATTAAGATTCCAGACTGATTAAATAAACAATATAGGATTAATTTCAGTGTAATTAAAATGGAAAAATAAGAGAATAAAATGCACTAATTAAAAAAATAATCAAATGGATTGATAGTGTGAGTGAAAACTCCAGCAAGGCTAGGGTCAGAGTGTATTAAAGCTGAAATCTCCTATTGTTGTATTCAGACTATTGAAATTATTCAGATTATTATCCAGAGACTTTTATAGAAGTCAGTTAAAAAAATAATAGTGATCAAAGAGTTAACCAAGGTCAGCCAGCAGCAGTGAACTAAATCTATAAGCAGCTAAAACAATGAAGTTCAGCGTAATGAAACCATCTTTTTATGTTCGTGCCAAAAGAGAAATGCATGACTAGACCTAAAAGCTGAGTATTTATTTTTCCCACCACCCGTCTCCTGAGGACATTAGCCAGATGCAGTGATATATTTCTCAGTAGGTTGCGGAACAAAGAAGCTTCACTTGTACTAAAATATAAGCCTACCATGAATCTACCAGATTAGAAGAATTGATCACCCATATGAAAAAAACAGAGACTGTCCTTAGACCTAGGTAAATATATTCATTGACATCATTAATAGAACTTTTGGAATTCTTAATATCAGTATGGAACTTTATCTTAAATAAAACTTTAGATATTCAAAAGTATTAATAATAACTATATTTAAGTAAGATTGCTATAATTTATAGTAATTCATATGTATTTATATTTTGTTTTATGTTTTTAAATATTCATTATTATTTATGTTATATGATTTAATAAATGTGTTTATAAATTATTAGTGTCATATATTTTTCTCTGTCTTTCACTTTAATTATGAGTAAATAGACAATTTTATTTAAATATTCGGTGATGCTGATCTCATATTCTTTGTAGCAAGTCATGGGTCAAGTGCTTGAAGCATATTTATATTATCTCTTGGGGTCTAGTCTAGTTGACTAGATGGTGCCCTAAGGTTTAAACCTATTATAAATATCCCCATGAGATGTTTCATGTTTCTTGCAGCCAGAGGGTATTTATCTCAGTCTGGAAAAGTGACCATCAATTTAATATTTTTATTAAATCTTGCTCTGACCGGGGATATGATTAATATGTAAATATTGATCATATTTACTCTCATGCTTGAGTAAAGGGGTCTTAAAAATCATTAAAAATTAATATGATTTAATAAAGTAAAATAGTAAGTAATTAAACATAGTTTTTATAATGGCTGAAACCCCTTACAATATATATATATATATATGTATATATATATATTGTAACAGGACCGGTATTAAATCCTGTTCCTAAGAAAAGGATTTAATATTCAAGCATATGTATAAATATTAGTAATAATGGTATGTTGTACTATATTTGATTCTTTTTTTAATGATTCTTCTTAAAATAATTAAATTAAGATTTAAAATGTCCATAGGGGAGGGGGGTTGTGCTCATTTACATTAATGAAGCATGTGGGTTTATATGTTGTTGTACAGGCAGGTGAATGAGAGAAATCGTTTTCAAAGCATATATTATATATGTGTTATTTTAATGTCTAAATGTCATATTTTAATTTTGATAAAAATAAAAATTTAAGAAAATGAAGAAATATGTTAAAATAAAAGAGAAACTAAACTGATTGTTATCTGTGAATGCTTTTAATGAAGGCATTGTTCTAAGTTATTTCCAAAAAAAATGTTCTATGAAATTTTTGCTTAGACAAAAGAGAAAAAGGTGCTAAAAGGTTTTTTTTTTTGTTTTCTTTTGGAGAGAAGCTGGACCTCGGATATCATATGCTAGGATACAGAAAAATAGCTAAGATTCAGAAGATTAGAACTTTTGAGAAAAGAGAAAAAGAATGATATAAATAGAAAATTATCAGGAGACATTTTGAGTTTTGATTTTGTTTAAAAGTGTCAAATTACTCTACTACTGTTATATGTTCACATTATAGATTACTTACCTTGGAAATTTTGAAGACTTGTTTTAATCAAAGAAAGTATATTCACCAGCTAGAGATGAATAAGATGGGGTAAAGCTTTAAACTTGCTTGATCTTATATCCCTGGTTTCATGACGAAGATGAAGCTGCTACAGGAGTGAATCATCACCTGAACCTGAAAAGAAACTATGACCATCCATCTGTCTTTCCCTTCCAATATCCTAAGTAGAAACCTAACCAGTTGAGATTCGAGAAACCAATTATGATAAGATATTTGTGATGAACCATTTCATCACCATAGTGTGCCAAAAGAATTTATTCTCATTATGAATCTGCATAAGCTGTCTTCTCCAGGGAACTCAAGGTAACACTTTTATTTCCCAAAATACATTAAACGCACCCTTTTCTTTTGGTATTTAAAGACTTTACGTAACTATATTTCAATCATTTTTCCCACCTTCAGAAAATTTACATGGTATTTGAAGAAATTAGACATTATTTTATTATTAGTATTTTGTTGCTTGTCTGTACGAATATATGCATACATGTGAATGTTTTATTAAATATCTGCCCACATTGGAATACTCTCCTTCCATCATTTCATGTATGTTTTATTGAATATTTGAGCATATTTAGATTTTTTTATTTTATTTTGTTCATGTATTATGCATTTAGTTAAAGATATATGCACATGATAATCATCCTATTAGTTGATTAATTTGATTCTTACTCCTATACCTACACATATATTTCCCTCAGTCTCAGTACCACCTGCCCTGAATGAGCTATCAGCAACCGGGCATTTTTTTAATTATCACTAATTGCTTTTCTTATCCCTTCCACCATAATTTCTATTAATGCATAGGTTTGCCGCTTGGAGTCAGAATAGGCTGACCTCCATAAATATGCTGGGTGAGAAATAATAAATATTTATGTCAGAGTTTTTAATAATAATAAAACCATTATATTTTTTAATATAGTAAAGAAATAATTTGTAATCTAGCGTTAGTTTAAAATAGTTCATTAGTAATGAGAAAAGTAGGAATCCATTTCAATGGTCTCCCAACTAGGGGCTTTGAAGAGCAGAAAGTATTGGAGGGCAGGAAATGATAAGAATCGATAAATAATTGTAATAAAGGATGGTGGAATATTGGAGTTAAAGAAAAGAGAAATATTGTTGTTGGATTAGATTCAGGATATATTATATACGGATGGTAGCAGAATAGTCAGAATATAGAAAAATTATGACATGGAGCACAGTACTTTGTGGATCAGGGAATTGAGCCTAGTGCATTTGTTGTTAGAAATATATATATATATATATTAAAGTGTATGACTGGAGATAAATGGAAACTCAATCACAGAAGAAACTGGACCAATAAAAGACAGAAGGGGAAATGAGCATAATTGAAACTGTTATGAGGAAGTTAGAAGAATTGGATAAAAAATTAGTTAAATTCAAAAAGAGGTTTCAGAAGTTAGATTTGAGATTAGGAGAAAGGGAGAGAGTAGTCAAGAGGGGAAGAGTGATAACAAGGTGGCAAAAGAAGAAAGTGTAGGTGAAAATGAAGATAAGGTGAGCAAAAAAGAAAGAGAAGAAATAAATGAAAACCAGGATGAGGGTGAAGAAAATAAAAATCTTGGAAATTAATGTAAAGATATCAGAAGGGTGGAAAGCCACAATGAAATATGCACTGGTTCAGATTAATGTGAAGCAATTTTTAAAGATTCTGCCTTTTGCTGGGCAAATGGAAGAAGCTTCTGTAGAACACTTGAAAAGCTTGAGTGGAAAGTAAAATTGTAATTGTGTGTAGCAATTTAGTAGGAAATGCGCAAACATGGTGGGACTCACTCTTTCAGCAACCCATGATATTTGAGGAGTATCAAAGAGAGATAAGATATATTGGTCCAAGGACCACTAGAAGTTAATGAGATACTGAGTTATGCAAGAAAAATATAAGGAAGAGAGTCAAGAAAATTACTCTGAATTCTTTCATCAGCAAGTGACAAAGTTTTGAATACTAGACACATTCAATGTGACAGAACAACATTATTCGGATTGTGAGACACAATATGCTGATGAAAATAGGACACATGATGTTAGGGATAAGAAAAGCATCCATTGAGGAAGCTGCTGAGTTACTCAATGCAATTAATATGAGTGCATATGATTAGAACCTATCAGTAGATCAGTGAAAGGGCACTTCGGTGGTGATATTCAGTGTAGAGGATGAAGAACCAGATTGGAACTCAGCAAGTCACGGTAGGGGGATTGGTATTAGACTGAAATGGCAGTATGAGTATGAAGAGTCGGGGACTTACTGGGCTATGCCAAAATGTGGACAGGGAAAAGGGTTGAGTTTACCAATGCCAAAAGATGATCAATTGATCAAGCAATGTAAAAGAGAAGAAAAAATGTATATAAACATATATCCTGAAAGTTGTTTTTTTTTTTAGGTTGTGGGTTTAATATTTGTTGTATTTATTATATGGGCAGTTGTACAAAGTTGAATAGATAAAGAAGTTGAAGTTTGTGTATGTGTGTTTGTCTTGGTTGTAAGCCTAGAGGATCAGATTAGTTGTGGCTGTGGAGCTTTGGGAGGGGAGCAGTCTCTCAAATTTGAGTGGATGGTAGCGTTGGCTGCTGGATCGGGTATATAGTGTGTTGCGCACCATATATAGCTGCTCTTTATTCCTGATAGTCAACTCAGAGTGAGAACCTATCTAATCAATGTAGACAATTGCTTTTAAACTGAAGCCTGTAAGATTCCAAAGAGAACATGATGTTCACATATCATCCCACCCATGAGACTCCAGAAGTGAGCAAAGTCTTGGGTGATTCATACCCAGAATCTCTGAATAAGAGTCGGGTACTGTCCTAAATTTGCCATGCTTCTCATACTCGGAAGTAGCAGAGTGTTATTGGGAGACACCTTCCATTTATGTTATTTTTTCAGGATCACGTAACCAAAGTAAGTCAGAGTAGAATTGTCTGTATAATGTGTGTAGCACATCAGGTGATTGGTAGTCAGGCCCATAGTGTATTGTTAGGTTGACGGATTATTTTACTCTTTTGGTTCTGAAGCTGCAGAATGGAAAGTTAAATAAAATTGAAGTTATTAAGGATATATTTTTTTACTCACCATTATTGGTTTTATTGCTTAAGGTTGAATCATCCAGACATATAGACTGTGTTTGAAGGCTTTTGAATGGGGGAGGGGTATTGTAACAGGGATGGGATTAAACCCTGTTCCTAAGAAAGAGATTTGATATTCAAGCATATGTATAGATATTAGTAATAACGATGTTGTATATATTTGATTCTTTTGTTTAATGATTTTTCTTAAAATAATTAAATTAAAGATTTAAAATGGCATAAAGGAGTGTGTGTGCTCATTTATATTAATGAAGCATGTGTGTATATGTTGTTGTAAAGGCAAGTGAATGAGAGAAATTGTTTGAAAGCATATATTATATATAAATTATTTTAATGTGTAAATGCCATATTTTAATTTTGATAAAAATAAAAATTTAAGAAAATGAAATATGTTCATGAAAATAAAAGAGAGGCTAAACTGATTGTTATCTGCAAATGCTTTTAATGAAGGCATTTGTTCTAAGTTATTTCAAAAAAAAAATTCTACGAAATTTTTGCCTAAACAAAAAAGGAAAAAGTGCTAAAAGTTTTTTTTTTTTATTTTGTTTTCTTTTAAAAAGAAATGGCATCTCTGATATCATGTGCTAGGATACAGAAAAATAGCTAAGATTCAGAAGATTAGAACTTTCAAGAAAAAAGGAAAGAATGATATAAATAGAAAAATATCAGGAGACATTTTGAGTTTTTGACTTTGTTTTAAAGTGTCAAATTGCTATACTGTTATATGTTCATATTATAGATTACTTGCCTCAGAAATTTTGAAGACTTGTTTTAATCAAAGAAAGTATATTCGCCAGCTAGAGATGAATAAGCTGAGGTAAAGATTTAAACATGCTGGGCTTTATATCATTGGTCCCATGAAGAAGACGAAGCTGCTACAGGAATGAATCATCACCAGAACCTGAAAAGAAACTGTGACTGGCCATATGCATTTCCCTGCTGATATTTTAAGTAGAAATTGAACTAGTGGAGATTTGAAAAACGAATTATGATAAAATATTCATGCTGAACCATTTTCCATGGCCATAATGTGCCAAACAAATTTATTCTTATCATGAATCTGCATAAGCTTCCTTCCTCGGGAACTCAAGATAACATGTTTATTTTCCAAAATATGTTAAATGCACCCTTTTCCTTTGATATTTAAAGATCTGTTTCCACAGTAATTATAGTTATGCTTAAACTTTTAGTTGTAACTCATTAAATGAAACAAATACTATAATTGATTAAATTAAAATAGTGTTGGTTTCATTGTAAGCATAATTGGCCACTATAATTACTGTGAAAACAGATCTTTGCCATAAACAAGAAATCTTATGCTCTACTGTTTAGTATATTAGCCAGCTATATGATCATTTGGAATTCTTATTCATAGTGGAAGTGTGTGATTTTTTTATACAACTGAAGCTTTTTAAAGCTCAGTAGCCAATACTAGCCAATTTTTTGATGATAATTTGGTATCTAAGTATTTTTAGTGGGAAAGTAAAGATCCGTATTGATGTCAAATGATTAGTGAAATATATAACTTGAATCACTGTTATATTAGGAACCATATACTTATATAAACTGAACCAGAGTTATTCTTCACCATGTGTACCTATCTTCATAATTAAAATAATAAAGTTAATTTCATAAAATTATATTAACATTAATATCATTTTAAAATTAAGCAACTTTCCTTAGACAAATGCAATTAAAGTTACATGAGCTGACACACATTCATGAGAAAAGCTATAAATTGAATGAAAATTAATATAAATATAAAATGGAAGCTATGTGCTTTCAAGGGCATTAAATATCCTCATAATCATTCAATTTATAGTTTTTCTTATGAATGCATGTCAGTGCATATAACTTTAATTTAATAACATTAATATAATTAATGTTTAAGGCTTAAAGATTAATAATCTCTGTTAATATAATTGATCTGCTTCCATTCATCTCATCTTTAAGATAATACTTAACTAAAATAAAATCATTAAGCATAAAAAGTCACTAATAATACATCACATTTTTGCTTATAAAAATAGACTGAAAGTTATATTATTCTAAAAGAAGTTTTCAAAAATGCAAAATATACTTACATATTTCAATTTTTTATGAGAGGCAAATGTACTTGACAAGAACTTATTTCAATTTATAAATAAAATTTTATATTTTGTTTTTTTATTGGCTAGTTTAGCTTTATGCTTGTAATGTTTACATTTTGATGACATTCTTTGCATTTAAGGGTAGTTTTGTTGTTATAGTGTAATGATTTATGTTTTATTTTTATATACACCTGGATCTCATTTTATGTGGTAGATAGGTTTCTCAGAAAACTCGCACAAAAGAAATCACACAAAAATAAATGTAACTTACCTTGAAAAATGGGGGATATGTTCCAGTAATTTTCAGAAGTCACATAAAAGCAAAGCAACAAGAAAAAATTACTTTAAAATTCGCATTAAAAAAATAAGGAAATAAAGTATGACTAATAAAAAATTTCAAATATTTGAAAAAAATTAAAACAACACAAACTTTTTTATTAACTACAGAATTTTATTTTACATTTTTTCATACATATTTTAATCATTACTGCTGTTTGACAATATGCATTCATTTATGAACTAGTAAGAAATCAGATTCATGATAATGTACAACTAGCGCCACTTTCAGTCTTGAGCTGTGTTAATGGTTTTCTGTTTCTATATTAAAAAAATGAGATCGCAATCAAAACAAAAAAATTATACATTATCATTAGAAAGATTATTTTCAGTTTATAAAATCAATAAAATCTTTATTATTTATTTTAAAAATCTAAAAAAATATTTATTTCTGTTAATATCCAACAAAATACATTTTAAAAGTTTAAAATTTTTGAATATTTATTGCAATATTTTTATACATACATAAAAATCTTAAACCTATTATTATTATTTACTCATTAGTATAAGTAGGTTATTTACATAGAAGCTAAGATTCTAAATACAGCTTCAGGCCATATTCACGTTAGCTGCTAATATAACGTTATATTTTTGAAAGAAAAAAAATTTCAAGTCAAAATAAGTTATTAATAATTTAAATTTCTTGATATCTAATAAATATAGTGAAATATGAAAGATATTAAGAAGAAACATGAATCACATAACTTCAAAATCGCATTAAAATAATCTGCATAAAATGAGACCCAGGTGTATTTGTACTTATTTATATATATTAATTTTGTTGCATGAAGAGTGTTATTGAAAGAGCATAGGTTTGTGTTTATTTAGTTATATATAACCATTAGAAATCAGTCGACACTTAGACAATCCCAAAATAGATAACAATCAAGAATTTCAAACTGTTGTCAAGGCAACTTCCTTTTAGCAATAGAAGTGGAATCCCATCTCCATTAACCCTTTCGATTATTATTTAATTGGCTGAATGAGTTAAAAATCAAAACTTTTAATTGGCCAACTCACAACTTTAACAAAATCTATTGTTAAAATAGATAACTTTTAATAATATAAATACGTTAGTTTCATTTGTAAAAAGTATATTACTGAATTGTCAGATTACAAAAGCAAACGAAAGTCTTTTCAAAAATAAAATTTGATTTATAATTTAAAAAATATTCAATTGTGGTGAAATAAAAGTAACCGCTATTCAACCAACCAAAAAAGATTGCGTCAGCAATCTTTTTTTTTTTCACTTTAACGTTACGATCAATATGTAGCAATAAATAAATAATTCTTGGTAATATCTTAACTATTTTTCTAAAATAATTTGATTTTTAGTATTATTTTATCAATAATAATTTGTAATTCAATTCAAATATTGTTTAAAATGTTGAAAACATTCGTTTATCATTTTCGTAATAAAAATCAAAACGAACGTAACTTTTTACTTTTTGGCAGCCATTTCCCTTTCTGACAGAAGTGGAACAGCCAATAAGATTCAAGAAAAGTTGGTGAGGAGGCGGTGCTTTGGTTTTGTTTGACATATATGATCATTTTTATTGATTTTTTACCTGTAAAATAATTCTGAAGAGGGCACCATCTTACAGAACTTTTGATTTTCTTTCGAATGACATATAATATGTATACATGGGATAAAAAGTAGCTGATTTAGAGTGACATCAAATCTTCTCATTTTTTGATGAGTCATGCATTCAAACGGTTAATGGTTTCATATATTTATGAAGACTCTAAAGATTGCAACTTGACTACAGAGATTGAAATTATTGATTGGAAGAAGTTTAAATAAACCTCTTCAAACAGGTAAGTATATATATAGGTTTGTTTTGTTTTTTAATTTAGATGTGTATTTGTTATTTATAGTTGATCTTTAGTATGGGTTTGTGGGGTTTAGTTTTTAATAATTTTCCATTGAATGATATTAGGAGGATTAAAGAGGTATCTAGATTGAGTGATAGGATAGAATCATTAAGATGGCAGATTTATTTTCTTAAAAAATATAGGGAATTTAATGTTATTCCTAGGAGTTGTATTATTAATTTTAAGAAGATTAAAAACATATTTAAAAGTAGGAATTTAGTTTTTAATTTACAAACATATATTTTGAATAGTTTTTTGAAAGAAAATTTTATTAAATTTTACAAATTTATTTATGAATATAAAAGATATAGGTATTGTTTAGATGAGAAGCAAGATTTTAATTATTTGATTTTAAATTTTTTCGTGAGGCAGTGGGGACAAAGTAGGTTACATTCCTATTGTTGGAAGTATGAAAGGAAATTAAAATGGTTGGTTTGGAAAAATGAATAAAGTTTATTGTAATGATAGGATGTGTGAGGGTAATGTTTCTATTAATAAAATTGTTAATCTTTCTGATATTAAGTTGAATGATAGAGAATTAGAGATTCTTGTTAAAGGCCCTAATTTTGTTCCTTTTCATTCAAAAAATATAGTTTTTGATACAATTTCATCTATTGAATCTAGTAATTTGAGTTATGAGCAGAAAGTTGGCTTTCAATTGGCTTTAAATAAAAACTTAAAAAGAAAATAAAAATTTCTTGTTAATCCTGCTGAGGTTAGACATTTTAAGGATAGATTAATTTCTAATGATGTGATCATTTCTAGTAAAGACAAAGCTGGTAGGTTTGTCATTATGAAAGGAGATGAGTTCAGGGAGAAAATGAGAATTATATAATGGTAAATATATGTTTTCAGAAAAAAATCCAGATAATGTGATTAAAAGAAAGTTGATAGATATTATGAAAAAAATAGTAAATTAAAAAAAAATTTTGATAGAGTAGATTATTTAAAATATCCAAGTGATTTCATATCAGCTAAGATGTTTGTGAATATTAAGACTCATAAAGATGGTTTTCCTTTAAGATTTATTTTTTATTTTATAGGTAGTGTGGTAGAGGATATTTCTAGATTCTTGAATTTTTTTTTTAAAACAATTTGTTGATTTGGGTCATTACACAGTTTCTTTTTCTTTTGAGGCTTGTGATAAGATTAATAATTTTAAAATGGAAAGTAATTGAATAATTGGTAGTTTAGATATTGAGAATATGTATCAGTCTGATAATAGATTAAGCAGTATTGATGTTCTTATGTCTGTATTTGTTAGCAAGGATCTTTGTCAAAAAATAAAATTAAAGTAATCGAAGATTTGCTTTTATTATTAGAGGATTCTATATATTTTACTTATAATGGTAATTTTTATAAAATTAAGGAAGGATGGATAATAAGTTATATTATTTTTTCTTTAGTTTGTTCAGTTTATATTAATTATTTGGAAGAGGAAATTATTATTAAAAAGAATTGTTTATATTTAAAGTTATTGGCTAGATATGTGGGTGATTGTTTGTAGTTGAGAATGATAAGTTGAGGGAATTGACGAGTTTAATTGTTTTTATCCTTCTATGAGATATGTTGTAGAAGGAGGGGGGTTAGATTTTGCTAAGTTAAAATTTTTAGATCTTTTGATGATTAGAAATGTAAAGACTAATTGTTTAGTATGAAGTCATTTTGTTAAAAATAAAGAATTATGGTCTATAGTTGCTTTAAGAAATTAATGTTATAGGAATAAGAAATTAAATAATTTTAGTGGGGTAGCTTTGTTTCAGAAAGATCAATTTTATAAAGATTATTTGAGTGTTGGCTACTCTGATAAATTTGTTAAAAGTATTTTATTTAATAATAATATTTGTAAAGATGTAAAGGATAAAGAAAAATATGATTTTATTTCTTTGCCATTTAAATTGTCTTCTCATAAAATTGTATGTAAGAATAGTAATTTGTTTGGAAATAAGAAAATTGTCTGGAAAGGAGGTATTACTTTGAATAATTTATTAAATAATACAAATATAGTTTTACTTCTCAATATTCTGTAACAAAAAAAAAAACACTTATTTATAACTTCACACCTGCCAATCCCATAATATTGTGCTCAGAATCAAACAATCACAAAAGAAAAATAAAGGAGGCATTTTACATTAATGGAAACATCCATGCTATTAATAGGAAAGACACTTGCTTCGAAATCTCGAAGAAATGGGCTACGTAATACTAGCTTATTTGAATATTTGCATATATTTTACTATACATTTTATGAAGGCTATGAATATGAGGCATGGATCCTCGAAAACGTTAAGCCAATAAACTTTAATAATAATTTATATATTCTTCTTTATTAACAATTATAAATAATACAAAAGAAATTTTTGATAGGAAGACTATTCCTGGTGTAGTGTATATTATCCCTTGTTTCTATAAGAAGGTTTATGTAGGTCAGAGTAATTTGAGCTTAAATGAAAGAATAAAGGTACATAAAAGTAGGGTTAGAAATAAATATCTTTGTTCTGCTTTGTATATCCATGAAAACAATACAGGCCACACTATTAATTTTGATGAAGCTAAGATTGTCTTCTTTGAGAGAAATGAAATAAAAAGAAGAATTAAATAAACTTTATTATTGAAAATTTATTATTCTGAAGCAATTAACTTATTTAAAGGTTCTTTTAATATTAAGGGTGGATGGGAAGTAAATGGAATTGTAGATTATGTTTAATATAAATATGATGTTGTTTTGTATTTCTTTACACTTGAGAAGTCTGCTTTTAGCAGTGAAACCATTGGGTGTTTTTGATTTTATTTTCTTGGCTAGTCTGGTAGGGTTTTGGATTTGGGGTAATTTTAATTATTTTTCTTATCAGTATATCAGTAATTTCATGACTAATCTAAATTATTTGGAACTTTATCTAAATATACAGGATAATGCTTTTATTTTAATGTAAATCTTATTTACTTTTTGTTGTTAATAAGTTTTAGCTGACATGAAAAAAAAAATCACACTTTCTTATATATGTTATTGATTTTTTCAAATAAACATGGCATATTTTTATTCTTGAATTTATATTATTTCTCATTAGTATTTCACTGATACATGCATTCATCAGAACAATCTTGTGTCATAGTTGGTTATTTATATGTTGTTTAGACTTATTCTTTTATTAATAATATATTTCAAGTTTAAAAATTGCTCAAAATATTAAACAACTGATTATTTAGCTTGTTGTGGTTGCTTTCTGTTATTATAATATTGTTTAATAAGTTTGAAGTTTTATTTTTTATTCATGCCTTTGGTTTGGCTTAGATATACCATGCTCTTTTTCTCCATTATTACATATTGTGAAATATGTACATAATATTTATAGAAAAATATATATATATTTCTCTTGGCATTCTCATAATTTGCATTTGTACTACTATAAAACTTTGCAAAATATTATTCAAGTAATATACACTCTGTATGCTATCTTAAGTAATGAAAGTCTAATACATAAATTAATTGCACTTTACTTCTTTTTCTCCCCTCCCCTCTCATTTAGTCTATTTTTATGGTAAATTTGTTTATTTAAAACTGAAGTAAAAGTATCCATGGGCTCATTACCATAGTAATATGAACTCTACTGGCAGTGAAGCTTATATCATATTACAATCATATTCTTTTTTGTTTTTGCAGTCAGTACAATGATATTCATCATCATTTGTCAACTTTAAAGCAAATATATTTAGATACTTTAGGAAATATAATCATTAAGCTGATTCTATATTCTATAGATTATTTAGTTAATATTGAGAACAATAATTAATACATATTGTTATCAAACAAAGTTTTAATAATTAAGGGAATGGGAATTCTGGGAAAATTTTATTAAGTAGAAATGATCTTAGATAACTTTCAATCCCTGAATTAACCTTTGTTTTTTTTTTTGTTAAGAATATTTAGACACCCATTTACCAACCAGTGTAGAATGCTCTTACATAAAAATTCTAAGTTGATATATAACCTACTAAAACTTTAAAGTATATCCAGCCTAAATTCAAAACTAAGACCACAGATATGGTAAATGAAAATACTAACCCTTATACGGTGAAGCCCTTCCTTTATTAATACTATTGGATGATAATTTTGTGAATTACACTAAAATAGTTATGTTTCTCAAAGAATGATTGTTATATTAGTATGACAACCATGGCTGTTTGTTATTTTTTGCACAATTTGTTTTGTAGAACATATTTAACATCATAAAATATTGATCTTACATCCTTATATTATTGTGATTCTTAATATAATTTAATATTCATACTGTTTTAGGAGTACTGTAAGTAGATGACATAAAGAAGCCATTTTGTAGATAGATTGTGAAACCATTTGTAGACAAATAAATAAGAGTATATATAAATAAGTACAAACAATTACAAAAATGATGATTAGAGAGGAATGCAGATATTGAACTAAATAACCTCATAATTAGGTCATGGATATACAGTGAGAAATTTATATATAATGACTTTTCTGAAAAGTTAAATAACCATCATTTTGTTTTCCAAATATATATATATATTTTTAAAGAAGTGCTTATATTTATTTATAAAGATCTTTAATCGAGGAAATAATTTTGGTTTTTAATTTTAATCATTGTATTAAAAATGAGGAAATAATTTGATATATGAAAAATATTTTTTGTTTGTTTGTTTATTTATATTTTAAATACATATATACTGTGAAAGACAAACGGTATTCATTTTATTGCATTAAAGAAAATATTACAGGATATCTGCTGTTTAGAATTATGGATTGAATTACTATTTTCACATTGAAATGGTATGGTTAGTTTAAACATAAATTTAATTATTAAAGATATTCCAATCAGGAAACTGATTATCTCATAGCTTATTAACTATATCGTTCATAGTTTGTATTGGCCAAGCTACATAAATCAAAAGTTATTAAATTTTATTTCTGATGCTGATAAACATAGCAATCATGAGTGCTTAGTATTAAATACATGAGTTTATTATTCCATGATGCATGTTTAATTAAAGTAATGCATTATGTTTAAAGATAGCAAGCAAAAGATGAATCTTGATCTTATCATTAATAGTTATTAGATAATTATAATTTGATGCAACATAAACTTATTTTCGTCAGAAATTATAATTATTGTACTATTTATTAATTTAAACATAAAGGATTTTGCTCTGGCTTTTAAATTAAGGCTTTTATAGCTAATCATTCCAACTAACTATAGCATTTCTTATTTCTAAAATTTTTGAATCAGATGACTTACCCAGTTAAAATAAGTATATTTATAATAAACTAAACCTAGATATTATATAAAGGGCAGGTTTCTTGTAGAAGAAACTAAGAAAGAACGCAGTAATCACCAGGCTTGTCATTTGTTGGATGATGAGTTTCAAACAGTTTTCATCATTATTTTATTTTCTAATTAAGAATAGTTAGATACTTTTTTACTACCCAATGTTGTATGATTGGCTCGATTGACTTTGGACTATATATCTGAAAGAAACTTTAAAAAACATTCATTGTTTATTCAGTCTGGATTCGATCTCGTCATATGTATGATAGGCAAATGAACTGCTGTTGTACCATGAGTCATTTTTGAACCATATTTAATTGTAATTAAAAAAAAAATTATAAATTTTAAGTTTTTTTCTCTCTTTTTTTTAAATTCCTTAATTCTTTTTGTACGTATATGTTAATTTAAAAACTTACCAAAATTTTAACACTGGAATATTTTTAAAATAATTTATTGGAGAAAAGAAATTGTGATGCCAGTGTATTTATTCTTTCTACATGGAAGAACCATTAAGGGATTTTCAAAAAAAAAAAAAAAATGATGAAGTGATCAAACAGAATTTAATTGAAAGATTACCAATGCCTTTTATCTCTCTAGTTTTTAAAGAAGTGATTTAGTATGCAGTAGAAAGTGAATTAACACAAAAATATTGTCGATCAACCAACTTTTAACTAGGAATTTAAACAATATAAAAATGAAATGGTATATCCTAATAATAAGAAAAAAAATTAAAAATATAATTAAAACCATTTGAAAATATAATAAAAAATTCAAAATGTTTTTTAATCATATCTGTATGTTTATATTGCATGCAAATACATATATCTATTATATATACTGTATAATGATAAGTGAAAGTGAAATAGTATCAATCCCGGATGTAAATTGTTACTAAGGAACTAAAATGGTCATCCTTATAAAAAAAGAACAAAAAAGTTTGAAATGTTTTTGCTCATATCCGTGTGTGTATTTATATATACTTGCAAATACATATATCTATTAGTTATATAAAATAAGTGAAACGGAAATAGTATCAATCCTAAATGTAAATTGTTACTAAGCAACTAAAACGATCATCCATTATAAAAATGACCAAACTGTTGTTAAAAATTTGGCAGAAAAGAACATCTGTAGTAAAAAAAAAAAATACAGTACTATATTTTAAAAAAGTATTAATAATTATTTATTTAACAATAAACTTGTTCGAATGCAATTAAATATATGAAAGTAAAAAAGTTGCATTTTATGAAATAGTTAAATAGAATTCGAATTTCTCCTCATAGGCAAACGATACTTTATTATGAACATTTTTTTTCCCCTCATGTGTCATAGCATCAGCCGGAAAGCGAACCCGCTAACCCGGGACAACTGCTTGTAAAGCAGCTATCGCTGACCTCTCGACCACCAGTGCTTGACTATTATGAACATAATATATTGACAACTCTTTTATAAGATTCTAATATACAGTATCTGATTTTGGAATTAAGTATGGATAAAATTAAAATTTTAAGTGGCAACAAGGTATCTGCAGTAAAAAATACTATTAATAATTATTTATTTAGCAATATATTTGCTCTGACCCAATTAATAAAAGAATAAAATTTAGTGTGGATGTGTTAACTATATGTTAAATAAATTAAGAATAAAATCACAATCAGCATTTTATTTTATTTTTGTCTTTGGAAAAAAAGAATGTGCAAGTTAGCCATAATATTGTGAAGAAATACCTATAAACACTCGCAAGACATCGTTTAATCAGCAACAGCAAGACTGAAGTCATAATTATATATAAGTAAATTATCTGCATTAATAATTATTTTTAAAGTATGAAAGTTGTTATTATGCTTTCTTGAATCACATTCCATTTACAGTTTATAATAGAGGGTTTAGCAGGGCAGGAATAATTATAGTTCTATTTAATTAAAACTTTACTAATTTTTAAAAAAAAAAAAAATTAATGGGGATAAATTCAATTTCTTCCACTCTTACTTGAAAAACCCTGGTAACAATCTTAATGACATTTGTTCTTTTCATATTGGATCTAATCATGTCTAGTCATAAAAATTATTGAATGAAATATTTATTTGAAGTCCATTTTTAAAATAGATATGAATTTTAATTGAGACATCATAAAAAAATGAAAATATGTCTTAACTTTTTTACATTTGACTTTTTTACCATTAACATATTAGTGAGAATTTGAGTTAATAGTTCAACATTTTAATTTTAAAATCTTTATTTACTATTAAAAATCAGTACATTGGGCTTGATTTATTACAATTTTAAGTTTACCAAATGGGAAAAAAATCTAAAAAAATCGTATTTGGCTTTTCAAATATAAGAAAAATATAAAAATTTTACATAGTTCATTGTCATATTACTATTGTAAAAAAGAATTAACAAAATATTTGTCCATTCCATTCCACTTTTTAAATCTGAATGAATTATTATAAAGACATAATAAATCTATGAAATATTTGTTTGAAATCTATAATTGTATTTACATTTGATGTTGTTTGACAGTTTGTCAAAATCATAATTTTTGCTGCTTTTAGTATAATGTTAATTCAGGTTTCTTAATGTATATTTTTTAAAATCAAATATATTATTAAAAAAATCTAAATGTAAACAAATATATTTTATTTTTAATAATTTTAATGAGAATATTTTGTAAAAATGATTACAAATAATTAAATATTCTATGAAACTATGCATCCCCCCCCCCTTTTTTTTTAAAGAATAGATTGAGTGGTTTGTAATATTTATATTCAAATAATCAACCAATCACTGACAAGTTTTCATCTTATACTTTGTAGGTCACTCTTAGCATGTAATATTGATTTATTACTTAGAAAAAAAATTTTTTTGAAGATTTTACCAATCCACAAAGTGGTTTAATTTAACTTTTTAGTGCAAAATTATTAGAAATAGCTATAAAAAGGCTGAAAAAATGATTTAAAGCTTATAGCCCAACAGCACCACTGCAGTGTTTTATAACAAACCACCCTAAATAATTAATAAATTATTAAAATTTCACAAAGAATTTCTTTACTGACATTTATAAAACAATTTTTGTTAGTCAATAAAAATAGTTTCTGCTTCATTGTAATTATATTTTTATAACTTGTTTTTTTTTTTAAACAAATATTTTAAAATAAAATCTAATTGTAATCATGTAGTTTTTGGGTTTAAAATGATTGTTTTAAAAATATATTGCATAAATATGTTTAAATATGTAAATAAATTATTGAAAATTACAATTTTTTTTGGAAATACTAAAACAAAAACATGCGCTGAAGTGTTTTGGGCAATTAATCTACAAGTCAGTGATGCTTCCAGTTTCTTTGCATTATGATAAGCATTGTCTGTTTGCTTTGAGATTTAAATTTCCAGTGATATTTGTATGAGGTCTGTAAAAGAGTGACATCTTTTTTTTAATTAATAATTTTTTAATTAATAATTTTAATTGCTATTTTGTCTTTAAAATGTGTACTGGTAATCTAACACTATAAATAACCACAAAACTGTAGAAAAAACTGAAGTGATAGTAGTGCATCATAATGCCTCAAACTTTATGACAAAGTTGCTGACTTTCCTCAAACATATTAATTAGGCATCTGTAAAAGATTTGGTAAAAAGGTATATGGTCATATGTATGGTTATCTAAATAAACTTATTTTCTAAATTTAGTTAGTGAAAGCTAATTCTAGACAACATTTATTAAAGAAATTTGTTCATAGTTTTTGTGGGGTGAGGGAGGAAAGGGATTTATAGAGATTATTAATTTAAAAAACATCAAAAAAAAAAAAAACTACTTAGGGTCAGATGTAATTTTTTAAAATCATTTTTTGCATGTATATGTGTATGTTCAGTATGAACAGAGAAATATTTGGTTTGGTTTGGTTTGGTAGGAATATATATTGACTTCAGAAAAATATTATCAATTTGGAAATCTAGTTTTTTAAAGTAAAAAATATCAATTTGGAAATTAATTTTTTAAAGTGTTCATAGCAGCAATGAGTAATGCAAATAGCTTTTGCAAAAATTTTCAACATTTATGAATATAATAAATATCAAGAATTAAATTTTTTATATAAGGAATGTAGAACCAGGACTAAGATATGCAATATTATTTGCTTCATCAAGAAATTGAGATTACCAATCAAATCATGCAAAATGATTGCAAAAGTCCAGTATATGAAAGATATTTTTTTAATCTAATTTTTCAACAAATAATTTTATTTGAGCTGAAATAAAATGATTTACAATGTTTTCTTTTGCTGTTGTTAATAGAAGCTAGAGAAAGTAATAACTTTTATTGGAAGAACTAAATTATTTTATGTTGAGTTTATATTTACAATGTGGAAAAAAGACATTTAAATTATGATCAGGTGGATGTGATTGGGATTCTTCCCATTAGTGGGTCATAACAATGACATGTATCTTTTAATAGGCCTTTCTGCAATTTACATGCAGTATAAATATATATACCCTTAGAATATTATATCACTACACAATATGTAGTGAACTAATAATCATTGTATGTCAGGATTCCCTCTAAAATGTATGGAATATAAAATCAGAATATAAATAAGCAATGGGTCTGCATTTAATTATTTTCACCATAAAAACAGGATTAGTTGTTTATTTCATCTTGTTTTGATTGATTATTTATTTAAGAACAGGGATACACATCTGTGGGTACATACATCATTTTTTCAATATAAGAGCAGGAATACCACACCTGCATTAATATAATCAAGACAGAACAATATGCAGATGATTATTGATAAAACTCTTATTTCGAACTTTTAATAATTTTATATTTAATGTCTGCATGCCTGATACTAATATTGATTATATATAAAAATATATATTAACTGTTTTATAAAAGTAACCTACAAGATAGCACTATCATATTTAACATTTTAAGTGGTGTGATAATGCTTCAATTGTTACTTTTCTATGTCATTTTTTGTATGTGATAAATTATGATGTGACATGCTGCAGCAATTCTTTCTAAGAAGCTTCCAATTTTAATGTATTAATTTCAAACCAATTTCAAGAGATATCAGCAGTATATGAACCTTTGTGATTGACAGAACATTCTATTGTTCTGACAAAGTTATGAAGGAGGTAGTGATTTATGATTGGCTGATACTTCAGATTCATTTCCCCTGTGATTAAATGCCACACAAAATGTAATTTTCAATAATTGTTAATATTATGGCACAATATTATTTTGTAAAAAGACTTATTAAATGAAAACCTATGATACTAGGGAGAGAGTTGGTTTTAAAAACATTTTATTTTTAAAAAGACAGCTCTTAGAAAGTATACAAAATATATTATGGAAAACTGTGAGTAAAATATTTTAATAACAATTAATAATTTATTAGGTTTTAGATTTTTTTTGTAACTTTGGTGATAACTAATTTTAAATATATCATTTTTTAATAACATAAAATTCTAATATCTAATATTTCATTCTTTTAACTTTTTTGAATAAATGTCATGAAGCCAATAACAATGTTGGCCTTTGTTATCAGTAAGTCTGTCAGTTAGATACTTATTTTCACAATTTTAAAATATTAATTTTTTATGTCTTAGAATTTTAATTATTAGGTTTAAATATTATAATATAGCCTATAAATAAATTTTGTAATGTACATAACAAAGATTTTAATTGCACACACAAAAAATCAAACATGGCATCACAGTAAAAAAATTTATCATCAGAGTTTATCCAAAAATTTAGAGATCAGATTGACACTGAAAGAATTAAATATATGCATATCTTAAGTTTACCATTTTTACAAACAAACAATAGATTTATCTACATATGAATTACGTATGTTGCATTATCATTTTATTGCAAAATTTTATAAGTTATTACAAACACTTAATACTTGCCCATACAATTTACTTCAAAAGTTATTTAAATTCAGGTTTTGTCCATACTGTCCTATGGTCTCAGTTGATCTCACCCTACATGGATTTCTTTTCTTAAAAATGTATGACATTTAAAATAAAATATTTATATATTTTAAACATTCATAAATCATTTACTTGAATAATAAATAATTATTCTTTTAATTGCATCCATCATAAATAAATCTATGTGAACCTTTTATTATTATTAAAATAAAACTAAAATATTATTTAACCCTTTGAACGATGATTATATAATTGGCCGAATGAGTTAAAAATCAAAACTTGTAATTGGCCAACTCACAACTTTAACAAAATCTATTGTTAAAATAGATCACTTTTAATAATATAAATACGTTAGTTTCGTTTGTAAAAAGTATATTACTGAATTTTCAGATTACGAAAGCAAACAAAAATCTTTTCAAAAATAAAATTTGATTTATAATTTAAAAAATATTCAATTGCGGTGAAATAAAAGTAACCGCTATTCAACCAACCAAAAAAGATTGCTGACGCAATCTTTTTTTTTTCACTTTAATGTTACGATCAATATGTAGCAATAAATAAATAATTCTTGGTAATATCTTAACTATTTTTCTAAAATAATTTGATTTTTAGTATTATTTTATCAATAATAATTTGTAATTCAATTCAAATATTGTTTAAAATGTTGTAAACATTCGTTTATCATTTTCGTAATAAAAATCAAAATGAACGTAACTTTTTACTTTTTGGCAGCCATTTCCCTTCTGACAGAAGTGGGACAGCCAATAAGATTCAAGAAAAGTTGGTGAGGAGGCGGTGCTTTGGTTTTGTTTGACATATATGGTCATTTTTATTGATTTTTTACTTGTAAAATAACTCTGAAGAGGGCACCATCTTACAGAACTTTTGATTTTCTTTCTAATGACGTATCATATGTATATGTGGGATAAAAAGTAGCCGATTTAGAGTGATGTCAAATCTTCTCGTTTTTAGACGAGTCATGCATTATAAGAGTTAAACCATAAATATTTAAAATTATCAATTATTACTATAAAGTATGCATTGCTTATAAACACTTTAAAATATATGAATAACAATAAATGATATATTTATAATGTTTCTGTATTAAGTTTTTTTTATAAATTTCAGTAGTTTATATTAACTGTATCATTCTTTAAAGATATATTAATTTTTTTCATTAATTTGCCCTCTAGAAAGAAGTTTCAATTGTAATATGTATATTTTCCTATATACATTGTAATATAAAATTTTCATTCCAAAAAGTCTATAGATGGCAAGAAAATTGAAAATTCAGCAAGATAATAGGGATTTAATTCTGCTCTGATAAGTGCTGTTTTTGTAGTCTGGTATTTTTTGACATTATCATTTTAAGTTATTAATAATTTATTTTGAATGGAAATACTTTATTTTCAAAAATAGAACATTATATTATTAGACAATGCTAATATACCCTAAAGTGATTTTCAAGCTTAGCTTCCTACGTAATCAGTCTAATCATAATGAGTATGCAAATATTGTAATATTGCAATAAATATTTTAAAAAAAACTTAAACTTTTAAAACATAATTCATTAGATATAAGAGAAATAAATAATTATGCACTCAGAATTTAAAAATAAATGACGAATGAAGATTTCATTGATTTTGAAAACAAAAATATACTTTCTAGAAATGATGACATATGAGGCTTTTTGTTTACATTACAAATTCATTTTTTTTATATTTTCAGAAATAAAATGTGAATATTTAGAATTTATTTCAATAGTAAACAAAAATATCAAATGAGATCAAATTTATTATTTTCTGATAAGTAATAATGGTTTAATCTTAAATTCTATGTTGAACATGAGAGCAAGGAAAATGGTGAAATGTTAGAGATGTGTTAAAGGGTTAAAGTTTTTTATATACAGTATACAGGTAGCTTATACTCAGATAGAGATGTCTACATAGCATCTAGGTTTAATTTGAATTTAGATAATTTTGTGTTCATAAATATAAAGTACTTTTTAGTTGTTTATTTCAGAATTCTGATATACATATGCAAGTTGTTGACTGCAAATTCTTTATTCTTTTATTTTTTTACTTGAATTCTATTTAGGGTACTTAATATTGAAAATTGTTTTTGAACATCCTCTTTTACTTTATTTGTCAAGTTGCTATAAAGAATGAGACAATAATCCAAGATATTTTGCTCCTAAGACATTCCAAAGACTTTCCATTTGAAATTACTTCCTGTACTCAAGAAGGATTTTGTTAGTTTCAACCTGCTATTGAAATTAAATTTATGTTAGAGATATTTTAGTTATGGGCATTTCAAAAACTTGGGCACAGTGTAGTTTTTCTATAGCAATTTTTAGAATGTAATATATATATACCTTAAATGAATACTTCACAATACAATGTATATAATAAAATTTATTCCTTCTTGCTTAGTTTCAACTTCCAGCATTGTGAAATAGTCATTTAAGATAGGGATGTTGACCTATAGTGCATGTACCAAAAGTAATTCATTGCATGATTTAAAATGGAGCACTGAAAACCAGAAAAAAAAATTAAAAAAAAACTTATATGATTTATATATATATATATAAAACACACAATTAACCTATCACTAAATTCCAGAGTGCTCAGTTATTATACTTGGTTTTTTTTTAATTTTTTTATACTAAAAAGAATTTTATAATGAAGCTTTTTTTTTTTCTTTTCTAGTTATGCATCACAAGTAACTTTTTCATTCATCTTATAATTTTTTTATAAAAAATAAAAGGCAAACTTTTTTCACATTTTACTGATATGTTTAATATATTATAGAACCATATTTTATGACTGTTTTGTGAATGAGCACATTTAAATGTCCTCTAGTTATTAAAAGGTTATATTTAATAGCAAGTTCAGGTTGTATGATTTGTATAAAAGTGGAATTAATTAAGTTACTTTTTGACTAAATACATTTTTGTATGTGGTTATTAATTATGCAACATATAATAATTGGTATTTTGAAGAAGTTTGTCAGAGAGTGAATTTAACCATTGGGAATTTATCGAATGTTTATAAGGGACAATACACACGATCTAAAAATAATATAATCTAGATTATGTATTAGTAGAGAAAGAGGGAATGAATAAAGTACATAAAATTAATATGTTTGATAATGAAGAGAAAGTATGTAATAGTGATCATAACTTCTTTATAATAGAAATGATTGGTAATGTGATGAAAAATAGTAATAAAAGTAGAAAGGATAGTGAAAAATGTGGATGGAGAGTGAATGATAAGATTAAATTGGAAGAGTATAAAATAAAAGTTGAAGGAACCATGGCAGAGTTGCTTGGGGATGAGTATAAGGACTGGTGTGGTGAAGTAGAAAAAGTGGCAAATATAGGGTTTTAGGTGAGAATACTGAGAAGAATAAAAGTAATAGGAAAGTGAGAGTTAGTAAAAGGATAAAAGAGAGGGGGAAAGCATGCAGAGAATATAAGTGTGCTATTATGAACAAAGAAAGTGAAAAAGATTAATACTAAATGGGAAAAGTACTTATAAAAAAAGAAGTTGGCTAAAATAGATAATTATAGACAATGAAATTGAATAGTAAACTGCTGGAAGATAATAAAAGTGGAAGAGATGGGAGTAAAAAATTTTGGAAGTACCTTAAAAGAAGGAATATAGAGGAGAGAGAAATAGTATTACTAGATGATGAGGGAATAGAGTGTTGTAGCTCTAAAGAAGAATTAGAGATAATCTTAAACAAGTATATAATGAAAATAGAAAAGATGTTAGATGTGAAGAACACTGATAGCCAACATGAAAACATATAGTAATGGTAATATATGATTTACAGAAAATGAACTGAATGAGACAAGTAAGAAATTGAAAGGTGGAAAGGCATGAGGTTTGGATGGATGGGCAGCAGATTATTTAAAGGGAAGGGTAAGGATAATAGAAAGCTAAACAATTATAGACCGATAGTGGTATCATCAGTGTTATATAAAGTTTTCTCATATATGGTGGCTGGAAAGGTTGCAAAATGGATGAAAGAAAATAATAAAGTGGGAGAAATGCAAGGAGGTTTTCGATCAGATAAACATATAGGAGATAGTTTATTTGTAGTTACACAATCTTATGGATATGAGTAGGAATATAGGTAGACAGTTATATATGGTTTTTATAGATATAGAGAGGGTGTATGATAGAGTAAATAGAAGTAGATTATGGGAGAAATGGAGAGAGCAATAGAAAAACTAGGAAGAGGGGTAGAGATACCCTTAATAGGTGGCAAGGGAGTATGCACATTGTCGGGTCTTTTATTTGCGGATGTTTTTTGTGTGCAGAAAGAAGGGAAGATATGGCAGTTATGCTGAGGACATGCACATAAGTGGGTAAAGAGATGGGGATTAAATTTAGTGAGGAAAAATCAAAAGTAATGATGATTAATATTGGGGAAAGAGAAAACAAAGAATTTTTATTGGGGAATATAAAGTTAAGTGTGGTGAATAGATATAACTATTTGGGAATCGTTTTAAGTAATCAGAGAAATTGCTTGGATGAATGGGAGAAAAAATTGATAAATGAAGCAAAGAAAAGAAAGGGGTTGATAAAGAAATTAACAGGGTTCTTCTATAATGAATATGATGTAGCTAGTATTGTATAGAAGGGAGTGGCAGTAGCAGGGTTAACATGGTAATGATGGGTTATGTATTAGTAAAGGGGTATTAGATTGCTTAGAAAAAGTACAAAGTGAAGTAGGAAGACATGCATTAGATGCAGAAGTGTGGACGGCAAATGAGGTAATTCAAGGAGAATTGGGATGGTCAAGTTTTTATATGAGAGATGCAAAAAGCAAAATGAAATTGTTCAGTAGATTACAGTTTATGGATAATAAAAGAATAGCTAAAATGGTATTTAATTGGGTTATGAACAAAGGGCAGGCAACAAGATGGGTGCGAAAGGTAATGCGTTATGCAGAAGATTGTGTTAGAAGAATTGTTGAGTGTTTTAGGGTTAGGAAATGGAATTGCACAATAGATGCATGAATAAAGAATAGGGAGTTGGAGAGATGGGGAGCTAGTATGGAGAGTAAAAAGAGTTTAAATATTTATAGAAGTAAACAGAATATTGGGTGCAAATTAATTTATGATAATAGCAAGGAAAGTAGTTTACTGTTTAAGGCTCGAACAGGATCTTTAGCAACAAGAGAATATACACGTAAATGGAGTCTGCAAGCTGTGTAAGGAAGGTATAGAAAATATTAGGCATCTGTTAATTGAATGTAAATGCCTGAAAGCAAAAAGGATACAAATAATGACGTTGTGGAAGAGTAAATGTGAACAAAGTGATTATACAGAAAGTGGCTTATTGGTTTTTATGCTGGGTTTGGGAAAAGATAAGGGGTGTTTAGATCTAAAGGCCATGGAGTTGACAAAGATTATGTTGTGGAAATGGAATGGAGCAGGGTAGAAAAGAATAAGAATATGGGAAAACTTGGGGTGGAGAATGGAAAGGGGTTCAAAGTGGCTAACAGGTTTCTCTGGTCATAGTTGTCTCTGAGGCCTACACATTTTTAATAGGCCATTCTATGTAATGTTATGATTGCAGTTGTTATTGCTATGTGATTGTTTGCAACTGATAAATAAATGTGGATGGATGATCATCAATATGCATTGAATACCTTAGTGAGTTTACTGATTTTTGTTTCCAGAGGCTAATACCAAGAAAACGCACTATTCTGCATTCTGCGTCCTTCTCCAAACTTTTATATCATCAATAAAAATAATCAAATACATATTCTTATCCATTACTTCAAATTTTTTTAAAGGCTGGATGAAAGTGTAATTTCTCCTTTTTTTTTTTTTTTCATTTACAAACAAAATAAAATATAGTCCTAAATTCAGACTTCATAAAGTTATTAGCTAAGGCAAATGATACTAAAAGTCATCCATTATGAATCTAGGCTGCAATTTGATGACTTATTCAAGCTATTTGCAATTTATATATTACTTTCACATGAAAGTAAATCGCCGAAAACGTGGAGTATTTGCAAAGAGAATGCTTACCTTGTATTATAAGTAAAAAATCAAATCATATCATTGCGAAAATTAATTAATGGTATATCAGATATTTATTTGAATATAAAAATTCAGGAGTTTTTGTTGTTGTTGTCTATTTTCAGTCATTATATAAAGAAAATTCTAAGCGAAAGTCATTTTACAATTATAAATGAATTTTGAAAGTACGTTTAAACTTTTTTTTTTTGTTCTTTAAATTCCCAAATCAATTCATTCTCAAGTTATTGTTTTAATTATTTAATTTTTTTAAATATTCTGTAGATTTACAAATATCTAAACATACCCGTATATATATAATAAAATAAAACCGTATCAGTATGTTCTTTTATTATTAATTTTTTTCTGGCTAGTTATTTATTTAGTTTAATATTTAAACATAGAATCTAATCTAATTTATCATATAACATAGAATCTTGTAATTTAGTTTATTCAAATTGTCACGAGGTGGCAGCATATATTTGAGATATTTTGCATTTCCATCGTATGAAGAAGCTATTAGAATAAGTTATAAATGAATCATTCTTATTATAAATTAATAATGTAATAAATAAATACGTATTAGGAAAATAATTTTAGTAACATTATAAGTTAATATATATAAAAGGAATAAATAAATAAAAATTAATGCTAGTTAAAATTATTTCTGCCATATATAATTTAGATTTTAATGTTTGCTCTCTATAGAAACTAAGATGTTGCTTTTCATATTTTAATTTTACAAATACTTTATATTTTTTTGATAATCTTTTTTTTTTAGGTTGTAAACATTTAACATAACCTACACACATTCTGCATATATGAATTTTTTTCTGAATTTATGTGAAAATTATGTCCACTGTCTAAAAGGTAGCTGGAGGATTGGCTTGTTTTCCTATTTCTCAACTTTCCCAATATTGTACTCTTAAAAGACTATTCATATTTGATTTCTAGACTTTACAAATAATTCCTAATTGTAACATTCATTTGTCTTTAATGATTAATGCAAACCCTTTCCACATCCCTTTTCATATGTATCCGTCCCCTTTCACTATGTTGTTCCAGAATTTCATTTTTACCATTCTTTGTAAACCTCTTATTTAACTATATTTGTACCTTTTTTTGATGAATAAACTTTCATCACTGAGGAAAAAAAAAGTAACATTTGATCAGCATCGATTATCATTTCTTTCAATCCCAACTTGAAGTAATTTATTTAAGCATTTCAATATGAGAACTACATCATAAACTTTTAAAATCTTTATATCATGATTAATAGCCCACACTTTTAAACTACAGCAACGAAAGATTATTAAACTTTCATTTTAAAAAATGCGTGAATTGATTAAAAAAAAAAAAACTTTATTTAAGGGGTATTCTTGTTTGTTTTATATACTTTTACGTTAAGTATATTATATATCTATATAGTTTTTGCCATAAAACATTTATTTAGTAGATGGTCAGTTGCTTTGAAGATCAAGTAACTTTTAGCATCAGGGTTATTGAATGAGCCAAATAGTTCTATTCAATTGACTAAACCGATATTTTCTTTTAACTTTCCTTTTTAGTTTACGTTTTTCACCACTAGGGTAAACTAAAGTCTTAAAATATGTAGCATTGATTTTTTTTTTTTTTTAAATTTTTACTCCGTTCAAAAAACATTGTAAAATTATATTAAATAAAGTCATTCTTAATTTAATTATATAAATCACATTGTAAGGGGAGGGGGGATGCTGAAGAATCTAGAGAAAAAATATGAAGAATAAAAAAAAAAAATTTCTAATTATAATTAATAAATGATAATATATTTGAAATACAGGCACTCTTCACATACCTGGAGCCTAATTGTAAATATAGGGGATTTGGACTCAGACTTTTAAATACCCGTCAACTATCCACACTATCTCATACCACTGATACACATGACCATTAGTGATTATTTATATTTTCTACATGTGTGTGGTCATATGTGTTAGTGGTATGAGATAGTGTGGATAGTTGGCGGGTACTTGAAAGTATGAGTTCAAATCGCCTATATTTAAATGCTAATATGTGAATCGTACAAGGTAATTTGTGTATCTGCATATATATATATTATTTATTCATTAAAATACAGTATATGTTAATGCATTGGCATATATATATATATTGTACTATCACCATTATTATCAATAAACTGCAAGATTAATGACTTTTCTATTATCAGCATCATTTCAGGAAAAACAATAATAATAATAATAATAGCCATTCATCTTACACGTGGTCTCTAAAAAAATTTTGAGATCTAATTTGATCTACAGTTTCCTTTGTATCCAAGCCCAATTTCAAAATTGAGTGCTGATAATAATTCAGTTTTTTTTTTCTAAAGGTTTTCACATAATTATAATTTTATGTGATGTGATGTACCATGACTTCTCCTTAAACGGAGTCGGGAACCTCTCAGCAACTATGCCCAAAGAAACCTGTTAGCCACAGATGATTAAAACCATGCATTGCAGCTCCACCTATATTAATCATTTTGATCAATGTATTTATAATTGTAAACTTTTTACAATTTATAATTAACAATCTTTGTTTTGTGTTTTGCTTTATTTCATAAGTTTTGAAACATTTTCTGCTATTCTGAACCATTTTTGATAAAAAAAAATATTTCTCTTAAAACTATTGTAAAAAATTTTGCAGAGATTTTAGTTAATTATTCTTTCCCATGCCTTCTTACTTACGACAATCTTGATAGTATTACTAAAATCTAATCATCACATGGTTATATTTTTGTTTATGTTCTTCATAATTTATGTCATAATTTTGCACAGCTTTAAATTAAATAAAATTAAATGCTTGGGAGCTGATAAGGAGTTTGAGCACTGGAAATGATAAAAATGGAGCTATGCCCATGAATTTTGAATTCTAGAGAATGCTACTCTGTCACTGTATTAAGCCACCAAATGCTTACAGAATAAATACTGATCATAATCTGTAAATCTTTTTGTAATAGCAACTTTTACTTATTATTTTCTATAACTTTTCTTAATACTTGGGAATGTTCAATTTAGTTATAACTATTCTTAAATTCATCTTATTTTGGTTATAAATAGCTTAATCTGTTATTATTTAAAAATTTTGTGAATAATTTTACTGTTTGAATTTTTTTACCTGCTTATTTCAAATTGTGTAAAGCTATTTTATCATTTGTAGATATTTTTCATTCTTCATAGTTTTAATCGCAGTTTCATTATTCTATTTATCATTTTTATTGATTTAACAGCAGCTTATGGTTCTGTTTAAAAAACCAGTTTTTTCCCTATTGTTTAATTAATAAACTGAATTTTTTTATATTTGTAATAATCATAACAAATTCAGACTTGTGTAGAATGGATTTCCCACAGAGTTAACCGCTCTAGCCTGTTTTATTAAATGCATTAATCAATAATCTTCCAGAAACAATATGCAAGCAACCTATATACATTGATAATATTGTTTTGACTTAACACAAAAAAAGATTAGTCTTAAAAATAGAAAACTCTCTTAATAAGATTATGAAAAGTTTGATAAAAATCGTTTTCAGAAACAAAAGCTTTATCCTTAATTCTGCAAAGACTGTATGCTCAAATTTCTGTCTGAACAATATTAAATATATTATAAATGGAATGTAACAACAGATTGAAGTACAAACCTTCTTCATATTTTTTTTAGATCTAATCTTGAGTAATAATCTAACTTATTTTCTATATTTGTATAAGGTTAGATCTTAAATAATTTAGAGGAACAATTATTATAGTCGGTTGTGACTACTTAAGATTGTGTTGAAAGTACTCTAAATGTCAGCCTTCCTAATACTCCCTTATTCTGCTAGTGAATACTGATACACTCATGTCCACTTTCTTGCCATGACTTCCCATTCTCTCACATATTTCATCAGATATTTATAAACCAATCTGTTCATTAAAAAATGTATAAAAAGCCACCTAGTAAATCAGATTTACTATAACTTAAGACATAATTTTACCAACTGAAACATGCCTTAAATCAAGATCCTTTTTCTTGGCTTTCTACAAAGAAATCCTACAAACAACTAAATAAATGTCAGGAAAAAAAAGACTTTTTGTGAGGCCCAAAATAAATTTCTTTTCTTAGACCTAACAATTAACCCAGCTGTATTTGGTCTTTGTAAATATAACTGCAATATATACAGATTTAGTAGCACCTATGGTTCTTATGCTGGTGCCTATTTGTTTTAGAAATAAGATTTAACAGTGTCTGATTTAATATTGCAACACAAACCATGAATTACATAGTTAATGACTATTTAATGTATGCATAGTATGTAGCGATAGAATTGAATGACTTAATAAAGTCACTAGTTAATCTCTCTCCTTATTGTATTTCATTATATTATTTTTGAATATACTGAATAAACAAAATCTTCTAGTAGGATCTTGAAATGTTCATTTTTAATCTCATTTATGTTTGTTTACTACATCAGATTCACTAATTAAATACCTACTACACTTAAATATTATTGTGATCTTTAAGTATATTATTAACATTACAGTTGTAGATCGCATTTTACAACATTTTCAGTCTTTAACTAGATTTCTCAAACAATCTTCAGTATTCCCTTTCTTATTAGTAATGTTCACATTTTAAATACATTCCTTGATGACTTAATAAAGATAATCTACACAATATATCTGATGATGCTGATAAGCTCAATTAATGTATTAAAATTTATATATTAGGTTTACAATTCTTTACCTTAGAACTATTAGTCTCTAAAGTATGTAGAGAGTTTCATTCACTTTCATCAAATTTATTTATGTCTTAAAGCTAGAATATTTACTGTTAATCTTATATATCTTCTTCTGAAATTCCATAAACTTAATAATGAATGAGAAATATTATGGAAACTATGTGTTTGGTAAAATATGTTTTTCTATTTGTTAATAAAACATATAATATTTTGAAAAAAAGCGTAATGCAGTTTGATATGATGGACTTGAGATTCCTAAATCATAATTGTTCCTGGCATTTTGATGTTTAGCTACCACATGACTTCCAGAGCAATAATTATTTATTATATATATTAAAATAAACATATTACACAATGTTTAATTTTTATGTCAACAAAAGTAAATTTTAACTTAGGAAAATGAAGGTTTACCTGAGATTTTTATTAGTTGCAAAATTGATTTCTTTTTTGAAGAGCATACATTTATATATATATATATATTCAAATTTACATATATTTGTTTTGTCTGCATAACAAAGTGGTTTCTTTCTTCATTATAACCTAAAACTGAGTCCACTTTTGGTAAAGTTCACCATAATCACCAAACGGCCACTCACCATTAGATTATAAAGAAAAAAGAAACCACTTCATTATGCAGATAAACAAGGGTATACAAATTTGAAATACAAATGAAGGGAAAAATCAATATATATTATGCATTTTTCTGCCTTCTATATATCATTCCATGTCCTATTTTTTTGTTATTTACTTCAGTACATATGTCAGAATGGTTTGTGTTCATAAGTTCTAAGTTGATAATCCTTAGTTTACTTTTATTTCCTTAAATTTTAAAATTATGAATTTTTGTTGTGTAATGTTACTATAACAGTTATCTTTCCATCTTTTTTTTTTTCTGGTTTGTTGATAAAAAGAAATTTTTACATTTAATAAAATGAAAAGTGATCAGTTCTTTGGATATAGAAACATTTTCTTCTGACTTAATGTCTATCATTACAAAACAGTATATAATGTTACGAAAAGCATTTTTTTTAATTACATACTAATGTTTTTTTCACTTTCTAAGTGAATTTTCAAATTAAAAATATATGGTAAGCTAGGCCAACCGATAACTGTTTGTTCAGGATGAAATACATCTTGGAAGTCTGTCTTTTCATGTGTCAATATTCGTATGTTTCAAGAGTATATGGTGGAGTGGAGGTTATTAAGTACATTTATAAAGATATCTCTGATCACAACAGAAACAAACATAACAAAATTACATTTCTATTTCTTATCATTTTGACTGCTTTGAAGCATGGAAATTTTTAATTAGTTCATCACTCATCTTATGCTTCATTTAGCCAGCTTTTTCATAAAACTAACTAAAACAAAAATTGTGAAATAAAGAGACTGCCCATATTTGAAGAATTTCTACGTAAATAATTGAATATTTCCATTGGCTTTCATTTTAAATAATATTTTTTATGGAAATTCTTTGTGTATTTTATAAATATTTTTCAGCGATGATATAACTAAGCACAGTACAAATTAGAAACTGACATTATTAAATGAAAACACATCATTTAACATTAGTAATATGTTCCAATCCACTTTTAAGTCAAAAGTGGAATCACTTTAAATTTACACTCTAACTTAAGAAATCAGAACAAAATAATTTTTAACTTCTAAAAACCCATGAAAATCTTTTAATTATTATAATACTTAATGAGAGATTTGTTCAGTTGTGAAAATATTTAGGAAGTTATATTTCCTGTTTTTACATAGTAAAGTATTAAGGTCTATCCGATCTACTCTTATATAAACTAGAGGATAAACTAAAAGTAGATTCACTTTTGATCTAAATTGGATTAGACAAATACTATTAATAGATTACATAATTTCAGTTTGTAATGCATGTTTCTAATTGGTTCTTTATGCAGTTACATCATAACTGAAATTCATAAAATACACAGATTAAAATAATTAATATTTACATATATATCACTATTCAACACAAAGATCTGACTAGTAACATAAAATAATGACAAACTATTAATAGCAATTGCCAATTATTTTGCTTCTTGTGAAATCAATAATTGATCTGAACTTAGCCTTAGAATTAGCATAATGAACAGCAAAACTGTTATCTTTTGATTTATTAAGATGCAGTATCGGGGAGATACTAGTTATGGAGATAAAATTTTTATTAATTATTTGTGAAAAATATTTTTGATAGTCTTCCTCTAAAAATGTATGTAGTGTGCTTGAATTTTTTTTTATTTGTTTCATATGTAAACTATATCTAAATATTTTATTTTAAAGATAATTATACTGTGTTTTTTTTAATAAAAGAAGTAAATGAAATAGTTTTTAAACTCCCCTAGTAGAGCAAAGAGCTCTCCAATAATCTTCATATAGAAAATGTGATGGAAAATACAGTATTCATCACAATTTTTGGATGATAAAGGTTTGACCAATTTTCTGTCCTCTAGCTTTGGGGTCTCCAAACAAACTATGGCCTGTGGTATGATTTTATCCAACCCACAAAAGAATTATGTGAAAGTGTGCCAATTAAACTAATTTTCCTGCAAAAAGCATGCTGTGTTAATAGATTTTAAATGCATTAATTAAAATTGCATTGAAAATTTATTGATATTTCATATTATATTAATATGATACTTATTTATTAGTCCAGCAATGAGCTGTAACATACATATTAGTATTAGTCAAACAATAATTTTCTAATCTTGTGATTTCAGAAAATAATGTCTGCACAGGGGTTTCTGACAAACTTAATCTGTCAATCTGGAAATTTTATTTACTGCAAAATGGTGACCTATAACTTTATTTAGTGGAAATAAAACAAACATATAAGTACCAAATAGTAGAAAAAATCAAATAAACAATTTTCAGTATTTGTAATTAAAAAAAAAGACAATTTAATGAAACAAGTGTAACTATTTATTATCAAGCAATTTAATTTTCGAAACAAATGATTATGTGCTTAAATCAAAAAATTTAAACAATTTTTAGTATTCATGTTTTAAAGAACAAAAAGGCAGTTAATTTTCAAAATAATTGCCTTTTTTTTAATTGCAAATATTAAATTGTTTATTTGAATTTTTTAAAATCAAGCTATAGGTTGCCATTTTGCAGTAAGTAAAGTTAGATGATTGATTACTCATGTCAGTATTCCTTCATGATATCACAGATAGTTTAAATTGTAAAATAATGAGCAAAACTAATATTTTGACTAGTTACATTCTCCTTATCAGAATATTATCTAATATTCACTTACAAAAGTAATTTATTTCCTTTTTATAAGATTATAAATTTATTAAACGCACATTGATTACGTAAGTAATATTTACTGAGGCTATAACCTCGATAATATGCATATAAAATGCGATAGTAGGGACCTCTACAGGTGTTTTAACCACAAGCTTACGCTATAGAAGAAAAGAGGGGATCTTTATATATATATATATTTGTTTGTGCGAGCAACTTTCATCATTTCCAGACTAATTAATATTATTCACAAGTTTTTAATACTGAACCACAATTATATACATCATAGTATTTCTTTGTTCTTGTTCAACTTCGATTGACAATATCAATTCATGGCATTGTAGATGGTTCTGGTATTGTGATATTATTATTATTAGGTATTTTCTCTCTGTTGTTACCCATCACAGTAGTTCGTCTATAAAGGTTCTTGCAGTAGTCAGTGCAGTAGTGCAGTGTAATACGTAATTTATAATTGCATAAATTTATGTTTAAAGGTGTATTTTCACTTATTCAGATATTTTCTTGTACAGAGCACATAATTTTAATAATTTCAGTTATTTATAAATTTATTCTTTTTTAAGTTTTAACGTGAGTTGGGAAAAGAAAAGAAAAATTGATGATGAATGTCATATGTTTAATGAAGAATGTAAGTAAACACAGTATCGCTGTGTTAAAATAATACAATATGTGCTATCACTATGAAACAAAACATGTTTCAACTTTTTGCAGTTTAAAGGCATGCAGCATTCAGATAAATTTGAATCATTAAATCAATGTCTGTATTCTTAGTAAGACTTTTTTACTAAGGCAAATTCAGAAAATGAAGCTTTAACCTTGGTAAACTATAAAGTTGCTTATGTGTTAGATAAAAGAGAGAAACCATTTACAATGGCAATATCAGCAAAGAAGGTATGATAGAAGCAGTGGCTCAGTTGTGCCCAGAAAAACTTAAATCTTTTTAAAATGTTATAAGTCTGGGACCAAATACTGTTGCACAGTGGGTCAAAAATATGGGAAATAGTATTGTTTAGCAAATTGTAATTTAAAGCACAATATTTCAATTAGTATTCTCTCATGTTGTATGAATCAACTGATGTTTGTAATACCTTGCAACTCCTAATATTTTTCATTGGGCCAATTTTAACTTCACACAGGAATTAGCTTCGCTTCACAGTATGTATGTCACTACAGAAGAGAATATCTTTTAAAGAATTGCAAAAAACTCTAACAGAATATAATTTAAATTGAAATTGTTTGCAGGGTGTAACAGATAATGGAGGAAAAACATGCGTGGCACAAAGATAAATTTGGATGGACTAATAAAATAATCACAAAAGCAGGGTGCAAGAATATCAAAACCAATGTTTCTTCACTGTGCTATCCATCAATAAGCACTTTGTGGAAAACATTGAGCTATATCTTAAAACCTGTTATTTCTATGGAAATTTCATTAGCTTTTATGCACTTAATCATTACTAGTTTCAGTTTTTTCTTAAGGAATGTGATTTCAAACATGTTGATATATTATAAGCAGTTTGAATGCTTAGCTATGGCAAGGTTCTTTCGTGTTTCTTTCAGCTCAGGAATGAAAGTGGATATATATTTTTTTACTGAGAAAAACCATTGTGAGCCACTTTTATTAAATACCGAGTGGTTGTGGAATTTGGCATTTCTTGCAGATCTGTTAAAACATATGAACAGTTTGAATTTAAATTTCCTGAGTGAAAATAATTTAGTTTGTGATTTTTTTTTTTTCATATCAAGGCATTTAATCGTAGTTGATATTTTTGGAAATCCAAATCAAAGATGGTAATTTTACTTATATGTCATACTGATCAGAAATGCATAAAAAAGGTGAATCAGAATTATCACCCACATTTGCAAATTTAATCATTTCAAATTTAAAATAACAATTTCAGAAATGTTTTATGATTTAGATGCTATGTGGTAGATGTCTCAAGTTAAATTTAAAATAAACTAGATAAATAAAGCAATATACCTCAAAATGTATATATAACAATATTTATTTAATAAGAATGAGATAAAATAACATAAAAAGATAATAGTCTATTAATAGTCGTAAGCTATTGATTGTCCTCAGTTGAAAATAGTCTTCTTTCTCACCAGGAGTAATCCAGTTATATATTTGTGCTTTCAAATTGAATGTCTTTTGAAACACAAATGAGCATATATAATTCTCATATAGAATAACTCTTAAGACGTTAGAAGTTCACAATATCAGTACTTTCTTAGCATATACAATTTATATATTTATATTAATACCATCTCTGCTACCAACATCTCTTGTGGTTTGGATAACCTTCTGTTAATTATACTTCACTAGTAATAATGTTTTCTGTACATGAACAGATAAGTACTGCTTTTCACTTGCTACTATTCCATTTGCGATTTGATCACTGCTAGTCAGTCTACTAGTCTGTCATTGGCTATTTTTTACTGCTGATCTTAACTGGTTCAAAGAAGAAAAAAATTGACAAAGATAAGCAAGATCTGATAGATGAACTCAAAATGTAGTTAGAAAGGCATATGTATCATATCATAAAATTGAGATACTTCTGTGGATGCTTGATAAAGGATCAAAAAATGATGTTGAATATTTTATTGAGTGTTCTCAAGAACCTGATGTTGAAGAAAATGAATTTGTTTATAATGATTTAAATCTAGATGATTTAAGTAATACACAGTTTCAGGTCAGATTAATAGGCTCAAATTCAAATGATAATTCAACAAATCTTTCAGGAACACTTCCTTCCAAGTCAAATTTAAAATAGAAATTATTGAACTTCAGGAAAATGATCATATTAAAGATAAATATAAGGAAGGAAATTGGATTAATTTTTATAAATGTTCGAACCCTGTGCAGTTTCGAAATTTGAAAAAAATTGCTGGCACATGCATTCTTGGAACAAACTTTTTCCTGAATGAAATATATCAAATCAAAATATAAGGCAAGTTTATCTGATAAACATTTGAAACCGCTATTTTGTTTCAAATTTTGAACCTCAGTTTAATAAGATTTTAAAAACACAAAAACAATTCTACCATTTATTATTAATAGTTTTAGTATAATTTGTAACGAAGGTATGCAAATTTTTGATAATGTTTGTTATCATTAATATATAATAATTTAATCTCGGTATTCTGTAACTAGTTTATGAAATTTTGGGCTTTCAATGAAATTCATATACTTAAAATTATTATCTTTTTTTTTATCTGAATAAATTTCCTTTTTTAAAAAATCTTTTTTTAATTATGGTCTGAGAAAATACAATTTGAGCCCTCTTGGTGAAAAGTTTGCAGTCCCCTGCTCTAGCTAAAAAGACCACAAATCTATGTTTTATATATATAAAGAACAGGATATTTTTTAAAATATATGTAATAAACGAACTTTTAAATAGTTGTTAATAATATTGTCTAACATCGTTTATTATAATAGTGAGAGTAGCGACCCAAGAACTAAAAGGACTTGGATTGATTTACAGTAAGAAAAATAAAAAATCTCAGTTTGGTTTTTTAAGTGGAAACTCTGCACTCAACCAATCATTTTATTGTTGTAATATTAATTGACCTCTCGAGTAACTAAACCTTATACATATTTTTAATAACATTTTAAAAAGTTCACAAAAGCACTAATATTTGCTTATGTAATTGTAATTTTTTTTATTATATAAGTACAAACAATTAAATTAAAAATATATAATGCATACATTTAAAATATATATATATATAGTGGATATGCAATCTTAGGCGTAATATATATAATTATTTAATATATAATAAAATGAATTATGGGTTTGAAAGATTATTTGGAATTTGCTTCAGGAAAGATTATATATATATAAACAATTTAAATAAAATAATTGATTAAAGTATAAAAGTAGGTTGGATATTTTAGCATTATTGATCTGCCGGTATGCAAAAGGTTTTCATTAATCCTTATGTAAAGAAATATAGATCGAATTTAACCCACTATGATGGTGACTAATATTTATTTAATTTTTTTTTTCTGTTAGAAATGTTTGTTTTATTGGATGGGGAGGTGAATAGAGTTTTTTCCCCTTCTAAGAAAAAAAAACTTTTTTCTTAAAATGAAAATCTTTTTAAACTTGAACGTAGGTTACTTTAGGCAAGAAGTATATACGTAGTTTATTATATCAATAGATAGTCAGTTCAAGTTAACAGATTGACTGCTTTGCCAGAGGCTGATCTAATCTGAAGTGTTTCTTGTCTACCCTAGTGAATTAAAGACGTTATTACTGTTAAAAGATCATATCTAATTTCAAATCATGTATAAGCACCGTGATGAAATGAATAAATGAGTTTTAGCAAATTTACCTGACATAAATAATCGAGCATAAAAGGAAATTTGAGCAATGTATTAACAATCTGTTTTTTATTATTATTGGGATTACACTGAAATTTACTTGTTTTAAAACTTAAAAATTCAAATGTGTATAATTATCTATACATTTATAGATAGACGATAGGATCATAACCTTTTCATTGCCTATTGTCCATTTAATCCTTTAAAATATATACTAATTAAATAATAAAATGGGGTCACTAAATTTATTTAAAATTATGAAAATAGTATATATGTACATTTGAATGTCTATATATCTAATAAAATCTACATGATGAAATAAGAGGAAGTGATATTACTAAAGGTATTACTGAGGCATTTGGAATGAAAACTGATGTCAGACAAAAACGTGTACTTGCTCCCAACATTGTTTTCAATTTTTATGACAGTGATCTTTGGAATTGTTTATAGGTGGCTTAATCAAACCCCAGAGCAAAATATGATATGGGATGATGGTGGAATTTTTAATTTGAATTGATTAAAAATTAGAACTTCATCTCTTTGTATTTTGGTTTATAAAATGTTGATGATTGTGCTATTTTTATTAGATCAAAAGATGATGTTTTAAATGCATCTTATAAAGATCTTGATTTATTAATTTTAAAAACAAATTAAATTTCTTAGCAATTTCAATAATGAAAGAAAAATTCTCAGAAATTTTTAGTTTGGATAGTTATCAAATTGAGAATGTAAATCAGTTTAAATACATAAGTGCAAAGGTGTTCTTATATGTTGAAGTCCAATACAGATGCCAATATGTTGCTGCTGCTTTTAACAAGTTAAAAAATGGAATACTTCATCACAGGGAAATAATTACTGCACCAAGTTAAGCAGTTATTTTAACTATTTTGTTGTATGGAAGTGAAACTTGGATTCTCTGCTGCCATAATATAAAGGTTAGAAAAGTTTCATTTAAGAATGATCTATAAAATTTTAAAAATGCAATAGCAAAATCTAAAATCGAAAAGTGATGATTTTTAGTTTGTTGGATGTGATGTTGTTAAGTCCATTATTGAAATATCACACCTTCACTGGATTGGAAATGAACAATAGAATACTTTCTAAAAGAGTGTTTATAGTGAACTTGAGCATGGATTTAATAGAAGTAATTTTACCTTATTTACGTTATAAGAATAATTTCAAAAACATTTTAAAAAAGAGCAGTACCAATTGTTCCCATTAAGAGAATATGGCAGAGAATAGATCTACAAATATACATGATGTTGAAATATTTCAGAGGAAAAAGTTTTCCGTTGAAAAAATTAAAGGCAATATTGTAAAATATCAAGTAAATGGAAAAATAGACCAGTATATTCTATATTTAAACATATTTGTGATTCACAGGCTGGTTTGTATAGTCATTGCAAAACTCATTTCTAGAATAGTTTTTTTCTCTTTCTCTCTCTTTCTTTTTTTTTTTTTTTTTTTGGAGTTGGATTGGATATCTCATTTTGAGCAACTGTTTATTATTATTATTATTATTATTCTGTTTCATCAATATATTCTTCTAATACCTCTTCTCCTTTTCAGCAATTTTCTAATAGAAAATTATCAGTTAGGCAGTTTGGTAAACAGGATAGTTTACCCCATAATTTTAGACTATATTCAAATAAATTTTTTAATAAAAAATTTAATAATTATACTTCTAATTTTGGACAGGATATTTCTAAAGATAGTGAAAAACTTAGGTTTAAAGATCCAATTTCTTATAGAAGTCCTAATAATAGTAACGGTTCATTATTAATTAAGGATAAAGATAAATATTATAAATATTTGGTATCAAATTTGCCAGTAGATGCTAATTCTTCTGATGTACAGAGATTTTTGGAAGACAAACTTCAGGTTAAGGTCATATGTATTAAGATTAATATGTTTAATTCTAATATTAGTAGTTTTTTTGTTTCAATTCCCAAACATAAGCATTTGGAGTTTATTTCGAATCATTTATGGCCTTGCGGTACTACATTAAAAATTTTCTATGGTTCTTTGGCTAGTTCATTAATACTTTCTGATTAATTTCTTTTGCCCATATCGTCCTTTATTAACATTTTTTTTTTTTTTCTCTCTTGATTATTGTTTGTTTTTATATATTTTTTTGATATTATGTTTGGAATTTGTTGTTTTTATATAAACATTCGTGGGATGAGAACTAAGACTGCAAAAATTAAGCAATTCTTCAGTTCTGAAAATTTTGATATTGTTTTTATTTCAGAAACTTGGCTTACTCAACACATTTCAGATGATGTTTTTATGGACAATAGATATAAAGTACTTCGAACAGATAGATCTTCTGATGTTGCTTCCAAGGGTGGAGGCACACTCATTGCTTTCAAATGTAATTTTATACATAAGTATATTCCTATTTCATCATCATCTTGTGAAGCTACATGGTGTGAAATATGTTTGAAAAATAGTGTCAAAGTTCTTTTGGGTACTATCTACATAAAACCAACATTATCCTTTTTAGAGTTTAATGAGTTTCTTTCTATTCTTGAAGATTTTTTAATCAAATATGAATCATATATACTTATTACTGGTGATTTTAATATTCCTGATTTATATTTAGGTACTACTATCATAGATTCAGTCTCTTTTTCACCTAAAGCATTGAGAATGATTTGTTTTTGCAATTTGTTAAATTTAAAACAATTTAATCCATACACCAATTTTAATGATCACACATTGGATTATATTCTTAGTAATTTTCCTACAATTGAATGTTTAACTACTACTTCTCTTCCTTTTTCCATTGATTTGCATCATCCTCCATTAGAATTTTATATTAATATTAAATTTAATAGACTTTGTCCTTTTAAAATTATGAAGAGAAACTACAAAAAAGGAAATTATTTGGGTCTTTGTTTACAATTATCTAATTTTAACTGGGAAAAATTGTATTCTTCATCTGATGGAGATTTCTGTATGAAGTTTTTTGAACAATCATTTAGTGAACTAATTGACAAATACATTCCTAAAGAAAAAATTTTAACTAACCATTTTCCTCTCTGGTTTTCAGTTTCTCTTAAAGAAATTATTAAAAGGAAATCATTTCATCATCGTAAATATTGGAAAACTAAGAACTTAAATTATTATAACAATTTTATTAATTATAGAAGATTGTCTAAGGTTATATATTATAGAGATTTTCAAAAATTTATACAAAACACTGAAAATCATATTTCTGATAATCCTTTGCAATTTTGGTCTCTGGTTAAGGTTTTAGGTATTAAAAAAAAAAAATTACAGAGTAATAATTTTAATCTAGCTGCAGATGATTTTTCTCATTATTTCTCAGAGCTTTTTAAACAATCTCAGTCTTTTACTAATTTAACTGAAAATAATGATCTAGTTGAAGAAAGAATAACATGTGATTCATTTATTGAATCTGATGTTGTTTTTGCTATTGGGCAGCTTAAATTACATTCTAGTGTGGGCCTTGACAATATTCCAGCTTTCATTTATAAAGGATGTGCTGAATACATTGCTTCTCCTCTTTTGCATATTTTTAATTGCTCTTTAGCAAATGGTACTTTTCCTACATCCCTTAAAATTGCTAAAGTTGTTCCTATTTTTAAGAAAGGATCTAGAGATTTGGTAAGTGACTATAGGCCTATTTCAATTCTACACACTGTTGCTCGAATATTTGAAAGATCTTTATATAATAAAATTATCTTGGATGTCTCTAAGGTTTTGGCACCAGAGCAGCATGGATTTTTGCCTAATAGGTCCATTGAGACAAATTTGCTAACTATTTTTGATCACATTGCAAATTCAATTGAGAATCAATCTAGGTTAGATGTTGTTTATTTTGACATGTCCAGGGCTTTTGATAGAGTTAATCATAAAATTCTTCTTAAGAAGCTTTGTAGGTTAGGTTTTTCCAAATTATTAATTAATTGGTTTAACTCTTTTCTTAAGGATAGAATGTCTTGTGTGAGGTTTAATAATAAATTGTCATTACCATATTATTGCTTCACTGGGGTGCCTCAAGGCAGTGTTCTTGCACCTTTATTATTTAATGTATACATTGATGACCTAAAATCATGCATTAAATTTTCACATCTTCTATGTTATGCAGATGATTGCAAAATTTTTAGGCATATTTATTCTACTAATGACTGTTTTTTACTTCAAAGTGATATAGATAATTTCTTGAATTGGTGCGAAGGTAATTATATAGATATAAATATGGATAAGTGCTCCATTGTCTCTTACTCTAGAAAATCTGAAATTTTAAGGTTTTCCTACTATATTGGTGATTCTAAAATTATAACAAATGATCATCAAAAAGATCTAGGAATAATATTTTCCAATAATGGGTCTTTTCATAATCACATTAATTTTATGGTGAATAAATCTCTTAAAATTATAGGAGCTATTTACAGATATGGAAAAGCATTTAATAAATTTACAAAGATTAAACTTTTTATATCCTTAGTTCTTCCCATCTTGGAGTATGGTTCAATTATATGGAGTCCTCATAACAGTACAGATATCATAAGAATTCAGTCTGTTTTTGACAAATTTGCAAAATTGAATAGTTTAGGTAATGAACACTATATTGATTTACTGCTGAGACGAAAAACAAGAGATCTCAAGCTTTTTCATAAATTTATTTCCCAGAATATTTCTGTATCTAATTTGCTTTCTTATTTAGGTATTAAGAAACAGAATTATAATACTCGTACTCACAATATTTTTGAACTGAAAATTTGTAAATCTGATGTATTAAGATTTTCCCCTTTATTTCGTTTACCTAGAACTTATAACAAAGATTTTGGTAATGATGATGTTTTTAATCTGAATTTTAAACAATTCACTAAGGTCCTCATAAAAAAATATTATCCTTAATTTCATGTGATATATTGCCCTTTTAATTATTTGTGCATTTTATTGTTTTTCTATTTTATTGGTATTATTTTTTTTTTTTTTATTTTTTTTTGTTTTGTATTTTTAATGCTTATTTAGATTTATATATGATAATGAAATTACTGTGCAATCTATAATTGGCTAAATGCTGTTGATATGTACATTAAATAAAGAATTGAATTGAATTGAATTATTATTTACCCTTCTGAGTCTGCCACTCTATCACTATTATTATTATTATTATTATTATTAATAATAATAATAATAATAATAATAATAATAATATATGAAATTAACTATAAATGAAAAAATTTTGGATAGTTTATTACTCAGGAATTTTTATAGGTTCTGTCTCTGGGAACTAACAGAGCTGGACTGATCTTTACCCTTCTGAGTCTGCCACTCTATCACTATATCAGACTATTCAGGGCAATAAACTATAATTATATTTTTACAGTTTAGTATTTATTTAATTCCTTAACAGATGATATAATGGTAGGATACTAACTATGCCCACATCATAGGTTTAATTGTGGTCAGATAAAATTGTTTTTTTTTTTTTTTAGATTTATATTAAACTTTGATATTTTGGCTTGTAACCAATCTAAATAACTATTGAATATTGATTAATAAATGAATATCTAGCAAAACAAGAATGGAAAATTGCTCAAATTATCAGGTGTCATGTTTTTTTTTTTACTTCCTTTGTGGAACTGCTGGAATTTTTTTTATCCTGTAGAGAGTTATTTAAAAAATTGTTTTCTTTTCATCTTAGTGCAACATGTGTATATAAATTTTTTAGGTTTTAATCTTGTAAGTGTAGACTTAAACACCAATATATCAAATGCCAGAGCATGCATTTTAGAACCTGATTAATAAAGAAGAAATAGATGTTACAGCCACTTTTTTTAAACTATTACTGCCGTTCTTATCCTGTTGGCTTGCCACATTTTAACACATAATACTGCAGCTATTCATTGATAATTTGGGAAGATTGCTGCAAATCAGCTAAAAGATATTGAAAATTCTAAGACTATACAAAATTTTAAAAAGCCATCTAAGACAATAACTATTGTTAGAGTAATTTCAGATAGATAGTTTCATTTAAATTTCAGCCACGTCTCAGTTATTTAAGAAATAATCTGTATCTTTTTAACTTTAAATCTTTATAAAATATGGACTCACCCTCGCCTTTGTATGTGCGTATATAAAATTCATATGTAATGTTAATCGTCAACTAATTTAAGTTTATTAAGTCTAAATAACTTTTTTTTTTTACCAGTTCACTTGTTTTAATAAGGCTAGCATATATTGTGTCTGAGAGCAAGTAACAAAACTACCCCCCACCAAAGATATTGATAGCTAATAAATTATTGGTGTTATTAATAAGATATACATTTTAATAAAATTGGGCTTGTAAACATGTTCAGTCTAAAAACACATTAAAACATCTAAAACAATAGAAAAAGAAAATCACAAAACATTTCTTTAGTCATATGCCAGATCACCCATTTTTTAACTTATATATACATAATTGTTAAGATAAAAATTACTGCACTTAGTAATTGGCAAAAAATAATATACATCTTCTGAAACTACATACAAATCTTTATTTAGATTCCCATTTATAACATATATTAAATAACTTTCCAATATTTCTCGTTCTTGTTAATTTAATTGAATATGCTCCTAATTTTCTCATCACTTTTATAATTCTTTTTTTTTTTTTTTTACTTTTAATAGTCGGTATATTTTTTAATGTAATGTGCAGAAATATATTTATTTTTTATTTTGTTGTCTAAATTATAAGGCATAACTATATATATATATCTAATTTGTTTATCTTTTCAATTAATTACATTTATATATATATATTTACCCTGGAATATAATGGATCTTTATGAGAGAATTTGTCATAACAATCATCATCAATTTGTACTAATATTTCGACTTACTATTGGTTATTTGCTGCAACAATATTTTTAAAAAAAAATTGAAACTTTTTTTTTAAAAAACATCTTTTAAATGGTTTAAAATTTTCCAGACATTCAACATTTAATGATCGCTTCTAATATACCATCATCACTATCCTTCAAACAAATGTCTTTTAAATGGTGGCTATTTTATAAGATTGATGATGTTATAGGATAGTGAGTTCATTAAAACTACATCTGAACATAATTTGGTATCATTCATCATAAAAATATATAGTAATATTCATTGTAATTTATATAATACTATGTTTTGATTATGGAAGTAAAATACTGATAATATACTTAGCTATTTTTCATCCCGTATCCTTGCAAGATAACCTATGCTTTCATTTATGACTTATCCAAAGTAAAGAAGATTTCCATCATTAATGAATGCAAAAAAAAAAAAAAAAAAAAAGTTTTATTTAGTACAATATATAATTTTAGGAATATACTTTGATCACTCACAGTAAGAAAGTGTATTAATAATAAATTGTACATTAAATAAAATATAATCACTCAATCAATTTTGTATGAAAATTCTTATGAACTTTATTTTGCTTGCAGCTAAAAATAGTCACCATAATTGTAAAATATTGTCAACGTAATTATAAGTTATTTTGAGAAAAAGAAAAAAAAAATTTGTACATTATATGCAATGCAGTTAACAATCGACTTTACATAATCAAAAATTACTAATCATAAGTTAAAAATATTATTTATTTGTTCACTTTTAAAACAATAATCTCGTTATTTCTTTCTGAAATATTCAGGATAATGATGACTTTTATTGTAAGCATAAAAAAACACACACACAATATTGACCAAAAAAAAAAAAAAACCGATTTAATCATTTACATTATTAAAATTACAGGAATCACTGTAAATTAGTTTTTAAATCTGAAGATAGAATTTCAGTGATTGATTAAAAGGTTTTTAAATGATTGATAGATTAAAACTGCAAAAAAAAATTACCGACATTCATTAATTTTTGTCACGCTAGATTTTTTTTTATATACTGAAAGTAAGGTATGGACCTAAGAAATAGTATCATTATTCTATTAAATCCAAAAATAACACTCTCTTCAAAATATCATTGCCATCTTATAAGGGAGTGTCATTGCTGGATTTAAATGGAAGAAGTATTTTGAATAATGATACAAGAATTTATCTACTTGTTTAGATTAGGAACAGCTATTTGTAGTCTTAAAAATGGAAAAAACTATAAGTCCTGATGAAATATTTGATGTGGTTTTAAAATATGGTGGGATATATTTACTTCAAAAGTATTGAGTCCTTTAGGAATATATGAATTCTGGAAGTTGTGCTGCCTGATTTTAAGGACTTATTTTCCATTTTGAAAAAATAAAGAGAATAGATAAGATTGCACTAATTATTATGGAAATTATTATTATTCACTACAGTAAAGATACTTTTAAGGATTATATTGAATTGATTGCTTTCATTCATAGTTGAATGGTTACCTGGGACTAATTGTGGTTTTAGAGAATCAAAAATTGATATGGGGTTTATCTTCCAGTAAATACAAGAAAAGCGTTTGAACAAAAGAATCATTTATGTATTGCTTGGTTAAAGTATTTGATTCAACTAATTGAACAGATTTATAGTATTGTTGAAATTAATTCACTGTCCACCCAAATTTATATGTATTATACAGCCTTTGTGTGATAGAATGAGAGGAAGCATTATTACTAGAGGGAAAATCTGAGGCATTTGAAATAAAAACTGGTGTTAAACAAGGATGTATATTTATTACAACATTGTTTTTTATTTCTATGACAGTTGTTTGTGGAACTATTTATAGGTGACTTAATAAATTAAGAATCAACATGTGATAAATATTTGATGGACAAAAGCAAGAATTTCATCTTCTTGGATTCTGCATTTACAATGATCTGATGATTGTACTAATTTTGCCAGTTGAAGAGATGATTTACAGAATGTCCAACATTTAAAGACTGGTTTAATAATTAATATTCAAAAAACTTAAATTCTATATCTGTCATTGACAGAAGAAAAATCCTCAGGAATTTTTAGCTTGAATTGTTATCAACTTGTGAATCACTATTTAAAAACGTTGATAGTTTTATAAGTAGAAAGTGGACTTAGAGATAGGTATTACATATAAAATGTGCTGCTACTTGCTTTTAATTAAGTTGAAAGATGGGATATTTCATCATAGGGAAATAACTAAATTATCTGTATATAGAGCTGCTATTTTATCTAATTTATTGTATAGAAGTGAAACTTGGATGCCTTATTGTTGCAATATAAAAACATTAAAAAAGTTTCACTTAAGAATGCACCATAAAATTTTAAAAATACAATGGTAAGATCATTAAACCAATCAATATTCTTCACCTTTCTGGATGTGATACTATAGATTTCACTATTTATTGGATTCAACATGTAAAATAATTGAGCAATGTAAGCCTTTCTAAAAATGTTTTATAGTAAACTTGAGCATAATTTTTGTGGGAGGGTAGACTTTGTCTATGTTGTAAAGATTATCTCAAAGACTTACTAAAGAAGTACAGCATATGGCAGAGAATGCAATATCTTGGCGAGTTATAATTCAACATGATGTTGAAGTATTTTAGAAAGAAAATTTTTCTGATGAAGGAATTAAAGACAGTATGCAAAATATCAATCAAGCAGCAAAATGGACCAACATATTCTAAATAATGCATTTGTGGTTCAAAGATTTATTTGTGTAATCATTGCAAAACTCATTACTAGAGCAATCGTTGCCTTTTCTTTCCTTGGAATTGGAATGAACATACTTGTTTTCAAGGGATTGCTATATGTATGATGTATTTGTGTTCCACAGATTGGTTTCTTTAATCATTGCAAAATTCACTTTAATGTTTTATTCATACTATCTTTTTGTTTATCAATATTTTTACATTTCTGAAGCTAGGATTGTTTATGGATAGCTATTGTTAAGATTATACCTTGTTATTAAATTTTCAATTGGACAAAGTATTAACTACTTTTATTGCTATTTTAAATTTTCAGACTATAGTTTGATATGCACTAAGTAAAAAATTTATTAAATGAATGCATAATATATTAACAAAGACATTTTTTGTACTCTAGCATTACCTATTGTAGGCTTGAGTTTAATGTTGGTCAATATCCATTATTATTACTTGACAATTGTCACTCACTGATTTTTTTTCTGTTATATTTATTCCTTTCTGTATTTTAATAAATATAAACAGGTAATGAAAATTCATTATAATCACATGCTAAAAAATTCACTTGTAGATCAAAAATTATAATATTATGTTTTTGCTAGAAAGATGATATATTAGTTGTAAGTGCTATTAAGATAATAATATCATGTTCTCTTAATAAAACAAGCTTATAATTGCAGATTCAGAAATGCATTTCCTTGCTTATGACTTATTGGATCATTCATTCTTTGACCTTTCAAAGATTATTTTATAATCAGTGTTTATACTATATTCAGTATTCTCATATTTGTCAGCAAAATAAAATTTATAAATTATAATCTATAAATAAAAATGTGATTTACAATGACTTCACATTATTTTTGATATACTCAATGGTCATATCAAAAAATTATAATACATTTTTGTGTTCCGAACAGAAGATTTTTAAACTCACTATGAAAATTATGTAATGATGTGTTAAAATTAAATGTCTTTTTCTAATTTGATAGAAACAAATTCTCTATATATTTAATTATGATCCAAAAGAAGGATTCTTACAAATAAAATAATATATACTCTGGTAGCTACTTTTTAATTATACGTGTTTAGTAAATATTGGTTTAACAGATAAAATAAACTCCTATGAGGATTACATAGTGTAAAAGTTGAGGAATTAAGAAATAAATTTTTAGATCAATTCCCATTGAGGAAAATGAAAAATCTTAGTTTGATCATTTTTCATATGAATTGTTTGTGCTTGCTGCTTGAGCACCACATATCTTTGGAACAACTGTTCATATAATTGTTAATTATTGGATAAATAAGATGTCTTTGCTAGTAGATTTTTTTAAAATTAATTGCATGATACTCTAGTCCAAATGTTTTCAGAACTTTCAAAGAAACTTAGTAAATTTATCTAGGTAATGATATATCAAATATTTTAATGAAATTTTTGGACATTGAAGAAAATAGTCAATCCATGAATTTGATTTATCAATAAAAGAGTTAGCAAAAAATCGTATATACAACAAATTTCATAGAGAAAGTGTTTTTAATTAATTTCTTTGAAAGCTGGTCGATAATCAATTTGAGACATAAGTCTGCTGAATTAATTGCTGAACCTGATTCAAAGAAGAACTATTTGACAAACTGAAAGAATATTAAGATCTAGTTCAACAGAAGAAAAAAATTATTTTAGAAATACCCAGCTTCTAACTGGGTCCAGGTTCTGACTAGTCATCTCAGTCTTAATTATTTGTTGTATATGCCTTAGAGAAAAATACATATATGTAAGTATAATAGTCATTAAACCACTAAACATCACATGCTCACTATTTCTTATGCTAGCACATTACTGTTATTAAAACAGGCAAAACTCTCCATACAGTAGTGCTACTCAGTTTTGCCTGTTTTAATAACAGTAATGTGTTAGCATAAGAAATAGTGATCATGTGATGTTTAGTGGTTTAACACCAATCCTGCCTAATAGGATAGTGGTGGTTATGGTTGTTAAAGAACCAAAGACACCATAATATATGGGTACTGAACTGGGTTCAGACCCATATGACTATATAAGCTATTGAGTTTAGATTGAAAATATTGTGTTTTCAATTTTATTCTCATAGTTTTGCAGTTAAATAAAGATAAAAAGTGGCTTCTGGAGGGTTGCATTAGATTCTAAGATCCAGGTGCAGTGCTCTCAGATCTAAAGCTCCTCACTGATGAAGGCCACAAGCCAGAAACTAGTCTGTGTATATTGGATGAGCAGGCACTAGATAGGGATTTTATGCACAAGCCTTCTGGCATCCATTGATACTCTGGTTGGCACTGAGTGGCACTACTGTATGGAGAGTTTTGCCTGTTATAATAGTCATTAAAATTAAATTATTGTAGTATTATCAGAATGTATTTGTTTGGTAAAAAGTTATTAAGTAATAGTAATCCATTAATTGTTTATGCAATAGTACATTTGTTATTACTCTCTGGAAATATGATTTACAGTTATCATTATGATATGGACATAAATGTATAAGAATAGCATATATTAGTCTATGTTGAAGATTTTATAAATGTTATGTATTCATTACATAAATTGCAAAAAAATCGAATGCTATACCTATGACTTAAATTCAAATTTATGCAGAGTTAATTTATTTCCACAGATTTAGATAGTGAGCTCAATTTAACCACCCTATTTGTTGGTTAGTAAATAAATATCTAAGGATGTAAAAGTGTGATTTAATTAACCTGATAAATACTGACTTCTTTGCATGATTAGTTATTGAATAAACTATTAGTCTTTCTACATGAAGTTCAGAATGAAGTTTGGAAATTTTTCCAAGTAGCTCGAAATGTCATGTTCAAATTTTTCCAGGTGATTGCCCCAGAGTAATCAGGTTGTTCAAGTAAATACCAATTTTCTGATTATGAACGGGAAAATGTGGAAATAGTGTGAAGCAAACGATCATGTGTACTTTTATCTTCTAGCAGTTTGATCTACTTATATAACTTAACGTGGATTTTCTACATTTATTACCACTAGATTGAGAAATTGAATTGTCAGTATAGATATCAAGAGAATGTTGCTAACAAAAGCACAATAATTAACTATAATAAATAAACGCTAGCTATATGTTTTCGTTATTATCAACACAAATATTTTATAAAAATATATTGATTTTATTATAGCTATTGTATTTCATCAATTTGCCTTGATGAGGGAATATGTATTACTGAATGATAAATGTAATGGATTATTCTTTGAATTATGAATTAGTATTCTATATTAATTCGTATTTCATTTCAATATTATATATATAATTTTATTTTTATTATATAGTCATTTATATATTTGTTAAATTTTTTATTGGTAGTCATAGAAACATTTAAGACTTTTTCTGTCATTTTCACTTAAGTAATACAACCCATTTATTGTTTAAATCAGTCATGAGAAAACATTTCCAGAAAAGAGAGAAAGGGAGATATATATACATACTAGAGCGTTTATATTTTCAGCTTAAAATCCATGCTTCAATCCATGTAATCAATATACAAGATTAAGAAAATGCAGCCTCAAAGCACCCTTCACTTCTGCCCACTTCTTTCCATTCCCAAGTAATGGAGGCTTTAACTGGGAATCAATGGTTTGATGAAAGCCAGTCAAGCGAATAACATTTCTTCATCTAAATTAAGAAGTGGTTGTTTTAAGCTTAGACTGCTGTTAATTATTTATTTGTTGCATATTCATTAAAGCATTTCACTTTCTTCTTCTGTTTCAATACTATATTTTAATAAATAAATTATTTAGAAAGTTAATGTGCGTGTGTGTTAATTTATTAAGTCATATAGAGATAGAAGTAGTAACTCGATAGCTAAGTCGCAGAATAGCTTTTTAAGTGAGCAAAAGTTTTTGTTTGTTGATTCTGGCAGAAAAAAAAAGTAAATAATCAGTCTAGATATTAATCAATAATAATCGTATACATAGCTATGCAGTTAGTTATGCGTGAGATTGTGTAACATACTGAGCGCTGCAGTTCCGTTCACTAACTCAGATTGAATTTTTTTTTTCCTTCTGCAGTGAATCGTTCCAATAATCTAGATTTTGAGTCCACTATTCTAACTCTACAGAATTTTAGTATGAAACTTTCAGATGGGATATTTATAAAAATAACCAAAAGAATTATTTAGTTTATAGCTTTGCTAGTTTATTACACTGGACTATCTTAAAGGCATAACCAATCATCTAAAAAAAAAACAGAATCAATAATAATGGAAGCATCAATACTATCTGAGATTTCCAATTGTCGATTTGGTATGATTCAAAATTATAAAAGAAGCACTGATAAAAAATGAAAAAAACAAACAAACATATCCTTGAGAATATGCCCCCTCTTATAAATTTAGTAATAAATTATGGAAGGAAATAAATTATCCTATAGAGGGAATAACTTACAATATATATATATATTTAACTATTTAATACAATAAATCAAATGAAGATATGTATGCAAAGGGATTTATAATTATAGTGTTCAGTGAATTTGCCTGCCATAACCATAATTGTGGGTTTGAATCTAGACCAGGTAAAATTTGGGGGGAAAAAGAATTCTGTTTACAGATGAGCTTAGGATTTATTTATTTTTAGGTAGCTAGTCCATAGTAAATTACTTGACTTTATAATATTGGTCAGTAAATGGGTGTCTACAGCTTATCTAAAGGGGAAAGCAGGGTTAAAAAATCATTAAAAAATATTTATTACTTTTTTGTTCATTGTTTTCCTAGGGTGGAGAGGAGATGTTGCAAAAGCCAGCTATTGCCATAAAGTAATTATTTAAAGATTGTTTTTATCTTTTATACATATATACTTACCAATTTTTTTTATTTTAGACAAGATACTATTTTCAATCCAATCGTTCATTTCAAATAAATAAAAAAAATGTATTCTTACATTGAATAATTAATTGTTTGGGATTTTTTGTTCCTAACATCATCTTGCCAATTTTTATTTTTTAACAGCAAAATAACCTATATAAAAATAAATCATTTGTTTGATTTTAATGAAACAGAGTAACGACTCACTCAACTTTATAAAATTGAATTCCGGTACAGTATTATTTTAATGAGGTTTAGTAGTTCAATATCCATTATGCCATTTATTTTTTTATAAGTAAATATTTCCATTTATTTGTTGTTGTTGTTTTGTTTTTTAATTAATGTGAAAGGTAATATGGTTAATCTTCAATTCCAAAATATATATATTTTATAAATATGTACTTAGTTATGTATATATAGCTTTTATTTATTTATTTATTTAAATACATAGTTGTTTGAGAGTAAGTCACTTTTTATATATATATTATTTCAGTTTTACATTTATGGATTATTTTCATACTGAATATTAAAAATAAGATTATATTTAAGAAATGAATCTTAGTTATTATAGGGAGTTAATTATTATTTGAATTATCTCATATGATGCAGAATGGTCTATAATAGCTTGTACTGTGATGGGAATCATTTGCTTTTATAAAATATTGAAAACAGTTAATGTATAAAATATTTCACATAATAATTAAAATGATAAATTTCCAAGCACTGGTTGGATTTATGTAAAGCCCTCTATTATCAAAGCAATCTATCTTTTAGACAAAAAAAATGGATCCACTTCTGTCTGCAGTTACAATGGGTTGTAAATTTGAATAGTATTAATTAAGATATGATGTCCAGTGCAGTCTCATTCAAATCATTTAAATGAAATTTATATTATCTATCATTTAGAACTTTGTTGTCAGTCCATTTCTATAAAATAATTTGTTATTAACTTGAAGCGAACAATTACCATTATTTTTTTAATGTGGAAAATAATAACACACGTAATTACAGATTATGCAGAAGCAGTAATATCAATTTTGCCATTGCTATTTAAGGAAAAACTGCAAAGTAAATAAATATAAGTAAATATATATCTAAAATTGTGTTTTTAAAATTATATTGTTTTACTAATGTGTAAAAAGCTGATAACTTTTGCATTTTATTCATGATCTGTAACTACATTATTTAGGATAAATTGTTATAGTATTTTTAAATTAGAAAAATAGTAATGATTGGAAATTCTGCTGTACTGTTTTTACCTTAAAAGATTAATGCAACCATTTTGCATTAGAATTATAATATCTAATGGGTTCCTTCTTTCAGACTAATAAAAGTTTTTTTTTTTTTAGTAATGGTATATTTCAAAACATTAGACACTATTACAAACACTCATACCTGAAATTATTAAAGAAATCAAGTGTTTGAATTGTCAGTAGTGACTTCTTTATAAGATAAAGAAATTTACCAAGCATCTTTAGAAACTAATGTCAAGCTTATTACAACATAATGAAGAATAGATAATAAAATTTGCCACAAAATTTTTGTTTTATATCATTATGAGTGGGGCTACAAGATGAGTTTGAATTTAGGTCATGTTAATTGTGAAACTTTTTTCAGCTTTCAATCAATCTTAGCTTTTTTGTTTGTTTATTTTCCAGACAGTTGGTCCAAATAATCATCCAATATTGGTTATTGAATGTATACTTAACTACTTTTATCTAGAGATTAAAAAAGATTGGAAAGTCAAACTCTCTTAATCTTGCACTTGGTTAGTATATATGTATAGTGTAACTACATACACTTCAATCAAGTTGATGAACTATATTTTTTATAAAAGTATATATATATATATATATGTGTGTGTGTGTGTGTGTGTAAACTTTAAATTAAACATAGCTTAATATATATGTAAACACAGGGATTAAATAACCCCCAGAATATGAATTAAAAGCACTCTAAATGTTGAACAAAGGATTAAGTATACAATGAGTTCATTTATTCTTGGAAGCTCTGATTTTTATAAGCTACCTTTATCAACAATGTTGATAAAGATATGCTTATAAATTTCAGAGCTCCTAAGAATAGATGGATTCATTCTATTCTTTGTTCAACAGTTAGAGTGCTTTTAATTCATAGACTGGAGCAGGGTCCTTTATTCCCTTTATTTAAAAGTATATATATATATATTATTTAATGTTTTCACAGTTGTATGATGTAGATAAATGATTATATTTTGTTTTTAACCGTGTATTATTTTCTATTACGTGTATTATTTTCTATTACATACCGATATTTTGACAAACTACCATCCACCATTGTCAAGATTAACTTTTTTTTCTTTAACTTTCAAAAGTTAACCTTGACAATGGTGGATGCTAGTGCATTGAAATATCAGTATGTAATGGAAAATAATACAGTTTAACCCAAAAAATAATAATTTATATATATCCAATAGAAAGATTATAAATACATAATTCTATTATACCACTAACAATTATCAATAACAAATTAATAACTATTGAGTAAAAATTTATAATTATTTCCATTGCTTTTTTAATCATTGCCCTACATTTTTAGTAACATTTACCTATTAAGTGCATAGTTACTCTTTGTGTATACATAGGAGGTAGAAGATTATATAAGACAAGCACCCATAATCTTAGAGCAATTATTTATAAATCTCCAATTATTTTATAAAAGTGCAAAATAAAAATTATTACTTTCATCCTCTTATCTCATTTAAAACACCACCCTTTACAAAAAGAAAATGAAACAAAAAAAATCCACATTGCAGATCTAATTTAGTAAAGAATGAAGAATTGGGGTTTGTACTTGATTAATATATTAGTATTATTCTAGATTACATAATGATACTGGAAAAATCAACATTGAGAAAGGTGTAAGGCAAGGTGACTCCATATCTCCAAAACTTTTTACAGCAGTGCTGCAAGAAGTATTTTGTGGATTAAAATGGGAAACTAAAGGAATGAAAGTAAATGGAGAGTATTTAAGTCATTTAGATTTTGCAGATGATGTAGTTTTTTTTGCAAATAATGCTTCAGAGCTTCAGGAAATGTTGCAGGAGTTAGCAGATGAAAGTAGAAAAGTAGGACTAAAGATAAATGTTAAAAAGACTAAAGTAATGTTTAATCGATTTGCTCAAAATATGAAAATAAAGATTGATTATGAAGAATTAGAAGAAGTTAACAGCTACAAATACCTAGGTCAGATTATTAATACAGATGGAAACATAATGGAGGAAATTAATCATAGAATTAAACTTGGTTGGAGTCCTTTTGGTAGAAATAACTTGATACTAAAAGGCAATATGCCTATGTGTTTGAAAAGAATGGTTTTTAACAAATGTGTTTTACCAGTTCTTACTTATGGATCTGAGACTTGGACACTTAATAGAAGAGCAATACAGAGAATTCAGACCACTCAAAGAAGTATGGAGAGATGTATGCTGGGAGTAACAAGAAGAGATCGAAAACGTAATGTATGGGTAAGACAACAAACAGGTGTTATTGACCTTGTTGAAAAAATTAAAAGATTGAAATGGAGCTGGGCTGGACATATTGCTAGAAGAAATGATAATAGATGGACAATTAAAATTTTAAACTAGATTCCAAGAGATTGTAAAAGACCCAGAAAGAGACCACATGTGAGATGGATGGATGAAATAAGAAAATGTGCAGGGGTGTTGTGGAAAAGAGAAGCTAAAGATCGGAGAAGATGGATTAAACTTGGAGAGACCTTCATCCTGCAGTGGATTGATAATGGTTGATGATGATGATGATTATTCTAGAAAGAAAGATACATTTTTACTTTTTGGGTAGAAAAGAAAAATGTCTAAAAAGATTATCTTGGAAAAATAAAAATTTTGAGGTAATATTTTACTTTTTTTTATTTTTTTTTATTCTGCTAAATTATAAAACTAGGTATTTGTGAGTTTTCAAGTAAACCAAAATGGCAGCCCGTATTTTTGATAAATCTACAGTTGGAGGGGGGGGGGAGGCAGAAAATGTTTACAAAAAAAAAAAAATCTACTAGGAAACATGGTATTTAATATTTACATTTTATTTTTTATTATTGTTATTTTAAAAAAAGAAATCATTGTGGAAACATTAATTACAATATTTACAGTTTATGTTCTTTTGTTTTTTGGATTAATTTATTAACAGAAAACTGAAAATATATATAAAAATACAATATTTACCATTTATTCATGTTGCCGGTGTGAAATCATATCATGATGATTAAGGCACACGTTTTGGGAGTGCAGGTTCCCATACCTTTGGAAATAGTTCACTGCATCACATTCTGTGAGAGGAATGTCCCAATTTTTTATCATTATGACAATTTGCAAAAAACTATTGACAAAAAGAAATGCTGAATTGAACCAAAGTCCAAGAATGTTAAAAGCTTGTTATGAAATTTATTGGAATTTTTTTTTTTTTTAAATTTAACAATTGATTTATTAATTTTCTTTTAATTTAACAATTAACACATCTTTGTTAGATTATAGGACTGTGAAACTGTGCATTCATCAAAAATATAGACTGCCATTTTGGTTTAATTGAAAATTTACAAGTACCAAACTTTATTAATAACTATAACTATAATAATAATAATAATAATTAAAATACAGTGCTAATTAAAACAAACCTTAAAGAATTTCACTTTCTTTAGAAGGAAGAGATTCATTATTATCATTTTAGAAAAGAAATATCCAGAGCAATTGTCATATGTTTTTAAATAATTATCTCTTTTAAAATAAATTTAATAAAGAGAAATATATATATACAGAAAATAAATTACAAAATTGGATAATGAAGATTCCATTATAATCTTTAAGGAAAGAGAAATATCAATAAAATTTACTTAAATAACTGGATTTATTTAAAAATGGGGCTGCAGAAGGGAGTTTGCTATTAACTGAAAGGAGACCCTTTGATTCCTCTTGGAGGCCTTAAAGGAACCGAGCAGGGCAAATTCCTAATGTCCACTCCATATGTTCTAGTCATTGCAGCTGTTATTACTATGTGTTTATTCATATAGTATACGAACATGGATGGGCTGCTCACCAACATGCATTAGCCAGCGTGGTGAGTTTATTGGCTTTTTACCTGAGTTTAAGATCAAGAAACACCATGGTCTGTCTTCTCAATGCCTGACAGGGCAGAATGAATGTTTGTGTAAATGATAAATATTTTTCCAATATATATATATACAATTATGACAGACAAAAATAAAGCATGGCCCTTATTTCCAGGAGGCTGTAAAGTCACCAACCAAGGCAGCGGTTGGTGGCCGGAGGGTGCTAAGAATCCCCTGATTGTGGACCCAGGCTGCCATTTGATGACAACTTTTTATTTAGGTACTTACAACTGCAGATCACTTTCAAGTGAAGGAAGATTGCAAGAATTAGAAGAACTCTCTTATATTAAATGGGATATTATTGGACTTTGTAAAATTAGAAGAAAAGGTGAAGAGACAATTGATTTAAAAAGTGGACATATATTCTATTATAAAGGCACAAATATTGGAAATACAAGTGGAGTAGGATTCATTATAAATAAAAAGTGGAAGAACAATATTGTGGAGATTGATGGTGTATCAGACAGAGTGGCAAGTTTAGTTATACAACTTAATAGCAGATACCAAATGCAGATAATTCAGGTTTATGCCCCAACAAGTTCTCATAGTGATGAAGTAGTAGAAGATTTTTATATGGATATACAAAAGGCTTTTGATCAGAGTAAACAACATTTTAAAATTGTTATGGGAGACTTTAATGCTAGAATTGGTAAACAAATGAAAGATGAAAGTGCTGTAGGTAATTTTGGTTATGGTAATAGAAATGAGAGAGGACATAGACTTGTGGAGTTTGCAGAAAAAGAAAAACTTTATATTATGAATCCTTTTTTTGAGAAAAATGCTAAAAGAAAATGGACATGGAAGCATCCAAATGAAGGTACAGCAGAATTGGATTATATTTTGACTAACAGGAAATACATATTTCAAGATTGTAATGTTCTTAATAGATTTAACACAGGAAGTGATCATCGATTAGTAAGATGCAAGATACATGTTAATGTAAAACTAGAAAGACAAAAATTGTTAAGAAAAACAATATTTACAATTGATATTTTTAATCTTCAGAAATATTCTAATGAATTTAAATTAGAACTTACAAATCGGTTTCAAGTATTAGTAGATTTTGAACATGATTCAGATTTGAATGAAATTAATATGAAAATAACTGATAGACTTTTAAAAACTGCAAGAAAGATAGCTGGTAGAAAAAAGCAGCAATTGACCAATAAAATTTTCACTGAGACTAGAGAATTTATGAAGAAAAGAAGAAATATGAAGATATACAAAAATGATGCATTAAAAAGAATTGAATATCTTGAATTTTGTAAAATGGTGTGGAAAAGAGTTGAAAATGATATAAGAAAGTATAACTGTGAACTAGCAAGAAAAGCTGTAGAAGAAAATAAAAGTCTTAAGAATGTAAAACAACATTTTGGTATTGGTAGGAAATTTATATCTGCAATAAGAAAAAAAGATGGAATTATTACTAAAAAGAGAGATCTTCCGAATTGCCCAGAATTTTAAATGAAGAAGTGAGAAATGCAATTAAATGTATGAAGAAAGGAAAGGCTCCAGGTAATGATGGAATTATAATTGATATATTAAAAGAAGCAGGTGAAGAAACAGAAATTTTTTTAGCAAAGTTATATACTAAATGTCTAAATGATAAAGATGTACCGGATGATTGGAAGAATGCAGTAATAATATTAATATTTTAAAAAGGTGATAAAGAAGATATTAGAAATTACAGACCTATCAGCCTTTTATCAGTTTTATATAAATTTTTTACCAAGATAATTACAACTCGTCTACAGAGAACATTGGATTTCCACCAACCAAGAGAACAAGCTGGATTTAAAAGTGGTTTTAGTACAGTAGATCATATTCAAGTATTGAGAGAAGTTATATTGTCATATTTTAAAGAATATTTATAGAAATGCAACAGCAACAATTACATTACATAATGATACTGGGAAAGTCAACATTGAGAAAGGTGTAAGACAAGGTGACTCCATATCTCCAAAACCTTTTACAGCAGTGCTGCTGCAAAGTATTTTGTGGATTAAAATGGGAAACTAAAGGAGTGAAAGTAAATGGAGATTATTTAAGTCATTTAGATTTCGCAGATGATGTAGTTGTTTTTGCAAATAATGCTTCAGAGCTGCAGGAAATGTTGCAGGAGTTATCAGATGAAAGTAGCAAAGTAGGACTAAAGATAAATGTTAAAAAGACTAAAGTAATGTTTAATCGATTTGCTCAAAGATTGATTATGATGAATTAGAAGAAGTTAACAGTTACAAATACCTTGGTCAGATTATTAATACAGATGGAAACATAATGGAGGAAATTAATCATAGAATTAAACTTGTTTGGAGTGCTTTTGGTAGAAATAACTTGATACTAAAAGGAAATATGCCTATGTGTTTGAAAAGGAAGGTTTTTAACAAATGTGTTTTACCAGTTCTTACTTATGGATCTGAGACTTGGACACTCAATAGAAGAGCAATACAGAGACTTCAGACCACTCAAAGAAGTATGGAGAGATGTATGTTGGGAGTAACAAGAAGTGATCGAAAACGCAATGTATGGGTAAGAGAACAAACAGGTGTTACTGACCTCATTGAAAAAATTAAAAGATTGTAGTTAGGCTGGACATATTGCTAGAAGAGATAATAATAGATGGACAACTGAAATTTTAAACTGGATTCCAAGAGATTATAAAAGACCCAGAAAGAGACCATGTGAGAGATGGATGGATGAAATAAGAAAGTGTGCAGGGATGATGTGGAGAAGAGAAGCTAAAGATTGAAGATGGATTAAACTTGGAGAGATCTTCATCCTGCAGTGGATTGATAATGGTTGATAATGATTATTTAAAAATGGAAAATGTGCCTTAAATATTCAAAATAAAAGATCAAACTATCTTTATACCAGTAAAAATGAAAATGATATAAGCACAAACAAGCCAAGAAAATATGTTAGAAATAAAAGTAGTGAAAATACAAAGGAGCTTCCCAATGGGAATATTCAGATACTTCAGCATTAATTACCAGAATAAAAGTAGATTTATTAAAATAAATATTTTAGTTGCAACTATCATCATTAAAAATCTGGATGTGTACATTTTAAGAAGATATTGATTGTGACATTACATTTCAACATTAATATATTCAACGCCAACCAGCCAATTAGCTGCTGGATAATTTTGATGTTAAATAAAGGAAATGAAGTTTAATAATATTCAAAAGTTTATTTTACTCTGAATAATGATAATATTAGTAAAAGATTAGTAATTCAACTGGCTATTTGCTAGTTGAGAATAGGAACACTTAAATTACTTTACAGTTGATATCTCTGTTGAGATTTAATATATACAAATGTCTCTTTAATGCTGTAATTTTGTAAGCACATTATTGCTTACACATATTTCTGTGATAGTCTAATTAGATTTTTGATTAGAGCTCTTCTTTACTAATTTCCAGAAGAACTGACTACAGAACATAACTTAAACTCAGTATTTAATATATCATTTGCTGCACACCTTTTGCACCGTTTATTTTATTTTTCTACAGACTTTTTAATCAGCTTTGCTAATTTGTATAAGCTAAAACTTTTATTAATATGTGAATTGACCTGTTGCTTCTTGCAGTTACTGATTTTTTTTCTGCATATCAATTAGTTATTTCGTTTCTGGAGTATTCTAGCAATATCAATGTTTCTAAATTTGTACATACACATACACATTTATCCACTTTAATAAAATATACAAGTGTAGACATATTAAATATAAAAAAGTTTAATAATTTTGTAAATCAACTTATAAAATAATGTAATTTACTTTGTAATTATGATTATGTTTGTATTATTACAAAAATAATAATGGACTGATTATGAGAAAATATTAATGATATTTTTGTTTTTATATTTTTATTATAAAAGATGGGAGGTTGTATATACAAGAGTTAGATATTTATTATTAAATAAATTAATATATCTTTAAATTAATAACTTATAAATTGTGTGCAAATTATTTATTTTATTCATTCATGCCAAAAGAAAAATAAAGTAATTTCTCTCAGATTATAATTATTATTCGCACTAGTTTTATTAATTGAAAAATGAATAACATTGTTATGTAAGCTTTAATCCTTGAAATTTTAACCATGAAATTATTTTTATCTTATTTGTTTTATTATAGTTAAACAATTTAATTTATTGTCAATTTAAACATTTGCATTTAAAAAATGATTTAAGTTAATTTCTTTCAATTTAATGTGCTTGGATCATAAAAATATTTTCTGAGTTTTAATAATGCAAATATCAAAACATCATATAAAATGTTATAGAGTTTCTTGTTCTAGTGCATAGTTTTCATTTTCTATTGATTTTGTGATGCCTATTTGTAGTGCATGGAGGGCTTTAAAAATAATTTTAGTTATGGTTCTCATACTTTTTATTAAAGATACTGAAAATACTGACAATGTTAGATTTCCAACTTTTATAATATAAATCTGCTCAGGGTTTTGATTGAGACATTTTAGCTTGTTAATGTACATAAATGTAAATTTTTGTTTGTTATTTATCAATAAACATATTTTTTATAAGAAAATTATTTATTTATTAAAATATTTCATATAAGAATTTATAACAGTAAAATGTTGTACTTCTTTTGTTGAATTGTTTTTTATTTACACTTTTATTATATATATATATCTGTTATATAATGAGTATGAATAGCTCTCGAGAAGCTTTTCTGAATATCCCTATCCCTAGACCAGTTCTAGCTGTTGGCTTTTGTTAGTGAGGTGCTAGGATTCAGATGTTAGATCTAAAAATACCAGCTTAAGTCTAGCATTTATCTAATAGTTAACTATTAAGTAGAAAATCTGAAATTTTCAGACATCTATTGTAACAGTAAGAATTGTCCTTCCACATAACAAAATCTAGAACATAGGCAAAATACACTAAAGCTGATCGAATCCAGATGCTGTGATCCAGAATCCGACCAACATTCAACCCTTTCACCTCTGCTCAATGATTTACTACTCTATGGATGACATTCCTCAACGTACACAGACAATCAATTCACTCTCGGTCCAGCAGTCACTCCCGGTAAAACAAGAGACTCATAATTGAACTAATTTATCACTGATTTGATAAGATATATACACATATGGCTAAGTAATTAATTATAGAACTTAACAGACTGATCTACATATATATGAAATAGTGTATGTGCAATTAAATATAGAGTTGGACAAAATGAATTCACGGACAATAAAATATGCAAACGAATTATAATTTTAAATATGATTATTTTAATAAAACAATAGCAAACAATAAATTAAAACATACCAAATTATATGGTGGGAACGTGAGGTATAACGCTCGCAGGCGTTAGATAACTGCTGAGATTCATGTTATATATTTCATTATAAGCGTTTAATAATGTGTAGTGCGGTATTGGAATTTCATGCCTATATTAATTAATATGCCAAATTTCTAGCTCTCTTGTAGTCTGCTAGATCATGCGGAACTTTATAGCCAAAGTTATATAACTATCTATCATAACGCTCCTATGGCGTTTATTAATACAAAGTTAATTCGAGCATGTAATTAGGCTGAGATACGCAGGTTAGCGTGTTAACCTAGATTAGGATGTATACTAATGCTAGATAAACGTTTAATATAAAAGGGAGAGAAAACTGATTTATGATAGGTTTACCTATATCCCCTATGGCATATATTAAAATATTAATTAAGCAAAAAGGTGCGAATGAGTCATTCATTATTCACGGGCTTCAGTCTCCAAAGACTCGGTTTGCCCTAAGACCGCTCAACCTGCCGCGAATAAGAACATTAGTAATTCAGGTAGTCGGATAAGCATTATGAATCATCTAGGTCCTTGTGCCCTAGTTCTAAAAGTGTGCTTGAACCCGAACTAAAGTGGATGAGAGTGACCTCCGCCAGCACATCATCGAAAATCATGCAGCAAGCTGATAAGTGTACATTGCGTACTTTGTAAAGACATATCCGCAACTTATACATATATATATAACGCAATCGCGTAACATTACATTATCGTGCCTTAATATTAGATAGCGTATATTTGCATATTTATATAATACAGTTCTCAAATTTAGTATTTTAAATATACTATTAAGGGACTAAATTAATTAGTAACCTAGTTTAATATTATCACCTGCATCTCAACATAAATCAATCTAAGGAGGATAAAGCATATTTGCGGGGTAATTACGAATAAAATATTAAAATATGCTTTGAGAATATTTCTGTGGCTAGTTCCGGTGATATATGAGTTATATATATAAATAGTTATAATTCATAACTAAAATTAAGCAAACTGCATAAAATAGCTAGATAATTGATTATTGTAATATTGATACCCAAAACTTAATCAGTAACATAATATGATCTCGAAACAGCGAGTGAGAATGAAGAATAATATAATTCAATTGATTAATATTAAATTTATAGTGAAGATCTGAAATTATCTTCGCAAATCGATAAGCTAAAATGATATTTAGAAATACTTACATTTTCGAGTCATTTGGCATATTAAATACACATATTATATTAAAATGATAAAATCATAAAATAAATGGAATAGATTTAGAAATAGGCATAAGAAGACCGCAGAAAATTATACATTTAAAATAGATTATATTAGGAGTTTTACAATTTAAAAGAGAATTTGATTTTTATATTATAAAAGAGAATTTAAATTTTATAATCACACAGGTTTTAGCATTCTATAATCAGGCAAGGCTTAGCATTTAACAATCTTCTTTGTAGATTTTAGTAAAGGTGTTTGGGAAAGCAGATTTAGTGAATAGCTAGCTTTTAAAATAGAGAAACGAAAGTCACAGTCTATAGACAAGAGCTCTGAGAAAATTTACCGTTTAGTTGTTTCCATTGCAGCTAGTTTTGAAGCACTTGGGACGATAAGTTGACACTTGATGATGATGCACAGTTAACAGAGATTTTTCCATGGGCTACTTTTGCTGGTGATGGCATTAGGTTTCATTGGACCAAAGCTCTCCATTCTCCGCGAGGAGAGGCGGTGAATTACGGCCTCTACTCGCACATTTTAAGGTGAAACCGACGTGGATTCGGCCTATAATTCATTTAATATATATATGATTGATCTCCTTGTTAATAAAACTTCAAGTATTTATACCTTTTGAAATCTGCACACCTGTTTTTTTTTTATGTAGTTGAACAATCCATTTTTATTTTAGCAAAACATTTAATTATTCCCACCGGTAGAAAAACTCATTTTTTTATTTAGACAAACAATTTTAGTGATAACAAAGTAATTTAGATTCTGTTTTCTTGCTTATCTTGTTGTTAACATTATATATTTCAAACAATATCCACCCTATTTTAGGATTGTTTTAGGACTAGATGCGTGACCTACATTAAATCTGTTTTACAAAATCGAATGTTATTTTTGACAAGAAAACACTTTATAACCAGAGGCGGTAGAATAAATGCAGAATAACAGGAGATATGTATATGCAATTTCACTAATACAATAATAAAGTTGCTAAATAATTTAACTAAAATATTTCTTAAAATAGAAATGTCTATAAAATGAATTTACCTATCTGTAATATATATACCATTAGCATAAATAATTTAGACTCAAATATTTCCTAAATTGGAAATATTTATAAAATTGATACATATCTGTAATCTATACATATTCAATTAAATTAGACATACTGCTCGCATATATATACGTGATTCTGCATCTATAAAAATTTAATGTTATTCAGATGGGTACTCTGGGAGGGTGGCATATAGATAGATGTGTGGGTAAAATAAGTGAAACGGGCAGATGGATGAAACTGACCGTTTCACTATATAACTTCAAATCCAGCTAGCTAACTTAAATAGTCATATGGGATTGAACTAAGTTCAGATACACCATATATTAACAACTTTAGCAATATAACATCACCAAAGTCTCAACAGCAAAACTATAATTGCAAGGAAAACAACTTAATTTAATAAGCTTGTACTACAAATGTTATATAATGAGTGTGAATAGTCTTAACAAGCTTTTCTGAATATCCCTAGCCCCAGAATGGTTTCTAGGTGTTGCCTTTTATCAGTGAGGCACTAGAATATTCAGAACATTTGATATAAAAATACCGGCTTAAGCCCAGCATTTATCTAATAGTTAACTATTAAGTAGAAAATGTGAAATTTTCAGTCATCTATATGTTTTCAAATCTAGCTATCTAACTTAAATAGCCATATGGGACTGAACTAAGTTCAGATACACCATATATTAATAACTTTAGCAATATATATATACACAATATTTTAATTTGTTAATTTTATAATATTACCCTATAAATATTTTCTCTCTTATTTTATTTTGTATGTTGTAAATATTAGCATTTCAAACCATTTTGTGTGTGTGTGCTTGAATGATTTCAGGCTCTCTCCATTTTGTGTTCTCTATTTTCATATATCGAAATATTTCAAAATATTATGCTTTAGAAATTATAATTTATTATATTTATGCAGATTTTAAACATATATATTTTATAATAGTTTTTAATAAATATTTTATATATAAAGGATCAAATTTCTATTATAATACAATGAAAATTATATATTTGTCTTATATACTTTAAATGTTACCGGGATTTTTTTTTTTTTACCTTCTGTTGTATAAAAATATTAAAGAATGTATATTTTTATATATATTTGCATTTAGATGTCATATAGGTTTTTGATATATACTATGAAAGATTTTAGATTTTTTGCTTTATAAAACTTCACGTTCATTATTGATGAGTACATGACTGTAATCAGTTTTGATTGCTCTAATTTAGAATGGGAATCTATTTATTTTGATAATAATGACAAGAATGAAAAAATGTAAAATAGTGATGATCAAGAAAATAAGGTTGTATAATGCTATGTTTGACATTCAATAAATATGCTAGTTTTGACATATTTGATTTGATTTTGATATATTATTACAAAAATTGTTATGGAAACAAATAATTATGCAGATCAGTTTTTACAAACTTCCATATGCAGAAAAATGACCAGATATAACAGCTAGAAAATCATCCACTTTTGTTAAATATGTTCAGACTGCTTTCATGATAATGATATTACAAGACATCATGAATGTCAAAATTGGGCCTAGTCAAAAAGAAAAAATTCTCCTTGATATACCAAATATATCTTACTCATGTTTTTTTTCTTCGAATAATGAAATTATAGAGTATTTGAGAGAATGATTTAAGTGTTTATATATGCCAAGTTACATTCTTAGTTTGGATGAAATTCTCATACTCTCCAAATGTTGCCATGGATGAAAAGTGTATATTGTTAAAGAGAGGGCTTATTCTGAGAATTATAAATACCGTTTTTCTCTCCACATTAAAATAAAATAACTGTTAAAAAGTATATATTTGCTATCAGTCAAACTCAAAACAGCAGGGTTAAAGGATTTAGTTTTTCCTCTAAATTGTATCTCATATATAATGTTTAGTGGTTTCTGTATTTTCATGGTTCAAATATCAAAACAGCATTTAATTTTCATCTAAATTGTATCTCATCTACAGTATTAGCTGATATTATTTACTGATTGAATGAAAGATGGACAGTCAACTGGGGAAAATTAAGGATCATCATCATTTATATATTTTTATTTTCTTGTGCATGGATTAAAGTAACAATTATTATTAGTTATATGTTATAGTATTAAATATTTTAAATCATCTGAGATATTATGCAATTAAAACACTCTTACCATTAAAAGAAAGAAGTATTAATAGTTTATAATTAAATATATGTAGAGAATATGTTTGTTCCTGGAGGAATCTTTATTATATTCTCACAATTTATTACTCAGTGGAGGACTTTTTTCTACTCATTTTAGTTATATTTATCACAACCACACCCATTATTGGTTACATTTATTCATTAGTTGTAAAGATCATATGAAATTTGCTTGAAATTATAAATAATTTTATTATTTTTTTTAATTATGAATTTAGTTTGGCCTTATGTTTAGAATCATCTGTCTTAATGCCTATAGTGTATCAGTTTTGAGGGATACTATTTTATATAGCATTGTTTTAATAATGTGTGAGTAGATCCATGACCTTTATATTGAAACAGTCAGTTTTATCCACCTGCCTGTTTCACGTATTTTACCCCACATCTATCTCTATGCCAGGTTTAAACCCTCTCAGAGTACCCATTTAAACAACCTCAAATTACTATATATGCAAAATCGTGTGTATATATGTGAACAGTAAGTCTGTAGTTTAATAGTATATGTATATTATACCGGTTCATCCCTACCCTGGTAAGGTGAGCATGCGCACATATCGAACATGAAACAAATATGGCGGCACGCCAGGATAGGAAGTAATTTCAAATCTTTTTAAGATCGGTTTGATATAGTCATCGGTACGTTTATAAAGTATTGACTCTTACATACCTTTGAAAGATTTCTTTAATTTAAATCCTTCGCGCCACTCCCAGAAAGAAAAAGATTAATTCCCCCTCCTGAAAGGATATGTAAGGCCAATAATAATATGAAATTAAATGAATCAAACAAAATTTAATAGAAATAAACACCCGATGACCAAAGATTTAAATCCCGATAAGGGAGTATCCCATATGCCAGCTCATCATTCTCTTTATCTCAGGTAAAGAAATGGGAAACAAAAACTCCCGCAATTATCTAAGTGTCTTGTTATGTTAGAGAAAGAAATACAATTATCAAAGTAGTAAAGTAGTTTTATAAATATTAAATAAATGTTTATTGAATCCCTTCACCAATTCCCAAGATAAATATAATAATAACAAACCCCAATGCATAATAAATAAACAAATAAAATATATATATACATGAGAGTACTATAGATATATTTACAAAGAAAGAGAATGTAAATTTATAAAGAATCAACTAATGAGAAAGTGGTCTGAGGTTCATACACTCGCACACAAATACATTTTTCAAATATTAATTATTACATTAAATAAGTGCGATATTTTACGCAAAGAGATATAAATGAAAGATATATAACACATAATAATATATATGCAATTAACAAAATAGAGTGTACCATGTAAAGTCTTTTTGTATTCTCTGGGTTATAAGTAGGCTATTAATCTGTTCATCCAGGATGGCAGGGACTTCTCTTGAACACGGCATCATTTGGCTTTCAGCTTCATTGGATGGCTAGATTCAGGAGACATTTCTGATACGGCTCAACAGCTCTCATGACCGTTTGATAACTGGATTCAGGAGACCTTTCTGGTACTGTTCCACGGCTCTCACGATCATTTGATGGCTGGATTCAGGAGACCTTGCTGATGGCAGGAGCGGAGGTGGGTGGGCATGCTGACTGGAGGTTCCTACCTCATGATCATTTCACTGATGCGAGTACATTTGTGCTTGAGGTTTAATTATAAATTTTGTTTTTGTTTTTTACAGCACTGGTAACAATTTCTTTACTTTTGGTTTTCAAATACCAACACCTTCCCGCAAACACACTTCTCTACTGCACTAATATTAATTATCTAGTTGGAATTAATCTTGAAGCTTATATCAGCATGATTTAAGAAAATAATTAGAACTGGGAATTCTTTAAGTTCAAACAAGCAAGTTCAGATAAATCTAAAAGGTTAGCATAAGTGAGTGAATGATTGATTTAATGACTGATTAACTTAGTGACTGCTTGTCTTAGTGACTGCTTGTGTCTGGTTGAATGCCTGTGTCCAATTGAATTCCACTAAGCTGGTGAACAACATATAACCCTCCTCATTAGAATCTTAATCTAATTAACCCTCTGAAACACATTTTTAATTAATTTTGACCTTTGTTAGTGGATTCATACAATGCACGAAGCATTTCTATTAAATCCACTAATTAATTTATTTATTTTTAATTCAATTAATTATCTACTCTGATTCAGTATACAAAAAAAAGTTTGATTATATAAATTGTTTTCCGATAATCAGATTCCATTTAAAATATATTTTTAATTAAATTAGATATTTTTCCCCACCCGCATTAACATACGTTTTAACGAACTCTTTTGTTGTGTTGAAACATTTGATAATTAAAAAAAAAAGATTCAAAATTACTTATCTATCAAAAAATGTATTTGCCTTTAGACTTTTCTTAAATTTGGAACAATGGGTTTGTAGAGAAAAATATCTAGTACAAGTTTTGATTTAAATTTACCTATATGTTGGATTTTTAAATATTATCATTTCCCTTTCTTTTCACAAGTATTTAACAAACAACAAAAAAAAATTATTCATACAAATTACGCATACACATATTTGCTTTTATAAAAAATAAATGAACATAAAATAATAATAATAATAAATTATAAGCATATAGCTAATATTTCACATTATAAGCCTTAACTATTGGCTTTTTTTGTGTGTGCAAGTATATGACATATCCACAGACATCTCTCTTATTTTATAATTAGTTGATTAAAATTTATATAGATGGCATATACATACATTTAATGGCTTTATCATGTATTTTAGGCCCATTTTATTTTGTAATACCATCTTATGCACGGCCATACAAAGTGTGCCTATCATAATATATTACAGATATATATTCATTTTGAAATATTTCTAGTTTAAGAAATATTTTAGTTTAATTTATTTAGCCAATTTTATTGTTATATTATTGAAATTGCATATGTATATAAGCCATTTCTGTTGTTATTCTGTATGTATGATAATAAAATTAGTTTTCTACTAATTTCCAAAGTAACTTTTAATTTTTTGTAAACAACTTTTAAATTAGGTCATGCAATCGCCCTAAAATAGCGTGAACTTGATTTTATAAATCTAAAATGTTAACAATTTCGCAGAATTTTATAGCATTGTTGCAATAAACAACAGGAGGAAAAAAGTAGAAAAACAAAATATAAATTAGTTGTCGTAATTAAAAATGTTTTTCTAAAATAAATAAATGGGTTTTTCTACTAGTTGTAGCTATTAAATATATTTTTCTAAAATAAATAAATGTGGACAAGCTTGTAAAATTAAACAAGTGGCCAGAGTTAGAAAGATATAAATTTTTAAAGTTTTGTTGCCAAGGATCGATCATATATATAATAAGTGAATTGTAAACAGAACCCACGTTCGATTTATCTTCAAAATGGTGGGGTTGTCTGGCAATCAATCACCATCTTGGCCCTTACCGGATGGAGAAGAACTTTGGTCTGATAAAATATGATGTCGTACACCAGCAAAGCAGCCCATGAAAAATCTCCATTAACTTTAAATCATTGCCAAAAGTGTCAACTTATTATCCTCCCAAGTGCCCAGAACTAACTACAATGAAAACAGCCTGGTAAATTGATGAACTTTCACTCAGAGCTCTATTCATAAACTGTGACTTTCAGTTCTTTCTTTTAAAAGCTAGCTATTTATTAAATCTGCCTTTCTAAAACACCTTTCCTAAAATCTGCAAAGAAAACTGTTAAAGGTTAATGTTTAAATCTTGTCTGATTGTAAAACTTGTGATATTGAATTCTGTTAAAATGTAAAATTCTAATAATCTATTTTAAACTAAATGTATAATTTTCTGCGGTCTTTAGTGCCTATTTCTAATCTATTCAATTTATTCTATGATTTTATCATTTTAATATTATATGTGTTTAATATGCCAAATAACTCGAAACCACGAGTATTTATAAGTATAATTTTAGCTTATCGATCTGCGAAGGTAATTTTAAATCTTCGCTATAATAAATAATAAATAATTGAATTATTATTTTTTTCACTCACTGTTTCGAGATCATATTATTATTTTACTGATTAATTTTTGGGTATTAATATTACAATAATCAGTCATTCTCTAGTTAAAATTGTAGTTTGCTTATCTCTAGTTATAAATTATAACTATTTATATATGTAACTCGTACATCATAGGAACTAGCCACAGAGATATTCTCAAAGCATATTTTAATGTTTTATTCATAATTACCCCGCAAATATGCTTTGTCCTCCTTAGATTTGTATATGTTTAGACGCAGGTGATAATATTAAACTAGGTTACTAATTAATTTAGTCCCTAAATAGTATATTTGAAATACTAAATTCGAGAACTGAGTTGTATAGATATGCAAATAGATGCTATCTATTTTAAGGCACGCTAATATAATTTTACGTATTTACATTATATATGTATAAGTTGTGGATATGTCCTTACTAAGTATGCAATATACAATTATCTGCTTGCTGCATGATTCTTGATGAGTTGCTGGCAGAGGTCACACTTATCCACTTAGTTCAGGTAAAGCACTCTCTTTTAGAACTAGGGCACAAGGACCTAGATTATTCATAATTAACGCTTATCCGATTCCCTGAACTACTAATGTTCCTATTCATAGCAAATTGAGCGGCTGTAGGGCGACTGAGCATTTGATGCTGAAGCCCGTGAATAATAACCCATTCACACCTTTTAGCTTTATTAATATTTTGATATGTGCCATAGAGTATATAGGTAAATCTATATAAAACCAGTTCTCTCTCCTTTTATATTAAATGCTTATCTAGCATCAGTGTATACCCTAATCTAGGTTAACACACTAACCTGCGCATCTCAGCCTAATTATGTGCTGGACTTAACTTTGTATAGATAGACGCCATATAAGAACTATTAAGTTAGTTATATAACTTTGGCTATTAAGTTCCATATGATCTAGCAGACTACATAAGAGCTAGAAATTATATTAATATAGGCATAAACTTCAATACCATACTACACTTTGTTAAACACTTAAATTGAGACAATATGTAACATTAATTTCATTAGATGCAATGCCTGCATGCGTAATCTCTCATGTTCTCATTACATAATTTTGTATATTTTAAGTTTCACTATTTGTTATTGTTTTATTAAATTAATAATATTTAAAATATAACTCATTTTCATATCTTTATTGTCCGTGAGTCCATTTTATCCAACTCTAGATTTAATTGCACATACATCATTATATCTATATGTGGGTCATTCTATTAGATTCCATAATTAATCACTTAGTCATATGTGTGTATATCTGACCAAATCAGCGTTAAATTAGTTAATTTATGAGTCTTTTGTTTTACCTTGGGTGACTGCCGGACCGAGGTTAAATTGAATGTCTGTGTAAGTTGAGAAATGTCATCCATAGGGTGTTAGATCATTGAGCAGATGTGAAAGGATTGAATGTTGGCCGGATTCTGGATCCCAGCATCCAGATTTGATCAGCTTTAGTATATTTTGCCTGTGTTCTAGATTTTATTATGTGGAGGGACAATTTGTACCATTACAATATCTGGATGCATTTTTTTTTTAGTGATTATGGCAAAATATATGGTAAAGGAGACTTATATAAGCTCATTCTCTTACAATGTATATGACAAATAATATTTAATACATCCCCATGAAAATATAAATTACACTTTTAAACCAGGCAATAATCTAAATTAGTTCATCAAAATGCCTTGTAAATCAAAAATCTTTTATAAAAGATAAGCAATTATAATGAGTTCCTGTGTGGAAAAAATTTAATTTTTTACTTTAAATACAAAAAATATAAAACTTAATTAAAAAATAAAGTTTCAAATTGGAAAAAATGTTAATCAATGAATAAGCATTTTAAACCACTAAACATCATATGCTTGCTCATAACTGTTATTAAAACAGACAAAACTCTCCATACAGTAGTGCCACTTAGTGCAAGCCAGAATAATTAATGGATGCCAGAAGACATTCATTGATTAAAGAACCAAAGATACCAAAATGTATGGGTACTGAACTGAGTTCAGACCTATATGACTATATAAGCTAATGAGCTTGGATTGAAAATATTGTGTTTTTAATTTTAGACTCATAGTTTTGTAAAGTAGAGATAAAAGGTGGCTGCTGCAGTGTTGCATTAGATCCTAAGATCTAGGTGCAGTGCTCTCAGATTCAATGCTTCTCACTGATGAAAGCCACAAGCTAGAAACTAGTCTGGAGATATTGGATGAGTAGGCACTAGATAGGGATTTTAAGCCTTCTGGCATCCATTGATTACTCTGGCTTGCAGTGAATGGCACTAGTGTATGGAGCGTTTGCCTATTTGAATAAACATTTTACTAAGCATATTAATTTTAAAGGAACTAATCTGTTGATAAATATACTATATAAAATATTTCTGTAACTATACTTTAAAAAAAAAAGTAATTTTATTGATGTCCTATTATTTTGTTTCTTACATAGTCAGAGAATATTTCCTGAATCATGATTCATTAATGAATTTTGAATTAAATTTTGCCTGCAGCTAAAAATGATCTTTATAATTGTAAAATATGATCATCATAACTGTATGTTTTTAAGAGGGGGGGGGATGATTCCTCATATTAAGCAGTTAATAAAACATTTTATATGAACAAATGTTACTAAATATAAGTTAAAAATACCATTAATGTGTTCAATTTTAAGTCAATAATCTCCTTATTTGTTTTTGACATTCAAGATAATGACTTTTTAAACATAAAAGATAAAAAAAATACAGGAATGGCAACAACAAAAAAATGATTTTATCATTTGCTTTATTAAAACAATAGTAATCAACTATACATTAATTTCTTTATCTAATTTTTATTCACCTTTGATTGCATTTATATAAAATAAATGCAACTGTTGCTTCAAAAAAAGTTAACAATAAGGATGCAAAATAAATCAACTTTTATTGGTTAAGGATTATAAAAAAGAAAAAAGAAACTTTGGTAATAGAACATAAAGTGCTTAAAAAATAAATTTTAAAATGTAAATTATGTTAAATTATTATTATTATTTTTTGCCTAAATGTTTTATTTTAATTTTAATGAATATATTTTAACTAATGTAAACATTTTAAAACTTACTATTATTATGGGGAAAGTCTGTTTTTGATTTTGTATTATACTGAATGAAAGTGGCATTTTTTGTTGTTGCTTTTATACTCGTTAACAGTGAAAATCTTTTCTTTGGATATGTCATGTTTTGCAGGAATAATCGATGAAAATTAAATAAATACATTAAGTGTATTTTAATTCTATAATCAAAATTTAATATTGTATTCCTCATAATAAATAAATTCTGCACTATTTATTTTTAGCATGAGTGTTATCATATTGTCTTAGAGCAGTGGTCTTCAACCACCGGTCCGTTGCCCTGTGCTGGGCCTTAGAAGTTTTTTTGCTAGTCCGCGCTAGACTGGCAAGAAAGTTTTTAATAACAAAATAATAAGATTTTTAACTTTTAATTAATATAAACAATTTTTTTTTTTCATCGCACTTTTACCTGATTAAAAAAAAAGAAACAGAACAAAATCTAATCAGTCATACATAAATTAATTTGTTTGTCTAGTTATCACAGATGTTTATGGGGGGGGGGGTAGAATTAACTTTTTTATTACTTTTCTAAAAAAATTCAAAATTAAAATAAAGTTTTTTATTATACAAACTCCATATATATATAACTTCATCTAAGGCTAAGCTGTTTACATCTTTAAGAAAATTAATTTATAGACTTCTGCTGGTCCATGAAACCTTATCCTTATTTTTGCAGGTCCGTGCAAAACCTTATCCTTATTTTTACCGGTCACAGGTGTGAGAAGGTTGAAGACCACTGTCTTAGAGGATATGACTTTAATGAAGTCATTTGAAGTCATTCTTCTGTGATGTCATCAATTTTACAAAATGGTAGATATTATTTTTTAAAAGAATTTTTTTTTAATAAAGTGCTGAAAATAATTGATTATAAATTAAGATAGTGAATACATATTTATGATAATTATTATAATGAATCCTTGCATAAAGTTCTGTTATATTCTGGATTAAATATGTGTTTATTAATACTGAAATCAGTAATCTGTTAAAAATTAATAAAGTATCTTTACTAAGTGATCATCATCATCATCAACCATTATCAATCCACTGCAGGATGAAGGTCTCTCCAAGTTTAATCCATCTTCTCCGATCTTTAGCTTCTCTTCTCCACAACACCCCTGCACATTTTCTTATTTCATCCATCCATCTCACATGTGGTCTCTTTCTGGGTCTTTTACAATCTCTTGGAATCCAGTTTAAAATTTCAATTGTCCATCTATTATCATCTCTTCTAGCAATATGTCCAGCCCAACTCCATTTCAATCTTTTAATTTTTCCAATAAGGTCAGTAACACCTGTTTGTTGTCTTACCCATACATTGCGTTTTCGATCTCTTCTTGTTACTCCCAACATACATCTCTCCATACTCCTTTGAGTGGTCTGAAGTCTCTGTATTGCTCTTCTATTAAGTGTCCAAGTCTCAGATCCATAAGTAAGAACTGGTAAAACACATTTGTTAAAAACCATTCTTTTCAAACACATAGGCATATTTCCTTTTAGTATCAAGTTATTTATTGGCTTTTTACCTCTGAGTTTAAGATCAAGAAACACCATGGTCTTTCTTCTCAGTGCCTGATAAGGCAGAATGAATGTTTGTGTAAATGACTAAGTGATAGATTTTTTTTTAAAAAACTTCCAATTATAAACTTTAAAGATCTTGATGCTTTGCAAATACATTATTTTCTTGGAGTATCAAATTTAAACTAAATTATTATAAAAATAAACTCATGATACAATGGTAGTGCATCTGACCTCTTTATTCAAATCTAGGCTGAATAGATTTGATTTTTTTTTTCAACACACTTGCAATTTTTTGGGGAAAGGGGGGTATCTAGCTATTTTTAGGTAGAGGTTAAACTAATAATAGTGGGAAAGCACAGAAACTTTTATGACCTGGTGATTAGCAAGCAAAGTGAATCCTGCCTTTTCATTCATTATTTCTTTATGAGCATTAGTGAAGAGATCTATGTAATGGGCTATTTAAAGAATGTTCTTTTTTTTTATGTATTATAAAAAAGAGAGCACAATTGATAGATATTGGTTACTAATTAGAAAAATCAAATCTGCATATGAATGATTTAAGTATATAAACCTTTCACTTGTGATGCTAATGGATATTACTATTGGTAATATCAAATAAATAAGATTTCTAATTAAGCAATGATATTGATGTTTTTTTTTTTTGTGCCAAACATTTGAAAAATTGTAATTAGGAAAGCATAAAACATTGGATATCACATACTTTCTTAATTTTTGCCATTAAAAATTTTCATAAAGTGAAAAAAATTTTTTTTCAATTTTTTATAACTGTATTATATTATAATTACTATTATTATCATCACCATCATATCATTATTGTCATCACCATCCTGTTTCAATGATAAGCTTTATATTAGAAAGTTACAAGTGTTTTACGTATCCTGGATTGCGTGTTTAGATGGGCAATCACAATTGTAGGCTTATGTGCTTTATTGCTTTACATATAAATTTTTCCATGCTGTGGGTTAATTACAAAGGTTTTACATAGCTTGGATTACCTTGCCATACATGAACAATCTATAGTTGTAGGTGTACATATGTAAAAGTTGATTTACATGAGATTGCAAATTTTTTTACATGATGTGGATTAATTACAAGGGTTTTTTCTAGCTTGGATTGCTGTGGTTACATAGGCAATTCATAGATGTAGGTTTATATATGTAAAAGTTGGTTTATTGATATACATAGGTTTTACATAACTTGGATAGCTTTGGTTACATGGACAATCCATAGTTATAGGTTTATATATGTAAAAGTTATTTATTGATTTACCCAGGACTGGGGGAATTTTTATAAGCAGTGGATAAGTTATAAGAATTTTACATAGCTTGGACTGCTTTAGTTACATAGTCAGTCTGTAGTTGTAGGTTTGTGTATGTAAAAGTTGATTTATACAAGATTACATGAATTTTATATGCTCTGGATTACTGTAATTACACATGTAGACCAGGTTTAGTTTTATATGTGGTTGGGTTGCCTGGGTAACATAACATAGGTGAGAGACTAGCTATTTTCATGGAAGTGTGACAATTGTCTATAAGGTCTGAAGACATTGGTATTAAATTAACGTCAATTATTTTGACTTTTTAGGTTGGCACATTTTCTTTGGATGATCAGATTTTCTCTTGGTTTTATTGTGGATGTAGGTTAGGGGTGGGCTGGTATAGATAGTTAGGCATGGTGGGATTATTTTCATAATTGGTGAGGAGGTTTTGTTAACTATGCTATGCCTGTTTCCTGGTGCATTTGAATAGATGAGTATTCCAAATGGGGGTATGATATAGCTATGTTAGAATTGGTTGCATTTGTTGAATTGAATAGATTGATCAGGCTCTGGATCTGGCTGTGTTAGAAATGGAGGCTGGGTGAAGCTTTTGATGAGGTTTAAGTATGAGATTCATGGGTAATTCCATAGAAAAGTGGTAGTATAGCTATGTTAGCATTGGTTGAAATTGATGAGTTGGAGTTTGTGATGGTCAGACTCTGGTCTAGCTATGTTAGAGATGAGACTTTTAATGTAGTGTAAGTGTGAGATTCATAGATAGAGGGTCCAGACATAGGGAGATATTATGAAAGCTGGATAGATAGTTAGGCTTGGCATTATTCTTGGAAATGTCTTGTGTTTTTTGAAATTATCATTAGTAACTTGATTTAAATTGAAAATTTGAAAGAAAAATATAATACTAAATTGGAAATAAGTTGTCAATTGATTGGAAATTGAAAAAGGTATATAACATTAGTTAGTTTTTTTTTCTTGTTATCCTAGGGTTTTGAGTACTTTATGGTTGTGAGTACAAGTCAATTAATTATTAGGCAATTTGAGATCGAATTTTTATTACTAAACAAAAATCAAAGTTTACTATAACAACATTAAAAATAAGCTTATGTTTGACTGACCTTTGAACTTTGAAACAATATTGCTGACAGACACTGATCATGTGGGGGGTTTTTTTTAATTATCATCGTTAAGTAACTATACTTTAATTGAAAATTTGAATGAAAAATGTAACACAAAATTAGAAGTAAGTTATCAACTGATTGGAAATTGAGAAAGGTGTATGTAGTTTTTTTTTCTTTTTAAGATTTTGAATAAAATTCCAAAGCTTATTAACCTGTTTGTGAGCAAATGAAACCAGATTATACTGAATGAAACCTTCTTGACCAACGTTTACAATTAGCATAAGAATAGGAAAAAATATTTGAATGTTACACTTTAATATATGCAAATGTATTATATATTGATTAAAAATAGATTTATATTTTAATTATTGAATTTGTAGGAAGATAGACTTTTATTATTGTTATTAATAGAATTATACTTAATTGTTTGTGTGTGTTTTTTATTAAATTATCAAACTTATGTTAAATATTAGATTAGATATTTATAAAGGAAAACGATTAGTTATAATGATAATAGCAATTAAATTAATAATTGTGAATTAATTTAAAACATAGGCAGAAATAATGGCTGGCTGATTAGATGTCATAATTTTAGAATCATAATTTAGTTTCTGATGTACTTATGAATTTAAAATCAATATTCTAGGGATTAATCTGTTTTACAATTCTTTTATTTATTTTCAAAAGTAAAGTTATTACTTTTTTTAAAAAAATAAAATAAAATAAAAATCAATATTTCTAATTGTTTATAAGAGCAAACTTCTGCATGCAAATTGAAAAAACAGCCATTATGTAAAATATTTTGAGGTCACGTCTATTTCTTGTTATTGACATATTAGCAATAATATTTTAAGAGGTGGTATAGCAAATTAATTGATTCTCTTATTTATTGTTATCTATATGAAAGGAAAATATATTAATTTCTGTATCAATGTGCTTGTATGTGCATGTTTGCTGCTACTATATTTGTATGAGATTTTTTAAATAAAAGTTATTAAAACATAATTTTCTAGTGGTCATTAAAAAAAGGTGACAGAGGTGTGATAAAACTGCCTTCAAAAAACATACTGCAAGACAAAAATCTCTTTAACTGTGCTCTCTCCCTAATAACTTTGAATAAAAAAATATATTTCTAACTTTTGCTGATTAAAGTTTGATACTTTTATCTTGTTTTTATCTTCTATCTAATAACAGATAAATATCTAATATTGACCAACTTGTATTTATATGATTAGCTGATTTTTCTTTGGGGCAGCTCCTTGTAAATATTTTCAAATTTTATTTAGCCCTGATTAGAAACCAGGTCTTTGATATTAGCAAACAAGAGTACTAACTATTGTGATTTATCATTTACATTTATTTTATGAATTTGTACGACGGATAGTAATCATAGGTAATATAATATAATATATATATAAAGGTAATATAATAACATTTTATTGAAATCTTTCAAACATAATTTAACATTTGTTAAGGATATGATTTTTAAGAATATAGGAATATGGTAAACTTATGGTTCCGACCAATTGCTCAGAAAATTAGAGAAATATATGTTTGAGCATTTATATAATAGAAAGAAGACATCATGGATGCTCAAAAGGGAACGAATGGGATTTTTTTGTTTACTCTCTTTAGCTAGAAGTTAATCCATAAACTGATATACTTTTCTACTGGATTAATTAATTACTCAGGAAAAACTAATATTTTATTTATCGTATTTTTTATTTATTTTTTTGCTTTAATAAAATAAAAGTATTACTGTATGTATTATTAAATTGTTGAAACATTTCTTTCTTTTTTGATTTAAAAAAAAAAACAATTATAATAAAAATAAAGGTAATCCTATATAGATTATAAAGATTAAATAATAATAATAATAATAATAAACATTTGTTTTATATATATATGAAGGCCACATAGTATATTTGTAAATCATATAATTATATTTCAAAACAAGATTAGTTTTAGAGATTGAAAAAATATATTAATGGCTTAGACCAAGCCGTTCAATTTTTCCAATAGTCATTTATTACTGTTTCTATTTACATGAATTACTTAAATTTATTTTATCAATAAAGCAAATCATATATAACGTGACATTGCTTTTATAAGCTCGTATTTACGAAAATGTAATACAGAGAGCGAGCGTACCAATAGCTCAAACAAAGTGATTATACAGAAAGTGGGTTATTGTTTTTTATGCTGTGTTTGGGCAAAGATAAGGGGGATTTAGATATAAAGGCTATAGAGTTGACAAAGGTTATATTGTGGAAATGGAATGGAGTAGATTATGGGAAAGCTTAGGTTGGGGAGTGGAAGGGGAAGATAAAGTGGCTAACAGGGTTCTTTGGGCATAGTTGCTGAGAGATTCCTGACTCCATTTAAGAAGAAGTCACAATACATCATATCAACATCACATCATAATTGATAAGTGCAATAAGAAAAAATATTTAAAATCTCTATCTGAAATACTCTTATACCCAGACCAATTGGTTTCAAGCTTATGGCTCACCTCAGTGAGGAGCTAGAATATTCAGACACTGAATTCAAAATATCAACTCAAACCCCAGCACTTATTTTATATGTAATATTTAAATAGAAACTATGAAGTCTTTGGACATGAAAATGTCCTTTACCCAGCTGTCTAACTTAAATAGCTATATGAGACTAAACTAAATTCAGATCTACCATATATTAATAGCCTCAACATAGCCAAAGCCATAAAGGTAAAATTATAATTATCAATAAAGCAAATCATATATAACGTGACATTGCTTTTATAAGCTTGTATTTACAGAAATGTAATACAGAGAGTGTACCAATAGCTCAAGCAAGCTCTTAATTGATAAGTGCAGTAAGAGAAAATATTTAAAATCTCTAACCGAAATACTCTTATCCCCAGACCAATGCTTAATAACACCACAATCCTTCAACAAATACACAAATGATTATTAGTCATTTTTATTAGGTTAAAAATTATTACATTTCTTTTTAACCAAAGATACATGAGAGAGCTTCTTCCATTCTTTTCATCTCTTTTTATGTATCCATATAATATTATATTTCTAGAAATGCAAATTATCATTATTATGCTTCAAACACAACATTTGTTCATTGTGAATGCATATACAATATAATTATTAGCAGGGTCTGTAAATGAATGTGGACATTCTAATTTAAAAAAGAATTAAAAAATATAAAAACAAATAACAAAAAAGTAAAAGTGAGTTTTGCAATGACTGTTAAAAATTTAGTGTGCTTATTTAATGTCTTACTAAGCTGTTTTTTTTTTTAATCTTTCATCAAACTTTTTTTTTTTTGGGGGGGGGGGATTTCAATACTTCATCTATCTTTAATTCTTCATCATATTGTTAAATCATAGTCTTGTCTAACCTTCTTCATAATGGGTCTCGGGTGCTAGTAATTTTTGGATGTTAAAAAATTAATATATTTTCAAGGTAGTAATAATGATTAAAAAAGTAAAACTTCAATCAAGAGTTTTTGAAAAATGTGAACAAGAAATCTTATAGGCATCAATATTAAACATTATCCTAATTTCCTTACAATTTTAATGTTCACAGTTAAGGTATAACAAAAATTACATAGTATGTTAATATCAAATGCATATGAAACACAGAATTGTAAATATGTAATAAATATCTTATTTAATCATTGTTTGCTTTTAAAATATGTAACTTTTTTATTGCTATATCATTATAATATTATTACAAAAATCGCAATCATTAAACATCTTTTATTATTGTTTTACAATAATTGTTTGATATAATTTTTAATTACTAATTTACTAAAATATTCTGCACTTGTTATAATCCCAGGCAACATAAAGATAAAAATGAGCGCATTTCATTGTTAGTATTATTTGATTATTCTATCAAAATAAATTTAATGTGTGCTGGCTATGCATTAGATATGATCATTTTAGATTTAAGCTGGCAATTCAGATCAAGCTTATAAAGTGATGTTAATTTTAAGCAGTTTGCTTTATTTAAAATTTTCACTTAATTTTTTTTTTCTTTCTGAGGCTCCATGTACAGCCTGGATCATATACTGCAATCTATCTTCTGATTGGATCCTCAGCCATATCACAGTGAAAACATTATTGTAATTTTTAAAGTGTTTTTAAGATAATTTTTATAACATAAATGGGATTTGCCTTTTATAAAATCTGAAATCAGGTTTATTATGAAATATTTTTTAAAACATTTTGTGCATTCATTTGAAGCAAGAGTTGCTGGAAAATTGATGAATGTATTGATTAGTCTTATGATATTGCCATTATATTTTGAGAATATTATAAAAATATTTGTAAAAATTTTCCCAATACATTTGTGCTACATTAACATCTCACTTCCTGTAAAAAAAATTGGTAGAATAGGCTAGTATACAACTAATTTAGTTGAAAAAGTTCTGTCACTATTATGAATATTTTTAAATCATTATGTGCAATAGCAATACATTGATTTTGTATTGCAATACAACATTTAAATTTGCCTTTTCACTTAAAAACCAATTAATATATTTAAATTTATTCACATTCTCAAGTTGATTAAAATTGCTAGTGACCCCCCCCCCCTCCATCAGTGACTTATAAAATGTCTGAAAAATTTTGATTTTAATTAATTTCTAGACCAAAGTTTTAATTAGGTTACCTTAAAAAACATTAAGAATTTTTTTTGTACTTTATTAATTTTAATTGGCAAAAATCAACATGTAAGTTTAGAAGGCCGAAAGATGAAATTTTCAATTTCGCTGTTAATCTTTTCATATTAAAAACATTTTCATCAAACCTATATTCACATCTTGATGCAATATAGATTTGTTTAATCCAATCTTCATTTCAGATGCATCAGATTTTCCTCCTTCAAGTAATAAAAAGTTTTTCTAATATTAGACAACCAGCTAATTTCAAATATTGCCTCAAATTTTTTGATTAGCTGAATAAATATCTTGAACAAATCATGCCTTTCTTGATAATTGTTATCTATGTTTACAGTGTTCTGGTGATTGTATTATTTTTACCAATTCAAACAACAAGGGATTCTTAGAATATTCATAACATCTTGAATGTAACATGTAATAACAAAGGTATTTTATTAACTATTGTTTTTGAAAAAAAAAACTGCTCAACATCTTTTATCAACTTGAGAATGTTAATCAATTTAAATGTTAATTGCTTTTTTACATTGTAAGATGAACTTAAATGTTGAGATGCAATACAGATTTCTATGTATTACCTTCTACATGTTAACATAATAAAAATTATTTCCTAATAGTGATATAACTTTTTCACTCAGATTAATTATATATAAGCCTATTAGTCTGCCAAATTTATTTTATAGAAATAAGAAATGAAAGTATTATAATAGCATTGGAAAATTTTTAAGAATGTTTTATAATATTTTGAAAATATGATAGCAAAATCACAAGACTAATCATTATGTTTTCCAGCTTTCTATCACTTTTTTTTTTTTGTATTGGGGATGGTTATTGTGAAAGAACCAGACCCAACTTATATTACAATGACTCTTTAAAGAAATGCAGTTTTGATCACTTTCATTGGTATCATATCACTAAAAAGTAAACAAATGCAGCCTGTGTAAATTATCCAGGCTGTACATATGGCATGAGGAAATGAGAAAAAAAAAGAAAATGAAAAATATTAATTGATTAAAGATAAAGTTCTCATTTTTGCTTTTAATTGGATTTAATTAAAAGTTTTATCAAATCTATATTTAATCTTGGTGCAGTATACATTTGTAATAAAAATGATAAATAAATGAACTAGTTAGTATACATCCTTGTTTAATATTAGTCTTTATTTTACAGTCCCATTGTAACTTTAGCAGATATGAACATTGAGATATTTGTTTATGTATGTTGTGTTTTGAAAGACAGATCTAACAAGAAGCTGTCAGATTTTATAATAATGAAAATATCTAATACATATATATTTATTTATTGTAACTTTCATAGTAAACTTTATATTAGGATACTAATCTTTAAAAAAAATGAGAGTGAAATGAAAACATCAATTTTTTAAAGCTATGTAATAAAAGGGTTTAACTAAAAGATCTTCTATTTGACTTTAATTGGTAGATAATGCACCTGCTATATATACATATAATAATTATTAGAAAATTTTCATAGGCTTTTTTAATGAAATTTCTCTGTATATTTTTTTTTAGATAAGTTTCAATTATGATGTGACTAAGCAAACAGTTAGTAACTGGTATTTCAAATTGAATACCATCTAGCAATAGTATAAATTTCACTTTTAATTTAAACACAGATAAGATTGTGTGTTTTTAGTTTGCAATGCCAATTTTGTATTGGTAGTTTGTCTGATTACATATAACTGAAATTTATCTAGAAAAAATTATATATATATATATGTGTGTGTGTGTGTGTGTGAGCAATAAACTTCAATAATCAGATATTATAAATAATACTAACATCTTTTAACTTACATTGATAAGAATGGAGTTCAAGTAACAAAATTTTTCAGATGTTCCAGACTTCATTGTGACAATTGTTCCAATCTTTTTCATATTAGTATGTAAACCTTTTTTTAAATGTACTGACTCAGCATCAAAATATAGATATTTAACAATAACTATTAATACGGTTTTTCAAACATAACTTCTATAAGGTAGTTTATCCAGGATTTAATAATGTGGAAATAATTAAAGTGAAATTAATTAACTTTATTATGTCTTAACATGTGAAACTCTAATTATATATGCAGTTGGATAACCTTATTTGTATCTTCAAACGTTGTGTAGTATTTATTTTCTATATAATAAAAGGAAATTAATTGATTTATTTTTGAAAGAAAAAAGGTCATATGCTGAAACTGACGAATATTCACAAAATTTAGTTAAAAAGAAAGAAAGCAAGAAAATTTAAACTAGGAATATCTGTACTTCTGAAACTGCTGAAATTACACATGGTATACAATAAATGTTACTGAAGATTGAAAAAGCGTAAAATTTGTGAGTAGAGAATATGACCCAAAAAAGATTCTGATGGTCAATAATATATTGCTTCAGAAAACATTGAGTCTCTATCAAGATTATAGTTGTATAGATTTAGAAAATGCTATGAATGTAAGTTTAGCAATCATTAAATTTTATTTGGCCATTTTAAATTAAGCTTTCTTTTCTACTTCATGATGCAAATACTAAAAAATGACTGAATCTATCTACACAGGAAGATATGAATGAAGTCTATGAATTTTATCTTGTGAAGGTATTATATCCTTTGCATTTTATCATCATCATTTTTTATAAGAGGAATGAAAGATAATTTTTTGGAGAAAATGATTCAGAAAGTATTCTTACATATATACACACTTAGTTTTAAATAAAATATATCCATAGATAAATATCCTATCTTAATTTATTACTTCAGTATCTTTTCATAGTATTTTATACATAACTTTGGTATAAATAATAAAAAGTTATGTGGACACATTAAAAATATACATTATATAGGATTTGCTATTATTTTCTCTATACAAATAAGGGTTTAAAATTGAATGGCATGAATATTATTGTTTTATATTAATAAGAAACTCTGCATAATAATAGTATATAATGTAAAGAATTATTATTATATATATATATTTAAATATGAAATTTCATTTTACTACATTTAAGAAAAAAAAATTTTTTTTTTAGGATGCTACACCACTTACTCTCGGCCAGGAATTTAGTGGATATGCAATGCAAATCAACAATGGGATTGCAAGAGTTGAGAGCACTCTACCTAGACTTTATCAATTAGCAATAGGTAAGTCATTATAAATATTATTTATTTGTTGAAGACAGATTTTTCACAATTTGATGACTTTATCCAAGTCATCTATCTTTTGCTTTATTTTTCAAACATAGCTAGATTCTTCTTTTAGACCATTAACCAACTTTTTCTCTTTTTTTACTACTGCAGAGAATCTTCCAACATGAGTTTCATAATTTTTATCTTTAAATGCATGTATAAATAGAGAGGTTTTTTCACTTCATAATTTTTTTAAGTCTTTTTTTTTATTCTTTCTCTTTATTTCTTCCAAAATTATCTTTTTTTCTTCCTCCAAATCACATCCAGAAAGTCTTTAATCCTTTTTTTTTAATTATTTAAACTTGCAAACACATTAATAAACATATTAATAAATTATAATTTCTCAAATAATAATAATAATAAATTAAAATAATAGTATGCAAATAATAGAAAAATTTAAAATACCAAAAAAAAAAATTAAAATTGAATACTTATGGTATTGTTTTTATTGGGATGAAGGCTTGAATCATCGAGACATTATTAATTCATTTTACTTCAGAGCCTTGCCAAAACAAAAATTGTGCCTTTACTTCTTCATGTAACCTAGTAAACTGAGCAGAAAAGAAAAAAAATTAAATGAGCCTACTAAGAAAAATATTAATAAAAAATCAAAATTTTATTCAATTTTGACATACAATATGCCATTTTAAAAAGGAATTCAAACAGCAGCATGTGCTGGGATTTTTGTAAAGCCATGCTTATAATTTTCATGCAATTTTACAAAATGTCAATGAAGCAATTGCTGCTAGTGGCTATCATACTGTGTCAATGAAATAGTGTAATACTTTTATTAAAGTCTAGACAATTATGTAAATGAGTTTATTTTTAGCTATGTCTCCCAGGATACCAATTAATCTTGCAACTTTAATAAGTCAAGGTCAAGAAGGGAAGGATATAAATATCAATTTCATCCAACAAAATCAGTCACTCGATCAACTATATAAATAGAGGAATACTTGCACACATGAACTGACCTATTTGTTAGTTCTTACTTTAATATTCTCGACTCAACTTAAGTAATTTTTACTGGGAAAACTTACTTGATTAATAATTAATTTTATTCAGTTTAATTGCTCATAATAATTTTTTATTTTTGCTTAAACTTAAACATGTACTGCTAATCAATTTTCTCCAGGCACTAAAATTCTAAGCTGAAATTACTAAAAGAAGTTTAAAATCCTATATTGCAAGAAACATAATTGAAATTTTATCTAAATATTTAACAATGATTGTCAAATTATTTCTATATAAAATGTACACTTCAAGAAATTCTTTATGCCTCATCATTATTACATAAGAACTTTTATTGATTCGCATTTTATTATTTATAATAGACAATATTATTGATTTAATATTTTATATACTAGAATATTAAGACCACTAAAGATTATGTTAGATTTGCTATTTTAAAGTAGTTTTAATAGTATAAAAATGGTTTTGCTAATAACCATATAAGATGGTAAGAATAAGAAGTTTGTTAAAAAGACTTTAAAATGTTTTAAATATTCTTCAGCAATGTATATTTAGAAGTATCTTTATTTTAATATTATCATATCTCTAAAATAATAGTTTTCTTTGTAATAATTCATCTTTTAATGAATAGACTATTTGAATTCCAGATAGCAGAATCCATTTAATGATAATGGAATTTAATAAAATTGCTTGCTTGAATTTTGAAATGACATTTATTTATTTAATGTTATTTTAGCAGGAGGATGGAAAACATTTGCTCTCAAAATTTTGTTTTATATCTATTTCAGACTACAGAAAGGAAAATATTTCCTAAATCTATGAAATTAAAATTATAGATTCACATTCTGAAAATTTATTATATGACTAAGTACTTTTAAAATAATCTTCTAAAATATTAATAGAATATTTATTTGAAGTTATTACTATTATTTTTAAATTATCACTTGTACAGAATATTTGAAATGAGTCACATCATATGTGAAAAAACATAAAGGCTCCTGAATTATGAATTTTATTGAAATTTATCAGATGCTCACTTGTTTCACATAAATCTTTTCTACAATGAAACCTATGTTCTATCAAAAGAATATATGCTGCTTTATATTGTTAATTTATATTCACTAAGGAAAAATAATATATTGTACAAAAGATTGCTGGCACTTTATTTAAATATTCTTTGTGAAAATTGGATAGCCATTAGTGTATTGTGTGCTTATGTTATTAGGAAATCTATTGTTTTATAGGGAATATTTCAAATGCTGTATATATAATTTTAATTTGTTGTTTTCAATAAAAATGAGAAAATGTTGGTGTTTGCAGAATGGTAATTGTATAGGCTGTATCTTGTTGAATGGTCGAAGCTCTAGGATGAAGGCTTTTATTTATGTATTTTTGATTAACTGGGTATAATTTTTAATTTCAATATTATGCCATTATAATTTATATATTTTCTTTTATTTTATTTATCATTTGCATTTTGTCTGATATAATTTTAGGAATTATTTGTAAGCTGTAACATCCAGAAGTTCACAGCATATTTATTTTTTTATAACACTATAGGTTAAAGTGTTATTTGTCTTCTATCATGAGTAATTTATTTATTTATTTATTTGAATGTATACGTTTATGCTAACAAGTGAAGATGGTTGTATTCTTATTGCTTATTTCAGGCCATGTTTTATTAGCCCAGATTTGGCAAATAATTTTATAGTCAGTTTTATACATCTGTTAATTATTGTAACATTTATTTAAAAGATGGTAGTGTTAGACTCTGTTTTATTTTATATGCTTATCTTTTTTATTATATTTTCAAGAGATTGTACCATTATCTCTCTGGTAGATATTTATTGTACATATCTTGCCATTATGTTTTCAAGAGATAATAGCTTTGTCTCTGTCTAGTAGATAATTATTTTGTTATATGTTTTCAAAAAGATTGTGGCTGTGTCTTTTGCCATTATGTTTCCAAGAGATGGTAGCTTTGTCTCTGTCTAGTAAGTATTTATTTTGTTATATGTTTTCAAAGAGATTGTGGCCATGTCTCTCCCTTTTACTAATATATTCCTTGACTTATATTTTGCATGCCTCATAGTTAAGCATAAATGCTTTATTTAAGGCAATTATTGTTCCTAATATATTTTGATGATTTATTCTCATTTTCCTTATGTTCAGAGACAAAATCCTAGCATAATTTTTGCCTTCAAAATTTAGGTGTTCCCTTTTTAATTCACGCCATTATTTATGTTCATTGTCTTACTTATCTTTACCTGCAGATGTATTTTGTCATGTATATTTTATGTGAAGCCATGGGTGGTGTACCATCATGACTTTAGTTTTGACAATTGATATTGTTGTTTGTTCTCAAGAACATCATCTTTTTTTTGTTGCACTGGGTGGTTTTGATATATAGGTCTGTTTTTTTATATTCTTTGCCAGCTTTTCAGAATGTAAAACCAATAAATATTTTATTTTAGAAATTAAAAATTGTATTCGTGGGCCTTAATAAGTGATATGCATTATTTTTAGCTTTTATTTCATTACTGGATTGGTAAGATGTGCTTAATGTTTAGATATACTCATTTTTGGACAACATCATGGTATGATTGAATGTAAAAATATAGAACTTCTTGTGATAATACTAATATTAATAAAAGTTTTTACTAGTCAGATGAAGCTAATAATAATCAATTATTATTTAATCTGTAAATTTTATTTTATTCTTATCTGTAAACTTTAAAAAGTATTTATTCTCTGCAATGAATTGTATAGCATAGTGTCTAAATAATTTATTTTGAAATATAGTAATTTCTAAGATTGTTATTTATATAATAGTCTACATTGTCAAAATAAATGTTTTTTATTATTAAGTATGTCTTATAGTATTTATATCTCAGCTTTGGCTAGTATTTATATCATTATCCAGAAATCTTAACATTATATAATCTTTTATACAAGTTATATGTTAGTCATTAAGAGTACATGGACATAAAATTGAATATTGTAATCACTTTGTTCAAATTGGTCTGTAGATGTTACAAAGCATCTAATAGAAAGATTATTTAGTTTCTTAAATTTAAATGATCTCTTTAACTAATTGCATTTTATTAAAAGAAGACTGCTTTGGTGATAAAATTATTGTTTTCTTTATCCAGAAGATTACAATTGATTATGCATCATAATTTTAAACACTTAAATTATTTATCTTATTCATAAAGATAGATTTAGTAGGAGTATTGTAGCATATCCTGAGTGGCCATAAAATCCCTTGTCCACTCATTATATGTCTGAATGAAATCCTGGTATACATTCTTTTATTCCAAGTCAAGAGTTTTTCATGTATTTACTTTAATTAAAATATTTTTTTTTAAATTTAAAATTATTATTGTCAATTAAGTAAGAATATGTTTCCTCATATTATTACTAGGATTCCATTTGTTGCCTAAGAGTTCTTAAATGAAAAGAAAAGAGTAAAAAAATTTAGTGTTATAGAATTTTAATTACAGAACCCTGCAATTTTAATATTACATAAATGAATATGAAAGAAATTGTTTTGCAAAAGAAATCACAAAATATATGAAACCTATTATTCTTTATCAAAAGATTTGAAATGTGGATTTAATTATAACAATGAGATGCTGATGATAGTTATTAGATGTGTTGTAATGGGGGGGGGGTGTTTCAAAGAGAATTTAATATGACCTAACCACTGTATGATGTATGCTTTCAATATTAAGAGCATCCCTGTAATTTGTGAGTATGATAGTTCTCTTTTATTTAAAATTTATTAAATATTACATATTATATTGATAATATTTATTTATTGCTATTCTTACCTATATGGCTCTTCATATTGTAGTATATAGCATATGGTAACTCTTCTGAACTTGGCTATATAGTTTAGTTATTATTATTATTATTAGCGCATAGTGTATGGTTGTTTGGATATCATTTTATATTGAGTAAGCATTGTGGCTACTCTTATTGTTTTTTCTCATTTCATGGATTATAATTTTGACTTGCTTAATGTGGTGTCTTTCGATCGATTTTAAGATACCGAGCAATCATCTTGAATAGCTGTCGTTTGGTGGCATTCATTTTTTTTGTTATGTTATAGTTTTCATCTTGAATAAGCATTTGAATAGCTGTAGTTCTGGAGTTATATAATCTGTGGTACTATTTATCTTTTTATTAGACTACAATATATATATATATATCTTTCATTGCTAATTCACAATGACTTTTTTGTACCATTTTACAAAATTCTAGGTATTCAACCCTTTTTTGTACCATTTTACAAAATTCTAGATATCCAATCCTTCATAATGCATCACTTTTACAATTTTTTTAATTCCTTTTTTTCATAAATTGTCTTGTTTCAGTAGAAATTTTACTGATCAGTTACCAGCTATCTATCTGTTGCAGTTTTTAATAGTGTTTCAGATAACTTTCTATTGATTTCATTCAGATCTGAACTATCTTCAAAATCTGTTAATATTTTTAAATGATTTGCAAATTCTAATTTAAATTCATTGGAATGTTTGTGAAGTTTAGAAATATTAATTGTGAATATGGTTTTTCTTAATAATTTTTATTTCTAATTTTGCATTAATATGTATCTACATCTCACTAACTGATGATTCATTCCTGTGTTAAATTCATTAAGAACATTACAATCTTGAAATTATTTTTTTTTTGTTAGTCAAAATATAATCCAATTCTGATATATCTTCATTTGAATGCCTCTATGGCCATTTCCATTAACATTTTTCTCAAAAAAAGAAATTATAATTTTTTTCTTTTTCTGCAAACTCCACAAATCTATTTCCACTCTCATTTTTATCACCATAATCAAATTTATTCACAATACTTTCAATCATCTACCAATTCTAGCGTTGAAGTCTACATGATAATTTTAAAATATTGTTTGGTCTGATGTGAAACCTTTTTTTTTTTTTACATCCATATAAAAATCATTTACTTCATCACAGTGAGAACTTGTTGGGCCATAAACCTGAATTACTTTGATTAAGTCAAATAATTAATTTTTCCACTATTGAGGCACTATCAATTTCTACAATGTTGTTGTTCTACTTTTTATTTGTAATGAATGCTACTCCACTTGTGCTTTCAACATTTGAGTCTTTGTGGTATAATATATATTCACTTTTTAAATCAATTGTCTCTGTATTTTTTTTCTAACTTTATAAAATCTAATAATGTCTCATTTAATATCAGACAGTTCTTCAAATTCTTGCAATCCCCCTTCACTTGAAAGTGATATACAGTTGTAATTATTTAAATAATAGATTGTCATTAATTGGCAGCCTGGATTCACAATCTAGGGGCTCACCTTTGACTACCAGGTACTATCTTGATTGATGTTTTATAACTATCTGGGAATAAGGGACCATTGTTTAGTTTTGTCTGTAATGACAGTAAATAGCTATAAATTAAAAAGTTTACATCCATTTCAATCTGCCTTCAAGAAACATCAACTTATATTCTGTTAAGATCTATCAGGCATGTGAGAAGAAATTGTGATATTTTATAATCTTAAATTCAGATATAAACAGCCAATAAACTCAACCATGCTGGTGATATGTATTGGTGAGCAACCCATCCATGTTCATATACTATATAAATAATCATATACTAATAACTGCAGCAATTATGATATATAGAGTAGACATAAGAATTTTGCCCTGTTCTGGTCCTTTAAGGCCTTCAAAAGGAATCAAAGGGTCTCCTTTCAGTTAAAGGCAAGCAAATTCCTTCATCTTAATGTGAAATTGTCAAAAGAATATATTAACATTATATGAAACATTTCATTGTCTTTCTCCCTATATTTTGGGAAGTATGTAGCATGTCATGGAACTCATGATAATGTTTTCTTAATCTGATTTGACCGCACATTCGCTGATAAGGTTTTTCAAAATGTAAGTTATCTTTCAGCTTATTAATACTGACAGTTTTCATTGACCGTACGTTCTTTTAAATAAGATGTGTTAGTCCTTTGGACAGTATTTAGGAAATAGAAGCATTCTCCAATATCACTACATATCAAATGTATCTTTTTTTCCATTTTAATGAGTGTCCTTGTTTTAGTCTCATAAGTATCATGAGTAGAAATGAGACAATTGATCAATTTTAATTTGATAGCTCAAGAAATGTTTTAGTCTTTCCATATTTTAGACAGTTTTGGCATTTTTGTTTTTAATAACACAATTCTTTTTAGTATTTCTGATGACATTGACTTTTACTGATTATAGTGGAATCCAGATATTTATATAGTTTTCACTTCAAAATTTGTGACCCTTCTAATTTGGAGGGAAAAGGAAATTGTTATAGTCACAATCCATAAACATGATTTTGGTTTTTAAAATGTTTATTTCAAGACCATATTATTTGCTTTCCTCTCATAGTTTTCTATGATATTTATTTAACATCTCTTCATCAGCAGCCAATATCAAGGTATTATTAATTTATCTCAAAATATTTGTAGTTTTGTTTTACCATTATCCAATCAGTCCAGCCTTCAAAAGTATTATGTGAAATTTCACTATATGCATTAATATATATATATAATACTCATTGTTTCAACTGATATTTCACTATATGCATTAATATATATATATAAATACTCATTGTTTCAACTATATCTTTAATTTTTCTCTGCTTTCTAAATTTAAACCACTTTTCAAACATCAACATATCAGTCCTGATTTAATTACATCTATTCAGTATTTGAAATATGTCACCTGCAGATGAGTTTAAACTTATCATAACTGTGAAAAGAAAAATCTATTGGCCAATTATCTGAATCATAAATTAAATTACAAATATCAGTTAATTCTCTTTTACATACATTCAATCTTATATCTTTCAATAATTTCATTTCTTTAGGTTACAGTTTTACAACTTTATTATTCATTTTTGCACACTTTATCAACTTCATTTTATTTTTCTGTTGACACACATAAGGTAAACTTGTTGTTATTATTATCCAAGTCATATATACTCATGTTTTCAACATATCTGTCTTCTCTATTAAAAATTTGTTATTCTTCAGTTCATTGCTTATTTTTATGATATTGCTTTTCTTATCCAAAGTGAGTGTTTTTTTTTTTGTTTATTTCAATCAAATCTAGTTTTTTTTTTTAATTGTTCTATCTCATTACATTTTTTTAACTTAACTTGTGTGGCTTTATCACTTTTATTGCTTAATTTTTTTTATTAAACTTTCTATAAACATATCAACTAGTTCAGTATTTATATTTATTTTTAACAAATCCAATAATTTTTTCTATTTGCTCATTTACATTTCTCTAGTTGCCCCCTGCCCCCACAACTTCCTTTAAATTTTTCCAGAGAATTTCATACCTTTCAATTAACATTATCATGTTGTTTTTTTTTTATAATAATCACAATAATAGTAATAGAAGGGTTATTATTTTAAAGGTCAAGTAATATTCAAGCATTAAAATGGCAGATTGAACTTCATACCAGGAATGGTTTGTCTCGAATATGTTATTCTACTACTTGACTAAACTACACAAGACTGTTTATCTTATCAAAAAATTTGGAAAATATTTTCTAATATTTATTTTTTGTTGATATCTTTTTTTTTTTTGGTTTGGGACTTTTTATACTTATAAATTTAACTTCCATTAGTACTAAAAATTGTAATTGAGACAATGTAAACTCCAAAGTATGAATAAGCATTTAAATACTATTTTCAACTCTGTCTTAATTAAAATATGGTCCAACTGATATATATATTCTGTCACTGTATGCTTTCCAGCATATAAATCTTATCATATTTTAAATTATCCATCCATCTTTTTTTTTTTTTCAAAATTTATTCACTCTGAACATTTCCATTTTATATCTTTTATTCACAATTTTTTTAAAACTTTACTTTCTTGGCTCTCCATTGCATTCTAATTTCTCATTATCATTTTACAATTATTTTCTAATAATTTTCAGTTACTTTTTTTTTTTAATCTTTATTTCTTTATCATCATGTTTCATTCAGTGCATTTACATGTAATGTTAATCAATATTTGTATTTTTTAAATTTACTTTGATTTAGAATTTAATAAATTAAGTATTTGAAATAGGTAAAATATTTATTAATTCTTTAAATTTAATAAAAAAATGATAGTAATATGATACTTGTTTTTGTTTTTTATTTTTTAGGTATTTGATAATGGTTACATTTATTATTTTATAACAAGATGCAATTAAATATATATATATATATTACATTTTATTCTGTTTTAAAGCATATTTCAATAACTCTATTCTACATTTAATTCGAAATAGATTTTTTAAATATTCTTGAGAATATTTTTTAGATTTCTTAAAATTTGAACCTCTATCTAAAAATTTCATAGTATCCATCCAAATCAGATTTCTAATTTGAAAGCAACTTAAGATGTCAACATATATGTTAATACATAATTATATTCTCTATATCTTCAGAAAGTATACTTCTTTAATCAATCATCTCTATAATTCATTTTTATATTATTTACAACTATATATATATATATATATATACATTGAAAAGTATATATGGGTTTGAATATATCTTGCATATTTTCCAGATGTAGATATCTTTTTTTGTTTTGTTTGTTTCTTTAATGATAAAATGTTATTATGACACAAAATTGATCTAATAAATAAAAGTATATAATGCAAAAAATACGGGGTATAATTGTTTTTAAATTGTCAGATTCAACATAGAGCTATTAATTACAAGAAAATATGAATGGTACAAGGGAGAGATTAATTAGATGCAATTTATGAAATTTTTAGCAATGTGGAATAGTTCTAGCTTTTTTTCTTTTTCTTTTTTTTTTTTGATGTGCCTATTCAATTGGTGAGTGCATAGCTTATTTTTTACTGTTCCTATTCATTAATTTGGTATTATAAGCCTAGTCATCAAATTAATCTCAAAACATAAGATATAGGAGATAAATTTAATTGTAATAAATTTATCATTCCATGTTGTACCATTAACGAAAACTAATTGCTGTCACATAATCTGTGACTATGAGTTTTTACTAACATTTTTGGAAACAATTTACATAATATTTTTACCATTTCTTACTTATTTTTAAATTATTATAAATTTTTATCATCAAAGATAAAATAGTACCTTTTTTTTTATATTGATCTAAGAGTGTAAAGAAACTATCCATTAATTATGAGGGATAGCATTTTAAGTTTATTAAGAGTTTGCCTAAAAAGAAGAGTCTTAATTATTACAAATATCTCAGAGTCTGAAATAGATGTTAAATGTCTTCTTTTTTACCATAGAGTGATAATGTTAAAAAAAAAAAAAATCTCCAGCTAAAGTAGAAATTAAGATCTTTCTTCATCAATGCTGCAATCCAAATAAAGCTGAGGAATATATATTTTCTGAAGTAAACAAAGTATCTCTTGATAGTAAATAATTTAATTCATAACTGAATTGTTTACATTTACACTGTTTGATGTCACAGAAAAAAAAAACATCAGCCTAGGATCAAATCTTGCTTCATCATGTAGGTCATTGTAACAAAGTGTGACATGAATAAGGAAATAACATATAGTATGAGAAAACTGAAATAATATAGAAAATTGGAGTAGGGAGCACTTAATAATGTTACTTTATAATGATAATGAAAGACCTTTTATATAGAATACAAAGGTCTTGCGATAAGCCATATTCATTGCTTAATGATTTAATGGCAAATAAGATGTATGCAAGGAAAGAAAACTAGAGGAATGTTCTTTGATAAATTTTTTAGTTATACCTTTGATAGTAAGATGTTTTAAATTTAGTAAAAATTTCTAGAAAAAAGAAGTCCACTTAAAATAATATTAAAAATATTTTTAAGAGTAATTTACAAAAACAATATGCAAAATCATTTAACTCTGTCTTTATATTATAATTTAAAAAACTAAGAAGTTAAAATAACTATTTATCACAAATTTGGTAGTGCATAACTGCATATTTCACAGAGATTTGAGAGGGAAGAATTTTTCCCCCTTTCACCAAGCACTAGAAGGAGAAAATTTGTAATTTTGTTATAGATACAATCTTTTTTTGCAAATGCATTAATAATATTTCTGAAGCCATCATCTATAAAAGTAGTTTTTTTTTTTTTTTCTGTTGATGTTTTTCAAATTGTAATGGAAGGTTAAAAAAATAAAAAAAATTCTATAGCTATATCCAGGTTTTTTTTTTGTGTGTGTGAGAGGGTCAATATAAATTGCAAATAGAAATGGTTTTAATAGTAACTTTTGCAGTATTTCTCTTCATGCTACATAGCATGAAGAAAAGATTATCTCAGTTGCACATTGAATGATAGTTTAGGCAATTCAATAAATTAAGTTCAATTAGTGTAGAAATACTTTTTGTCTTGAAGACCATGATATGCAATAGATTGTGCAAGCATTATCACATCATTTGGGGATTGGTGTGTCTATGTTTTATAGAATTCTAGCAAGATTTTAATTATGGACATCTAGAAGAAGGTCTGAGACTTAATATAAGCAAAGGATAATATGTCTGGTAAATAGCTAGCCTATTTCATCAATACAAAGCAAAATAGAATTTATATAGAAAAATTGAATCAGATGCAAGGACCATTCATAGTATAATTTTGTATTATAGTATGTTGGCAAACACAAAATTAATGTCTTGATTATTTTAATGATGGTCTGTGAACCACATAATTTATTTTTAAATAAATAACTCAGATTATACGTAATTGAATAGGCAGTAACTGAAGCTTCCAATGGGTTATATTATGTTAGCACACCAATCACAACCATCCATCAGCCCATAAGTCAGACCAACCTCTCAGACCATAGATACTTTAGAAATATACATTTTGTCAAGCAATTCATATAGCACATGTAACATTTCAACTTTATAAACACTTTATGTCTAAAGAATCCCTAACCTTAATTTATATATATATATAATTACAATTCTATTACAGATTACAGAAACAAGTGACATGTGAAAAGGATAAATGATTCTCAGTATGCACATTTTTTGCTGAACCAGCACTCATCAATTAACCTAGGTCACATTCTCTTACATATATCTTTATCATTTGTTCACTATATATCTAGATAGCAAATTACTATAGTTTAATTGACAAGTTACAAATTTTCTGCAGTACAACTTTAATATAAAGCACTCTATTGGTAATATATCAATATCTGTACGAATCATTTATTAGCCTAGATGTTATCGTTAGCTCGAATATGTTTTTTTTTAAGTCTTATTTAATGGATAATGTATCTGCAGTAGCATAAAGGTATCAACACCTGATTTCTTTGCCTATATTGCCAGTGTTGATAAGTTTCACACTTATTTTTGTAATCAATTTTCTAAATAATTTATTCTTTTGATTTTAAATTTTGAAGTCCAGTCTGTCTTAATTTAAATTACTCATTAACTTATTATCATGTTATTGTGTCATCCTTTCTCTTCTCATTTTTATTATTTTATTGAGATTTAAGATCTTGTTTAAAACGTTCATATTAATTTTAAATACTTAGCTTTGTTTTGAGAAGAAATAATGGATTCAACAATCCTTGTCCACTCTCATTTTAGATATATATATATTAATTTTAATATTCTCTGATAAATGATGAATTGTTTCCCGAAAATAATGCTATATGTATATATATAAGAATCAAATAAAATGCTTTGTCGATTAGCAAAGACAGTTTTCATTTTGTTTGCATTTTATCGAAGCAACGTTTCGTATATATAAATGCATAAAGTATATGTAAACTATTAAACTAATCAATTTATACTGTACATATATGGAAATATGTATAATTGCATTCAACTAAATATTCGCCATTGGAAACAGGCAGTGTTTTTCATAAAACGAAGTGGGTCAGAATTTAGCTTTTTAATTTTTAATGTGAAAAGAAATTATGTAGAATTTTAAAATGAAACATTAGAATTTTACTTTAAATAAAATTCCATTTTATTAATGGTAATACACCTAAGCAGTGACTTAATCTGTCATGTAACATTATCAAAAGGGGGAGGTCGCAATCATTTAAATGATGGTTTCACAAAACATCTCGTATTTAAGTGGTTGCTAATCTGGGGAATAAGAATAATAAATTTACTTTCTGATCAAAGTCGACAGAGCATAAGTATCTTAATTGTTATAATATGGGCCATGCTTTTGAATCGACTAAATACACTGTTGTTATTTACGATATTGTGCCTCTCCTTAAACTAATCACTGCTTTAATTATTGTTGGTGACTGGAAGAGTAGAGCGCAGCTTAGCCAGAAAGATAATTAAATTTGTTAGTATTCTTGAATTGAAAAAAAAAAAAAGATCGAGAGCTGGCCTCAAATCTTTCAACACAATCATTTTTTAGCATAAGCTAAGCTGTATAAGTTAGTAATTGACGCAAAGTAATACCATCTGGGATCTCACGCACCCTGTCATTTGAATGTAATTTTGTTCGTCAGATATTGCACAAAAACCTTTATTAATCCTTTCCTAATTAAACAGCTCAAAAACTGTCTAGAGAGAAAAATGCCAAACTAATCCTACACAAGTCATCTACCTGGGCTTCATAATCTGATATGCTTTCATGAATTGTTTTCTTCCTGTCAAATGACCATTGAAGTTGCCCCAAATTGTCCACTTTTAGAATTTGTGCGCTTGTATACCTGTCTTTCTACATAAGCATTTATCAAGATGCACGTGTATATTAAATGTTAATAGAGAGAACTTTGTTATTTACTTGTGCGCGTGTGATTCTTTGCAAAGTGCATAAACTTCATCATCTAAATTATTTAAATTATATTAACAAATTTTGAGAATAATAATGTTTAAAAACCACCATAATATGTATGTAAAAGCTCACACACATACACACAGAGCGCATATTTTTTTAAGACTCCTATTTTATAACATTGGTTTAATTTTAAGATACTTTAACAATTCAGTATAATCTTTTTACTATTGCCTTGCTTTTTTTATGCAATGTAGTGCATCAGACTTTGGAATATAAGATCATCGGATCATTTCCAATTCTGCACATCCCACTCTCGAGCAATAATGTCACATTACTTTTTATTTATTATTGCTGATTAAATTTAATATTAAAATCTGTAAATATATATCGTTGCTTTTTGTTTATTTGTCTTCATTCTAATTTCTTTCTTTCTTATGTGCTAAAGAGGATGTTTTTTAAAAAAATATTATTAATATACACATATCTAGGGAATAATAAGATTATTGCTTTTTAGTGAGTCTAGAACTGAACATGACGAATTACCACTTACATAATGACTAATATAATTTTGGCAATCAGATAGTTATTAGAGAAGACAGAAAATATTTTACTGTCAAATTTAAAAGCAAACTTTATATTTCTTATTAAAAATTGATATGTATTTGTGCTGAAAGCCATTTTGAACTGAATTGCAGATTTTACAAAAGCTTTTTGAGACTTTTGCTATCTTATCTATAAATAAGGTTAAATTTAACGGCACTAAATATTAAGTAATATTAATTGAAGAGATAAACACTTCTAAGTACCGATTATATTAATGCAAAATTTTTCAGTATCGGAATTATTATTCACTCTTGCTGGTGATTGTGTGGTCTAAACATTCATATAAGAGTTTGGCAAACAAATGAAAATGATTCATTTCCATTTGTTATATTTTATAGCTTTGATAATGGGCATTAATGCGCCAGCACTTATTATATACCATGTTTCTATATATATATTTTTTGATCTTATAATTACTTTTGCAATTATAGAATATAGAAAGACTATAGTTTTCACATAAATTTAATTTGATAATGTGTTCAATCATGAGAGCTTATTTTACCTTGTAACAAAATATTTATCTTATGCTAATTAGCTCAACTGTTTTTTTATTAGTAGTTTTTGTATAAATAGTAATGATCAGTGGATCATACAACTATTTGTCTTATGTACAGTTAAAGAATTTTACGTTTTTTTTAAATATCATATGCATTTGCTAAATATAATTTTATTACAAAACAGGCTTTGATAACTATGCATAAGAAATGCATTCAATAAGGAGATCATGAGAAGTTGTTTTGTTTATTTTCATTTATCTTGATTTTATATTTCTCTTTTTTTAAAAAATGGACTAAATTTTGTACACCTGGGCCCGTTTTATGTGGATTATTTTAATATTTCACTATATTTATTAGATATCAAGAAATTTAAATTATTAATAACTTATTTTGACTTGAAATACTTTTTTTTTTTTTTTCAAAAATATATCTTTATATTAGCAGCTAACGTGAATTGTCCTGAAGCTGTATTTAGAATAAATAATCTACTTATACTAATGAGTAAATAATGATAATACATTTATACTTACATATAAAAATATCGCAATAAATATTCAAAAATTTTAAACTTTTAAAACATATTTTATTAGGTGTAACAGAAATAAATAATATAGATTTTTAAAATAAATAATGAAGATTTTATTGATTTTATAAACTGAAAATAATATTTCTAATGATAATGCATAATCCTTTTGTTTTGATTATGATCTCATTTTTTAAATATAGAAACAAAATGTGAACATTTAAAATTTATTTCAGTAGTATAAATCAGTTGTCAACAGAAAGCCATTAACACAGTACAAGACTGGAATTGGCACTAGTTGTGTAAATGGGATGGAGCAGAATATGGGAAAACTTAGAATGGGGAATGGAAAATAAAGTGGCTAACAAGTTTCTCTGGGCATAATCACTGAGAGATTCTTGACTTTGTTCAAGGAGAAGCTACATCACATCACATCAATGAATCTGATTTCTTACCAGTTTACAAACGAACCACATATCAATCAAATCGTGATAATGATTAAAATACGTATGAAAAAATGTCAAATTAAATACTATAGTTAATATAAAAAAAAAAAAGTAAAAATAGTTTGTCTTGTGCCAATTTTTTCAAATATTTGATATTTTTTATTAGTCATACTTTATTTTCTTATTTTTTTAATGCAAATTTTAAAGTAATTTTTTTTTTTGTTGCTTTGCTTTTATGCGAATTCAGAAAATTACAGACCCTATCCCCCATTTTTCAATGTAAGTTAAGTCTATTTTTATGTGATTTTTTTTTATGCGGGTTTTCTGTGGAACTTATCTTCCACATAAAATGAGATCCAGGTGTAGTTTAATTGTCTGAATGTGTCAATTATTCAAATTTCTGCTGTTCTGTCTTACTCCAATAAAAAAGTACAGAATATAAAATTATTTTTATCCAATGTGAACATTACTCTTTTTAAAATATATTTACTCTGTTCATAAATATTTTATAATGATATCAGACTAAAACTTTTTTTGTGTTTGTGTGTATTAGAGGACATCCAAAACATGATTCTAAAGGGGGGGGGGGAGAATCGAAACTATTATAGTCATATGACCCAAGTTCTAAATTTTTTTCATTTTGGCTTTTTTAATTTTATTATACGATCTCAAATCTATTTTGTAAAGTTTTGCTTGACTAGATTTCTAATTTTTTTATGTTTTGGCTTTTTTTTTTCAAATTAGTTCTAAATTTTTGATTTCTATGTGTGTTGCTTTTAATTGATATTATGGTTATGGGACCTGAGTTGTAACTATTTTACGTTTTGGCATTTTTTCTTCAAATTAGTCACATGACCGAGTTCTAAATGTTTTGTGTTTTTGTGTACTTTTTTATCACTTAGATGTGTCAGACGATATTTTTGGTCATTTTTGAAATTCAAAATGGTGGAGATCATGTACTAAAAGAGCACTAAAAAATCTTCCACATTTCTATTTTGAATATAAAATAGTTTTATGGCATTGTGAATAAAAGAAAAATGTATTCACATAATTATTTAGAGATGGAAGAGGTAAAGTACATAGAAATACTTACACATTAGACCTGCCAAGAAATGTCACACACATAAGTAATTGAAATTATATTAATCAACAGAAAAAAATTTAACATAAAATGTCAATATTTAAAAATATTTTTATTTTTTTGTTTGAAAAAAAAACATTTATACTGTCGTGTTTTGTATAAATATGTTTATGGAAATTTAAGTATAAGTTTTGTATTCCAGAAAAAGTAAGGAAAATATATTAAAGAAATATATCTTAGATTGCTAACTGTTAAGGATTTAATTAGTAATTAAATTTATGTATTTGTGATAAGAACATTGCGTGTGTTCGAAAAATATCAAGAAATATTACAAATATTTCTTGATAGAATACTAATTAAAAATGCAAAGAGGAAATCAAGACTGATAATATCAAGAATGAATCTTGGATTGCCAGAGGCCAACTGAGGGGACTATAAATAGTTGAGCAACAAAGTGCATTGTTCTATTTCCAGTGAATTTATCGGATGAACGTTTGCAAAGAGATTTAAGGGACGGTAGCTGAAAGAAGCTTAAGTGATAATGCAGTGTTATTGTGAAACCAATTTGTTCACCAGCAGCAGCTGAACATGGCCAACGTGTTTGGGAAACCGAGACGCGAGGAAACCATCTAGAAAGCAACCAGTTGTGAAATGCATCATGGGAAGTTAACTATATATATATTGTGTTGTGTGTGTAGCAATAACTTATTGCTATTATCATTTATTGTTTTATTTGTTGGTATTCAGAGTGCTTGCATTTTGAATACACTAAAAAAAAAGATTTTGTAATGTAAACAATATATAATAAAAATATAAATATTATCAGATACTATTAATTAAATGTATTTGTGATGTCATAGCAAAGTATTTCATAAAAGGAATGCAAATTAGTGAATTACCTAAGTTTTATAAAATTTTGTTATGGTTTATTAAGATATTTAATGCCAGATTTTTATTTTTGGGCATATAATTTTTTGGTTGTTGTGACTTATGTCCCATGTGGCCACAAGAGGCGCTATTTCTGTGTCAACCACAGAAATATCCAGAGTAGGGGGCCAAAAGCAGATGATGCAAAGATCCAGCCGCTAGATGGCTCTGTTCACCATGCATACACACAGTAACCTTATGCCAAGTAGCTGCCAGTACTATTTCCCACTTGGTGGTGCTGTAAGTCATAGGTAAACCGATCCAGCTTACATTGTCTGCTAAACAGCAATCACCCAGCAATCTAGCCCACTAGGTGGTGCTGTTTGCGCGGAAAAAATGGCACCGTTTAGAAGCAATATTTACACTCGCTTGCTAGTTCCGGTTTATATCCATGTTTTTAAAACAAACATAGCGTGTAATGTGAAGGTGTGAATAATATAGAAAACCATAACTAATTTAAATCTGCTTTAAAATTTAATATTCTTACATTGAGTTTCACTCTCTGATAAATCTATGTATTTTTAAATTATTTTATTTTAAAAATCGATCTTTTTTTTTCTGTAAAAATGTTTAAAGTAATTTTTACCACCTCCGTTTTACTTCAATCTTTCAAAACTGCTAAAAATCGTTCTGCCAGTATTTCTTTCTGATATTCGTTAGTTTGAAAAGTTTGTAAAACTTTCTTTTTAATACTTTAAAATAATATTTCAAGCAACTTCTAAAGTAATACAAATTACATTTCTGTTTATAGATCTTTTATTTCGCAAACGTGTTATTTTAAAAAGATAAATTTGCATTTTGTTACGTGCGCGAACAATAATTCGAAGATCTCTTACACAATAAATATTTGGTATACTGGAGAGAAAACAAAGCAAAATCTCCTTTAAATATATTAAAAGATCTATTCAGTTCAAAAATAAATTTATTAAAATTAATGTGTGCAAGCAATAAAGCATCAAACAGATTGTAGTGTGTGGTGATTTATTCAGTGTAAAAATCAATGTGTTATTTTAAAACTTTTTTATTTATAATTTTAAACAATATTTCCAGCAAGTTTTAAAATAATACACATTATATTTTGGTTTATAGATCTTTTATTTCGCGAACGTGTTATTTTAAAAAGATAAATTTGCATTTTGTTATGTGCGCGAACAATAATTCGAAGATCTCTTACACAATAAATATTTAAAAAAAAAAAAGATTTAGAGCAAAATGCAAAAGCTAATGACAATACCTGTACTTATAGCAAAAAGATTCTGTTTTGAAGAAAACAACACAAGATGTAAATTAATGAAGATAGGACAGTAATCCAAGATATGTGAGAGAGTGTCATCCACAGATTTAAGTTGCAGGTTAAAAATATATACATTTAATATCAACTGCATTTAAATTATTAAGAGCAACACTGAATGTATGAGAGTCAATTGTAATAGATTTCGGTTTATAGATCTTTTATTTCGCAAACGTGTTATTTTAAAAAGATAAATTTGCGTTTTGTTACGTGCGCGAACAATAATTCGAAGATCTATTACACAATAAATATTTTTAAATTACTGGAGAGAAAACAATATTGCGTTTTTGATCTCTTCTTGTTACTCCCAATATACATCTCTCCATACTTCTTTGAGTGGTCTGAAGTCTGTATTGCTCTTCTATTAAGTATCCAAGTCTCAGATCCATAAGTAAGAACAGGTAAAACACATTTATTAAAAATCATTCTTTACAAACACATAGGCATATTTCCTTTTAGTATCAAGTTATTTCTACTAAAAGCACTCCAACCAAGTTTAATTCTATGATTAATTTCATCTGCATTATTAGCAAAAACAACTACATCATCTGAAAAATTTTAATGACTTAAATAATCATTTACTTTCACTCCTTCAGCTTCCCATTTTAATCCACAAAATACTTCTTGCAGCACTGCTGTAAAAAGTTTTGGAGATATGGAGTCACCCTGTCTTACACTCTCCTCAATGTTGACTTTTACTGTATCATTATATAATCTAATTGTTGCTTTTCCATTTTTATAAATATTCTTTAAAATATGACAATATACCTTGATGATCCAATGGTTTAATCACTGAAGAAAAGTTTACATTCAAATGCCTTTTCATAATCTAGAAATCCAAAACATAATGGCAACTGATATTCATTTGTCCTTTCTATAACTTCTCTCAATCCCTGGATATGATATCCTGTACTAAAACCACTTTTAAATCCAGTTTGTTCTCTTGGTTGGTGGAAATCCAATGTTCTCTGCAGATGAGTTGTAATTATCTTGGTAAAAATTGTGTATGTAATTGATAAACGGCTGATAGGTCTGTAATTTCTAATATCTTCTTTATCACATTTTTTAAATATTAATATTAATACTGCATTTTTCCAATCATCTGGCACATCTTTATCATTTAGACATTTGGTATATAACATTGCTAAAAAAAATTATATTTTTTCACCTGCTTCTTTTAATATATCAATTATAATTCTACCATTACCTGGAGCCTTTTCTTTCTTCATATATTTAATTGTATGTCTCACTTCTTCATTTAAAATTATGGGCAATTCAAAAGATGTAATAGATATAGGAGGTATTTGTTCTTTATTACTATATAATTCTTGATAAAAGTATTCTATCCATATCATGATATCATCTCTCTTTTTAGTAATAATTCCAGCTTTTTTTCTTATTGCAGATATAAATTTCCTACCAATACAAAGATGTTGTTTTACACTCTTGAGACTTTCATTCTCTTCTACTGCTTTCCTTGCTAGTTCACAGTTATACTTTCTTATATCATTTTCAATTCTTTTCCACATCATTTTACAAAATTCGAGATATTCAATTCTTTTTAACAAATCATTTTTGTATATCTTCATATTCATTCTTTTCTTCAGAAATTCACTAGTCTCAGTAGAAATGTTATTGGTCAAGTGCTGCTTTTTTCAACCAGCTATTTTTGTTGCAGTGTTTAAAAGTGTATCAGTTGTTTTCATATTAATTTCATTCAAATGTGAATCATGTTCAAAATCTACTAATTCTTAAAACCTGTTTGTAAGTTCTAATTTAAATTCATTAGAATGTTTCTGAAAATTAGGAATATCAACTGTAAATATTGTTTTTCTTAATAATTTTTGTCTCTATAGTTTTGCATTAACATGTATTTCACATCTTACTAATCGATGTTCACTTCCTCTGTTAAATTTATTAAGAACATTACAATCTTGAAATATGTAATTTCTGTTAGTCAAAATATAATCCAATTCTGCTGTACCTTCATTTGGATGCTTCCATGTCCATTTCCTTTTAACATTTTTCTCAAAATAATAATTCATCAAATAAAGTTTTCCTTTTTCAGCAAACTCCACAAGTCTATGTCCTCTCTCATTTCTATTACCATAACCAAAATTACCTACAGCACTTTCATCTTTCATTTATTTACCAATTCTAGCATTAAAGTCTCTCATAACAATTTTAAAATGTTGTTTACTCTGATCAAAAGCCTTTTGTGCATCCATATAAAAATCTTCTACTACTTCATCACTTTGAGAACTTGTTGGGGCATAAATCTGAATTATCTGCATTTGGTATCTGCTATTAAGTTGTATAACTAATCTTGCCACTCTGTACAATCCACCATCAATCTCCACAATGTTGTTCTTCCACTTTTTATTTATAATGAATCCTACTCCACTTGTATTGCCAATATTTGTGCCTTTATAGTAGAGTACATGTTCACTATTTAAAACAATTGTTTCTTCACCTTTTCTTCTAACTTCACAAAGTCCAATAATGTCCCATTTAATATAAGACAGTTTTTCTTCTAACTCTTGCAATATTCCTTCACTTGAAAGTGATCTGCAGTTATAAGTAATACCTAAATAAAAACATTCATCATCAAATGGCAGCCTGGATCCACAATCAGGGGATTCTTAGCACCTTCGGCCACCAACTGCTGCCTTGGTTGCTGACTTTACAGTCTTCTGGGAATAAGGGCCATGATTTGTTTTTCTGTCATAATTGTATATATATATTGGAAAAATATTTATCATTTACACAAGCATTCATTCTGCCTTATCAGGCAACCGAGAAGAAATTCCATGGTGTTTCTTGATCTTAAACTCAGAGGTAAAATTCCAATAACCTTGTCACGCTGGCTAATGCATGTTGGTGAGCAGCCAGCCCATCCATGTTTATATACTATATGAATAATCACATAGTAATAACAGCTGCAATGACAAGAACATATGGAATGGACATTAAGAATTTGCCCTGCTCAGTTTTTTTAAGGCCTCCAAAAGAAATCAAAGGGTTTCCTTTCAATTAATAGCAAACTCCTTTCTGCAGCCAAAACAAGATAAAAGGAATTATTCTTATACTGCACTTTTAGAACCCAAAGTAAATAATATATATATATATATATATATATATATATATATATATATATATATATATATATATATATATATATATATAATTGATAGAATTTTGTAGTCTGGTAAATGCTACTTTATAGTTAATTCTGATTGATAATTTGGAACTAAGTTAAATGTCATTACTATCAGATCTATGAAAATTTTTGTAAAGTTAAACTGAATCTCATAAAAGCAAAATTAACAATATCAAGTTGAGACCAAAAATAGAATGTAATTTTTATTATATGTGTAGTAAAAAAAAAAGTATTATAAAGTTTCTCAATAATATAGGGACATTCTCTATGCATAGTGGGTAAATGTACAGTTATTGTAGATGATTGCAATAATAATTGAATATTAAATGTGTAATGAAGCCACTGATGATATGGAAGAAATAAATCGGATATCTAGCTTCAAGAAAAGATTTTTTTAAAGAGAATTCTCAAAAATTTATTTATAAACATATTAGAAAAAAATCTGTAATTCATCATGAATAAGTATATCACATGAACAGTTGTTGCAAGTATGAAAATCTACTTAAGTAATTAAGAATGGCAATAAATTTGTAACCTCCTGAGTGCAGACAATTTCTTGCATTAATTCAAATCTTAATGATTAATCAAAGTAAATAATAGTTTATTAGTTGATATTGTGAAATTGGTAAATATTTAAGTGTCCCTGTTGGGTGATATATATTAAAATTTGTCTATTTAGAAATTCATTTATAGATTCTTTAAACCACCTAACTATTCATAAGCATTATATTAAAAAATATGTAGAGATTCTAACCAGTAAATAAATCCAAGTATATTTATTATCTCCTTTAAGTTTGCCACTGTTTTCTGATGGATCACAACCCCATAAGTTAATAATTGTTGAAATCTACCAAAAAATGCTGTAATACATCATAATGACAATTCTACAGATATCATTCAGGTATAATTTTAAGTCACTATGAATCCTTTATGAACTTTCATTTTAGTATTGGTTATTAGAATTTGTTATAATCCTACAAATGGTCTAAATAGCACTTTCAATGAGACACATTACAATTTTTGCAACTGTAAAAAAGGACAACAAAATTTGAATGACTGTTATAATTTTTCAAAAATCTTTTTAAAATAACACGTTTGCGAAATAGTAATTTCTACTAACTTTTATACTAATACAAATTGTATTTTGGTTTATAGATCTTTCAATATTTTATAAAAAATGGCAAAGCTTCTTAAAGTCTGGGAATTGCCAGCCAGAGAAGAGGAAGCTATAGCATTTTTACAGACTGAAAACATTTTGCCACAGAACAGAAAATGTTCTTGCAGCAAAGACATGACTCTGCATTCTTACTGCAGATGGCATTTTATTGCAATGCCTGTGCCTGCAAGAAAAGTCATTCAATTCATGAAAGCACATGGTTAGAAAGCTCCAGGATCCCCTTTGTGACAGATGTATGTCTCATATACTACTGGAATAGAGATGACCTTTCAGACCAATGTGCTCATGAAGATCTACAACTGTCCAGCAAGGCCTTAGTTAGCTGGAACAATGGGATAAGAGAACTGTGCAGCGAAAACCTGCCATCCCGCATAGGACATCTAATCGGTGGTCCCAATAAAATTGTGGAGGTGGACAAAACCCTGTTTAGCAGGAATAAAAACCATCAGGGTTGTATGCTTTCCCCACAAAGGATATTCGGAGGTGTGTGCTGTGACACAGGGTAATGCTTTGACATATGTGTTCCATGTAGATCTGCAAGCACACTACTTCAAACCATATGTGACAACATACAGCCAGGATCCACTATATACTCAGACTGCTGGAAGAGCTACAGGATGTCTGACCTTGAGGATGCAGATTTTAGCCACATGATAGTCAACCATTGCTACAACTTTGTTGACCTGACAACTGGCACTCACACACAGAACATTGAGCATCTGTGGGGGCTGTTAAAGTGGTGTAACAAAAAACAGCATGGCACAGCCCACCAAAGTCTCAACAACTATCTAGTGGAATTCATGTGGCGATGCCTACACAAGGGAGATTTGTTCTGTGTCTTTCTAGCAGAAATGTGTCTGCAACTGTTGGATGGTGATTCAGCTCCTGCAGAGGTACTTTTTTGTAGATGTGTTTTATAGTAATGAAATGATATGTATTAATGTCTATATTGATTTAATTTTTGTTTTGTTTTTTTATTTTTTAGAACTCAACAAGACCCAACTAACATTGCAGGTGTTCTTTTTTTTTCTTTAAAATGTTTTTTTTTTCTTAATAAACTTGTTATTTTTCCATTAAAATTGTCTTCATTTTTATTAAAATAGTTATTTTACAATTGCATATCTTACGGCTTGCTTGAAAAGTTTGTGGGGGGGGGGGGGGTAAATGTTATAATTTTTCAAATGTCAAATAAGTCCATTATATTTTCCATATAATTTTTATTTAACAGTTGAACTGTGTGTGTGTGTCTCATAGTGTATGTGTGTATTGGCCATATGTAATTTTGGGGATTACAATGGGAAGCTAAAGGAATGAAAGTAAATGATTGACATATAATATCAAGACTGCATTCTTCTTAAAGACAAAATTATTTCTTAAATTCTAACTTCTACAATGATCCTGATATCTCCACTATATCTTCACCAAATCATCTAACTATATTACTCAATTAACCTATTGTGACAATAAAACCTAGATCTTAACTTTTTACTTATGGATTCAGCCTTGCTTGTGGTAACCATAATGAATATTAAAGATATTAATCCACAATTAAAAGTTCACAAACTAATTTTTTTTTTGTTTTAATCCATTTGCTTTTCAATAATGTACAATTCTGAAACATGGTCATATTTTGGCTTATTCAAAAAAATAGATGAATGACAGACCAGCAATGGGCATCATTATCTTGTTTAATTTGAAAAATGTCTCTGGTCTGATTTATCTTTAAGAATTATTGGCTTTGTTATAATTATACATGTATTCAAATATTAATACTACTTTCCTGACATTTTCATAATACATCATTAAAACCAAAGATGTCATTATATTTATTTTTTAATTTCACAATGTAATAAACTCTAAATGATTACATGCATTTTCCATGCAACATTTATGCAAACTATCATTTTTATTCCACTTCTCAGTACTAAACAGTTCTTACTGATTGTATTGTTGACAATTTCTCAGCCTCGTTACTTGATCGCCTATTTCTCTCTTCATCACTTACATCTTTTTGACATGGCTACTAGAATCTGGAATTTGAATCTAGGCAAATGATTTTTTTTTTTCATCCAACAATGGTCATTAAATGTGTATCTTTAGCTAGAAAGTAAAATAAAGATGGAAAATACTTAAATGCTAATCACCTGGCAATTGGGACGCCTGGTATTTTTTCTCCACTATTTTTCTCTAAACGGCTGTTGAAGAAGCCATTACTCTGCCTTAGAATATTTGTTAATAAGACTGTTTCACCTTTTTTTTTAAAAAACCAATAGTAGCATTGCCTTTTAAATTATTTTTAGAAAAGCAAATATTTGTGAATTAATCAAAGATATTATTTTAAGAACGGGTCATAATTACTATAGATTGATATACTTAAAGTTACAATGAATAATTCAGTTATCAGTAAAATGTGAATTGTATTATAAGTAATAGAGTTAAAAAGCATATTGGGATTTAAGATGAACGCTGATGTAAACTGGCATTAATAGGAAAAATAGATAATGTCATTTGATATTTCTAAATTAAGATTAAATATTATCTCCTGCTTATTTTGTTTATACATCTTTTTGTGTTTACTGTGAAAAGCAGTTTTTATGTATTTACAATGACAAATAACTTACAGCAGGTCAACAATATTTAAATTGTATACTATAATATTGTTGAATAAATTTGAAGACATTTCTTAAATACAGATTTTTTTTTTCAAAAAAATATCTATAAACTTAATTGTTTCATTGTTGTAGTTGCGTGTGTGCATATGTAAGTCAGATTTTCTATTTATTATATTTTTAAAAGCCGTAAATTATGTGCCTGTGTTGTATTGATATTGCTTAATCAATACTTTAAGAAACAGAAATTTAATAATTAATCAGATGTAATGGGACTCTTTGAGGTAGATAATGCAGTTAAAGGGTCTGTCACGGTTAGTAAATGCTTCTCTTGACCTTGCTCTGAATGCTTTGGAAAGCTTGTTATACACTAGCTTTAACAAATAATTAAAGACATAATGCTTATAATTCAAAACAATTACACTACATATTGCATTTTAGCTTAGCAAACTATATATTATGGTTTTAAGTTGAAAATTTTATAAGCTTATGTAAGAATATATAAATAGAGCTAAATATTAAAACTATAGTTGTTTTTTTAATATTTTATAGATGACATCATTTGACAATATTTTACATAAATATTTTTTTTCTTAGTTAATATTTTATCAACTGCCAAGAATAAGTTAGTCAATAAGTATATTATTAATGAAACATTAGTTAAGCTTTTAAATGAATTATAGAAAGAGTTGGAAATAAAAGTAAAAAGAAAAAGTTTAGAAGTAGTGTAAACAAAAAGTTATTATACATATTCTATGTAAAAGTATAAATTTAATTTTTAAAAATGCGAACTTAATTATAAATAACGGTTGAGGGATTTTACTGTATTATTGTATGAATATTATAGAGATTATTTGGAAAGAATAAATTTAAATAGAGCAAATATATATACATATTAAAGTATATAATGTATAGCGTATTATATATAATATAAATAATTTAATTTGCAGATGGTTGAAAGGTTAAACCCAGGTTATTCAATTTCTATTACAATATATTTCTGAAATTGTCTTTCATTATTTTTTTTTTTTACTGATTTTATTCAACTGTGAAACCTACCAAGTTTGCTATTCAGATAAATTCTCCTCTACATCTTATAAGTATCCTTTTTTTTTTTCTTATTTGTTAAATGCACCTCTTTTTAAAGCAAATATTTTAATTAATTTTGTCAGCTTCTCTTACTATGAAGAATAAGAATTAATACGATTTATTTTCCATCATAGATATCACTGTATTTTTGAAGGCACATTTCTGCTTTCTGCATATTTTTCATAACATTTAGTGAAAGCAAATATCAAAGGCATCTTAAATATCAACTATCATATATTCAAAAACATTAACTGGGTAAAAATAAACTTGCATTAATTCTTTATTTTATAATCATACTAGTAAACTTTTTCCTCCTATGCTTTTTGTTGTCTTTTTAATAGAACAATAAGGTTGATTTTATTTAACAAAAAAAAAAAAAGACTGTAAATTTTATCTTAACAAATGATAAATGAGCTATTTATCACCATTCTATCAACATTTAACAAAATAAAAATGAAATCTATTAATCTACTATGTTTAATATATCTTTGGAAATTTTTTTGACTAGTCATAATACTAATATATCTAATAGTGCATGCTTATCTTTTGCCAGAAAGGCTGAATATCAAGATCATTGTAAAATTTATAAGATATTGTTGCAATGTGAAATATTGTTGTGTATAGAAAAATTAATTAGGTAATTAATTATTTTCATTAGAATCTCATAATGGAAAGTGAATGCCCTATTATTAATATAAGCTTTATATGTTATGTACAGCATGAATTGATATAAGGCTCTCACCTATATATTAAAATGTATTTTATAATATACTGCCACACAATGATAAGTTTTAACAGTAGCAAACTGTCCATACAGTAGTGCTAACAAGTGCAAGCCTTCATAACCAATATATGCAGGAAGGTTTGTGCATAAAATCTAGGTGCAGTGCTTTTGATTTCACTGAGGAAAGCCGCAAACTAAAAACTAGTCAGAATTATTGGATGAGTAGACACTAGATAAAGATTTTATCACAAATCTATTTTCTGCATCCATTGATTATGAAGTTTGCACTTGGTGGCACTAGTGTATGGAGAGTTTGTTACTGTTATTAACAGCCTGTGTAAACCATATGAAACAGTGATTATATGATGCTTTGAATGATAAGTTTTATGTAGATTATCCTATCCAGAAAGGGTCATCAATTCATTGCAGTTAAAATTAACCTAACAGTTAAAATTTATTGAAAGACTAAAATACTTATACTCTGGTGATTTAAAAAAAAAAAAAACAAGATTATCTGAAAACTGATACCCTTACTATGAGAATTTAAATATTCTTTCTATAATTGCTTCAAGCTATTTCCTAATTTTCTTGACTTTTTTTCTATTATGCTAGTCTCTATAAGAGTGTTCTACTGAAACTTTTGTTATGCCATCACTCTACACTGTTGCAAGGTACTCAGGAATATTAAATACTTGAAGTTAAACTTTGATATTATTATATATATTAATGTCAACTATTTTTTGTCAATTACATAATAAATTTTTCTTATGAAATTGTCAGTTGTTTGGGAGATCAGATGATATTCAAACATCAATTGATAATATGATAGATTTATATTTTTCATTTTATATATATATTAATTTTTTTTAAAGCTTTATGTAAATAATTACAATTTTAACTTCTTTTTTTTAAAAGTTATTTTATTTTTTGACAATTGGAAAATCAAATATTGTCAAGTGAAATAATTATCTTTTTAGGTGGTACTGCTGTTGGAACCGGTTTAAACACAAGAGTTGGATTTTCGGAAAAGGTCTCTGCCAAAGTTTCTGAGCTTACAGGTATTTTGATTTTTAATTTATTTCCACACTACCACACATTTTTTTGAAAACATATGAATAAAGACACAATAATTTATTCTGAATAATGCAATTTCAGTGCATGAACTCACAATCGTACAATTTTGTTCAATGATTATTGGGAGTTTGAACTCAGACTTTCATATGACCCTCAACTATCCATGCTATCTCATACTGCTGATACATTTGGTCACATGATGTCGAAAAGATAAATAATCACCAATATCCATTTTTTGTGCTAAACCATCACTCATCAGTTGTTCCAGATTATTATCTCCACACATAAATACAATCAATGCTTAGCTTATATTAAGATTGCCAATATTCATACTTTAATGGACAGGCTTCAGTCCACTCCATCCTACAAATCTTCAGCTGTCCATTTCATTGAAAATCTGATGATGGAATGCTCAAAACCCTCATTGGTGCCAACCTTCTCATCCTACCCATGTTGACCATAAGTCATTATTTATCTTTTTTACATGTGTGTGATCAAGTGTGTCAGCAGTATGAGATAGCATGGATAGTTGAGGGTCATGTGAAAGTCTGAGTTCAAACCCCCTATATATTACATATTGGAGGGCAGATATGAAAAAGCCTGTGCTGTAGAAAAATTTATATATTTCAATGATTATTATAACTTAGTTTAGTCTACCAAAGACATTTTATGGAATCTTGTCTAAAAAATAATATTTCTTAAGAAAGTTAAAATAGTTTCCATTTATTTCAACAAGGTAATCCATCATTTCACATTTGTATTAACAATAATAATCATTCTAAATAATACTCTTTTATATAAGCATGAAGCTTTTTTTGTGTAGTATATAAATAAATAAAAAAATAATAATTAGTAGCTAAATAGATGCACTCTATTATATATCACTCATGAAGACCCATAGCCAAAGGCTAGTCTTAAGATTTGTATGGTTTCTTGGATTTATAGCAGATGGTTCAGGAGTAGATTGACATAGGAGGATAGTTTTATTAAAATCATTTAGAATAATTATAAAATTATAGGAATGGAATCATTACAATTTATTTCAGTTTTTGATATTAATGATTTTATAATTATATATAATAGTTAAAATTTTACTTCATTAACGCTTAAATAAATTAATATATATATGTGCTCTGCACACAGATAATGAAGCTATTAGTAAATTGTCAATGAAATTATTAAAATTTTACCGCCAAGCGCTTTCAGGACAGTCTACAGTCCCATATTCATGGCGAGTTATTCTGTTAAATAACTATAAAATTATGCAAATTTTATGCAAACTTATGTGCAGATGTTATGTGGACCATTTACGAGATAGGGAATAGCAGGCCTCTCTTCTGTTGATTGCCAATGGGTCAGCCGCAATGAAGTAAGCTTCCCTAACTTTACGTTTGGTGTCATTTGTTTCAGAGCAAACGACACTGCTGTGGTAGGTAGAAAAGCATGTCCAGTGTTTTTCTCATGTTCGACAAAAATCGAATTACCTTCAAACTTTGTTTTGGTTTTATTGTAAAGGTATCAGTGTTGAGCTACTCTGGTGGCAATGTTAGTTTTGGTTTCTCCATAATATGGTGCCGTACAATTTCTTTGGGGGCAGGTAATTTTGTACACAACTTGAGGGGTGAGTTCAGGTTTGATCCTGTCTTGGGTATTATTTATCAGTCTATTGGTGTTGGGAGGTGAACGGAAAGCGACTTCAAAGTCCCATGATAGTTGATTGATAAGGCTTTTAGCTGTAGAGTGAATATATGGGATTAAGATTCTTTGTTTGTTTTCTTTCTTGTGATTGTGGTTTATTTTATAGAAAAATTTGTTAACTTTTCTGTTGATGGATGAATAAGTGTGTCCTATTTTCCTTAAATCAGTTATATAATTGATGAGATTTTTTCTTTTATCTGCCTCGTATTTGCACAGTTATGGTTCCTAAACATGAATGAAGAGAGGGCTGCAAGTTTGTGTGAGTGCAGCGCGTAAGAATTAAGGTTTGTCAATCCTCTTACTTCCAAAGGTTTGACTACCATTTGGAAGTCCAGCTTATCTATATTTTGGCCAACACATATGTCAAGGTATTTGACCTGTTTGTCTTGGTTTTCCCAGGTTGTAGTACTTCCAAAGGTTTGACTACCATTTGGAAGTCCAGCTTATCTATATTTTGGCCAACACATATGTCAAGGTATTTGACCTGTTTGTCTTGGTTTTCCCAGTTTGTAGTAAAAGTAAACTTGGTTTTATTCTGGAGGCTATTGTGAAGGTTAGTAATGATGTCTTCTGGGGCAGCAACAAATATGTCATCAATGTAGCATGTGTATATCATATGTGGGGTTGACATGAAGAGTGCGGGTAGTATTATCTTCTCATAATGGTCAAGTACAACACTTGCCATTATACCACTCAGTGGGAGGCCCATCGGCCATCTGTTGTTCATACTAAACCACTTATCTCTGAAAACAGCAATTATATTTAAATCAAGCCATTTTAAAAAATCGATGATGAATTTGGCTCGTGTAGGTGGCAGTTTCTTGCAATTTATGTATCGTTGACTATTTCAATAGATTGTTTACGGTCAATGGAGCCATATAGCTCTACCACATCAAATGATGCGATTTTAAAATTAGGTGGTATAAACGCGTGTTTAATTTATTCTACAAACATGGAAATTGTTGCTGATGTCGAAACAGCTTTAATGGACAACTCACTAAAGGAACCAATTATTGCACAGATAGTAAAAACTATAAAGAATAAGCAGCTAAACAATTATCCTAAAGATTGGAACAAGAAAATTACTAATACAAATCAATTTCTAGCGGATCATTCCATCATTTGCTTAAAAGAAGATAAGGGGAACAGATTTGTATTGATAAATGACGATGAATATAATATTAAGATTAATACACAAATCCAAAAATTAAAATTTGTAAATCTAAATAATTTCAATAATAGGCTTAATAGAGATAGATTTATATCCACTATACTACGAATAAATCATGACAGCGTCTTTACAAAAGCCGAATATCTTCGTATATGCCCGTCAACCTCTTCTCCTCCTAGAATCTTCGCTAATATTAAGCTGCACAAGCCTGATAAACCTTTGAGACTTATGATTGATTTTGGTAGGGCACACTATTTTAATATGGCAGTTTTGGTTAATCGCTGGCTTATTGATACATTAGTCTTTGGCGATTAGACCATTAAATCATCTTTCATGTTTGTAGGAAAAATTAAACATGCGTTTATACCACCTAATTTTAAAATCGCATCATTTGATGTGGCAGAGCTATATGGCTCCATTGACCGTAAACAATCTATTTAAATAGTCAACGATCATTAATTGCAAGAAACTGCCACCTACACGAGCCAAATTCATCATCGATTTTTTAAAATGGCTTGATTTAAATATAATTGCTGTTTTCAGAGATAAGTGGTTTAGTATGAACAACGGATGGCCGATGGGCCTCCCACTGAGTGGTATAATGGCAAGTGTTGTACTTGACCATTATGAGAAGATAATACTACCCGCACTCTTCATGTCAACCCCACATGATATACACACGCTACATTGATGACATATTTGTTGCTGCCCCAGAAGACATCATTACTAACCTTCACAATAGCCTCCAGAATAAAACCAAGCTTACTTTTACTACAACCTGGGAAAACCAAGACAAACAGGTCAAATACCTTGACGTATGTGTTGACAAAAATATAGATAAGCTGGACTACCAAATGGTAGTCAAACCTTTAGAAAGTAAGAGGCTTGACAAACCCTAATTCTTACGCGCCGCACTCACACAAACTTGCAGCCCTCTCTTCATTCATGTTTAGGAACCATAACTTGTGCAAATATGAGGCACATAAAAGAAAAAATCTCATCAATTATATAACTGATTTAAGGAAAATAGGACACACTTATTCATCCATCAACAGAAAAGTTAACAAATTTTTCTATAAAATAAACCACAATCACAAGAAAGAAAACAAACCAAGAATCTTAATCCCATACGTTCACTCTAGCCAAAAGCCTTATCAATCAACTATCATGGGACTTTGAAGTCACTTTCTGTTCACCTCCCAATACCAATAGACTGATAAATAATACCAAAGACAGGATCAAACCTGAATTCACCCCTCAAGTTGTGTACAAAATTACCTGCCCCCAAAGAAATTGTACGGCAACATATTATGGAGAAATCAAAACTAACATTGCCACCAGAGTAGCTCAACATCGATACCTTTACAATAACACCAAAATAAAGTTTGAAGGTAATTCAATTTTTGTCGAACATGAGAGAAACACTGGACAAGCTTTTCTATCTGCCACAGCCAGTGTCGTTTGCTCTGAAACAAACGACACCAAACGTAAAGTTAGGGAAGCTTACTTCATTGCCGCTGACCCATCGGCAATCAACAGAAGAGAGGCCTGCAATTCCCTATCTCGTAAATGGTCCACGTAACATCTGCACATAAGTTTGCATAAAATTTGCATAATTTTACAGTTATTAACAGAATAACTCGCCATGAATATGGGACTGTAGACTTCCGAAAGCGCTTGGCGGTAAAATTTTAATAATTTCATTGACAATTTACTAATAGCTTCATTATCTGAGCGCTGAGCACATATATATATATATATTAATTATATATAATATAAAGCAGTTAAAAAACACAATAAGGTTATTGGTTAAGATACTAAAATATAGAAAAAGATCATACTAGCATCTCTTTATAACCTTATGTTTTCTAAAAGTACGTGTTCAAACAAAAGAAAAAACAATGTATTAGTTAAATAAATGTACTTTTACTTTATATGGCCTAAATCTGTTCAATTAGTTAAATAAATGTACTTTTACTTTATATGGCCTAAATCTGTTCAAGTTTGTGACTTTTTTAAAATTAAGATAGTTTTTGAAATAGCATAACTTCAGTGGATAAATAGAGAGAGCATAATGTAGAGGATTCTTCATGACAAGTCTAACTGAATTTAGTAATTATTGTCTATATATCACTATATCCCCTCATTTGTCAGCTGTGAATCTCATTGTATTTACAATTTAAACATTTATATTTTTTCATACGAAATTATTACCATTATCTGAAAATAAACATCAAATCACCTCACATGTTAAGAAATTTTCAGCTATGCCCTCTGAGAATAAGCATTTAGAATTCGCTTCTCAAAATAACTAACTCAAAAAAGTTTCGTTGCTCATGTAAATTTTAAACTCTGTTTGAATTAGTCCGTGTTTCAATATTTAATATCTTTACAATTTATAGTTCAAAGAGGTACTTTTTTGAAGTAGCTGTTTTGAGATGTGGGCTCATAGCTAAAAATTTCTTAATGTTTGAGGTGATTTGATATTTATTTTAGATAGCTGCAATATTTTCATATATATCTGTGTCTGGGGGTTTCAACAGTTAAAAATGAGTAATGTTTAATCTGTAAGTATATTTAAAAAGTTTGTTTAGTAGCAGTTTTAAAGATCATTGCTTATGTGTTTTAATTAGTCTGTATTTTAATGTTTAAAATATTTACAGCATATAGTTTAAAGAGGTACATTTTTGAATTAGTTGTTTTAAGATGCAGGCTCTGAACATTTATTCACAGAGGGCATAACTGAAAATTTCTTAACATTTAAGGTGATTTGATATATATATAAATTTAAAAAGAATCACTTTATTAAATTGTATAAAGATTATGCATACAACCCTAAAACTATTAATTATATACTTTTTAATTTTAAGAAATCTATGGTATGTGATAACATTTCTATGCAAAGTGATCCTAATGATGATAGTAACAATAGTTCAAATAAGAAATGGATCATACTTTCATATCTCAAAATTTATAATACATTAATAAAAAACAATAATTATATTGATAAGCATATAAATATTGGATGATCAAATAGTAAAAATCTGGATAAATTAATAGACAATTATAAATTAAGAAGTGATATAAAATACAAAAAAAGAAAATTTAACTGTGACTTTAGCATTATGATTTACCATAGCCACACTGGGAAACAGTTAGAGGTAAAAGCCAAAGAACATAACAATGCAATTAATAGATAAGATTATAAATCTGCTTTATATATTCATTACTTAACATATAAACATAAAATGGATGCTACAAAAAATATTAAACCTTTTAATTACATTAAATATTCAAAGAGAAGACAAATATATGAAAAATATTACATTAAAAAAAACTTAAATTATTGTATGATTATTTACAAACTTCAATAAATTTAGTTAACAATTAGTCAATTGGAAATGTGAATAGAAAATTATATAAGACAATGTATATAAAGTTGTATAACGGATGTATTATTTATTTTGTATATTGTTATGTTATGTAATCGATTTTTTAAATTATATTGGATCTCTATATGAAGATTTTATTCTATTTTATTGATGGTTTATTTGTCCATTAAGAAACACTAGTGTTATATGTGCAATAATTAGTTATATTAATATTTGAAAAGAGTATTAAACTTATGTGCCTAAAATACTTTTAATGTATAATTATTTTTAATATATTCAAATAGCTGTTATATATGATTTTTTAATTTATTATAATATATTCACAACTTATCTTTAGAAAGACAAAACTAGACTCTGAATGTAAATAAAATCATTGATAAGATTCTGATAACATCTAGGTAGATCAACGGCAGCAGCAGTTTTATTGTTGAATCTGGGAAAAATCATTATTTATAATAATAATTAAATAGCTTTACAGCTCAGGATTTTGTAAGAATTCTGAGAACTGGAAATGACAGAGCTGAGATAAATAAGATTCATGGATCTTGATATTTAGAGCCAGCTACTTTGCTATTGCACACGACATACAAGGCATTATTTGAGATCCTAAGATATTGTAAGAAACTTCGTCATTCTTCAAATGATTTTAGAGACAAATTAAAGTAAATCCAAATATACTTTTATGTATATGTCTGTGTAGTATATTAGTTTACAATATTTTACTTTATTAGTTTTATTATCATTTAACTTTCTTTGCTTCCTTTTTAAATTTTTTGACATTTGAAACGTTGAATATGAAGATTAAATATAATATTTACCAGTGCACAATAACTGCTTATGGATAAACATTTTCTTCAATTGCCTCTGTATGTGTAAAGTTATATAATGTTTTTCTATAAAAGAAGCATATAATTAATGCAGTTGTAAAACAGAATTAATAGTTTGTTTTTTGATTGAATAAATTTAAAACAACTATAAATATCTAATAATGAATGAGAAGACAAATATTTTTAGAGCTGAAAATCTTGATTTTTCTTAATAGCTTCAAACATAATGAGTTATATAAAAAATATTTCAAGTTTGTAGAGATTATATTGTCTAATCAGTTGTGTAAACAGATGAGTAATTAAGAAAATGCAAATAGTTTTTGTTAAAATTCAGCAATATAAATATTCTTTTTTCTGTATTTTCAATGAAGTTGACAAATCATTGGGATTAACTATTTACATTAATTACAAAGTTATGAGCCAGCAGATAAAAATCAAATAAGCAGAAAAAAATAAATGTAATTTTAAAAAAAAATAAAAATAGAAATAATAAAATAGATATTATAATTACGTTACGACTGAGACATATTTGTTCTGATTATTCCTGTAATAATCAGCCGCTTACTGCTAGTCAAAAGTTTTTTAGTACTTTTCCTGAAATGTCTGTTGCAGCGAATTTCCTAATGGATAATGTACTTAATATTATGTTAATAATAATTCCAGGACTGGATTTTTGCTCATAGACAGAAGTTGTTTTTGCATTTTTTCCCTCTCTTTACGCCCGGAAAAATTATACACAGGAATAAAAAGGGAAAAAAAAATTTTTTTTTTGCTGTTGTATTTAAAATTACAATAATTAGAATTAATTAGAGAGGATTTGAACACAAACTTTCAAGCTCCCTTCAGCTATTCATTCCATCTTTTATAACCGATATACATGACCACATATATGTGAAAAAGATAAATGATCTCCAATATATATAGTTCATGCTGAACCAGCATTCATCAGTGCTCAGTTTATATTAAAATAGTAAATCTTCAAACTTTAATGAATAGGTTTCAATCTTTTCCAACTCTTCAACCATCTATATTATTGAAAATCTGATGATGGAATGCCTCAAAGCCCTTGTTGATACCAATATTGTTGTCATACCCATTCTCACTCCTCATATATGGGACCATAATTCCAAATGTTATTTTTATAGCTTATCTAATATTTTCTAATGTTGAGTAAAATTGAAATGTATAGTAAAAAAAATTTATAAATTAGTAATTTTTTCTATTATTATTAACAGCTACTCATAAATAATTAAGATTATTATAACTTGAGAAGGAAAAAAGTAGATAAAAATCATATAATTAAAATGTTTTAATAATTACACAGACCATACCATGAATCATTAATATGTCCCCACATTCTTTTCATACTGGTTTGTTAGTTTATTTATTTGACATCTTTTGATGCCATTTTTAAATTCTTCTATAGGAAACTTTTTTCCAAAAGATTTCACCTTGCCTAATTGGAACTTCATTCACCAACCATTAGCACTTCCTCTAAATGAAAGAGATCAGTGTTGCATATTTTTGTAAATTATGTTATAAATAAATCTGGTTTTCTTAAGAAAGATCAAGTTCTCTGTAAAATCCTTTTTTAAAAAGTCTATTCATAATCATTGACTTCACAGTTCAATCCAAGGAAAATGGACTTTTGCATCAGTAAATTCAATATCATTATATCTAGCAACCTTGACATTACTGATTGATTTCACTGACTTTGTCAACATATTTTTAGAAGTGTTTTTAAATGAAAGTTTTCCAATGCCTAGATCTCTCTTCTATACAATAAATATAGCCTTTACTCAACCATTTTAATCTTTTTTTGTATAATTTTTTTTTTTATCAGTGGATTACCTGTCTCATTTCCAACAAAACTAAAAAAAAAAAACTTGAAACTCATTAAATAAGAGCAAGAAGGCACTGGATTTTGTGTTGCATATCAGTGTCCAGAGCTACTTAAAAATCGACTAAAATATTTAGATTAATTCACATTAATTAAAATAATAACCTATTCATAAAAGATATTTCTTCTCATTTTTGACATTTTTTTTTGTTTTGATTTTTAATATTAATTATTATCCCAAAACAATTGAAAGGATTAAAAATATTTTATAAATTATCTTTTTGAATTGGTAAAAATAGCTCAATTTTCTACATGTTAAAAACAAAAATGAGAATTTCCTATTTATCTTCATTTAAGTTGATATATTTTATTTTTATTTTCTGGAGGCAGGGTTGGAATAACATTTGACAATTTTCAATGATATTTTGCTGTCATTTGTTTTAGCTTCTCAAATTTAGATCTAAATTATAGAATGATTCTGAAAGCTATTTTGCCCCATTAGCCTGGTAAAATGTAAATAATAGTATTAACAAATACTAAAAAAAATTTCCAAACTACAAGAAGCATTTACAAATGTAATATTGTTAGGATGCTTTTGAAAATGTTATTAATAAAATTTTATAGAAATGAACTAACAGCCTTGATGCATAATATAGTAATAGTGCAATGTGTTTGAGAAATGAAGTAATACATTTTATCAAAAATTTCTAAATGTGATTTGAAAGATATGGACTGGAAATAAAGATGTGGATGACAGTAGATGCTAATCAGAGATATATCGATTGGTCAAGTTTTTATATGAGGGTGATGAAAAATAAATTTTAGGTTTGTGTTAGGTTATGTTTATAAATGATAATAGGTTTGTGAAGAAAATAATTATTTGGATAATTTGAAAAAGAAAAGAATCAATTAGATTAAAGTATTGATTAAATATACTAAGCTATTCATAATGACTATCTGTATATATGTTAATAAATTGGAATCAATTCAGACAGACTTCTAGGATTTAGATAATTATAGATACGAAAAATATATGAATGAATAAGGTGGATAGTCATATATATATATATATATGTGTGTGTGTGTGTGGAAGAAAAATGTAAAATTAAGAATATATAATAATTATATGAAAGCAAACAATGTAAAGTGAGAGTATGATATAACTGATGGTATTTTTGTTTAAGATTGAAACTGGATTTTTGGACTTAAGGAACTGGTGAATAGAGTGATACAGAGGCAGAAAATTTAAGTTGTGTAATGATAAAAAAGAAAATGTTTTAAGCATATTATTTTGAAGTATGAGTTCTGAAAAAAAGAAACTCTTGATTAATATTAAAGCAGTGGAAGAAGGAATTTGGGAAATATGTAAATGGAATTGGAAATTTTGAAGTATGTGTTAATTTGAAAATGAAAAAGAAACAACGAATGGATAAAATATTAGAAATTATATTGAAAAAAATGAGGGGAAGAGGCAGGGAGGAATAGATATTATGAAAATATTAATAACTAACATTTTATATTTGATTTACTTATGAAAAAATGATTTGAGAGATATAGTCCACTTAAACACATTATTAGTCCATTTTGTGTTTGTATGTAATTGCAATGGCTGCAGAAAAAAGTTTTCTATTGAAGAGAATCCTTCTGACATCTCTTTGATGCCTTAAAGAATTGAGCAGGATAAATGCCTAATTTTCACTTTATATGTTATATATTGTTGCAATTGTTATTATTTTGTGATTACTCAAGTGATAGATAAATTTGGATAAGTTGCATCACTAATATGTATTAGCTGGCCATGATGAGTTTACTGACTTTTTACTTCTGAGTTTTAAGGTAAAGAAAACTTGGTTACCTGATAATTTTCAATTGAAATGAGTTTTTTAAAGGTAAAATGAATATGTGTGTGAATAATATATATTTTTTTAGTTTGATATTTATAATCATGAGAGATAAAACTACCTTATAGCCCTTATTTCTAAGAAAAGTCACAGGCAAGGCAGTGGTTATCAATCAAAAGCAAATGTTACTAAGAATCCTGTGATTGTGGACTCAGACTTCCATTTGAAGATTACCTTTTATTCAGGTACTATAATTGCAGATCAAGTGAAGGATGATTGTTTGAATTGGAAGAACTGTCTGATATTAAATGAGACCTTGTTGAACTTTATGTGTTAAAAGAAAAGATAAAAAAATAATTGGTTTAAAAAGTAGACATGTACTTTACTATATATGCCTAAATATTGGATGCACAAGTGGAGTATCATTATTATAAATAAAAAGTGGAATAAAAACATTGTACAGATTGATGGTATATCTGACAGAATTCAAATTGATACCAAAATGCAGATAATTTAGATTTATATCTGTCAAAGTTCTCATTTTGATGAAGAAATGAAAACTATTTTTATAAGAGTGTACGAAACTTTTAATTAGACCAAATCATTTTTTTAAATTGTCATAGAAGAATTTAATGCTAGAATTGGTAAATAATTGAAAAATTAAAGATAAAAGAAAGAGGACACAAACTTTGGAGTTCATAAAAAAAGAAAAATTGTATATTATGAATTTCTTTTTTAAGGAAAATGTTAAACATAAATGAATATTCAAGTATCCAAGTGAAGTTACAGCAGAATTGGATTATAATTCAACAGACAAAAAAATCTATGTTCTTAATAGATTTAACACAGGAAGTGATTAGCCATTAGTGAGATGTGAGACATGTGTTAATGCAAAACTAAAATTATAAAAATTAAAAAAAAACAGTATTAATAATTCATATTTTTGATCTTCAGAAACGCTCCAGTGAATTTAAATTATAACTTGCTAATTAGTTTAAATTATTGCTAGGCTTTATGATTCAAACTTAACTGACAAAAATAAATATTTTATTAAGAATTGCAAGAAAAATAGCTCTTAAAAAAATAGCAATTTAGCAGCAAATTTGTTACTGATACAAGTCTCTATATAAAGAAAAGAAGGGATATAATTTTTTATAAAAAAAAAGATTTATTAAGAAGAATTGAAAGTCTAAAGTTTTATAAAATGGTAGAGAAAGAGTTAATAATTAATGCTATAAAAAAATATAATTGTCAATTGACAAAGAAAATTATACAAGAGAATAGAAGTCTTAAAAGAGTAAAACATTTTACTAGTGAAAAGAAAGTTGTTTCAGCTATACAAAAAAATCGAACTATTACTAAAAAGAATAATGACATCACAAAATTTGTTGAAAAGTTCTAAAAAAATATATTCTAATGAAGAATAAGAAAACAAAATAGCCCCTACATTTACTATATTTTCTGAATTATTGTGTATTTTAAATGAAGAAGTGAGACATGCATTTAAATATATGAAGAAAGAAAAAGCTCTAAGAAGTTATGGAATTATTGTTGATATTTCAAAAGAAGTAGATAAAAAGAATAGAAAGGTTATTGGCAAAGTTATGTACCAAGTACCCAAAATGATATAGATGTATCATATTATGATTGGAAACTGCAATTGAAATATTGATATTTAAGAAAGATGTTAAGCATTACTAGCCTTCCAAATTTTTATCAGTTTTTTACAAAATCTTTATCAAGATAATCTCAACTTATTAACAGCTACATTTAAAAGACATTTTAGCACAGTAGATCACTTCAAATATTGAGAAAAATTATAGATAGAACCATTGAATATTAGTTACCATATGCTTAAGGTTTTGTAGATTATAAAGAAGCATTTGATTCTATAAGCATTTCTGCATGGGTACAGCTTTGGATCATCAAGATATAGACCAAGAATATTGTTAAGAATATTTATCAAAATGCAACAACAGTGATTAGATTATATGATGATCATAAGAAAATTAACATTGAGAGATGTACAACAGGGTAATCCATATCTCCAAGCCTTTTTACAGCAATTTTACAAGAAATATTTTATGGATTAAGACAGGCAGTTCAAGGAGTAGAAATAAATTGAGATTATTTAGGTCATTTAGATTTTGCAAATAACATGGTTGTCTTTGTAACTAATGCTTTCAGAGCTTCGGAAAATGTTGCAAAAATTATCAGATGAAAATAAGACAGTAGAACTAAAGATTAGTGCTAAAAAGATTAAAGTAATATTCTGTGGATTTTTTCAGAAGAACAAAATAAAGATTAATAATCATGAATTATATGGAATTAACATCTATAAATACCTTGGTTAAATTATTTAATACAAATGGAAACATAACAGATAAAATTAATCATATAATTAAATTTAGATGGAGTGCTATTAATAATTTTTATTAATAATTCATTAGACTAGAGGTTAGTCATTTAATTAATAATATTTCTGTAATGTAAGGATGTACCACACCACTCATGAAAGGTAGGGGCAGGCTTCTATCCACTTTTAACATCTTGTGGAGGGCTGTTATCGTAAACATTTGGGCTTTTAATATCTTGTGGAAGGATGTTATCATAAACATTTGACAAGACGTGTGTAAAAGATGCCTAATTCCCAAGATGCACAGGTGATGCTGAACCAGCACTCATCAGTTAGCTCCTATCAGAATCTCTCGCGCATGTCTTTATCATTGTTTAGTATATAGACAATTACTACAGTTTAATTTTATAAGTGTCAAACTTACTGTTTTCACAATTTGGGGACAAACCACTTAATGGGATTACATTAATTTAATCATTTATTAGGGAGATTATTCAATTACTGAATAATATTTCTGTAGTGTAATTTTCACTACTCCACTCTCACTCAAGGTAAGTATTGATTTCTATACACTTTTAATACCTTGTGGAGGGATGTAATCATAAACATATAACCAAAGATGTCTGATCCCTAAGATGCGCATTTCATGATCAACCAATACTCAGCAGTTAGCACAGATCACAATCTCTTAGACATCTCTTTATCATTATTCAGTGAGAGTGATGTAGTGAAAATTACACTACAGAAATATTATCCATTAAGTGAATAACCTCTAGCCTAATGAATGATTAATAAAAATTATGAATATAAATTCCATTAAGTAGATATGTTTTAAGAATTTCTACTTGTGGGCTTGAGATTTGAATGCCTAACAGAAAAGAAATACAAAGACTTCATACCACTCAACAAGATCATCATCATCATTGCCACCATTATCAATCCACTGCAGGATGAAGGTCTGGCTAAGTTCAATCCATTTTCACCAATCTCTAGCTTTTCTTCTCCACATAACCTATATATACCTCCTTATTTTATCCATCCATTTCACATGATCTCTTTCTGAGTCTTTTACAATCTCTTGGAATCCAGTTTCATATTTTACCTGTCAATCTATTATCATGTCTTCTAGAAATAGGTCCAACCCAAGTACAGTTTCTTAATTCTTTCAATGATGTCAGTAGAACCTGTTTTTTTTTTTACCCATGTATTATGTTTTTAATCTCTTTTTATTACTCCTACTGCATCTTCGCATACTTTTTTGAGAGGTTTAAAGTTTTTGTATTGCTCTTCTGTTAAGTGTTCAAGTCTCAGGTCCGTAAGTAAGAACTGGTAAAAATATTTATTAAAAACCTTCCTTTTCAAACAGTTATTTCTACTAAAAGTACTTCAACCAAGTTTAATTCTATGATTATTTTTATTCATTGTATTTCCATTTGTAGTAATAATCTGACCAAGGCATTTGTAATTATTAACTTCTAACTTATCATTATCAATCTTTATTTTCATCGTTTGAGCAAATCCATTGAATATTACTTTAGTCTTTTTTAATGTTTACCTTTAGTTCTACTTTCTTAGTTTCATCTGACAACTCTTGCAACATGTTCTGAAGCTCTAAAGCATGATTTGTAAAAACAATTACATAATCTGCCAAATCAGTGGCTTAAAAATAATTTACATTTATTTATTTATTTAGCTTCCCATTTTAATCCACAAAATACTTCTTCTGGCACTGCTATAAAAAGTTTTGGAGATATGGATTCACCCTAACTTACACCCTTTTTAATATTAACTTTCCTACGATCATTATGTAATCTAATTGTTGCTGTTGCATTTTTATAAATATTCTTCAGAATATAATAATAACCTGGGTCTATACCTCGATAATCCAATGCTTCAATCCCTCAAAAAATGCTTATAGATTCAAATGCCTTTTCATAATCTATAAATCCAAAGCATAATGACAACTTATATTTACTAGTCCTTTCTATAACTTCTCTCAATACTTGGATATGATTCACTGTACTAAAACCACTCTTAAATCCAGTTTATTCTTTTGATTGGTTGAAATCCAAAGTTTTCTTTAGACAAGATGTAATTATCTTGATAAAAATTTTGTATGAAACTGATAATAGACTGATCTGTCTGTAATTTCTAATATCTTCTTTATTATTTTTTTTAAATATTAATATTACAGCTTTCTTCCAATAATCTGGTACATCTTTTTCATTTAGACATTTGGTATACATCTTTGCCAAAAAAAACTTCTATTTCTTCACCTGCTTTTTTTAAGATATCAATTATAATTTCATCATTATCTGGAGCTTTTCCATTCTTCAACAATTTAATTGCATATTTCACTTCTTCATTTAAAATCCTGGGCAATTTAGAAGATATAATAGTTGTAGGAGGCACTTGTTCTTTATTACCATATAATTTTTGATAGAACTCTTCTACACATTTCATGATATCAGCTCTCTTTTTAAGTAATAGTTTCATCTTTTTTGTTATGGCAGATATGTTTTTGTTTTTTTTTACCAATATCAAAATGTTGTTTTACACTCTTGAGACTTTTATTTTCTTTTATAGCTTTCCTTTCTAGTTTACAATTATATTTTCTTATATCATTATTAACTCTTTTTTCACCATTTTACAAAATTTGAGATATTCAATCTTTAAAATGCATCATTTTTATATATTTTTATACTCCTTCTTTTCTTCATAAATTCTCTGGTCTCAGTAGAATTTTTATTGATCAATTGCTGCTTTTTTCTATTAGCTGACTTTGTTGCAATTTTTAAAAGTCTATCAGTTATTTTCCTATTAATGTCATTCAAATCTGAATCATGTTTAAAATTTGCCAATATTTGTAAATGATTTGCAAGTTTTAATTTAAATTCATTAGAATGTTTCTGAAGATTAGGATAAGAATTGTGAATATTGTTTTTCTTAACAGTTTTTGTTTCTAGTTTTGCATTAACATGTATCTTACATCTCATTATTCGATAATCACTTCCTGTGTTGAATTTATTAAGAATATTACAATCTTGAAATATATATTTTCTGTTAGTCAAAATATAATCCAATTCTGCTATATCTTTATTTGGATGCTTCCATATCCATTTCCTTTTAACATTTTTCTCAAAAAAGAATTCCTAATATAAAGTTGTTGTTGTTTTCTGCAAACTCAACATGTCTATGCCCTCTCTCATTTCTATTACCATAACAAAATTTATCTACAGCAATTTCATTTGTTTACGAATTATATCATTAAAGTCTTCCATAACAATTTTAAAATGTTATTTGGTCTGATCAAAAATCTTTTGTACATCCATATAAAAATCTTCTAATACTTCATCACTATGAGAACTTGGTGAGGCGTCAACCTGAATTATCTACATTTGGTATTTGCTATTAAGATGAATGACTGATCTTGCCAATCTGTCTGATACAGCATCAACCTCCACAATGTTGTTTTTTCACTTTTTATTTGTAATGAATCCTACTCCACTTACCAATATTTAGGCCTTTGTAGTAAAAAACATGTCCAACTTATAAATCAATTATCTCTTCACTTTTTCTTCTAACTTTAGTCCAATAATATCACATTTAATATGAGACATTTCTTTTAATTCTTGCAAACTTACTTCACTTGAAAATGATCTGCAGTTGTAACTATCAAAATAAAAGCTCATCATCTAATGGTAATTTGGGTTCTTAATCAGGGAATTCTTAGGACTCTCTGCCTTCAACCACTTACTATTGCCTTGGCTGGTGACTTTACAGACTCCTGGAAATAAGGACCATGATTTTTTTTTGTCTGTCATTATTGTAAATTTCTATTGGAAAAATTTTTTTCATTCATGCACACATTCAGTCTCCCTTCAAGAAGTCTCAACTGATATTTCAGTTAAGAGCTATCAGACAACTGGGAATAAAGACCATGTTTCTTTATCTTAAACTCAGAGGTTAAAAAGCCAATAAACTCATCACACTGGCTAATGTGTGTTAGTAAGCAGCTCATCCATGTTTGTATACTATATGAATAATCACATATTAATAACAGCTGCAACAACAAGAACATCAGAAGAGGAGAGATATATTAGGACTAACAAGAAGAGATTGAACACAAATGTCATGAATGAGAGAACACATAGGTATCACTGATAACAGAAATAATTAAGATTCTGAAATGAACTTGGATTGGAAATATTGTTAAAAGAGTTGATAATAGAAGGATAGTTGAATTTTTAAATTGGATCCCAAGAGATTGTAAATGATCTAGAAAGTGACAAAACGTATGAAGTGTTTTTCTGAAATACAGACGTTGGCTGCTATAATGTGGAGAAGAAAGGTTATGGATTGGAGAAATTGAATTTAAGTCAACTTGCAGTAGCTCGATTACAGATGGAAATGATGATGTAATTATAATATATTTATTGCAAAGAAAATTTATAAAGTATTCCTCATTTATTAATAAATTAGTTTTCAGTTGTATTAATATTTAAAAAAGTAAATTTAGGCTAGTATATTTACTTACATTTTCTTCAGGTGCATAAAAAAAAAAAATCTTTCATTGTGTGCCATTTAGATTTCTTAAGTTTGTGATTACTTCGCCTGCATCTCATTTATAATTGTTTCGTCATTTTGGCATTTTATCAAAAAATTGCAATCAACTATAATTTATTGCATTCCATTTTATCAGATTTATTTGCTATAAATCAATTATTTGTATATATCTGAAATTTATTTATCTATTGTAAAATTTGTATTATAATTTAATAAAGTTTAAGAGCGTCACTTTTCCTGCTTCCTTTTTTTTATTCCGAGTCTAGCTAGCAGTTGCCTATATTTTCCTATCTTTAAACCTGGTCCTGCCTTACTTCATCCATAATCTAGAATTTCGGTATATAATTATTTCCATTATTTGTTACAATGATTACTTTCTCATGTGAAAAATTAGCCTCTTCTTTCTTATTTGTTATATTCTGATTTGTATTTTTTTTTTTTTAAATTGCTTTGGGTGATTTGAAAATTTATTTAAGAATATAAAATACGTATTGTAGTGGAATTGTTTTACTTAATATTTGTTTTTGATTTAATTGAATTTTTTCATCTATTTTTTTTTTTTTTTTTAATGAATAAAACTAACAAAATGCAGAATGCCTGAAGGAAATCTGCTTAGTTTTATCTGAAGTAAAGAATTGTTATTATTTTAATATTCTATTTTGATGTTTGTAGTGAAAAAAAAAACACGTTTCTCTCCCTCTCTTTTTTGTTTTACTGTTAAAAATAAAACTGGCCGTATTGCTATTAGCATAATAAATGCTCTATTAAATTAACTACTTTTAAAAAAAAAACTCGTAAGCATTGAGAATTTTTAAATTAATAAATTTGTTTTTTAAAAATATTATGGTCTAATTAAAGCTGGAAAGTAGGATTCCAGATAAAGCTAAAATAATAACTGACTTTTAAAAAACAGGTGAAAATAAAGTTTGATAGTAATGAATTATAAAAAATTAAAAACTATAAATATCTTGGTCAGATTATTAATGCATATAAAACATAATGGACGAAATTAATCATAGAATTAACTGTGCTTGAAAAGGAATGTCTTTAATAAATGTGTTTATAAATTTGGAACATGAACTCTTAAAAGAACGGCAATACCGAGATTTCAGAAGACACACTGAACTATGATGAAATTTTAAATATATTAGTAACAAAACAAGTGGATATTACTGACATCACTGAAAGAATTTAGAAGCGGGAGATGTGTAAAAGAAAAGTCATAGATTGAAAGAATTGAATTAAATTTGAACTATATATATATATATATTGATTCTGCAATGAAATGATTTATGATTGTAAATGATTTTGAAGTGTATGAATTCAAAATTGAGATTTGTTTTCCTTCTCATACAAAATGATGTGAGAACCAATCTTGAAAAACTATGCTGTGGCCCAAGCTTTAGGATTTGATTTCCAAATGACTGGAAGCATTGTCTCTCTGATAAATTAGTATTGACCTCAATTTAAAATCACTCATTAAATTACTTCCAAGAAGCAATGATAATCTGTTTTTTAGAAGATTTATAACCAGATGCAACTGATTTCTTTCTTTATGTACGTGCAGGCATCTTTTTCCAAAATAATGCTGTCTCATCTACATTGAAGAGGCATGGAAAATAAGCTCCATCTTTAATGATATTAGAGAAAGTGGAAATAAATTCACTGACAGCTTTCTTATCTGCACTGGCACTCTCCCCAGCACATTTAATATTATGTAAAGAATATCTCATTTTAAATTTGTGAAACCAGCCATTGCTTGCTACAAAATCAACAGCATTAGTCACCACTCCCCAGGTGGAGCTAGCTGAAGAAATAACTCTCCAACATTGCTGCTGATTTGAGTGAACTTTTATTTAGTTGTTGATAGAGAAGAGGTGCATTATTTTTATATTGGACTGTTTAAAGGTGTGTACTATTCATTTATTTATCATTCCAGTCAAAATTTCAAATTAAGTTCCCTTTCCTTTTTTTCAAAAAAAAATTTAAAACGCTATCAAATCCAAAATGGTCGTCAACTCCTAGCAATTTTTCATTAAAGATAAATAGCATAGCTTTATCAAAATCTCCTAAAATTAATCAAAGTTCAAAAAAAAATTAATCAAAAAGATGATACTAGTCATAATTCTGGAACTAAAAACAATTCTCAATCTCCAATGGCACTAAACTTAAATAACAAAGGTTCTAAAAGTTCTCCACTGGATAATAAATTGCAAAATATCAAAATCAAAATGCAAAATCCTAAAAACAACATTAATGATCATGTTGGACCCTTAATCAAATTTTCTAAGACTCAAAAAAATCAAAGTAAAAATTTGAGAAATGTTTTTAAAAAAAATACACAACAGAATAAAGCCTTAGTAATTGATAATAACCCTCAAAAAGACTGCAATATTATCCAAAAACTAGATAAGTCATCTTATGCAAAAGTACTGGGCATGCCAACCTTGGACCTTAATAATATAAACAAAAGTAATCTAGAGCAAGTCCAGGAATTGACACAGGTGTGGGGACTTGGGGAGGAACAATACAATGAAAAAACAAGTCAAAAAACATAAAGCTACAATTTTGGGCAGTACAACCTCACAACAGAAAATCATCAAATTACAACAGAACAATTTGCTGTAACAGATCTAAACTGTAGTCTTTTCAGATTTCCAGTTGAAGAATTCTATGATCTTTTAAAAACTAACAATTTAAGCAAAAATGTCTTCAAAAATCCTCACACTGCCCAATGATTGATATGTAGCAATACAGTTTAACAAACTTCTTCCAGAAGCAAGCTTTTAAAAACCAATACAGATTCTTAGAAGACAAATTTATTGTGGCAATTTATCCAGACCATCATTACTACATGATATAATCAGAAACTGCTATGTTGGTTTTTGGGAAACAATACCTGCAAAAGTATCTGGATACGTATAGGAAAGTTGTGACTTTTGAATATGTCAAGGATAAAAACACTGGTGGTCTCACACTTACCAACCCTGGAATCTTTACATTTAGCTTGAAACAGGATCTCTTCCCAGAAGCAATCCCCACCATAATTGTGGCTGAGGAGTCCTAGTCATTTCCATCAAGGGAGTCAGACCGCAATGTTTCACTTGTAAGAGCCATGAACATTTGATGAGAGAGTGCCCTCAAAGGTGGTGTCTCATTTGTAAGGAAAAAAAGATTCGTGGACATAGGTGCAAGCTGGGCCCTTCGATCAATTCTGATAATCAGATTCCAGTTATTTCCATTGAAAATCTATCTGTCAACTCGTTCACTTCAACATTGATAGAGGACCATCAAAATAATATGGATTTTTTGTCTGGACCAAAAACTAATGACATTACTCTTTCCTGTGAGGAATCCTCATTGGAGGAAATTGTATCGTACATGGACTCAAACTCAAATGGTGAGGATCTTGGGTTCTATAGCTCATGCTGTGGACTCTGCCCCTGAAAAGGATGTCCTGCATACAGAACGCATTTGTCCGACTCAATCAGAAAGTGAGGAAAGTTCTGAGGGAAGAGGTCACCAAGTTAACACTCTAAGTAACTATGGAATGGTAGCAAATCGTCCAAGAGTGCTGGAGAGTTCAAAAAACTCAAGGGGGGAGTTGCTGAACACTCATTGCACAGCAATAATAATTTCATCAATACTATAAAACTACAATTAATAATAAACATTTATTTCTCTTAATATTATATGTTGTCATAGCAACATAGTCCATTGCAGTCCAGGTTAATATATTCACTATTATATTCAAACCAATTTTTTTTTTTTACAATTGATATTGCACCACATATTGAAATTTATTTCAAATTTCAGTAGGTACAATATATATATAGTACAACACATTATTGAATATGCTGTTGAAATGTGTCCTTTATTATTGTTACTTTTTTTTTTTCATGTGTCAAAGCATCGGCCAGGAAGCGAACCCGGGACAACTACTCGGTTACCAATGCTTGTTACTTTAGATATTTAAATTACTGTAAATGTGATATATTTATCTAGGAATCTCTGTCATTGAATTTTTTTTTTTTTTTTTTTGATTGTACACCTTTATTTATTGTTTTGGCATTTTATCCTGAAATAACTTTTATCTTTTTTCTGTATATTATCTTAACATTTTTAAAATTCTGATTTCAAATCTCTAAACCAAAACTTTAAGAATCTCTGGAAAAAAGGGGGAAATAAGGAACTATAGTTATTTTCTAAAGAAATATTTTTCAAAAAAAATTTTTTTACCATCTTACTTTTTCCAGAAATTATTTTAGTTTTTTTGTTTAAAAGTCTAGAACTTTTTGTATTACAGATTATTTTAAAGCTGCTAATAAATAATCAAATTAACTATCATTTACATTTGTGGGTATAGCTTAGCTTGTATTTTTTTTGAAAAGGTTTTATTTGATTTAATTATGTCCAAGAAGTATGATTATAATCAAGGATCATGTTTGTAATATTTATATTGTCCAAATGTTCTATATTAGTTATATGTTGATTAAAATTTAAACTTCTGATATAGTCTGTCCTGTTGATTTTAAATAATTTAAATCTTGTTATTGTTTTTTTTTATTATATAAAAATAGATATTTATTAGAAACTATTGAGAGTAACTAGTTGTACATGTATGTAAATTCTTGATGCTAGTGTACCAGTGTCACTGTTGAATCATGTAACACTTGAGCTTCGACAGATATTGATGCGTGTTCACTGATCTGGTAGGGTGACCTTGTTCCAGGTTTCTTGGTATAGCTATCCCGGTGCCAACAGTTGGTCTCTGGCCCTAAAATTCCTAAGCAACTTCGTGTAGGTGTTGTAGACATTGGTAGGTACATGTCTGAAGATGTAATTGCATCTGGTAATCTACACAGCAAAGTTCAGAAAAATAGACAATCTTATGGTGGCAAAAATCCCTGTCTTGATTGCGTTTTGAATGAAGAGTACTTCACTGATGTTTAGCGAAACACTTTCATTGATGAAAGTCCACAGTGGATAAAGATAAGGGCAGGAAAGCAACAGGTGCTGGATTGTTTCATCCACTGTGGAGCATAATTGGCATTGAGGGTTTAGTTTGCTGTAGCCTCTTTTCCAGACTAGGAAATGGTTTGTAGACAATGCAGAGAGATTTAGCTTGATGAGGAAGTTTATAAATTTGGGTTCGAGATACCAGTTCTTAAACTTCCTAATTAGTAATTTGTTGTTGATACCAAGTGTATTCTGGAGTGTGGTCTCATTTGGATATTTGATTTTGTAGGTCTTGTTATTGTTGGATGCAAAATGAACATTATTTGATAAACTCAACAAATCTAAGTAATTAGTTTAAATGACTAGTGTTAATCCATTGTAATATTATCCTGTTATTATATATGTGTCTATGTGTATGTTTGAATATATATTTTTGATTCATTCATATATACATTTGTTAATGTTAGCATTATATTAATATTTTGGCTAGATTATTCAAGGATATCTCTGCAACCATATTGATGATAAATAGCGAATCCAGTTAGAATAATGTACAACAAACATTATAATATATGCATGGACATATTCAAAATAGATGTTCACATCTTTTATGTATGAAAAATCTTAGCTTTAATATATATATATATATTAATGCATGTGTATACAATGAATTTGTATATTATATTTCTAGACTTGCTTTTGTTAAGATCCATGTAACTTTAAGCATACACATACAGATTGATTAGTTGGAACATGCATACAGATAAATTAATGTATCTCATGTAATTGTTTAAATTCACACTCTTTTCATATCCTAATGAAATACTCCAAAAACTTGAGCTGAGTCAAGCCACTATGAAAAGATATTTTTAAACCAAATATATATACTCTAACTTAATATCACTGAATTAATTTTCAGTAACTTTTCACCAGAATCATAGTGCAAAATTATTTAACTAACAACACTGGGAGTAAGCTCAATATATAGTTTATAAAATATACAAATTATTGCAATGAGAAATGTAAATTATAAAAGTCAGATGTTCCATTATTTGACAAAGGTATGCAAGACTCCTTCCTGTTGATTGAATTCAGATCTCTTGCAATAACTCATGCTTCCTTGAACTTTCTCTAACAATCATCTCTCTTTGTGCAGAGAGTCTTAATAATAGAAGCGTGAAACATCTTTCCTGTAGCAAGCTCATGCTCCAAGAAAATTGACTTATGTTGTCGGTCTTATTTTGCCTTTTTATAAAGATAGGAATGCTGGGCAATTCTAGTAGCTCTATTAGTTCAAGAACTCTCCCTAGAATATCATTCTACACCCTAGAGATGGGCATGAAATTTTATAATTTATTTGAGGAGCATGTTCGAGTTATCTTTTGTCTTATTCAGAAGAGTGTTAAGAGAGGATCATGTTCTAAATATTCTGCTCAAGTTTTTAGAGTGATATATTTCATACATATTATTAATAAATTAAATGTATATTTACATGTAAATGTAAATATATTAATATATTTTGTAATTTTTTTTATTGATATGTAATACACATTTCTTTGCTAAATGGATTTGCACACTATTATATATTGCACATTGACTTATTTATATTTTAATTATCAATATATATATAAGTATGTGTGTCATTGAACAATATTATAAAATACATGTGTATACTATATATGTGAAGAATAAACGAGTACATTGATGTCTGTGACAGGATTGTAATTGTCATCATCATTGACTAATTAAGAATGAGAAAAAATAACTATATTATTATCAGAATATAGGTTCAACTTAGACATATTTTTCAGCAATGAAAGATGATTTTATCATCAGATTGTAAGTTCTAATAGAAAGTTTATCAAACTCTACAAATATTGTAAAAGTGTTTTATATCTTTTAGTAAATTAATTTATTTTAAAAATTATTTAATATTATTGCAAAAAGATTATGAGTTATATGTTTGCTCGTTTCTTATGAGTTATATGTTTGCTCGTTTCTGTGCAATTTTCTGTTTCCAGCAGTAATGTCATCCATTGCTGGTTTTTTTTTTTTTTTTGTAACTATTTATCACACTGATTTGAAAATGTTTTTCTACATTATTATGCATTTTCTTCCTTACGAAAATGAAAATAAAAATATTTGATTAAATGTTATATGGAGTGCTCCCTGGAATTACATCCTATAAATATGTATTTCTGTTTTTTATTCATATTAACCAGTTGCGCATTTGTGTGTCCGAACTATCATTAGTGTGTGTGTGGTATAAGTGAACATGAAAATATGCCTTATTATTATTTTCTAGTATATTGTACACGAATTTTAAAAAAAGTTACTGTGTAATATATTTGCAGCCTGGAAGCAAGTCTGTGATTGCTGATTCACTATTTGACTTTGTTATTTAATATGATATAATAAATAATTAATATAAATATATTTCAATTTGAAATTATTATTGTTATTCTTTTAATTTTAGGCCTACCATTTACTTCTGCTCCCAATAAATTTGAAGCTTTGGCTGCTCATGATGCTTTAGTTGAAGTTCATGGTGCTTTGAATGTAATTGCGTGTAGTCTTATGAAGATTGCTAATGATATACGATTCTTAGGTTCTGGCCCTCGTTGTGGCTTAGGGGAACTCCAGCTACCCGAAAATGAGCCTGGAAGTAGTATTATGCCAGGTAAAACATTTTTAATTTTATTCAATAATTTTTTAAAAATATAACGCAATTCTAAATATATGTAAGTAATTATTTTGTAATCTTTATAATTTGCAGTGAAAAAAATTTACGAAATTAATTTAATGACTGAGATACAGGCTTATTATATACCTGTATCAACATATGTAATATATAGGGTAAATGAGCACAGACTTTTACTTGATCCACAACTCTCCACTCTATCTCATACCACTGCTATACTTGAACACATATATGTCGAAAAGATAAATAATCATTAATATCTGTATTTCGTGCTAAACCAGCACTCATCACAGATTATCTCCACACATATATGCAATAAGTGCTCAGATATATATTAAGATTGCCAATCTTCATACTTTAATGAACAGGCTTCACTCCATTCCACCCGCCATCCAATCGAAAATTTAATGATGGAATGCTCAAAAGCCACTCTGAGAATTCAGCCTCAGGGTGGCCACTGAGTGCAATATATATAGAAAGTTTTGCCTGTTTTAATATCAGTTATAAACAAGCATAAGAAATGGTGATCATGTGATGTTTGTTGGGTTAAGTGTTACTACCTGTGGAATAAAATAAAAATATCATGAATTATGTGAATTGTAATTATTTTTATTATAAAAATGATTGATAATCATTTAGGTATTATTGAAAGATGATTGTTGAGAGTAGATATATGATAAAAATATGTGTTAATAAGGTAAGTTGATAATATTTATTGATAAGTTTAAATCAGTGGTTTTTAAATGTTTGAATAAGGATTTAGAATTTAACCAAAGTGATGAGGCCTGTTTGATTTAAATATATTCTAAAACCCATTAGCATTTTTTTTTTCTATTTCTACAGCTGTATGAGAAGGTAATCTAATCGTTGCTGTTGCATTTTATAAATATTCTGTAAAATATGGCAATATCCTGGATCTATCACCTTGATGATCCAATGCTTTAATCACTGAAGAAATGTTTATAGAATCAAATGCCTTTTCATAATCTATAAAATCCAAAACATAATGACTACTCATATTCATTTGTCCTTTCTATCTGAAAACAAGTCCTTTTTTTTTTTTTTGGATAGTCTCTCCTCTATTTGAAGTATATTATGAGAGAGTGTACGTAAATTTTTTTTTAGAAATATGATATAGTAGCACGTGAGTAAAAAGATGTTAAAGATTACAAAAAGTTGAATTTTATTTGTGAATTTTTAAAATTGAAAATATTAATATATTTAGTTTTTAATAAAATTAAAATCTATATCGTGAGTTTTGTAGGATATAATAATTTCTAATATGATAAAAAATTATCAATATTTACTGAGATAGAATTTGTGTGAATAAGTACATGCTAAGAAATATGCACTAATAATGTATGTTTGCACAATATAAATAAGTGCATATTCATATTTCACTATATGACATTAAATGAACATATAGAGCTTATCTTAACAGATGATATCTAGTTGGTTGAAATGCCTTCTAGGGGCCAAAACTATTATATTTTCAATGACTATAGCCATGTATTTGAACTACAGCAAAATATATGTTAATTTCAAAACTATTGAAATATATGTGAACACATATATGACGGTAGATTTGTAAAGCTTTAGCAAATTATGTAAAGGATATTTTTTCTTGTATATATCAAATAGAGTAAGTATAATTCTTCTTTAGCAATTTGACAGCTGTATACTGCTTGCTAATTCCATGATCACTTTCAATTTACATAATGCTTGCTCTTTGACTAATCTCCTCCAGTTCCGCTTTCAGTTTGTCTCTTTATTAGTTATGGTAATTTTCATAATTAATATTTAATTTTTTTTAACAATGAAGTTTATGGGGAGAAACAATACAAAGTACTGTCTATAATATTATACAGATCTAAACATAAACTTTGTTTACATAATAAAAAATTACATGCAACTTGCAAAAAGAATAAGATTCTAACAAGATTTTCTCATATGATTTATTTCATTATTTTCATTGATTTCTTAGATCTGGAACCAATCTATTATATATATATAATGTATTTTTTTTTTAAATGTAATTTTTGGGAAGTAATCTAACATGTAAAAACAGAATTAAGTGTACTCACATATTTTTTTAAATATAGATATATTAATATAAATATATTGGTTCTAATAATAAAATTATTATATATAAATAGAGTATAGAATAACAAGCTCAGAAAAAATAGTTTACATTTAGAAAATATTATAAAGATATATTTAAATTCAGATTCCATTCTTATTTAATCTTCGAAATTAATCTTCTAATTAAAAAAAAACACTAACATAAAAAAAAACCACTAGAATATTATTTTTAGTGATATGTTTTATTTGGAAGCTTGCCTGTACATTAGAAAATCAATAAACAACAGTTTATTGATTATAGTATATTATATTAACAATAAACAAATATAATACAATTATTTTAAAACTAAAATCAAAACTTAATTTTTTTAATATTTGTAAATCAGTCATCATATCATCAGAAAAGTATACTCAAAGACTTAATTTTCATAATGAATTCATTAAAAAAAGTTGTCAACCAAAATATATTATTGTATGTCATGTTAGGAATATCTCTAAAACAAATAAATGACATCTATAGTGAAATATTTTAAAGTCCATAACTATCATAATATAGTACTTTCAGAAAGAGGTTTTTTTAATATCCAAATTTTATGGTTTATCTGAAATTCATAAATCTGATGTACTTCTGAGATCTACTGTTTATGCTATAGTTTCTCCCATACTTTGTTAATATCAAAGCTTGTTAAATATAATTTATTGGTCAGTTTTAATATCTCATCTTTGTTTATCAGTGTTATTATAACAGAGAGGATCTATCTGCTATAACATAACATAAAAAATTGATTTATTATACCACTGGCAAACATTACTTTGATAACACATTTTCTCTATATTCTTTTGAAAAATATAAATAAGTAAAAGGTTTTTCTATAGGCTGTCTATTATCGCTTATAAATGCTGATTTTTTAATGTTTTTTTTAAAATCAAATATTAAAAGCTACCATTTAAAAAAAAACATTTTATTTGGCTCAGATATGTAGATGATATATTTGTGATATTGTCCCAAGGAAGTGATCCTATAGGCTGTCTACTGTCACTTATAATTGATGAACTTTAAATGAGTTGTTTTTTTTTTAAAAAAAAAAAATCCAATATTCAATGCTACTACTAAAAAAAGAACCTTCTATTAGGCTCAGATATGTAGATGATATATTTCTGTATTTAAACAGCATTTTAATTTAACAAGAAAAGATTATAATATAAAGCGTTTAACTTGCTGAGCATGCTTTCAATGTTTATAGTCAGTCATAGATCTAATAATGACAGCAGGATATTGCATATGTTTGTATTTGTGTTTCTTTTTTATTTTACTTAATCAATGGCATCTTGGTATAAAGTTTATTGTAGATGATCTTGGTTAAAAAATATCTGTAAATAAAAATATCTTGCTCTCTAATGATTATAGTAAACCCATTATAAATAAAGCTTTATATAGTACTGATGCATCAGAAAAATAAAATAAAAATAAAAAATCTTTATTTAAATATAGTTCCTTATCTTAAAGGCATCACTGGCAAGATCAGCAGACTTCTTTTTAGTTTCAACACCACTGGCAAAAAAATTAATGACTTTTTCATAAATCAAATACATTTAAAACATCAAGTCGCCTAAAAAATGCATATCTCTGATGCCCAAGAAGTTACATGAGTCAATCCAATATATATTGAACCAGATGCTTCAAAAGTTTCATCATGAAATTAATACTAACTTTTATTTTTATAAAATTATTTAAAAGTTTTATATGTTATAGCACACATACACAGCTATATTTTTTAGTTTTAAAATAATTTTTTAACACTTTTTTTTTAATCAAATTGTAAAAACATTCTAATTTGAAAAGTTTTAATCTTTTGGGAAAGCTTTTAATTTTGGAAAGTTTTAATTGCATTCCTTTTTTTATTATTTTTAATTGTAATCTAATTTTAATTTATTTTTAAAACGAAAGCTGAGACTTAATCTTGCAATTATTTTTTTTTAATTAATTTTGTATAAGATAGGAATCCTGGTCAGATTTTAAACTAAGATTGAGTCTGAGTCAAAAACTTTTAATCACAGATGGTGTGGAGATAAGAATGCATATAAATAACTCTGGGATTTCAGACTAATTATTATTCGGCTATTTATTTTTATTCTGCTTGTTGAATTTTATCTTTTGCTGTGCTGCCTTATATTTTAAAGATTGCTGTCCTTTGTTAGGAAATTCTGCTGATATACTATGGACCACTATTTGCTAAATAGTATTACTCTCTGCAGTTTGCTAAAATTACCCACCATGAGGAATATTTTCTATAACATGCAGTGCTAAATCCACCCAATGATGGATCCTGGATCCCAAGTTGTTCTTTCAAAGGTCATGCCATAAAAGGATAAACAAGAACTGATCCAGAACTTGCCTCCACCCTCCCTCCCAAAGAGATATAAATCCAAAACCTTCATGATGGACTCTAGTCAGAAAGAACTTTGGATGTCCCACCAGAGGAAATCTAATGGCCTTGAGGTAACATATTTTCATATTCTAACCAGGGTTCTATCTCTAGTTAAATACCTTGTAAAGTCTCAGCTTAATCTTAAAAGAACCTATCTTTATTATAAATTTTGAATATTCCTTTAATTTTTTTTTGTTATTTTATATATATATTTTTTTAGCATAGTGTGTATTGGAATTCTAGTTTTAAGATTCCATATTTTTAAATTTATTTGTCCAAGAGTGTATTGTGTTTCTAATTTTATATGCTTAGTGTTGTTTTTTTTTATTGTTCATATTACTAACCCTCGATAAATACTTGGGCAGATATTAGTAATTTTCTTTATCTCACCTGTCCCCTTTTCATTATAATTAATTTAGATAAGCTTGGTTTGTGTTTCCTGCAGACTGTAAATCTTTTGGCTGAAATTTATTGAGTATAGTGTTATGTTTTTCCTAGATGGGACATTTTGTTTTCTTCTCTTTAAAATTACGTAAAATCATAATCTTTTCTGGCTTTATGTTATTGTCTGCATTTGGGTCTACTGTGAATTACCTTGAACGTGGTTAATCATGAGCTGTTTTGCAGACATATGACATTCTTGGTCTTGATGCCTTATTCTGGGCCAAGGAAAGTTCACCTGCACTGTTTTGTTGTACTCCCTACAATACCATTTTATTTTTGAAATATCTAAATACGGAAACTGGAAGTACTTTTCATAAATCGCTAGCAGATAGTATAAATCTCTCTTTTTAAATCATAGGTGAGAAAACAAATTTATCTGCCAGGCCATTTAATGTTTTCAATACTCTTGTACACTCTCTGATAAATACACCAGTAAAATCTAGGTCAAAGCTTTTGTATTTTGTTTGCCTGAGATTTTTTTTTTTTTTGCTTGAATTTAATAAACTTCAAAATTATTTAAAATTAGTTTGGCTGATGTTTGTCTCTGTTGTCATTTTTCAATTATCTGAACACTGTTAAAGATCTCTTTCTCTCCCTGGGTCTAGCTGGTGGCAATCATCATCATTATCAAGTCTTGATCACCATAAATTACATTTTCTAGGTAGTAAGTGACCTAGTGGCACCCTCGGTGATCGTAAGAAGTGACCAGTACAATATATTACTGTAGAAATTAGGCAGCATAAAATATTTTTAGTCAAAAGTCAACTACATCAACTTTATATCATGTTTATTATGATTTTATAGCACCAAAATATTAGCTAGACTGGAAAAATATGATTATAAACTGTGAAAAAAATTATTAAAATTCCAAAAAGATTAAACAGTTTAAACAAGTATGAAAAAACTCAGCGCAGTTCAGCCCTACAGAGACTCATTATTACATCCTTCTTCTCATCCTCTAGCAATAGTTTTAAGTTGATTGACCATGAAACAAAACAAAAATACAAACTTATGTTAACTTTTCTCTAATTATAATTGGAAAATCCCATAATAACATAACTAATGAAAAGACTTTAATTCACTCAGAAATATGATATTATTTGTGACATAGCAATATTTTACAACACCATAACCTTAAATATGGATGAATAAAATTTCATTGAAATGTTAGAAGTCTCCTTGTTTATCTGAAAATTAATATTAAATACAAAATTTATTAATCAAATCTTGAAGAACATAAACAAGATGAAACTTATACAAAGAGAAGTAAGTACTGCATTAAAAGTCAAATATATCATTACCAAAAGAAGTCATAGAGAATCAACTTAAAAACATTTCAAAACACAGGAGAGAGGATCCGATGGGTGGGGGTGGATAGGTGAGAATACAATGGAAAAAAATAAAACAATAATATTTAATTTATTTTTCTTTGTAAAATTAAAATTAAGAATTAACTTGAAGAAATTATTAATGACAAAATTATAAAATAATTAATTCTACAAAGTTTTATATAATAGCAATCCATAGACAGTTTGAGGCTGAAATATAAATATTTTCATAAAAATGTAGTACTTATATTTACTGTGTATTTATTTAGAATATGGATTTTTTAAAAAAACAGCTCAACTATTAATTAAATAAACATCACAAAAAAACTTTTAAAGATTCCAACCAGGAGATAGTTTTACTGGTGGCTTTATTAAGACTGTCAATTCTATCACTGCAGCCATAGATTTAACTGTGGTTTATGACCACATTTTCCATTTATGAAGTAAATAAGTGCAATGACTCATTGGTTGATAAGACTCTAATTGTGTCTAGGAGAATTAACTCCAGCTGGCTTCATTGTTGAGTCTGGAAAAAGATATTTGTTTGGAATCTCATAAATTTTTCACACCACAGTTCTTCAATTGTAGTTTTTTAACTGATCATCCAAAAAAGAAAACTTGATATGAGATGAATCTTAGTTGGCAAAACTATATCTTGAGTTAATGGCAAATCCAATCTGTTAAACAACTTTTTATACATTTTCTGAGAGGCAGCTTCTCTTCTGATAGCTGGTGGGAAACTATGTGAAGAACAGGAAGTCTCTGTAAAGAACTAGAATTAAATATGCTGGAAATATTAAGTGTACCGGACCATACTTAAAATGATGTAAAAATAAATAATGAATTATTATCACAACCTTGATATATATTTGATTGCTTTTAAATAGATAAATATATAAATACAATTTAAATGAATACAAAATAGATAAACCCCTAAAGCTATTTACAATACAATGTTTTATAAAGAATGAAAGTGGTCTGAGCTTTTTACCCTGTAGAGAGTTATACTTTGTGTGATTTGATGTACAGATATTTTCAGATAAGAGATTTTCGGTCATACAGGCATACACTTTTACTCAGGACTTTAAAACCTTTTTTATTGATAGGAAATATAATAATAATAATAATAATAATAATAATAATAATAATAATAATAATAATAATAATAATAATAATAATAATAATAATAATAATAATAATAATAATAATAATAATAATAATAATAATAATAATAATAATAATAATAATAATAATAATAATAATAATAATAATAATAATAATAATAATAATAATAATAATAATAATAATAATAATAATAATAATAATAATAATAATAATAATAATAATAATAATAATAATAATAATAATAATAATAATAATAATAATAATAATAATAATAATAATAATAATAATAATAATAATAATAATAATAATAATAATAATAATAATAATAATAATAATAATAATAATAATAATAATAATAATAATAATAATAATAATAATAATAATAAATAATAATAATAATAATAATAATAATAATAATAATAATAATAATAATAATAATAATAATAATAATAATAATAATAATAATAATTATTAATACTAATAATAATAAAAAAAAAAAAACTATTCATACATATATTTGCACTATGAAATATTTCACTAATTTCATATTTTTCAACATGTCACTAAGGTTGCATTAGTTCAGATACCATATAGTACTCAACATGAGGTACTGTATCTATTTGCCTTTTACGATAAATTCTTATACATGTATATATGTGCAGCACAATTATACACTTACTACTATTCTAAATATAAAGTTATTAGTGGACTTGCTTACGGGGAATTTACAATGAATAAACCCCTTTTTGCACTCATCATAAGGTACAGCAGTGACAAAAATAACTTAAAAAAGGATATGTGGATAAATACATTTTTAGATACTCAACATGAGATATCGTATTTACCGAATATTACAAGGGTATGTGCGTGTATATACACATGTATATTTCTGTATGACAATTTTCAGGAGTAACAACAAGAAGAAAAACAAATAGCGACAAAAAAGAATCTAATTGCAACCTTTGTTGAAAATACTACAATTTGAAATAGAAAAATGAATTAAAAGATTTAAGTAAAAGCTTTATCATTATGCCCATAATAACCATAAATTCAATATATATATATATATATGTGAGAGACAACTCTCTCTCTTTTTTTTAAATGATTAATAATAATAATAAAATAATATATGTCTAATTATCGGAAATATCAGAATGAATTAATTCAATAATAAAACATTTTTAAAAGAAACTTATGTAGGCATCTTCATCTCCTGACTGGGCTTCAAGTCAACTAGCTGTGCAGTGAGGATTTCATTTCTTTCAGGTATAGGCAAGGCGGCTGTTGTCATCATCGTGGCCGGCTGGAACTGGCATGATCACATTTTGGCAATTTGGACAGAGAAAGGGTGGGTGGACCGGCTGGTTTCCTACCCCATGGTCATTTTAGTGGAAGCTCTGGTAGATTTCTACATGTTTTCAATCTGCTATAATATAATAATTATTATTAAATGTTCATTCACTATCTTGAATGGTTCATTAAATCCTTAAGAAATCAAGAGTTCTTAAAAGAACTGTACAATGGATTTCTTCTTAGAAAATATCAGCAGGTCCATAAATTAATCTCTAAGTGGCTAGATGATTGAAGAATTCCGGAGCCAAAATAGTGAACATACTTGAATGCCAAAGAAAGAATCAATCCCACGCACTGGCTAAAACTTATCAACCCCACTCATACACAACCAATTCAGGTATCCCCCCCCTTAGAAGTATGAATCAGCCAATCCTTTTAATTTAGCTTATCACTTAGATTATAAACATTCCTTTATATTTTTCTGATAAAATTCTACATAGCAGGGTTTGATGTATTTGATTTCCATCTTGAATACCCAGACCACTTCATTACAGATATCAATTCAAAAGAATTTTTATTTTATATAGAAAAAAAAAGATAACAGTTTAATTATAGCATTGATTATCAAAACATTTTGCTTTTGGTCAGATTTTTGCCAAAGCAATTAACATTCTTTGCTTACAGAATAAAATTAGTTTTTAGAAAAGTAATTAATTAAATATATATATATATATACAAGTATGTTGGAACAATTGCTTTAATTATTTATTTTACTAATATGTTCCAACATTTGATCTCTTGTTTAATAAAGTTTTCTTTTCTCTATTTGAATTTTTCAGAGAAAAGCAAAATACATAAAATGATATATACTGAAAATATACAAAACAATAAAAATAAAATACAAAAAAATACACCAGTTTATCATGTGTATTTGTGTACAATATTTTAAATTTGTGTGTGTGGGTATTCTAATGCTCAGACCCAACTTCCATTATTAATATAGCACATTTATATATTCGTTGTGCTTAATATATATATACAATTTTACATTACAGCAGACTTTGTGTATGACCATTTGATAATGCCTGGCACACAAGTGAATATCCAGAAGTTTAAATGACAACTTTTTTGCACATGGGCACAATATTTTTCGGCTGAAGATGTTAGTGCTGAGAAAGCTAGTCAACTTCTCAAGAAAAGTATTCCTAGACATTAATTTTGGTCAAACCTTAGATAAATGAAGAAAATAAATTGCACTATTATCCAAAGTTACTCCTAAATAGCATGAGATAGATTTATATTTCAGTAGATTGCTGTAAAAGATTGTATTCAGTTCATGGGACATTTCTTTGCTATTTAGATGAAAAGTTGAGCATATTGTTTACATTAAATAAAGAATAAGATCCCAATCATTAAAAAAGATTTACAATTTTTTCATATTCTTATTGAAACACTTTTTTATTTCAGGAAATGAGCACTTGTAAGAAGTCAAAACAATATCATAAAGTTATGTGGATTTCCTGAAATTCTGTTTCTGGAAGACTACTTAAGAATATATATTAAATAAAATATATGAGTGAAATAAACCTTGAGAAAAACCAATATATAAAATTGTGTATCTACTATCATAATTATTAACTGTCGCTTATTTTTTTTTTTTATTAGAGAGCATTTTGTCAATTAGATATATAGTTTTCTATATTTAAGAATTTTAGGAAGTTTTAGAACATTATTTCTTCAAACACAATTTCATGTTGAAGTTAGATCTATAAAAGTAACACTAGTTTTAATTTATTTTGAATGCCTTTTTCAATGTAAGTAGTTAAAGATAAAATTTATCACAGCAACTTTGTACTTGCCTAAATATAACCTTCACTATAGATGTCTTTAGACTATTGGCAAAATTATTGTTAATATAATTCTTTCAAAAAACTTATAAGGACTGACTTAATAATGATTTTGAGCAACAATTTTTGTTGCAGAGTTTATTTGATTTAAAACTACTATTGTTTTTATGCTAAGTTTTAGAATAGTTTTTATATGAATAATGTTATTGAATAGTTATGCTAAATATTTTGGCTTCAGGTCCATGTTTTTTAGAAACTGAAATTATACTATCTGCTTTTGGGTCTTTCCTGATTTAGATAACCCAGGGTACAATCAAGTTCATCAATATCCACAGGTTTTATCACATTGATATTAGCGGAATCTTGTGAAAGAGAAGCTAATTGGCAGTCTTAATAATAATTGGGGGGGGGGAGTAACCCAACATTGCAATCAAACATTGTAAAGTTTTGCTTCTTCATGACCTCTCTCCATTTTTTTTTTTTTTGGCATCATACAGTAACTTTAAAAATTTGTCACCAATTTTCAGATTTTGTTCCAACATGGAATGAAATTGCTTTTGATATCCATAAGGTGTGAACTTATTGGCAGCAGTTATTATAAATTTGTAAAGCCTATCATAACAAAAAGAAATTGGAAAGATTCTATTAATATTATGTTCAAGATATTCAAGATATGGGTTCCAGTTATCCTTTTTTAAAATTATCTCAGAACAATACAACTATAGGACTATGGATTCCAAGAGTAATTGTCTATGGGAGAAATGATTCAATATCAATAATTCATCACATAATGATGAATAATTTCTTGATGAAGCAAAATATTTTTCCTTATTTAACATCATCAAGCAAATGCATGCTATTTAAATCTATTAATTCTAAAAGTTGTTGACTCGTTTGATCTTCAGTTGGACTACTATGAGAATAAAAATTTTCTATGAATATAGGTGTAGAAAAATCTTGAAGGGAAGCATAGAGACAATTTGTATGGGATATTTGTAAATGTTGCATATGTAGAAATTATCTAACTGATAAAGGAAACTCATTTGAAACATAAAATAGTCGTACCATGTTTAGAATATACTTTATCATTAATCGTGGTAAATCCAGGAATTTTAAAAAAATGTACATTTTTAGAAGAATGATAAATCTCCTGAAGTGCAATTACATCAATGTTTTACTGATCAACTAATTTGTAGAGGATATCCACTTTTGATTTCAATATACCTTTAATGTTAAGTTGATGTAATTTTATTACATTTCCTAAGTGAAGAGAAGATCATTTTGGAGAGGGTTTATCTGGCTCTTGAAATTTTTCAAGGTTGTATATATATATATGCCTTTATGTATGCATAGGTTGTATATATATATATGCCTTTATGTATGCATAGGTTATCAAAAAATATTATATTAGAAAATAACAGCATCCTATCTTAAAAATTTATTGCCATCATCTTAAAGATTATCACTATTTTTATTGCAATTTGTGAATGCATATATTATTAAATGTATATTTGTTCATTGATTAATGATAAACATATATAACGTTATAAGTTTTCAGGCTATAATATAATCAAGATATATGTACACACACCATTAGTTATATATAAATGTTTGTGCATGTAAAGTAATTCTTGATTGTTTTCCATGCAGTATCCTCTTATTTGATTCAAGCACTAATAAAATTGAAGACAGATGCATTAGGTATTAATAGCATTTTATTTGATGAGATGAGATACACTGTGACTTCTCCTTTTTCGGAGTCAGGAATCTCAGCTATCATGCCTAGAGAAACTTGTTAGCCACTTTAACTTCCCTTTCCATTCCCCACCCTATTTTTTCCATATTCTTTTCTATCTTGCTCCATCCCATTTCCACAACAAAATCTTTTTCAATTCCATGGCCTTTATATCTAAATTCCACTGATCTTTTTCCAAACCCAGCATAAAAACCAAGAATTCACTTTCTGTATAAGCACTTTGTTTATATTTATTTTCTCATAATTTCATTATTTATACCCTTGCTTATTTTATGTAAACATGTGCACTGTACCATCTGTGACTATTTCATGCATTAATATGTTGTACTGTCACATATCTAGGTGAGTGAAATCAGCACAATCCAAAAATGAAGCACATGTTTATTATATTCTATTATTATTTATAATAATTATGTCTAGGGGAAAAAAGGTTGTTGATTATTTTAGTATTTTTCTGATGTTTTATAATTATAAAAACTTGTTTCATATATGCAATAAATTGGCTAATGTGTCTGATAAATATTTATAATCATTTAAATCTTTCAAATTTGTTATGTATTCATCCAAACCTTTTAAAAGTCTTGAACTACTGTCCAGAATAAAAAAATTTCCAGAACAATCTCTCTCACTATATATGCATTTTGCCAGAAATCCAGTTAAGTACTTTATAAGTAAATGGCTAAAACATTTAAGCTCCAAAATCAAATTTGTTATATATATAAAATACATATTTTGTGGGTTCATCCGTGTTAAAAACTTTTAATATTAATATACTGATGTTTCGACTTTTTGACCAAGTCGAAACGTCAGTATATTAATATTAAAAGTTTTTAACACGGATGAACCCGCAAAATATGTATTTTATATATTTAACCCGTGCAAATCTTCGTTTTAACATATATATATAAAGTCTATCACATCTGCATGCAAGTCCACCTGTTTCAGATTTCTAGCTGACCTAGGTTTCGATTAAAATACATGAATAGTGAGAGAAATTTGGTCTGAAAAATATTGCACTGGATGATAGTTCAGAATTTATATCATGCTTGGAAGAGTGCATTATAGATCTGAAAATTTGATTGTTTATATGCACACACATTAATGTGCTTTTGGGTTTACTTTTTGCAAAAAAATAAAACAAATTATAAAATATTGTACCAGTCGAAAATGTATGTCCATCCAACAAGATTTAGAATCTAAGCAAAAGTATCCCGAATCCAATCATGCCTGAGATACACAGGTCAGGAGAAATCATGAATTCTAACCTATTTGCCCATTTCCCAAATCTATTAATATTATGAACAACACCTATGGTGATACCACATAAATTCATTATATCCCGGCATGGTGCTACAACGTTTTACATGAGAACTCAACTGGTGATGATGATGATGAGAGATTGAATGAACCCGAGATATAAGTAAAAAAAAAACATAAGATAAATATATTAAGGAGATTCAAACAACTGGATTAAAGTTTAAAATATAAATATTTATTTGGACAAAATTCAAGATGAGTTTTATATATATATAATCAACTTCACGCCTTTAAAACTTTATTTTCATTATAAACATTTAACAAACTTGATACAATTATTTTTATTTTAACAAATATTAATTTAGTGCGGCAGTTACAATACTGAACGTATATTTAAAAATAGGCTTTTATTCAATGTTACAAAAATGGATTTATCTGAGTGGTTTGGTGGACATTTTATACATTTAAAAAAATATATATTTATAAAGATACAATAGAGTTTCATTGATTATATGATTTTAGTATGATGCCCTTAGCATTTGATACATAAGTTTATTTTCATTTAGAGACTTTATTTATAACAATTAAAATAAGGATACATTTTGATCAGTAAGTAGGCTAAAACATTATTTATTTTATATTTTCGGCATTTAATGATAGAATATAGCGAAACTCTATAATTACGGGAACAGCTTATTTCAATAAAGGGGAGGGCAGCTTCATGAGAAGTTGGATTTAAACTCCAACGGAAAATATTACAAAGAGAAAAACATTTTATTATCACATATCATTATGATTTATTTTGCTAAACAGGCTAGAAAACTAACTATAAGAAATGGCAGTGCTAACATAATATTGGCGAGAGGAAATTGCATATTTGGCCAGGACAAGGTCATTCTCCAATTTTTTTTAATGTGGTACACACCAGCTTCATGCTAGAGAGTGGTACAGAAAGAAAAGGTAGATAGGATGTTTTTATGGGCTGGGCCATGGTACAGCAATACAGAGCTTCAGCTACTCTAATCTGCATGTTCTAGAAGTAGACATAGACTTCTGTCATGAACGAGGACATTAAAGACGGGAGGTTTTGAATCCCTGGAATGAGGTACAGGTGAATCAAAGCAGTATATAAATATATACTTGGAGAAGAATGATGAATGAAGAGGGCCATGACTCCCTGGAGTGAGGTACAGGCGAATCAGATCAAAGCCCTATGCGGCTTATTAATAATTTGACATATGCCAGCAACGCTATCATAATAATATAAAGTCACTGAATTTAAATATTAAAGTAAAGCCTTAAATGGTTTAACAAATACGTAATGATATGCTAAAATAATGACCCATGTAAGCTAAAGTCATTTATCATAAGTTAAACTATAATTAATGAAGCGTGCATTGCTCCCCCTTCTTAAATCAATATTTTAACATATTAAACAAAAACTAAAATTCATGCACTTAAAAGTGCAAATTACAAAATAGATTTAAGTCGCCAGTCTTTTGGCGATGATGATCAATAAGAAATTAATAAAATTAACGGACACCAATATCCACCCCAGATTGTAAAGTATTTATATATTTTGTATAAATTTATGATAAAAGATTTATTTAAAAAAAGCAGGTATTCATTTAAAGTACAAACCCAATCTTACGAGATATTTAGAAATAAATAACAAGAACCCATTAACTCCCCCCTCTTTCTATTCCACAGTGGGATATAGGAGTTCATAAGACTAGGTTTGATTGGCATTTACAAATAAAATTAAGTGAAAAATATAAAAATATCATTAAAATTAAACTATAACCGCAGTAAATTATAAAAATAATAAGAAGCATGAGTTGGATGAAAAATTTGGTAGTAACATTAGTTTGGATAGTAGAGAATTGATACAAAAAGATTAACATACTCGCTGATTAGCGAGTTTTTTTAAAAAAATTAAACATAAAGAAAACATTAATTTACAAATTAAATTACAAATTAGAATTAGCTAATGCGATTTATATTGTCTTTGGGCTAGTTACCTCCGGATTCTATAAAGTATTGACGAATCTTCTGTGGCAGGTGGCATTCTCTGATGGCACAGTCACTCTTGAGTGGTAGGAGCTACATCTCGGCATGAGTCGGGTGAAGACGGAAGGGAAGGTGGCTTAGGTCCCTCAAAAATTGAATGGATGTGAAATCGGCTAGCAACGATTGACCAAACTCTGACACAGATTTTTAGCCCTATTTATGTCAGTTTTTAGCAACTCAAAGAATGTTTGTTTTAATTAAACTTTCTGACTCTAATGGATCCTTAATTTACAAATATCTTTTCTCTATTGTTAGTAGAGATGCAGTCATGAGATAACTGTCCAAAATAAATTCAAACCAATTTCCAGATTGGAAATGGATTTGATAAAAATGTTAATAGCTAACTAAAATCAATTAGCTTTGTTTTAGATTTTACTTTCCTTAACTTTAATTTACAAATTCCTTTTAAAATCATGAAACAAACTTCCCACCCCTTTAATTATTCCTGGACAGTTAACAACTGCACCTTCCATCTTGAATTTTTATGTAGTTTTATGACAAAAAAGTAATTACAAAGTATTAAAATAAAAGTAAAAAAAAAAAATACAATTTTAAAAGACACAAAATTGTTTCGTATTTTTAATTATATATGCTCCTGTAATATATGTATATATCTGAGTCGCATCTATAAAAGTTAATATTTAAAATAATTAAAGAAAATTTTTATTTCAGATTTATATTTATAAATATCATAGATGCTTCTCAGAAATATAAGTATATTTTATATACATTTTACAAAAAAAAAAAGAAGCAGGATGAAACATGGGCTGTGGTAGAACAGTGAAACTCGATCTTGAACTAAGGTCGACTGTTTCAATATGTTACTACTTTTTAAATTAAAATCTTTTCAAAGTAAAATAATAAAACCTTGTTGCAAATATTTTCCAAAGTAAAAAAGTGAAGAAAGAATTTTTAATATTGTTTAACAGTGAAAATATTTCTTACTATAAATAGCCCTCCCCCCACCAATCCTGTTTCTTAGTTGTGTTATTTGAAATAATATATATATACTGAGTATAAATATTGTAAATATGTGTGGTATTTTTTTAAAAAATATTGCAGGAATGTTTATAAATATAACTCTAATAAAAATATAATTTTAATTTGTTATTTGAGTTCATACTATTAAACTGCACTTCATAAACTTATTGGATTTTAAGTAAATTAAATGACAAAAAAAAAAAAAAATCAAAATTTGTATGCTGACCAGATTAAAAATAATTATAATAAATGCAGCAATAATTTCATTGTATTTACTATTTATAAATTTCATTAAATTTATTTAAAAATTTGGGATATCGCTCAATATATTAAAGTATTTTCCATTTATAAACATAAAATTTTGAAAACAATTTATTCATTTATTTTAACTCATTTCCCCCCCCCCCTTTTTTTTTTTTTTCAGAAAAAATCAAACGTACATGTTTTTGTTTTTTCTCATATTATTTAGAATAACTATAAAAATTTAAATCTATACATGATTCTAATTTGTAATATGGATAGAATTATTTTTCAAAAACTTTCAACAATCCAAACAAATTAGGTAAATACATTTATGAACAAAAACCTTTCATTAAATATCTGTAAATTAATAGGCCTAAATACAGAGAGCTGTTTACCCCCCCCCCCCCATTTTAGTAGAATTTGAGTTTATAATGAAAGGATAAAAGATCTACTCTCTTAATGTAAAAAATTCACACACACACACCCCAAAAAAAATCCTGGAACCATAATCTTACATAAATTATATTTTATCTGCATCTTTTCTATTTTATTATTTTTTAAAATTAACTTTGTTTTTATGATTAATTTTTAAAAAGAATGAATAAGTTATGAAGTAGAAATACATACACATATATACATAGTACATATAGGATCAAGATTTGAAGCTATAAAAAAATGAGAGAATAATATCAAAAGGATTTTTAAAATCTATAAGTAGCAGAAAGAAAATATAAGAGGCAGAAAAAAATGTATATGTTATCCCTAATACAAAAGAAGATAAACTTAAAAGTTTACTTTTTATCTACATATCTATAACTTATCTAATTTTTTTTTGTTTTCTGCAATAAATACTTTATGTAATTAATAATTTCAAAGATTGATGTAGACATTTTAGAATTATTTAAATGTTTTTTTGTATGTGTGGTTTTTTTCTATATCTAATCATATTATTAATTATTCTATATTTGTGTTTTTTTTGTACCTGTCAATTTTGTACTTATAAAAGTCAGCACTCTTCTATCAATAAATTAGTAATCAACTTTTTGTATTGTATGTAATACATTAATTTATTCATTTTATTAATAGTCTTTAGCATAAATAAACTTGCTGAAACAATTTTTTTGGGGTGATTTAGTTTATTATTGATCCTGACACAGCTGAAATTATACATCCCCCATATACATAGCATGTGCTATCAAATTTTATTTCATAAGCATTACACGTAAATTTCATTTGAAAAAAAAAAAAAAGAAAGAATTAATGAATATTGGCAAAATATATCATCTGCATTATATACATAAGATTTTATTCACTATCACTTTCTGACAATAAATGCATACATTTGTGCATGATTGCAATATGACTGCTATTACTTAATTTTGTTCCAGAACATACTAACTTTCTAATAGCAGCTTCATTACTTCTAATAGTTCTTATAATAGTTTTATGAGCCAAAATGCATTCCAACAGACATTGCTCCTTCTCTGATTGCAAGGCAGTCTAAAATTTGACATTATATGAGGGCAAAAAATATTTCAGATTTAATTAACAAAACATAAATTTGAAAATATCCATGCAATGTATAACTTGCCATCTATTAAATTTTGACAAAATTAATAAATTGAAACTTGCTTTAATTTTTGTAATTTTTTTAAAATATCAACATCAACAAGGTATTTATTTATTCTTTCAAAACAAAACATCAAAAATGTTAAAATGTAGACAAGCAAATTTCTCCAGTTTGTAGAGCTATTGCTGAGAAAGGGACTTTTTGAAAAATAATGGGAAATAAAGAAATGAAAACTTTTTTTTTTGTCAAATGAGATAATATTAACACACATAAATTGCTTTTCTTAGATTTTTTTGATTGATCTTGTTATTTCAAAACAACTCATGTAAAAAAAAATTTTTTTAAAATCATGTTAAATCAAAATTGTTTTATCAAAAGGTTTGTGTAAAAACAGAATTAGGTTCTTATATTAATTTATACATTTACTTTCAATTTTGTTATTACTAATTAGATTTTTTTTTAAAATAATCTCTGTAGGCAATATGTAAACTAATAGTATATTATATATTTGAAATATTTTCTCTCTTTTTTAAAAAAATTTATTTTTTTTAGAGAGAAAAAAAAAGAGTAGTAATATAAACAACCATAAGCTTAGTTTAGAAAATGTATGATGGCAAAGATGAAGATTATGGTCAACATATTGATACTTATTTAACCAATTAATTCCAAAGTTACTATAATATGCAATTAAGAATAACTATTGAAAAGATTTTGAACTTATTTGGAAATTTTCTATTTAATTTGAATATAAGAAAAAATATTTTCCTAAACTCTAAATCAGGGGTCCCCAACCTTTTTGCACTTAAGAGCATATTCTATAATACCAGCCAGGTGGCGGGCATCATTTATTTTTTTCAACCAGGTGGTGGGCACCATTTATTTTTTTCAATGTAAATTTATAGTTGGATATTGTTAATAATACACATAATGTACAAAAAAATATTTATTTAAAAAATAAAATTTTAACATATAATTAACATTTATATTTTTATGCTGTAAAAATATAGTATGCCCTACAATTTGATTACAATATAATACAATAATTTATAAGAAATTTTAAAAATTAAATTTATTTGTATCAGATAAATAATTTTTTATCGTGTTCGGATAGCGGCGGGCACACGTAAAATGGTCTGCGGGCGCCATGGTGCCCGGGGACCCCTGCTCTAAATTCTGCTTAGTTTCCAAAGTTTTTTTTTTTTAAATGTCAGTGGTATATATAATTATAGCACGATTAGGAGATAGCATACAGTTACTTTTTAATTATTTTGTCCCATTATTTTATAACAAATTACAGCTGTATGTGTATATATATATATAATTGTTATTGTTGTTGTTTTTTAATTTATATTATTTTAATTAATAACATTAAAAACTTTTCCTCCAGTTTAATGCGTAACACATAAGCAAAAGCAAGATATATTATACATAAAATATCTGCAATAAAAATCAATTCAGACAAATTTCAAGAACTTTCGATTTTTAAAAAAGTATATGTATTATATACTAAAATTAATTGAACTTATAATAGATACATTTCTGAAAATTTTTAATTGTTTCATTAAAGGTAATTATGACAAAGTCTTTTATTTTCACTTATTCTTTCTAAAGAAACCAATAAATAAATAAATTTGCAAATAAAAAAATATATTTAATTTTTACTTTTTTTTAATCTTAAAAAAATAATCAATTGGATTATTTCTAGGAGAGTGAGGGAGGCATAAAAAGTTTTACTACCGGAAGTAACAGAATTGCATTCCGTAACTTTGAGCTCCAGTCTGCAGTTTTTTTACTAACTCATAGCTTGCAGGTTTAGTTGTTTGATGTTGTTTAAATGGTTGGGATTTTTTTTCTTTCTATCCTACCTTCCCACCCACACACTTCGCAGTTTACATATTTGATATTTAAGTTTTATCTTACTCCCCTTTTTTATACACATTTTTATAATTATTTTTATTTGCCAAGTCCTTTTTTTACTACCCATCATACTTTTTTTTTCTAAATACTTGTTTAATTAATTTCTTTAATAGATAGATATTCCTTTTGATACGTTTATATCCATTTTTATAATAAGTAACTAACTCTTTTTAATACTTTCATATCCTTAACGTTATCTACCAAGGGGACTCTTTCAATGGTACTTTTGTAGAAGATGTATGACAAAAGTTGGCCAACCGTATTTGTCTTAGTTATCCATTTTTAGGGTCCTCGGGTATTTGTTTATTTTCTCAAAAATATTTTAACAAACATGTTAATTTTTAAAATTAAACAATATGAAGAAAATGAATTATAAGTTACTGTTACCTTTAAAAAATATTACTAAAGGGCTTATAAATTCCATTTTACAACATATAATTAATATTTTTTATGTATGTGATAGCATATGAACATAAACACTTTGCAAATATTGTTTTCATTATTTGGTGGCATTTTATTACGTTTAATGCGATATTATTGTTGAGCTTTTACTTTACTTATTTTTTATTGTGGAAATGATTAAAATTTGAGATATTCCAATGACAGAAGAAATACAAAGCACAGCAGAACTGCAAGACAGCACATCAATTCCTATTTAGCATAATTTATGTCGTGCCAACTGTATAAAGAATAATATGCATTTGTAGAGATGAACTCTATTAAAGATTTCTACCCTCCGATATGAACTCATGTTTGTAACACACTCTTGCTATAATTTTTTTGACCACCTTTTTTATTTATTATTTATATTAAATTTTCTTTATATAATCATTTATAATTTTGTGTATTTTCTTTTTTTGACGCTCCTGTAAATGGATAATTAAAATAAGCACAGGTGGTGAACTTCTGTCGTACAACTTCTACTAAAGTGCCCTTTCTATTTTTTCTCATATCTTAGAAACTTTCAGTCATATTCCTCTTTTTTTTTTTTTAATAATCCAGATTTTTTACTTTTTGGAATTGTAAATTCTATGAAATAAAATCTCTTTTTTTTTTTCAAAAGCTTGATTTATCATTCTAATTTTTTTTTTAAATTCCTATTTCATTTTATTTGTTTAAAAGTGTTAATTTTCTTTATAGTTTCATCATAGCTTTAGTTTTATTTATCTTTTTTTTTCTCCTAGGTATTTTATGATTTCATCAATTCTTTTCACAATTTTAAAGTTTAACAATCTTCAGAAATAACTCCAACACTTAATAAATATTAAATAAAACCCAAAATAAATAATAATATGATCCTATAATTTTTTTAATATCTTTTGTGCCAAATATAAATTTTGTAATTAGTCTTCATTTCTTTTAATGAAAATGTTTTGTTTTAAAATCTTCAATAGAATAACATCATTTAGTCTTTCAAATATTTTTTGGAAATCAACTTGCTTTCTGAATATTAGATAAAAATTTGATGAATCTATTGTACACCTGGGTCTCGTTTTATGCAGATTATTTTAATGCGATTCATGTTTCTTCTTAATATTTTTCATATTTCACTATATTTATTAGATATCAAGAAATTTAAATTATTAATAACTTATTTTGACTTGAAATACTTTTTTTGTCTTTTTCAAAAATATAACATTATATTAGCAACTAACGTGAATATGACCTGAAGCTGTAGTTAGAAAAAATAACTTACTTATACTAATGAGTAAATAATAATAATAGATTTATACTTACATATAAAAATATCGTATATTCAAAAATTTTAAATTTTTAAAATGTATTTTGTTTGGTATTATGGAAATAAATAATGTAGATTTTTAAAATAAATAATGAAGATTTTATTGATTTTATAAACTGAAAATAATATTTCTAATGATAATGTATAATCTTTTTGTTTTGATTTTGATCTCTTTTTTTTTAATATAGAAATAAAATATGAACATTTAAAATTTATTTCAGTAGTAAAAATCAGTTGTCAACAGAAAACCATTAACACAGCACAAGACTGAAATTGGCACTAGTTGTGTAAATGGGATGGAGTGGAATATGGGAAAACTTATAGTGGAGAATGGGAAATAAAGTGGCTAACAAGTTTCTCTGGGCATAATTGCTGAGAGATTCTTGACTTTGTTCAAGGAAAAGCTACATCCCATCACATCGACGAATATGATTTCTTACCAGTTTACAAATGAACTGCATATTGTCAAAAAATACTTATGAAAAAATGTCAAATTAAATACTGTAGTTAATAAAAAAAAAAGGTTATCTTGTATCAATTTTTTTCAATTATTTGATATTTTTTATTAATGTGAATTTTAAAGTATCTTTTCCTTGTTGCTTTGCTTTTATGCGAATTCTGAAAATTACAGACCCTATCCCCCATTTTTCAAGGTAAGTTAAGTCTATTTTTGTGCAATTTTTTTTAATGCAGGTTTTCTGTGGAACCTATCTACCGCATAAAACGAGACCCAGGTGTATATTGATTGCAAGATTTATGACATCTTTTATTTTGTGAAACAAGAACTAAAGTTTTTATATACAAACCAAAGAGGAAAGTGAAATATTTTTTTTAGTTTGCTTACTTAAATTTTTATATTGGTTAAGAAGTTAATTTATTATTCTGCCAAACAGAAAATGCTCAAAATTTTCTTTTAAAGTCACTAATAATAAAATCAATGTCAACTAGTCATGATTTTTTAAATCCAAAAACAAATTTATTTATAATTATAATAAAGTTATTTAAAAGAATTCCATGCCTCAATTAAATGACAATTCTGAAAGTCCAAATTAATAATTATAATATTTAATATTAAGCAGGAATAAAAGAAATTTTAAATAACAAATGTTAAATTTCTTATGAATATAATTGGAATAAGACTTATTTTTTAATGATAGAACTAGAAATTCAACTATTTCCAATAAAGTCTAATATACTTTCAGTAGAAAAAAGACCACTATATGTAATTAAAATTATTATGAAGATTCCAGAGAATTGTCTAAAAAATCTTATCAAAGTGGAGTGTTTTAAGAGTAATAATTTAACCACAAAGTCACAATAAATCATTTTATTGGCAAGCATAATCCTGGTAACAACAAACTAAAAAGCTAGCAACCCTTGTTGCTCTTTCTTCTCCCCCTTAAAATTTACATAAATACTAGCTGAAAGGAGTTTTTTTTTTTTTGGTATGTTAAAATTATTAATCATTATTATTTCATGAATTTCAAATTATATCAAAATCTTTTTGAGCTTATGTTTTTTGAAAATTAAATTTCTAACAAGCTATTTTATTTACCATGTAATTGTGACAGTGATAGATAGCTCGGCATATTACATTACTTCAATAATTTAAGAAAAGAAATCTTTAATTAATAGAGTGAAATTGTTGTTTATCGACTATCATTTTGTTTTTAATTTTTGCACAAATGTCACAAAAAAAATTACAAACAAACAATTATAAAATCAAAAACATACCAGAGACATGAATAATGTTAAAAGATGAATTTATTACAAGAAGATAAAATGATAGTCCCAAGTAATGAGAAGAAATTCAGACTAAAGTGCTTTTTTTTTTTATGTAGATACTTCAACTATTTGCAGAAATGGAAAAATACATTGCTAATACATTTATCATATTAGAGTTATATTGCAACAGTATTCATTAAAGGCTCCCAACAATTCATATTTCAAGCAAATTAATAACTATAAAAAAAAGTAAAAATCATTGAACGACTTTCATCTTCATCTAAAGTAAGCATCCTTAAAAAGATTACCTTCAGTTTTAGAATATACAACACTTGTTTTTTTCTATACTCGAATCTCCCTTTGCTTATAATTGACTATCAAAAATAAATATACTAGTTGCTGTAAAGCATGATTATAGTAGATGTTATCTCAGTTGTGTTGTTCTTATAACTTTTAGTATACTCAAAACTATTCATTAATAATCAAATATGCCTCTTCAGTATTTGGATGATTATTTATGATATAAACAAATATTTTTAAACCATAACAAAATTAACAATTCATTTTCATTTAAAACAATTCTATGGGCACAATCCTAAATAATTTATTTTTGTGTCTCATATATATGGGTGTGTATTTAATATTTGTTGATTTGTATATTTTTGTTTTATTCTATGTTTCAGATGAATTATGCCTTGATATACATTATATAAAATAATTGAAATATTAGTGAATTTTTTTTATGAAATTTAGTTCAGTAAAAGGTGTATTGGAATTTTATATATATATATAATTGAATGAATTTTTTTTTAAAAAGAAAAAAAAAGATTTTTAGAATATAAAAGTAAGCATTAAAATATTACATACAAGAACTTGTAACAAATATACAGAAAATAATAATAATATTTATAAAATATTTTCATTGCCATATCTTTTTGTAATGAAACAATATTGTTTTTTAATTAATAAACTTGTTTTTAGGTAATAAATACTAAAATTTTCATACTTAATAATGAAAAAAGCTGCATTAAGTGTATAAACTAGTTGGAAATATTGAGATGCTGAAACAGAGTATTTGTCATCAGTGGTGATCAAAAATCATTGCTTAATCATAAGACTTCATTGCCTAATTATTGAGATCTATCTTTAAGCAGAGATCTTAACATGTATCATATAAAATTAAAAGATGGCAATATAATTTTGATACTTGTTATTTAAGTAACATAATTGCGCGCGCGCGCACACGTATGTTTAAATAAATATAACTTTTTTTTTTACATGGATGCCATCTTGACTTGCAATTGTCTGTAAAGATATTTATAAATTGTTTATATTTTTAAGGTTAGAACAAATACATGAGTAAATTCACAAATAATCTGATTAAAATGTTAAAAATTGCAAATTAATGAACATAGTGTTTCTTCTTTTTCTCACTTCACATTTTTCTAACAAATATCAGGATTATTAAAATGGTTATGAAGAGCACTTGGTTAAGAGTGTGCTAATACTTGGACAATTCCCTCACTGTTGCTAGGGAGATTAAAGGCATTACAGAACTGGCATCTTAATTAAAAGCTTAGTTCAGACACCAGGCAAATTAAAATCAAACCACAGACAAGACTTGAAAACTTTTCTAACTTCTTGGACTGACTCCCAAGTGCAGTCATTTTTAATCTTCATTGCTTTGCTTCCACTCTGATTTGATTTCTTATTCAGTTAGATGAAAAATATTTCCAAGGAAAAAAAAAAAGCTTAATAGTTTGATATTTTGCCAGGTACTTTAAATTAAAAAAAATAAGCTCCTCTTCTTTTGGTAATATTTGATTTGTAATAGAATTAATTCATTTTATAAATTTACAAATTTTTTTTGAAAAAAAATATATATATATACTGGTTGTTTAAAAAAACTACATAATATTCTCTCCAGCAGTGTATTTTATTTTGAAACTATTACTTTACATATTAGATGCCATCAACATTATATTTATTCTTAATAACTATATAAGTAACATTTATCCAAAATGATCTTAATATGTTTGGCTATTTTTCCGTGATCTCATCATTATTAAAACAAATAAGACCATATATCTTGTTTTCATCCTTTGCCTTTAATTTTTTATATAATCACAATACTCTTCTGATGCAGTGGACTGGCTCATAACATGTCTAAAATAAGATAATTTTAATATGGTTTGTTTCAACTTCAGATTTAATGTAAGATTCATTAATTCCATTCCATGCTGACTATGTGTTCTTAAAACTCTTCACTGACTCATATAATAGGCTATTATATATTATTGTTGTTTTTTTAATTTTGTAACTAAGTTATAAATCTAACATCTAGAGATGAAATCAAAATTAATTTTTATTTTTAGTTAAATAATAATTTATCTTCATTATGGAAATAAATGTGTACCCACATATACTGATGCAAAAATCAAATAAAAGTCATAATGTTAAAATGCTGTAACTGACCTATTTTTTTTTTTATTGGCATGTGAAGTCTGATCATTTAAAAATAATAATAAAATATTTGAATTTATGGGGAAAAAATATTGAAAATAAATGGAACATCTAATCATGCAGTTCTGTAGATCATTGAAGAAAAAAGACAACCAACAAAAATAACATGTACATAAAGAAATTAATTAAACTACAGAGGTAGTCTAAAAATGGAAACTTTTTTTCCTTTAATTTACTCTTTAAAAAAGAATGGATAAAAAAATAAAATAAAAGATAGTTTGATGATCTAAAGAAATGAAAATAACTAAAATCTAGAGATGATAATTCATGATATAAGAAATGAGGAATACATAACATTCAAAACACAGAAAGTAAAAATTAAATTTATTGTTATTATAAAATAGTAATGTCTTAAATACTTATCAAAATACTTTAAAATATATATTAATTGATTTTAAGAACTTTATAAATAATATTATAAAACTTAGTCACTGAATTAGTGTAATATCTACGTATTATATGAATGTAATAATTTATATCTTAAATCAATACTTACATTATAAAGATTCCATCTTCTGATTTTTATTATTTGTATATTAGAAATCAATTAACGTAAATGTGCTTAGAGTTTATGGTATTTTATGGTTAGGTGTACTGTGGCCGCTAAGTGATGCTGCAGTACCATCAAGAATCCCCAAGAAGCCTGCAAGTGATAAATTTCTATTCAAAAATTGCTGAAATCAAAAAATTAAAATGCCTAAGGCAAAGTAAATCAAATAAATCCTTATCAAATATAAATTTAAAAAAAAAAAAATCGAAGAAAACACTATAAAATTTGAATTACAAAACAGAAAAACTATAATAGTAAATCTGAAAAAAATTAACAAAGCTTCATTAATGGTGGGAATGCAATCGGTGAAAATACAATACCTCTTTGCCCCTACTGCATCAAGAATTCGATCAAAAATAATTAAAATGCAAAATACAAAAACCAAAATCATGAATGATATTTTCAAAAACCTATGAAATAAATAAAAAAAGTATAATACTAAATGCCAAAAAAAATAATGAAGCTTCAGGCGTACTTATTAAGTAATTAAATATAGATAACAATGAGCTCGTAGCTATTTAAAAAATAAAACTAGATATAAAATACAAAAACAGAAATTGGTCTAATATATAAAACAACCTTCCCCACATGACTATAGCTAGCTTCATTTAAATATTATAAGTTTTTAAAATAGATTTATAGAGATCTGCAGTGAAGAAATATTACCAATTTTCTTCCAGGATGAGTTGTCCAGCACTTGATGTTTGCAACATAAAAATCTATTAAAAAGAAGATTCAAATTTTGAGCAAAATTATTTAGAGAGGGTCATTTAATAATGGTTATTTGTTGGTTTAAAAAGTACAACAATGGCTTTATTTAACAGCAGGCTTAGCAAACAAAATATTACATTCTAATGCAATTTAAGAGGGCAGCACACTTACTTTGGAAGAACTCCACTACCTCATGTTTTGTCTTTGGGAGATCCCAAATTTTCATTATTTTTAGTAAGAAAAGATGGTAAGACACTATATCTACATAAATTTCAGCATGGGTTTTTGAAATGTTGCCTGAAAGTTTGTGCATGCATGTTTAATATTGTATTCATTTGCATAAAAAAATCCATATTAACACCATCAAAAAGTAAAAATAATACCAACAACTTGTATTTTTAGCACTCAAAAATAATTAATACATCATAATAAAACTAAGCTGTTATTTAAAAGACTAGTTCAGTTACATTTTGATTAAATTTGTCAGCCCAAGCAATTATATTTTTCATGTGAAAAGGCTATTATGCAAGCGATTGTGAGAGGTCTATTACATCACATTTCATTTTGCAAGTACAAATTGTGATGTGTAATATGCACCTTATGATTTTGTTCATGCTGACTGCTCATATTCACTGCATTGCTATTATATTTAATTTGATGTAATGGGGGTGATGGTGATCTGTTTACTATCTCCCCAAATTGCCCCCAAGATTCCATATTGCTACAATATATGTGTATATAAATAATAACTGTAATAAATGTAGTAAAAGTCAAATGATGATTTCCATCTACTATTATTATAAATATTTTAATTGTCTTCTAACTGTTGTGTTCAATAACTTTTACAGTTAGAAAATGTTTGCTTTTTACTGCAATCCAAGTTTTCAACTGGAAAGTTATCTTGAACTATAATAACCAGAGAAGTATATATTATCAGTTGAAATTTTTAATATAACTGATTTGAAATGACTGCTATTTACATTTACAGAGCAATGTTATTCCTATTCATTTTAAATCTCTACAATCAAATTTGCATTTAATATTTTGATTAATTTATTAGTTGCTCCTTTGACTGTTGTAGTTGAAGATAATTTTCCATGTGAAAACTTATATGACAATAAAAGGAAAAACAATGCAAAAATTAATTAACATGGCAACTTTGGCATTTAAAGGGCAGTTCAATTATTTACATTAACAAACTTGGACATCATAATTTGATATATATATATATATATATATATATCACATGCTCTCACTAGAATATATATATATATATATATATATCACATGCTCTCACTAGAATAATACAAAGTAATATTTTTTTATATATTTATTAGCAAAGTTCCAAAATTGTAAATTATAAAAAATTAAAGAAATTTCTGAAGTTTGCCAATAGTAAATTTAAAATTTTAATTAAAATTGTTATACAGAGAGTAATTTTCAATATTATGTTCAAAAATCATGTAACGCAGTGATATATATATATATATCACAGTGTTACATGATATATATATATATGCAAAACCCAAAACAAGCACTTTCTCTTAATTTTTTCAACACTGAAAAAAATTAGGGAAGGTAGTAGCAATAAAAAGAATGATAAGAAAAAAAATCTCATGTTGAGAGATATTATCAATCATTAACAATGTATTATATTCCCATCTTTCTTTTTATAAAATAGTTCACCTACAGCCTAGATTATCATGAGATTAAAGAAACTGAAGTAAAAAAAAAAAATTAACAAATGAAAATAAATCTTTTAATTCTCATTCCATCATAATAATTAAAAAAATATATAACAAATTAAATTGCTACAAGTAATAAAACCTATAGTAATCTGGCCCAATCATGCTTCAGTAAAATAATCTGACTGCTTTCATATTCAAAAGAAAAAACTTGAAGACATCACCTTATCTATTTGCATGCCACAGGATATAAGAATGAAAATGTAATAAGAGAATAAATAATATTATATCAAAAACTTTTAGCACTTCTAATGTTTATGTAAGTATATTTATGTATGCAGGCATATTCTAATGTTTATGTAAGTATGTTTACAGACATATCTATCATATATATATATATCAAAAGAATCTAATTGTAATTAACTAATTTATGAATTTGTGTTAAAAGATTACATTAGTTATGCACCTATATATTAAATAAAGTTTTCAGATATTGGTTTCATTATGCTTTCTAATTACAATATAATTTCATGCAAAAATGAAGCTAAAAATTTGTCATAAAATCACAAAAAAATAATAATCTAAAACACAGCAATGTCACAGAATATTAAAATAGTTAAAACTCTCCATACAGTAATGCCACTCAGTGCAAGCCAGACTAATCAATGGATGCAAGAAGGTTTGCATAAAATCTCTATCTAGTGCATATTCATCTAATATTGCCCATTCATCTAATATCCCCAGACTAGTTTCTAGATTGTAGCTTTCATCAGTGAGGAGACTTGGATCTGAGAGCACTGCACATAGATCTTAGGATCTAATGCAACCCTCCAGCAGCCACCTTTTTATTCTCTCAGTATCATTATTGTGCTTTTTACAAACTCTTTGAAAAACAAAACTAATTCACAACAAATTGTCTTAAAATATGCTGGATTAAAACAAAATAGAATTGTTATAAACAAGTTTTATTCTTAAGTAGTGATAATTACTATGATGTAGAATATTAGATTAAATATTAAAAAAAGAAATTTTGAATATGCCATAAAAGGATAAATGGATAAGCTTTTTGTCTGAAATTGTCTCCTAAGAGCATGTAATTCTCTTTGTAATTGATATATATTTCTGAAAAATAGCTTGAGTAGCTCATATATGTAATTCAATAATCTTTAATAGACAAAATATCTCAGAAATATCTTCCAACATTGATCTTTTTTTTTCATTTAATTTTTGATATTTTAAATTACATTCTAGCTACACATTTTCTAGCATCATCAATGGCAATCTTTTCTGTTTACACTATCTTTTAATCTTCTCCTAAAAGGTGTTTTACTCACTCTGAAAGTACTTTCAAAATAATGTAAATACTGCTAATACCTTTATCAAATAAGCTTAAGTGATTGGGTGGGGGTAATAAAAACTATGTCGTACAAGCTTCTAAAATTATTAAATGCAGAAAACCATAAATTTACTTGACAAAATGATTTTCAAAAGCAAAATTCAAGTAACTCATAACAGTAAAGTTAGCCAAAACATAATTTTAGTGAGTGGCTTTTCTCAGACTTTGATTATCCCACCATTTTGTTATTATTAAATGTTGTCAAATATACATTGATTCATATTAATAGAATTTCTCTAGGGTGATTTACTATCTATTTGGTTTTTCAAAGCTGTTCAATGACACATTTATTACTGCAAAATAATGGAATTCCCATCCACCTCATAGCTGATTGCCCTTCTTTCACCAGCAACTTTAAGCATTATACCCTTTTCTAATTAATTATACTATTCTATGAGATGACTAGAACAATCTCAATATGGCTATTTGTGATTAAAGTGAGGGTTTAGATTAGTTGAATTGCATCCATAAATATTCTTGGTATTTCTTTTGTCTAATTTTTTATATTCATAAATAATCACAGAAAACATTATAGCTCAAACAATTCTGATTTTTATTTTCAAAAACATACCCTTACTTGCACTTCTTTTCAGTATGAGCCTAAGATAAATCCTCTGATTATTTTACTTTTACAACTGATTAATGGTCCAAGATTACAAAAGTTGCTGCCATTTCTATTTTGAAAACTGCTGATCTAATTAATCATATCTCTCGCCTGTTTTATTTCATATCAGTGGTTTTCCTAAAATATAAAGTAGAACATTTATATATATATATATTGATGTCACTATATTATAATATTTAGAATGACTTACTACAAAGTAACTTATTTTCTTTAGCTAACACAGTGAGATTTAAAATTATTTCTAGAAAAAACATCTTTGGAAAATTGGCTCTATATTCTAAATGTGAAGGTAAATGCACTTGATTAGTAAAAAAAAAAAACTGTTGGCACTAAATTTTTCGATTTAATTAGTATTATTGTGATAAATTTTATTATCCATCTCAAATACTTTTTTGCATTGACTACCTCATTATCATATTTTTCCACCTAGTAGCAGAAATTTCCTTGTTAAAAATATGTGAAAAGCTATTAAATAGGATATCTATTCAGTTGAGATATAATCTGAATCATTTAACATATGACTCAAAATCAAAATTTTACTTTACATAATGATTATTATAATGCAAAAGATGAAGTTCATTTCAAATTTTAATCAAACCCACTCCCTCCCATTATATCTAACACATATCAGTGATTTGAGTTTTAAACAAAGGCAAAACTCTCCACCATACAGTAGTGCCACCTTGTGCTAACAAGAGTAATCAATGGATGCCAGAAGGCTTGTGCATAAAATCCCTATCTAGTGATGATTTGAGTTTGTTGTCAGTCACTGCTAGAATATCATCAATAGGTTCCAAACTATTTAGTGCTACTGTAATTATCTATTTTGGAAATCTGAATAATGTACTATTTATGGTCTGATGATCAAACACAAGCCGTGTATTTCATAACTGTCTGATTTTACTTGCAATGGCAGAATCAAAGAATTTAATGAAATCACAAACAATCCATTTTCTGACTGAAATTTCTACAAATCTTTTCATAAATATTTATGGAAGATAACCTATGTAATTTAGTGCAGTTGTGATTTGCATATTTCTGGAACTCAGGAGCCATGAATCTTGGCTCCAGTTCTATCACTTCTGGAACTTGAACTTCTTATGAAGTCCTGAACAATAAACTATCCAATTGGGATTTTTTTACTAACATCCTGAAAAAATCCATATCAAATATACAACCAATTGCAGTAAAGTAATAAAAAAAAATTCATTTCATAATTTTGATCCTTTTTTAAAATTTTAATTTTCTACTATATTTAAAATATATTCAAACTTACCAACAAATGTATTACTATAATATTATATTGTGATAGCGATAAAGTTTCAAAGAATAAATTTATCAAGGTATGTATAAAAGATATTTATAGTATTGCATTAAAATATTTAATACCATATGCCTATTTGATTACTTAAATACATTCGCAATTATGATATTTAAATAGAAAATCGGGCTATCGATAATGGTGAGAAGAATCAGATATTTTATCAGATGATCGGAGCTTGTTCTGAAAATAACATAGGGGGTAGTCTCAGTTGATAGTTAACAAGAGTGGGTAACTCATATTAGAAATGCTATTAATTTTTTGTACATATATATGTATTTTTTTTTTGTCTCAAAAATGATCTTTTAAATAAGCACAGAATTAAAATGCGCAAGAAATTCTCCACAAAATACTTCGATTTTTTTTTTTGGGGGGGGGGACTATTTTTTAAAGCAGATATGTAATTTTATGCTGTGCTTTTCAAGATATTCTTTTAGCACAAAAGTCAATACTATATGCAAGAGAAACTAAATTAACAAATTATATTGCATGACAAGTTGACTTTATGGCTGCTTTTGATCTGGTAATTCAGGAAAACTTGTTTAGCATGTAAACAAATTTTTGCTAAGCTATGCACTTCTAATTACTGCCATAAAAAATTATTTTACCAACAGATCTGTCAAGCTTAAAAATTGCATGCACATCTCTTCACTTTTTAAACCAAACAGTTATTCCACAAGGCTTACCACTTACCACATTGGTGTTTGCAATATATATATATATATAGACACCATGATCAAAGAAAATGAGCAAAGTACAGAAGATTGCTTCTTTCCTCATTTTGGAACTATTATAATGTGATTTTTTTTTTTTATTATGATCTGATATTTTTCATAGATCTGCAGAACATTCTGCATATTCTGAACAAACTCAAAACACTAACAGGATCTACAATACAAACTTGTAAGTCATCCATGTGATAGATAGAGGTTACAATATAACTTAATTCTTCACAAATACATACTCATCTTTTCTTGGAATTCCAATAAACTTATCTAAAACATAATTAAGTCATCATCTGGTCATCAGCAAGTTCAATATAAAAATAAAAATTTTCTGCTCAAAATTGTTTTTTTCTATAGTAGTTGTATAGTTAATGCTATTTTGGGTAGTATACTTGCTTACCATTGTCCATGGATGCATCTTTTCCTGACTATTGTTAAAAATCTCATGTCCACAATAAAATTATATATCTGGGGATCATTATCACATCTATCAATTACAGGTGATTGTTTTCTTATTTTTAAGGAAGATCTTAATCTTATATATCCTCAATCATTTGTCTCCTATATCAGAAAATATATATTGCAATCTTATTTAGTCCCATCCTGAATGCCACTCCTCTGCTTGTTCTACTTCCATATGCAACTCTTTTTTTTTTTTTACTGATAATGCTATTGAGCTTGCAGATCTGTTAGACAATTATAATATCAAATTTTTGGTTGTTCATTTAAAGATTTGAAAAAATTCATATATTCTAACAAATATCTATGGTCAACCTTCCCAATTGCCAAAACTTTAACCAATTTGCAAAATATATGTGTTCCTCGATAATTGTTGAAAAATTTTGTTTAATTTATTACTTGGCAGAGTTTCTACCAAAATCTTTCCTCCTTAACCTTTTTAAATTAAATATTGAATTCCACATGTCTTGTGTAATAATTATTCAGAAGATATGTTGCATATTTTTTAAAGCTGTTCATATTTCTCATTCTTACAGCACATTGTCTTTCTCAAGCTAATAATTTTAAAAAATGTGCTCAAGGAAAATATAAAAAAAATTTATCCTTATAATGCCATAGTAATTACTCATACCTTGAGATGGCTTGTCCACTGTTCTGTAATTTTGACAATAAAAAATCCAGTATTTTTAAAAGAAATAATAAAGAGTGGTACTCTAAAATACTTACCTAGAAGTGCCATGAGCAAAATTTGACAGAATAATATTTTTATTAGTTGTACATTACATTAAAATTATGTGGAGCATATAAATTAATTATACATTCATCTCCATAAAATGGAAACATTTTCATCTGCCCTCAAACACTAATTATAATGATTATATGTTTATAAGCTAATTATGTAAATTTTTTTTTTCTGCATATATGTTAATACTTGGCTGAAATGTTTCTAATGTTAATAAAAGAAAAGGTTTTTTTTATATTTGTTTTTGTTATTTTTTAATGCAGCTGAATGAACTTTGTATGAATACATCAGATTTATAGCACTCATGGTATGCTGTGGTATTTATGAAAAGAATGCCAATCAGATATTTAAATATTCCATTTACTTTGCATTTGGATACTATTTTTTTTTGTCAATGATTTGGTTGTTAGCTATAAACCATGCATATTTTACTTTTCTTTTTTGGTTATCTCACTCTGTGCAAACAATATTGGCATTCTTTGAGTTGAAGACATGACCAGATTTTTGTGTTTCCAAAAACTGATTTGTATTCAGGGTTATTTTTTGTGTACTTGTATAGGTCTGGATGAAACACTGCAAATCATTTACAAAATTAAATACAGTGACACCTCTGGTCTGCAGTATATTACAGGGAATTGGGAGCAAATATTGCAGCAAGAATTTCTCAACATGCAACTAGGCAAAAAAAGTAACCCTGAGTACAAATCAGTTTTTTGGGAGTGATGAATAAAAATCTGGCTATGCCTTCAACACAAAAAATGTCAATATTGTTTGCTCAGAGTAAGATGACAGAAAAAAGAAAAGTAAAAGAGGTGTGGTACTGTCGAGTAAATGGAATATTTAAATATCTAATTTAAATAATTGGCATTCCTTTCATAAATACCGATAGTATATCTAGAATATTCCCTAATGCTATGAACACTCAGCTAGACTTAATAATAATAAATATAAAAACTTTTTCTTTTTTCTTTTTTTTACGTTAGAAATGTTTCAGTCAAGTTATTACAAACAATAATGAAAAAGATATGTTAATACTTGTAAATAATTTGTTATTAATAAAGTTTATTTTATATACATATAAAAATAATAATATTTTTTTAAGTTTTTTTTAACTTAATTGAAACTATATTAAAAACACAAACATTATTTTGCATTTAATCCACCATTTGTATGTAGGATTTATAAGTGAAATATTAAGGTGAGAGAATAGTAGATATCACTGATATTATTTGAAAAAATTAAAAGATTGAAATGAATCTTTGCTGAACATATGTCTAGAAGAAGTGATAGTAAACAGACCTTGGGGTCATAAACTGGATAGAGATATGTAAAATAGATGGCATGATGTGAAGAAAATATCAATGGACTGGAGAAATTTGATTACACTTGGAGAGATATTTATTGTGCTGTGGATTGATAATAAATTGAAAATGGTGATGTTTCAAACATTGTTTGAGAAGTGATAATAAGTTAAGCTTCAATCCAGAAATGCTAAACTTCTGATTATGTTACTCTGCTATTATGCCAAACCACACAGGTTATTTTTTCAAAATATAAATCTTGTTCTAATCAGTTTGAGTTTAAAAAGTAATTTTCATATGCATACATAATCTCACATTTTATGAAAAGTTTGATAATAAGATCATGCAATAGTATACTGGTTTATCTACAGTTATGTATGAATTATGTTAACCAAAATAATATTGTAAACAGTTATTCTAGAAGTGTAGCCCAGGTATTTGATTGATAGGCAGCACACAACAGTTCTATTTAAAAGCAAAAAAAGTTCAGCAATTGGCAAGACTTAAAAATGATTGATGGATTAAAACTGCAGAGATGATGCAGACATCCTTTAATCATGGTTACTTTAAATTATTTTTTTTTATGCATTGAAAGAGATAGGAATTTGAAAAATTATCAGATTCTATTAAATCCATTCTCAGTATTCGAATAGATGGAAGGAGTATTTTGATCATTTTTTGACAATCATATAAGAATTAAGGCATTAGCTGTGTAGTAAATTATTTATTATTATTATTAATTTAAATTCTAGAAATATAGTAAACTTTTTTTAAAATAAAAAATTATTAAAAAACAGATGGAGGAAAAGAGTTTTGAGAAGAAAAATAGGGGGAAGGGGATTTGATAAAAAAGTATTGGAGCATTAGAAGAAACAAAAGTTTAAAGAAACTTTTATATGTTTTTAATATAATGTGGGAATTTTTTTTTTTTTAATTAATTATTTTTGATATAGGTCGGCTATAAGATTTAATGTTATTTGTATAGAGAAACATAATTAAAAATGTGACAAGTAATTTAATGTACTTTTAATTTTATTATTATTATTTTGATTCTCATAATTAGATAGATCCCTGGGGTACCATCTTCTCTAAATGACTTTTCTTTTCATCTTCTTCAGGATCCTCTGATGAAAATAAAGTATCAACTGTTTATCATTATTTATAGCCAGAATTCTGATTAAAATTGTTCATATTAAAACATGATTTATGCTGCAGGGAGTTAATCATTGTGCTCAATTATTAATCCCAACTAGATGCACTTTATTTATTTTGTTTCTCACTAAAATATTTTTTCCCCTCTCCTTTACCATCATTTTATTAATAAGCAGTTTATTGTTAGAATTTTTTATCGTAATAATAGTTAATATAATTATAATAATAATGTAGTTATATAAAATGTTGAAAATATTTAAATGAATTATTTATAAAATTATTATTCCTTAGAAAGAAAAAATGTCACTATAGGTCAAAATCTAGATGTGATAAGTTCTAACATGTTCTCTGAGCTTTAATTTAATTAAATGACTAATTAATATAAATAACGCTGCAGCTTTATAAATTTATTGCTATTATTATTTTCAAGAATATAATGGTTGTAATTTATAAGCATAGAATTTATAAATTAATGAATATTTTCATACATGAAAAAATCTATGTTCATTTCTCTAGTTAGGATGAATCTTAAAAAAAAAAAAAACATCGTATATTTGCGTTTGCACATTTTATTTATTCTTCTAGGAATTTATTGTTATAATTTTGCAATTTTAGCATCAATATTACATTGCTGTACCATTTTTAACTGGTATGTTACACCTTGTAATTTATTGTCTACATCATTATATCCATTGACATATATACTCCTATTTATTAATGATGTTTTCTATTTTATATATGTTGAATTATTTTATTTTATTTTATAAATAAAATATTTTAAAATTATAAATTCTCTTAGCAGTGATTTTGTATTTTTCACAAAATGAAATTATTTCGTGTATAATGCTTAAAGGATTAAAACCCAATATAAATTAGTAGAATCTCATACTTTATTAAAGAATTAGTCAAGGGCAATGCCAAAAAAAGTTATTAAGGGTTTTTAAATTTATCCAATTATTATAAACTCATTAATTTAAATATTTCTTGCAATAAATTATATATTCAGATAACCCTAATTATATATATATGAATTTAAATTTAATCTATTAAAATAGAAATGTGCTTAATGCAGTTTAATATAAAGTTTTACAATGTGGTTGCCACAATCTGGTGTTTGAATCAAAAATTTCGTAATAATAATGTTTACCCAGAAATATAAGTAATAATTCATAATCATTGTTTTTTTCTTTAACTTAATGCTTGAGGATAGTCTACTATACTTTAATAACTCTTAAATCTAGCTCATTTTTATTGGTCGATTTGAGTTCAAAGTTTTTGTAGATAATTATAATAATCTTAGTAAATTTTTTTATAAAACTGCTAGAAGTCTATTTTTCTTTTTGTAATTCCTAATTTTTTCTTTCTATTTTTTATTTTTTGTATTTTTACAATCATCTATGCATTTTTATATTTCTTCATCTGTTTTTTATATCTATTCATTTGCCTTTTTAAAAATAATAAAAATATAGTATGTGTAATGATTTCATCACTTACTATTTAATATTTTCATAGATTTAAATTGCATATCATTTAAAATTTGAAGCATCTCAAATGATGTATTATTGTGAGGATTATTTTATTATTTATCACTATATATATATATCTTTACAGTTCAAGTTGTTTCCCTGATAATCATTACTTATTTCTTATTGAATATTACCAAAACCTCTGGGATTTTTTTTTATACCTTTCCTCATTTATAATTTTTAGATTAACATCAACTTTTTTGTTATTATTTTAAAGAGTAGTTATTTTCATATTCTTTTTTTTGTTGTTGTTGTTGTTCTCTTGTATAACTTGATTAATTTGAAGTCAAGTGAAACAAAAAAATGAATTAAGTAATAGCTCATATTTATATTCTTTCTTACATTAGCTATCATTACTAATTAAATGATAACAATAAATGAAGCACCTTAGCTCCAATGAATAGTCTTTGTTGTTGTATTTCCCATTGCATTTATGAATGGCAAAAAAAGTGAAATAAAAAAAATGCTATAAATTATTTTTAAACTTTAAAAGGATTTCAAATGTTAATTATAATTTTAATTCATAGATGGCAGAATCTTTCAATGAGAATTTTAAGAATTATCAGAAATGTAAACAGTCATCAAGGACACCTTCATTTATTTATTTAAATTGTTGAAGATTTATTTCTCAAAATATGCTAAATGTTTACATTATGTCTTATTTAAAATATAGCTTTTAAATAGAAATTACTCAAATATATCAATTTCCTGTTAAAGCCCTTTTTTTTGGTTTTGAAATCCCACTTTTTAGTTATTGTTCTTTGTTTGTTACTCTTTTTAATTTTCAAAATTAATATTTTAGATTTTAGATAATCTTCATTTTTTTAACATATTTTTGAGAAAATATTTAAAAATTATAGAAACATAATTAATAATAAATTGTATTTACTTAAGAACTAAAATAGAAAACAATAACTAGCTCTAGTGGTGAAAAGAGTGTTAAAGAATTAATTTGTATCCACTATTTTGATAAGCAACTATTCACAATAATGATCTTTAAAAATTGCCTGATTTTTTTTAAGTATGCTTTTGTAATGCAACTGAAGTATAAGATGCTAATATTATGAAGCAATATATCTTATAAGATATAATGGCAAGATTCCTGCTAAGAAATAAATATTTTATGCATTGCACAATTACAAATAAATTTTAGTAATATATAGCAATAAAGTGCACTTTAAAAAATAAATTGTTTATATAAATATATCAGTCTATAGATAAAAGTGGTACCACCTTTATTGTTAAAAGAGATTGTCTTGACTACAAGTTGAGATTGTTTTGATTACAAGTTGAGATTGTTATTATTAGTGCCATTATAACTATGATTTTCTTTGTTTGAATTAAGATTAAATTTATTAACTTCAGAATTTAAAAATAAAGATATATGAATGAAATCAAAGTGTATACATTATATCATTTTGGTTTTTAATAATTGTTATAATATTATATAAAAATAATCACTCAATTTTAATAATCAACACAAAAAATGATTTTTTTACTGGTTCAAAAATCCCTCAAAGTTGTCTTGCAAATGCACATGGACAACAATGATTAGAATACATCAAATAAGTAAAGATAAAGCTAAGTTTATTTTATTTTTTGCCAACTCTAGGAAATACTGACCTTTTCAGATTTTTTTATTTTCTAGTGTATTTTGTGGGAACCAGAAGAATAATGTTAAAACTTATGCAGTAAAGTGATCAAACATCTATTAGCATTATCTCCAAACAAATGGTCATAAATGAAAACATGGTTATGCATTGAAAAATTAAAAGTAAATTTTGAACACATAATAATGAAGTATAATAAAGATAAGTTGAAAAATGTTTAGATACAAACTGATTTTTATTTAATAATCTTATATTGGAATTGCCAATTTATTCAAATGTTTTTCATTGCAAATGTAAACAATCTCATCAAAAAGGTATTATTTTTAATCCTTTCATAGAATAATTCATAAGTTTGCAGTTAATTTAAAGTCGTAGTGCTTTAGTTACTTTAATTTAAATTCACTATCTTGGTAGTTGTCTTTAGCATCCATTTGCTAATTTTATTATATTTCATGGCAAAAGCTGGAAATAAAATCTATATTGATTTATTAATTTAAAAACAAATCCAAATATGTCAGTATTATATAGAGAACTTAATAAAATGAGTCAATAATACTGCTCCTAATTGATGGGTTTTTTGTTCTTAAATCCAAGAGTAATTGTGAAAACTTTTGAGAGCATTGATTGTTTTGGTTAGTTTTTTAAAAACAACATATTTTCTATATTTTGTTTATTTTATGATTACTTTGCAAAATATTTCATTTTTGAGATTATTTATAATTAAACTTTTTATTGAAAAATATTTCTTTTGGAAAAAGTCAAGTTATGAAATGTATTAATATAAAGCAGGAACTTGATGTGATTGGGAAAAGAAGCTATTGTTTGATTATATATCTCAGTTTATTATCTTTTTCTATATTTATAACGTTAAAATATTTTTGAAAATGATGATCATTAATAAATGTATACTTCTAAAAAATAATTTGAAATTTTTGAAAGTATAATGAAGAATAAAGATTACTTTGTTAAAATAAAAATCTATAAATTTAATTCAAAAGGTATTAGGAGCTGTTGAAAAATATAAAACTATTAATCATTGTATAATTAAAAATAATTATGTGATGATCACATACTGAAATAAAATCCATAGGAAATAAGTTGAAAACTGTGTGCGCACATTAGTTAAAATATGATTTATGTACCTAATTTTTATTTAATACCTTTTTAATAGAATAGCTAAGGCAACTAAATACCTTTCATTGTAAATATAAACTATCTTACCAAAAAAAAAATAGTTTTAATTATTACATAATTGAATAAACTTTGATTATAAACATTAATTAAATGCACTAAAAATAAATTTTAAAATATTTACATTGACTAAAATACCTCATAAAATGAAAATACATAAAGAAAAGGTAGTTTTTAAATAATATTTAGGTTTATTACTGTCTAGCATGCTTTATATTATTAAACTCTTTTCTGTGGGTATTTTTATTTTACTAGATATTATTGTTGGTTCAGAAAAGAAGAAAATTAGTAACAATTAAATTAACTAAAGTATTATTTTTTATCTAATTAGTATTTAATATTTTGATAATACTAGAATTGTTGGCTCATCTGAATGCTTTTCATTGACAATATAAATAATTTCAGCAAAAAATTCATTAATATTATTAAAAATCTTTGATCACATGCAGAAATTAGTTTAATTTTTATTTAACTAGATTTCATTTTCATAATGAAAAAAATTGTCATATCATTTTGCTGCAAAAAATAAAAGCTTTATTTATTAGATGTCTATGAAAAAAAATATTGACACATAATATATAAACTGCATCAAAAATAAATTTAAAAATATACATTATGTTAATTTAATTTTTTTTAATGTTTTAATTTAGTAAATCATGATTCAACAAAATGACGACCTTGATTGTGTGATTTTAAAATGGCAATTGCAAACATAAAACTTTTGAAATTACTGTTACAAAAAGTATAATTATATGATACTTATTAATAAGTGGGTTTATGTACTATTTTCACTTGAATTAGTGTTTTTATTTAATAATAGATATAATAAAATATTTATTAATTAGCTGTCACCTTTTTTTTTTCAATTTGAAACTTTTTGTTGAATATTCAAAATTTATGGCATATTTTGAATATATTGTGACTAGTTACATTTTTTATCATAAGAAGCCATTGTAATTGCCTATATTTTGTAGGAGATTTTGATCTATAGTGTATTTGGGGGAGCCATTTACCCTTGTTATTTTAGGGTAAGAATGCATTTGAATTAAATTATTTACCACTATAGGTGTTACATTGGATTTTTATGGATTTAATTCAAAATTGAATTTTCCAATAATTTCAGCTTACTATATGTAAATATAAAATATTATGCACTGACGTAAAATTAAATACCATGAAAAGTTACATCACAAAGAAAATATCATTTTTAAAGTTATTCATTTTCTATTTTTTCATATGAATTTTCACAGACAAGATATAAAAACTGACAGTAATCAGGAAATGAAAAATGAAAAAAAAAAGATTGCATGACCACTATTTCTTTTCTTTGAACAAACTATTAAAATTAGCTTGGATTGAAAATATTATTGTATTTTCAGTTTGGCCTCACTGCTAAGGGTGCTTAGATTCACGTTTCTCTGTATAATTTGATTTTAAATGAAATCTTTTTTTAAAAAAATGGACATTTACTTTTAGATCTAGTTAATATCATTGAATTTGGGTACAACAAACAGTATTTATTTCAAGACTGGAAATCACTTTTTTAGCAGATTCTTTTTAAACATTTTCATTTCAGGTAACTTTTATCCTCACTAATGAAACTACACCTGGGTCTCGTTTTACGCGATAGATAGGTTCCTCAGAAAACACGCGCAAACGAAATCGTGCAAAATAGACGTAACTTACATTGAAAAAGGGGGGTGCGGTCTGTGATTTTTCAAAATTTGCATTAAAGCAAAGCACCAATGTAAAAATTACTTTAAAATTCGCGCAAAAAAAAAAAAAATAAGGAAATAAAATATGACTAATAAAAAATTTCAAATTTGCAAAAAATTGATACAAGACAAACTTTTTTTAACTATAATATTTAATTTTATTCAAAATAATATATTTTTATGCATAATTTACTGTACAGTAATTTACATTTTTTTATACACGTTTTAATTATTATGATTTTCTGGTGACAACATAATTAGTAATTAATCTTTGAGATGATGATTTTATTAATTGTTACGAAGCTCACGATATCCAGACATTCAACCATTTAACTCTCATTGGAATTTAAGAGCACGTTAATGATTAGTGTCATTAATAAGAAAATAATAATTGATTACATTCTTTTTTAAAAAGCAAAAACAGAATGTGATTTAAAATGCAAAATTAACATGCACAATGTTTGGACAAATTTACATTATAATCTCGTAAAATTTAATGTGTGTATACATAAAATGTGGAAATCATGATTTTAATTTCATTATTGCATAAAATCTTACTATTATAAAGCACTGAAAATATTGAAATTACTAAGATGAAAGTCGAATTCCAATAATGTGCTATTACTTTCAATATGATGTAAGTGCGTGAAATTTATTATTTAAAGTAATAGCGCATTATCGGAGTTAGACTTCCAGTGAAACACGAATTGCGTAACTTCAAAATCGTGTTAAATAAGTCCGTGTAAAAAGAGACCCAGGTGTATATAGGTTTAGGTGGAAGGTTTCTCACTAATGAAACTATAAACTAAAAACTAGTCTGAGAATATTACATGAGTAGACCCTAGATAGGGATTTAAATGCACAAATCTTCTGGCATATTGATAACTATAGCTTGCATTGGGTGGTATTAATATATCGAGAGTGTTAGCATTATTTCAAAATGAAAAATGCTTGTATATATGTTTCATCTAATTTCTAAATTATATATTAAATGTATCTTTTTTTTTACCAAATAAAATAAATATCAGACTGCAATAATTTTCTCTCAAATATTTTTAAAAAAAAACATTGATTAATTATAAACTACTGCAAGGTGTGCAATTTATATGTAGTCATTACTAATTTTTTTTCTTTTTATTTTATTTAGTCTGAATTTTTTTATCATATTAACAATATTTGAAAGAAATAATGTAAGAAAACTTGTTTTGATCTAATCATTTACCCCTCCCACCCCCATTCGGTGCCAAAACTCCACTGTGATATATGGAATGTCTACATTGACATATCCAAAAATCTATTAATGTAACCAACAATCAATCAGACACAATGTTGGTCACCATAGGTCAGATAGCTGGATGATGCCCTGATCATCATTCATATGGCTGTGAGACTCTACTTAGCATACTAATTAATACTAAAGAATGAATGTGACTATCACATTCTTTTATCACAAATAAGATATTAATATGTATCTCAGGTTTGAATTATATTGGCATTCTAAATAGATACAAAAATATTACATACTCTTCTGAATTCTTATAACAAGAATTATAAACAAATAGATCAAGTTGTAATTAAATAATGGAATCTTTTATTTAATAACTCCTATTCCACAACCTAGGATAACACTAATGACCCTCTAAATAAGAAAGGGATTTTGTTCAAACTTATATATCACACCAAGGGTTTATTACAATCCAAATTAAAATAATAATTTTAAACATTGGTGTTACTTTAACATCAATTTAATAAGTGACTTTCAAATATTATTGTATTTTTTTTTTAATTATTTGATAAATGTTATAATTCATTAATATGTTTGCATTTGTATTGGTGTGTCTGTGTAGTACAGGGGTCCCCAACCCTATGCCCATGGGCACCATGGCGCCCGCAGACCATTTTATATGTGCCCGCCGCTATCCGAACACGATAAAAAATTATTTATCTAATACAAATAAATTTAATTTTTAAAATTTTTTTATAAATTATTGTATTATATTGTAATCAAATTGTAGGGCATACTATACTTTTACAGCGTAAAAATATAAACGTTAATTAGATGTTAAAATTTTATTTTTGAAATAAATATTTTTTTGTACATTATGTGTATTATTAACAATATCCAACTATAAATTTAGATTGAAAAAATAAATGTTGCCCATCATCTGGTTGAAAAAAAATATATGGTGCCCGCCATCTGGCTGGTTTTATAGAATGTGCTCTTAAGTGCAAAAAGGTTGGGGACCCCTGGTGTAGTATATAAATTATATAATATTAAATCATTTATGCTCTTTATTATACAGTATATAAATTTGTATTCAAATATAACAAAAACGATTTATGTATGATATAATTTTGGGTCTCTGATCCAAGTTTGAGGGCAGGCAACCTTATTTTACAGATATAATGATTCTCAAAAGATTTAATAATTGATTAATGTGTTTATATTTGTATTAGTGTATTTGTGCTTGCACTTGCATGTTTGTGTTGTATAACAAGCAATGATTTACATATACAGAGCAGTGCAATGTAAATTTTAAGACTGACTATCAGATGTACAGAAAGGTTGCAGTTGATAAAGCAATCAAAAAATTTACTGAGCATAGTACCATGTGAAAATATAAGCACTTAAAACCAATAAAGAGAGATTTTAAATCGTACGTGTGGTGATAGCCACAATGGTTATGTATATACCACATGAAATTGTATGCAGGCAAAGAATCAAATTCTGATTCTTGCCTATACCTTGATACTCATGCTGTGGAGTCAGTAGTTTTGCTACATCTTGCATCACATTATTTTCAAGTCTATAGTTAGCAAATGAACTATATGCAAATAAATTATATCTCTGTGGGACAATAAATATAGAAAGATAGCATCACTGGTGTGCATAAAGAATATAAACATCACCGATGTGCACAAAAAATATAAAATGAAGAGATAGAACTCATTTTATCATTGATACAGACAAGAGCCTACAATTTTTAGTTTTAGATCGACAGGAAGCCAATTGCTATGATAACAAATGCATATACACCTTCTGGAAATGATTTATTTTGTATCTTTTATTAGGATGAATCTTTTTTTTTATAGACGCCTTGAGATTTGTTACCTTTTGGGGTACAAAATAAAAATGAAGAATTCTTATGCGACTAGCTTTGGAGATTCTGAAGCTATGGATTATCTCAGGTAAGAAGTATTATATATCGTTTGAAAGAGAATTTTGTGAGGAATACAAAGAAATTATCAACGAAGATGTAATTTAAACTTAGTTAATAATTAATTAGAAATTATGAACAAACAATAAAGTAATAATTATTTCAGTTGTTGAAATTTCTTTTTTTTTTCCTTAGTTTTTCTAGTTTCTATCAATGTAACTCTTTTTGCTCTAACATTCTTAAAATAAAGTTATTGTGAAAATTGTGTCTCAATATGGTGCCTGGACCATTAACTAGTCAAGAGATAAAAATAGAAGTTGAAGTTATGTAAAAATAAGTTTCACCAAACATGGTCAAAGTCATGCTTAAAGAAATCAATAATCAATGGATTTAGGGTGTTAATTAACTGATATTAATTTGACCTTTTAATAAACCATCAATTTTAATGTTATATTTTAAAATACACTTTATTATTTAATAACAAGTTAATATATAACAATAGTAATACATTTATTTAAATCCATTTTTTAGAAGTTCTCAAAATTAAAAATATAATATTTTAGGATATTAAATATTTAAACAAAATATTACAGTTTAAATTGTTTTAAATATAAATTTTCTTAAACAAGGAACTTTAGTTATAATCAATTTCTTTTAAACTTTAATTTCAGTCAAACAAATATTTCATGCATGCACACACTTATAATATTTAATATATTAATTAGAACTGTTTAAATAAACTGTAATTTTAAGTTTTGACTAAAAAACTAAGATGTTTATTATGTAGATATATCTTTAAAAAAAAATTATATAGTTTATTTATTTTCATTTAAGTCAATTTTTATATGTGGTAAATAATTTAATGAATTAAATTAGAAATAATTAAACTGTTATTATAAAATATTTTTTTTGATAAGTCTAAATAAAAGAGCTTAATTATTTTTAATGTATCGGAAAAGTTAAATATTTTAAAACCATAGATTTTATATTCTATCAATGCAAAATTATTCCTAGTTTCATATGCAATTATACACTAGATGTGGTTTAAGAAAATGTTTATTAAGCAAGTCTCTTCCCATATTATATGGCGAATACTTAAACCAAAGGATTTTGTTAGGAGTTTATTTTGGGAAAATAAAAGTAAAGTACTATTTAGGGGAAATGTTTAAAAACCATACTGTACATTTATTATTGAATACAATACACACTATTGTGCACTTTACAATATATTCATTTTCTCTTTGAATTTTTTAAATAACTACAAGTTTGGATTCCAATTCTGGCAAACATTTAATAAGAACCATTTACATATATCTAAAATATTTCATTTCTTGAACTATAGTAGCCTTCTCCCTCAATTTGTAAATAAAGTAATTATAATTTTTTTTTATTTAAAAATGTTCATATTTTTTTTTTAGTTTAATTTGATAATCTTTTTTATATTCTTCAGATTACTATAAAAATAAAAAAGTTATCTTGCTCTAGTGAAAAAAATAATGATGAGAGAATGTAAGAGAATTTAAACTAACTAAATCAGAAATAATCTGATTAAAAACAATTCCAAAATGTTATGAATCATTACTATATTAAAACAAAACAACCTTGAATACAATTTTACTAAGTTATTTTAAATTATCATAGTTTTAATTACTTTTTTCTGTTTTAATTATGAAAATTTCTTGTACCCGAAGTCAAGAAATTGTATTTACATTTTTAATCTTTTGAGAAATTTTGCTAAGCTTTTTTTTACAGCTTTAAAATCCACATATATTTTTTGTCTAATATTTTAATTTCAAAAAAATTCAAAAGATGTCAGGATAAAGGAATAAGTGGGTCTTTGAAGTATACCTTGATGGGTGCCTGTTATGTGATTGATGATCTCAAACTTTGAAGATTACTTCGAGAAAATATTACATTGGTCTAAAAACTTGACTTTTTGGAAAGTTTATGATCATTTTTGTATAGAATTGGATAATAATTATTGGCAATGAAAATTTTTACAGAAATGTTTTATTTTTAAATATAAAAGAATATATTCTTCTGAATATTGTTACCATAAAGATTATGATCGTGGGAAATACAACTGTCTAGAAATTATGTCACTCAACAATCTGTTATAACATTTAGTGATATTGTAAAAATTATGAAAAAATTTTAAACCTTTAAAAGCATAAATTGATAGATTTACTAGGTATTAAAAATAATTTGTTCAGATTTTTAAAACATACATCAAACAAAGAAGATTTTGTTCATTTTGAAAATTCAATCTTCACCAGAAATTTGATGACAAAACAGTGCTTTGTTTTAATTAAAATATAATATTTAAATTAATTCTGAAAATCTAATGTGATTTTTAAAATTTTATTTAATTTCTAAACAAAAATATTTATAAATGAGATCAAATTTATTAAATTTTGATAAATAATAATGGTTTAATATTTAAGTGAAAGTTTATCTGTCAGAATGCTAATAGACAGCAAAAGCATTAACAGATAAAATAAAGATTTTTAAAGTTTGTTTAGCAAAAATTATATAATAAAACAAAATGTAGAAAGCTGAAAGTATTTTATATAACTTTGCTCATTATAAAAATATATATATTAAGTGTATTCATATTTTTATATTCTTTATTATTTCTAATTCAATTATTTACTCTTTCATTAATTCATCCTTATTGGAAAACTTTCATTGAATTCCCAAGCAATACAACCATTTGATTATCTTTTTTATTATGCAATTTTTATATCATAATATCCAAATTATCAAAAGTATTTAATGCTGAATTGTATTGTCTTTTATAATATATTATCAATTCAAAAGCAGATAGAGTAATTAAATAATAATGTTTTGTGATTAAGCAAAAACATGATCAACATTGTTGGTAGTTTATTCTAGCAGCCTCTTTTTGTATTATCTTTGTTCAAATCATATAGTTGTAATATTTTTAATATTAAAAAAGTATGAACCTTTATCTAACCTACTTAATAGTTTTGCTTATGGTAGATTTTTAAATTCTAACATAATATTTAGGCATTAGCTGAATTCAATTAAAGAACTTCTATAAATATCTTTAAAAAAATTATTCAGTGAAACAAAATTAAAAATTAGCCTTATCTCATTTTTGGTTTTAAACTCTTAATATTTAGTTTATTAACATTTAGTCTTACTTTTTTCAATGATTCTTTATATATTTTGTCTACTGCCAGAATTGCTTCACATAAACTTGATTTTTTGTTTAGAGTCAAAAATTATTTTCTCCAACAATTTTGATAAAAGAAAAAAAAATAGCTTTATTTGAATCTTCTTTACTCTTTCATTATTATATTATATTCAGTACTGGGAAATGGTCTGATTCCTATTTTATTTCTTTTCATTCTTTTCACATGATTATTTTCTGCTACTATTTTATCATGTCATTGTTTTTTGAACTTGTTTTGCTAATTCTCTCTTTTTTTTTCTAAAAATAATTCATTTGATCAATTTTATTTATTTATTTTACCACTTCATTTGAGATCCTACTGTTGTAGTAAGCATTTAATAGTTGCATTCATGTAAGTTTTTTTTTTTTTTTTAATTATGTGATTCGGCTGATAATCTATCCTAGAACGTTTATCTCTGTCTCATTGCTCATTGCTGTGTTATAATTGCTTGGGGTTTTCATAATGATGAAAATGATTTTTGCCTTACACTTATTTATAATATTCAAATATATTGTTTATCCTGTAAATAGTACAGTAATAAACGTCACATGATCATCATTTCTTATACTTGCTCTCAGATCCAAAGCTCCTCACTGACGAAGGCCACAAGCCAGAAACTATTCTGAGGATATTGGATGAGTAGGCACTAGATGGGGATTTTATGCACAAGCCTTCTGGCATCCATTGATTACTCTGGATGCACTGAGTGGTAATATTTTAGGGAGAGTTTTGCCTTATTTATTGGCATTGATTATTTTTCAAATAATAATTTGTTTGTTTGTTTGTTATTGTTTTTATGGAATGCTTCTAATAGAAAGATATTTTGCCCCAATTCGATTTTTGGAATGGAAACGAATATGTACGTAATGTACGTGTTGACGTTAGTAAGAGATATTGAAAAGGGTAAAAATTTAGAATTACCGAAAAAGGCTTTTATATAATATATAATTATTATGTTGATGTATTTATAAGTTGTTGTTATAATATAATAAAGATTTATGTTATATTTTATTGATTAAAAAAAAAAAGAGATTCAGTGCTTCTGAGAATTTTTATATTTACCTTTTTTTTTTTTAATAATGTTATTAATTGAAAATTTGATTTATTTATTGTTTGCTTTTTATACTCTTGCATTACTGTTATTTAATTAAAATATCCTAAAATATTATTTACTGTAAACATGTAGATTATTAAATTTCTTGTAGGTTATAAAAGAACTTCGTATGTTTAATTCTAGTTGTTATGTATATAAATTATGTGATGATGATGATCGTTTATTTTTTTGTTTATAATTTAATATATATATATTAATGTACAATAGATAACAAATCTAATATATGTATGTGTTTGAATAAGTAATCTTCGAGGAAAATAAAAAAAAGTTAAGTATAGCGTCAGTTTACTTTTTGGATATTTGTCTTTATATATAATTTTGGAAGTAAAGTTTGCTGAAGAGCTTTTTTTGTTGTTGTTGTTGTTCTTTGATGACTTTCGTTTGATTGATTTTCCTTTTAAGTACCCATCAATAGTGTTATTAGCATCTTTTTAATCAGAACATACTTATCACTAGAGAATTGCGTTAAAGATTGTATGTTGATTACTCTCTAAGGTCAAACCTGCTCTTGAGCTAACTGCAGTAATTAACACTTCTTTTCTTGGTTATAAAATAATTAACTCCAAATACAAATCTCTAACTTTATTCAACAAATAATAACACTCCCTCTCCATAAAAATAGCATTTTCTGTAGACATTTCTTTAAAATGCATTCATTTAACCCACGAATTTTTAATTTTGATTAATTTTATGTTTATATGTTTAATGAAAGTAAATTTAAAGTATTGTTTTCCTTTATATATATAAAATGTGGTTTTATTTTGTTATTATGTCACGTAATAGCATCTATGAATTAATTTCCTATATAAAATTTAAATATAACTATAAAGTTAATATTGATATAAAAAATAAATAAATGTATCTATAATGTAACAATGATTTACTTTTCAATAGGGTAATTAAAAGTGGACAGCAACCAGCCTCTATCTTGTTAAAAGGTAATTTAATATATATATATATCCAGCTATCAACATGGATATGAAGATCAGAGTGATTAATGTTTCTAATTTAATTGGCGAATAAAGATTGTCCAGGAAATGCATTCATAGGCTAAGAGTATGATGATCTGAATTGATGATTGCAATAATGGTGGAGTTCGAGATGAGAGGTGAGCTGACAAAAACTGGAAATATTTTTTACAGAGTAATAATTATTCATCCTTTTACAGGTGTTAAAAGTTAATAAAAATCAATTCCAGCTTTGTGAGAGAGGAAATGATTCTTCTAGCTCAGATGGTATGTGAATGTTCTTCTCGAAATGTTTGCATGGTGACAGAATTTAATCTGAGTTTATAGCGAAATTTGAGATGAGACATACACTGATAAAAAAATTTAAAATATCTCTGCAGTTCAACAATTATTCATTCTTCCACGAAATATTAAAAGTGAATAGTCTGTAAAAGAATGATATGATGAAAAACTATACATTTGTCAAATACAAATGTGGCAATGCTAGTGTCTAATATGCCTTTAGCTCACTTTATGAACAAAGGTTGTTTATGAAATGCACTCATTGTGAAAGAGAGTGATCCGAGTTATTTTGCACTGATGAATGAAGGTGATATAGAAGAATTTGCAGTTTCTAAAAATGTTTTGATTTGAAAATATATACATAAGTATTTTTTAGTTATTAATTCATTTATTTCTAAATGGTGTTTATATTGTATTACAAATTAATGATAAAATTTGGAATATAGAGCTACAATTATACCAAGTTTGAAGTCTTTTAGAAACACGTTTTTGCAGAAGAAATTAAAAGACTATGGCATGTAAACAGATTTTAGAGTCAGCATGCAATGTATCTGGATTGTTTCTGTTTTTTAGATTGAGTTGCTTACTTCTTTGTTTTTTGTTTTGTTTTTTGTTTTTTGGAAATAGAATGGCCATAAAGCCAAAGAAATGTTGAACAGCAAAAGTGATGTTCACCTTACTGAGTTTGTTTATAGTACATAGAAATTTTTTCCTTATAGTATATATATGATAAGTTTGGAATGGAAAAGGAGTCGGAACTTGATAACATTTTATTCTGTAATATGTGAAAAATATATTTAAATTTAAAAATTATTAACAATTAAAAAATTATAAAAATAATTATTTTTAAACTGCAAACTTACCTATATCTATGTAAACAAGTCTGTGAAACTGAATGTTTTTAGTTGAACTCAAGAATCATTAAAAATTTTATTTATGTATTAAATAGCGAAATAACTTTTATTATTATTCTGTTATCATTAGCAGTATACTTTTTGTCTTTTAATTGTATTTGGATTTTATTTACTGGTTGGAGTTCAAATAAAACATTACAAACATGTAATCAGGCTGCAAGTTTTTTGGCCAGCTTATCTCTAAAAAGTAGTAACAATTTCACAATTAATTAATAATAAAAAATAAAACAATTTCACAATTAAGAGATAAATGTAAAATAGACTTTAAGAAAATTATATAGAAAGCTTTGATTCAAGAAATTTTACAAAGTTTGTTTAAGACATATATGTGTGAGTGCAAAAATGTATCCAGTTGCTAGAATAAAATTTATAAATGCATCTACATGTGTTTATGAATTTTAATCTGGCATAGCATAAGTAAAGTTATTGTAATATATTACAATTTTATGTTTTGTCATAACTTCATTTTATATTAAATTGATTTTAATAAAGTTTGTAATTGTCCATTAATAATTGATTTCATAATAAAGTAGTGACCGTCAAATGAGATGTCTGACAAATGAAGATTATCTGCAAAATACATGCGCAGTGAAAGAGGATAGTCTATATATATCATTGCAATATAATGGAGTTGAGATGATGGATCTAATTATAACAACCAAAAAATACATGAAAATATCTCGACTTTGCAATGATTATTTACTCTTACACAAGTGTCAAAAGTGTACAAAAGCAGACTCTGTCTTGCTTTAGAGGAATATAATGAAGTATCAAGCTGCCAACATAGGCATGGAAATCAAGATGTTTAATATTTTAGCTTACATGACAAACTAAAGTTGTTCATGAAATGCATGTATAGTGGGAGATGATGGCTCTAAGTCTCTCTGTTGTAGACTTGCAATATGATGGAGTTGAGATGGAGATGCACTGCTAAAAACCAAACACTCACACATGTATATAGTAATCAGAAGGCTTTTATCACTAACTTTTCTTTACATATTAAAAAAAAAAATTGAAATCTCTAAGTAGAGAAGTTAATTCTTCTTTGTTATACTGACTTTTAATACATTGGATATTAATTAATGTTCATTTCAATAAGTAATAAATTTGATTAGCTTTACAATTTCTCCCACTTCATTGTCTTAACATTATTTAGATGGATTACCATCAATTATATCCTATGATATTGTTTAAATTGTGTCATCTTGACTTTTTTTTCTAGTCTGCTTTTAATGGATTCACTATGTGGATGATACATTTGTTGTATGGCCACATAGTAAAGCACTACTACAAACCTTCTGGAAATGCATCAACAACATATTCCTTTTGATTAAATTCACAATAGAATCAGAACAAGAACAAAAATTGGCATTCTTATATGTTCTTGTGACAAGACTCCCTCATTCCAAAATCAAAACTACAGTTTACTGAAAACCCACACATACAGGAAAATATTTAGCCTATACATCCAATCACACCAGAAACACAAAACATGGAGTTATACTATCACTATGGAACAGAGCAAAAGAGGTTTGATCAGAAATCAGTGATTTGAAAAAAGAAAAGATCTTCATAGGACAAACTTTTATGAAAAATGTTTAACCTTAAATAGACAACAGAAAGAACCATCAAAAGAAAAAAAACAATTATTGGTACTGTAGTGTACCCATACATACCAAAAATAGATGACAAATAAAGGAAAATCTGCAATCACTATAACATCAGAAAAGCTTTTCAGAGCCATACCATACTACAACAAATTCTAATATCTATAAAGCCTAAACTTGAAATGCTGAAAAGAAAAAACTGCATCTATGAAATACCATGTGAATGTGGAAGAACGTATAATGGTGAGACAAGTCGTCTCATTGAAAAGTGGTTGCAAGAACACACGCTGATGATTAGAAGAGAGAAAACAGATGTATCTAAGGTAGCAGAATATATATGAACCAATGAACATATGGTCAATTGGGAAAATACAAAAATATTGCATAGAGAAGAAAAAGTACAAAGAAGAAAATTTAAAAAAGCTGCTCACATAACAATGGCAAACAATCCCATAAATCAACCTAGTGTGACTATACATGATGTATGAAAAACATTAATCAACTTTGCTCTTTAAAAAGGTGAAGTAATCAGGAGGAACCTCATAGATAAGTATATGAGATTTCTACTGACTGTTGCTTTTAATAAAATGGCTCAGTTGGTTAGAGCATTGCCTTAAAATTCAGTACTCAGGAATCTAAGTGTCCAGGTTTGGTTCCCATGCTAGTATGGTCACTGGTCAGGCCAGCAACATCTGAAGAAAAGGGGAGAATAATACATCTCAAAATATGCATATACCAATTGAATGTATTTGGAATATTTAAATAAAGTTACATTTTTTTAAAGACATTCAATACTCATATTAAATGATGGAAATAGTCCAACATATAAATACAACTAAAACACCATCATCATAAACCTTTAGGAAAAATGCTTTTAATGTATTTCTAGTGAATAAATATCATGCGATTATTAAAAAAAAAAACTGTTATTAAATGACCAATTGTACGTTTTTTTTATATATTAATGAGAAAAGTATTAGCAGCTACAGAAAGATATTGCTGATAAACTATTTATTTAGATTACCCAGTACTAACTACTGATTTTGCTTTAATTTTTTGAAGACAAGTTCTGTTAAATAATTTGATAGAATCTTATCTTATACTAATTGAAGATATGTTGCCATAATTTTTTTTTTTTTTTTTTCATTATAGGTATCATTAGCAATGCAAGAAATCAATTAACAGATCTTATTCTTCTAATGAAAATATTTTCTATCATGATTTTCTAGTAAATTCCTTAAACATCAGTGTTTGAGAAAAGCATTTATGGTAGCATTCTTTTTTAACTTTCTTTTATTCTTTACTGTGTAAATAATATAATAAATTGAAATGATATAAACTCTTCAAAATGTCATCTACAAATAAGCAATGGCTAAAATATTATATAATTTATAGATGACGTTTTGAAAAGGATATATCACTTCAATTTATTTTATTATATATGTTTATTTGTAAATAAAAACTTCTGGATTGTACTCTTTTCCAACACACAAAGAATCCTGGTTAAAGTTTCTAAAATTTCCAAAAAGGTTTTCATCCATCAAAACAAAAAATTCCTTCACTGAATTAGATTGCCAATATGTTGATTAAATGATATTTATCTTTGTCAAGCCCTAAAGTTGTATCTGAAGTAATAACGAGATTGTAGAAAAAAAAGTAATATACTGTGTAACCCCAAAAAGTCTTTATTTTCATCTTATAACCGTGAAAATTTCTCTTATTAGATATATACATATAAAAAATCATGATCATATATAATTGATGAACATCTTAAACTGGAGTCCAAAAGATTGTAAGAAACTAGAGAAAGCACATGTCAGACGAATAGATTAGATTGAAAAAAAAAAAAAAATTAAACGACCTACATCTAGCAGTAAAATTGATAGTAACTGAAAATTATAGTGATATAACTATTGAAAATAATTTTAAATTAATATATTCATTCCGAAATTACTTGAATTATAAACAAAATTATTAATATAGATGTAAATTGAAATGTTTTTGGTAAAAATAACAGTATTAAAGGGAAATAAGCCTTTGTATTAAAAAAAAAAGAAAGATTTTTTTTTAATAGATTGCTTTACCAATTTTAATTATAGATGTGACACTTGGATACTTAAGCAGAAGAGCATTACAGAGACTTCAGACGATTCAACAAAATATTGGCGAAATGTATGTTGGGAGTAACAAGAAGGGATTGAAAGAATTAAAATGGAGCTGAGTTGACCATATTGTTAGAAGATGTAATCATTCATATATGAGCAGTTGAAGTCTTAAACTGGATCCCAAGAGATTATAGAAGAAAAATACCACATGTGAGATGAATAGTTGACATAAAAAAAATTGTATGATATAAAGAAGAGTGGCTTTAAATCAGAGAAATTGGATTCATTTTTGAGAGACTTTCATTCATCAGTGGATCAATTACAGTTAAAATGGTGGAGGTGCAGTAAACTTATCAAATAAGTCTCCTGGAATGATTGTTATTGTTATTATTTTAATTTTCTTTTTTTATCTAAAAAGTTTTACTTTTGATTTAATTAATTTAAGCATAATGACTTCAAACAAAATCTAATTTTATTAGCTGCATATAAAAATTGAACAACTTCTTATATGCATTGATATTATTCAAAGTATTTATCAATAATTTAATAATATAAATTCACAAATATTATAATTCAGGTAGTTAAAATAAAAAGAAATATGCATGCAAGCAAGATCATATATTTCATTTATTTCCAATTGATATGTAACTCATTAGCAGTAATAAACATCTAGTTTTGCATGAATCATTGCAAGAAGTTTAGTCATTGATAACATTTATAAGTCTACTGTTTTTTTACTCCCAGTGGCAATTGCTTTTGCAAGATCTTGTTTAAAGATTCAAAAGATTTTAAAGAATACTGAATATTTACTGGTAGCTAAAATGTATTCAACAGTTTATGTCTGCTAAATTGCTCCACATTTTGTCTGTTTTATCTGTATGTTGTGGGAATTATATTTTTATTATGATACTGCTTAATATCCAGGGAATTGCTGTCAATCAATTATTTAGTTTTTTTTCTTTTTATTTTAACATATGTTTTAACCAGGAATGCAAACTGATTAATAAATACAGATGAACTATTAACCCCAAATTGCTGGCTCTGGGGTTGGTTGAAATTTGTAAATTTTTGGACTTCAATAATCCCTCTTTTATTATAAATTGTATATGAGCATAATGTGTTTATTTATCACCAATTAAAGAAAATTAAAACAATAATTTGTAATCTTGTTCCAATAATAGAAGTATTTGAATTAGAAGTGTTTAGATTGACTTTTTACCATTAATTTTAATGTCTGAAATGTCATTGTCTAAATCAAAAGTATCCATTCTTTTGCTGTCTCTGGTTCACCTTGAAAAGAGAAGAATTGACTTGGGTGACACATTATATACACAACATTATCAAAGGCTAATAAGCAAGAAAAAAAATTCATGCATAATTTTTGTGATATATGCCACTATAAATAAGCAAAAATGTCTTCACATAATTATCCTAATTGTGTATTATATTCTTTAGAGAATATTAAAATTGTCCAATCAAGTCCCAAATTTGTGATCACTAATATGGAAAATATATATATCTAAGTTATAAAACATCATTGAAGTTTTTTTATATATTATAAAAGTAAAAAAGGACACCATAAAACTAGTAGGGTGACATTGTATTTGAGAGTGTATATTTATTTAGTCACATTGTAATACGTGATCACAAAAAAAGTTTTTATAGTATTTTAAGTAAGTTAATTTTTTTGTTGGGTAGCAATCATAGCTATTCTGAAATGCATGTGGATCATGGGTTGAATATTCCTCATCTAAGTGATCTATTTTATTTTTTGCACATTGATCTGATTTATGCTATACTTGTCCAAGTTATAGTCTCATTTTTGTAATTTTTTTCTGTTTTTGGCAACCTCAAACATTAAATTCCTATTTGCTTTAACATAAGCTGTGTGATAAAAATCACAAATTCTTTGACAATGGCAGACTTTTTTCAATGTAAATGTACTCTTCTTTTAAAAATATTCCATTATTCAGTCTTTTTTTTTTTCTACTCGGTAATCTTGCTGCAAAATACAATAATGGTTTAAACAATTCTCAAATCATTTTTACTGTAGATATCTTTATTGTCTTACTAACAGTTAATAATAATAGTATTTCATATTTGTTAAAGCTTTATTTATTGTATTATAACAGGCTTTGATTCAAGGTGAATCCATTGGCATATTTCATCATGAAGTCACGAAAATAGAATAAATTGAATGGATATTTTTGAAAGATGAGCACAATTAAATCAGTAAGCTACTTCAGAAAAAAAAAGCATTTCCACAATACTTATGATTTTTATCACATGGTTATATTAAATCTATTTGAAGCTCTAATAATGTGAAATTTAATAACTATATAAATATTTTACTGTTGTGATAGTTCACTCTGGCAATGAAATTTTCAGTTTAAAAAATAATGATATTGTTGCAAATCAGATATTAAAGCATGATCTACAAATTTCATAGAACATTTTATTAATTTAGACAAGCAATAGCACCAAAAAATAGTAAAATAATTCCATAAAAAGTGGAAGAGAATTCAATTCAAAAAATGTTCAGCGTTATAAGAAATTGTGCAGTAAGGTAAATTACATTTCTGAAATTATTTCTTGGTTAAATTTTTCCTTTATAGTTCTTTTCATTGGAATTCATTAGCATAAAAGTAAACCAGTCACTGTTTCTAAAATCTGCAGCTGAAATCTGTTAATAAAGAGATTAAATGAGGAAATATGAAAATAATAATAATAAAAAAATTAATTGATATAACATTTCTGTGAGAGTTAATCTGAATTAGGAAAAAACATATGAAAGAATTCAAATAAGATACTGTGAAACTATTTTTAGGACACAGTTTAAAATTAAAGTTATATATAATAAAATAGTATACAATAAATGTACCATTGGGGTTCAGCAATAATCAGTTTCAAGTTAATCTATTTCAATTATATATATATTTTTTAAAAAAAATTATAAATTTATGTAAATTATGGTATGAAAATGGAGTGAATTAACTCTCTAACAGGTTGATATTTTTATTATATCACTGGAGGCAAATTTTGTCAGTGTTCAACCTTTGATTTAGTGTAAAAGCCTACTAAAACTCAAAAATTGGACTTTATATCTTAGAAATGTAAACTTATAAATGAAAATTATTTTAAAAAATCATATTTAAAGTTTGAAAAAATAATAATAAAATAAATATATAATGAGAACAAATGACTTTTTAATCATTGGGTGATGGGAAGAAAAGAAATTAAGGATGTAACTTTTAAAAATGAAAAAAAAAATTGTTGGCTGAATTTTATTTTTAAAATAGTATAAAATTCTGTTAGAAATATTAAAATTGCATTTATAATTTTTATATAATAACTGTTCTCTAATAAATTTTCATTTGAAGTTGACTTTATTTAAGTTAAATTTATAGGTTTTAATTATTTTTATTTAAAACTTAATTTTTTTCCAATATTAATTCAGAGAAAAACAAAAATTATACAAAGAACTACTAAGTTTTAACCCTTAAACCGCTAATTATATTATTGGTTGTATAAGGTAAAAATCAAATCTTTTAATTGGCCAACTCACAAACTGAAGACAAAGCCTATTGTTAAAACATATTTGCCTATAATATTAAATTCAACTCAGATTTGTTTATAAAAAGTATATTACTAATTTTTCAGGTTATGAAAGTGAACGAAAGTTCTTTCAAAAATAAATTGCTATTTATTTATTATAAAATATTCAATTTCGGCAAATTAAAAGCGAACATATAAACAAAAAAATGCTGACATAAATGCTTTTTTTTGCTAAATCTTAAATATTTTTACTAAAATCTTCAATATTTTTTGAAAATAATTTTGTTTTTTTAGTATACCCTGTGAAAATGATTTTAATTTTTCAGAATATACTTTTTTTAAACCTTAAATCACATTTGAAATGAAAATCTCAGCATTTTTCTTTATTTTCTTTGATCAGGCGGTTTCTTTGTTTGTTCCAGCCAATCGGAATGCCTTTTTCGGCTGAGAGCTGGCTGACAGCCAATCACCGACAAGCTTCTTTCTTTGTTTAGCTTTAAATGCGGTTTTATTGATTTTTTACTTGTAAAATAATTCGGAAGAGGGCACCATCTTACAGAACTTTTAAAAACCTAATCAATAACTGTCAAACAAATATCCTTGCATTAAAAATAACAGAATTAGAGTGATGTCAGCTATCGACGAGAGGCCTCGTAAGAGGTGGGAAAAGGGCTAAGAAACCAAATAACCTTTAAAACAAATGTCCTTTTTTACATTATTTAGACTTGCTGACTCTGGAGTTACCACCACATTGTCTTCAAGAAGCAAGCACTTTCATAAGGTGTAGTCATTGTATTAGCTATAATTTTTTTTGTTAATTTAATGGACAAAATTATTAACTTCTATTTTTAAAAATTAAACACATATGAATAGAATCAAAGAGTATACATATATTCTTTTGGCTTTAAATAATTATTATACAATTATTCTGTAAAAGTAGTCAGAAATCTTTAATAAACTATTAAAAAAAATCATGTTTTTCCTATTCCAAAAACTTTCTTGAACTAATTTTGAAAACTGAAGAAGAATGCTGACTTCAATATTATATTAACCTGTTCCAATAAAAAGACACCACATTAAATTTTTAAAGAACTGATTTTAGTTACAATTTTCATAATGACTAGGTTTCCAGAAAATGGAAATATCTAGACAAAAAATAAGAGTGAGAAAAGTAGTGATTACCATTAAAAAACTAAGAAAAAAATAAAATTTTAATAAATTTAGATTGTTCATAATTTTTAATTTATGATAACTAAGTTTTTAAATTACATTTTTATTGATAATTTCATTGTATTCCTCATAAAATTCTGATTCAGAATATACACGGTACTTTTTATCTGAGATAATTAATTGCTTCAGTACTTAGAAAAATAGTAATATGAGAATACTTTATTTGTACTTGTACCCCAGAAATTAAATCATCTCAAGACTAAGAAAAATGTTTCTATTTCATTTTTACTTGTACCCCAGAAGTTAAATAGTTTCAGTCTATAAGAAAAATGTTTCTCCCTAATAAATAAAAAAATTAATCAAACAATAATTATTGTAAATCAAATATTATGAAACTATCTTTACCAAATTATAATAACAATAAGAAATTTAGATTTTATCAACATGACATTGTAAAAGAAATGGAGAAGGGGATAAAATCACCAACTGATATTACTTATCTATATATATATACAATAAAAAGGTAAAAAGTCAATTTGAAATTTCAAGTAAGATCACCATGGTAATATATTTATGTATATACATCATTATACTGTGATATATATATAATTTAAATCTTGTTAAAAGCTATGAATGTTTGATAGCTTTAAAAATGATGTACCACAGATTGAACTTTAAATGCCCTATTACTTACTCAAAACTATTTTGATTTTAGATTAGACAGGAGCATGACAATCAAAATAATATTAATTCAACTGATAAATATAATTTATAAGTTTAGAATCTGCAACAATTTCTCATTTCAGGAGGCAGTCAGAAATTTTTAGGAAAGAAAAATATGTAGGTATATATAATACCTATTTTTAGAATTTTACATTTAGAACTAAATATATTTTTATTTAAAAGGTTACAAATTCTAAGGGATGTATTTATAAAAATAACTTTGTGTTTATATTCTATCTTTTTCATGATATAAGTCTTGCAGATAAGCATATCCATTCATACTATCTAATATATAAATGCAAAAGATTAAATAATATTGTTATTAATTAAAGATAATATAATCAGCTAATCATATGCCTCTCAAATGTAAAATGAAGTTAATAAAAACAAAGTTAGTAAAACAAAGATTTATGAATACTGAATGAAACAAAGTCAATAATATCAAAAATTAATTATAACAAAGTTAATAAAATAAAAACCAAGTTAGAATAAAGCAAAAACAAAGTACCAGAGAGGAATAAGTTATAAATAGAATATGTTTTATTTTAAAAAATACAAATTAAGAAAATTGAAGTAACTAAAAAAAACTATGATGATTATAATCATTATGCTCATCAAACACTGTAGTATTGAATTTATGTGATAATTTAATAAATAAATATAAATGCAATTTTAAATTTTTGAACAGAATTTTATAGTTTTATGGTGACTATAATTATTTGTTTGCATTTAAAAAATAGAATTTATTCAACAAAGATTTCATTAATTTTTAATAGCATTATTACAATTAATAAGTAATAAAAAAGTAATTGATTTTGTTACATATTTCACATTATTATTATTCTTTTATACTTGGAAAGTTCATGTATGATTTTTAAAAGCTTTTATTTAAGTCAGAATCTCTGTTTGTTTGTTTCAACATTTATTTGGATAAAACATTAAAATTGAGGTTGTATGTTCAATAGAATTAGTTCAAATTTTGTACATTTGCTGTAAATCACTAGCAATTTAATATGACATTAAAATATTTTAGGTAAATTCTCTAGTTTTTTTAAATCCAGAGGGGTTGATGGATAAAATTTCAAATATTTTGATATCAAGTTTCAAATAGGTTAATATGACTTTAATAAATTTTTAGTGATGCTTGCAAAGAGGGTGATATATATATATTTTAAAAAACTTTATATTAAAAAGTATCTTAATGATCTTTTAAAATTGAAATAAAAAACATTTTGATTACAAAACATATTGTCAACAAACTTTACTTATCATATTACGATGAATATAAGATGCCCCTAATTTAAGATACAGTAGGATTTTAAGCCTGAAAAATTAAGGAAAAAATTAACTCCCAAATTTAACATGTATATTTGTACTTAAATATGAAACTAATATAAATTCAATAAACTCACCTAATTTATTGTGAATCTTCAGATATGTGGTACTTTCACTTTCTACATCTTTACTTTCAGAACTTGAATTGTCATCTTCACTATTTCACCAGGTTACATCATCTTCAGGCCATTTAAATTGCAGCTGAACATTATAATTTCTTTGTCAGTTTGCTTTTATATAAAATCTTTTTTTATATATAAAAATCTGAATCCTTCTAAAATAATTTTTTTTTCAGAAATTTTTACACATTTTTTTCAGAAAATATTTGTAAAAATATAAAAGGGTAAAAAAGATTCTAAACATATGTTTTACTGTAAAAATCAAAACAGAGCTATTGGAATTCTCAAAATTTTTGTAGGCACTCATGTAGTGAACAAGAAACAATCAATAAGTACCTTGGAAGGCAGGCTCTTATTTCATTGTTATATTGATTTGTTAGTTGTAAAAAAATTCTAAAGATTATTCAGTAGACTTTTCTTGATAAAGTAATAATAAAATTGGCAAAATAACATCAAAAGATTCTAAAACATAGTTTTCACTTTAAAAATCAAAACAAAAATATCAGAACTATCAAAATTGGCAAAATAACATTAAAAGGTCCTAAAACATTCATTTTCACTTTGAAATTTAAAATGAAATTATCGGAAACTGTCAAAATCATTGATCACCTTAGAAGAGAAGTTTTTATTACATTGTTATAACTTTAAATTTAAATCTTATTGATTTATTAGTTGTTAAAAAATCTAAAGGTTATTCAGTACAGTTACCTTGATAAAATAATGGTAAAATTGGCAAAATAACATTAAAAGTAGCCATTTAAGAGAGAGTTAAAACCATTTACAAACTTAATCAAAAAAATTTTGACATTTAATGCTAAATCTTTTTTCAGAGATATCAATTGTAATAATATGTGCATGTATTATAGTATAAGTCAAAGAACTGCAGAAATAAGATATTAAAAATTTTTGTTTCAAATTTAAGAAACACTCCTCTTTTATGGATTCAAAATTTGGGAAAAAATACATCTTATATTTGGAGTAATATGATAATATGTATGACATTACTTTCAACCTTAATAATAAAAACTGAAAAATAGTGAATTTAAAAAATATATTTTATAATAAATGCTTTATTTATTTACTTTGATCTAAAAACATCCAAACTAATTATTTTTTCACTCACAAGTGGGTTTTTTATTTAACTTGAAATTAACATGCGAGGAAGGGAATGTTCAGAAATTAAGTCAATCCCTTGTTATAAAAAATAGGGATTTAATTAATTAGTGATCTACTCACTTCATACTTTTATTTCAAGTTAAATATAAAAAGCTCACTTGTGGTTGAAGAAATAATTTTTTTGTGTGTGATTAGTCAAAAGTAAATGAATAAAAGCATTTATTATAAAATATTTTTATATCTATCGTTTAGAATGCTTTTCATGTATAAACTTATATTTCTAAAAAAAATCAAAATTAAATTATAATTTTGAATTATCATTTTAATACTAAAAATAAAATATTGAACTATTAACTTTCCTGCAGAAAGCAATGAAAATTTTCATTCTTGGCTTTAGGTCACTCTAAAACTGCTAACTTTTACATTATCGTAATGAATTTCTGTCATTTTAAAGAGGAAAACATACTGTATGATGCTGCCATCTCTAGAATTATTTTACAAATAAAAAATCAGTATTTAAATTTAAAGCTATAACAATGAGAGAAGGCAGGCTTTCCAAGGCGCTGATTGGTTTCTCATTTTCAATAAAAGGAAGTGCTTGTCAACAATTTTGTCAGGCCTAAGTTCTTTGTTTTGATTTTCAAAACAAAAATAAATAGAGTATTTTTTTAGTATTTTTTACATAAATTATTTTCATAAAATATGCTGAAAATATAATTATTTTAGAAGAATAGTTAAAATTCTAGTAAAAATTATTTACTTTCACATGAGAGTAAATTGAGAAAGAAATCAATGATATAGGCAGCATTTTCTAATAGGTTGAAATGTTCATTTTATTTTTTTCACTATAGATTATTTTTGTCAGTTATAAATAATTTATTTTTGGAAAAACTTTTGTTTGCTTTAATAATCTGACAAATTATTAATTTGCTTTTTACAATCAAAACTAAAACAATATAATATTAAAAGACAAATTGATTTTTATAGCTGATTCTGTGTTGACCAATCAAAAGTTTAGAACTTTAATTCACTTGGCTCATAGGGATTTGTACCGATTGGTGGAAAATTTAAAAGTATGGAAGAGTTAAAAAATCATGAAAATTCTGTATTATAATATTTGGCATATTGATACCACAGTTTCATTTTCACCATAATTACAAATTTCTTAACTTATCTATGTAAAAATTAAACATATTCAAATAAAACCTAAGTGTAATCATGAAAATGTTTCTTTTTTAATAATCAATATACAAATATTTTGTAAAAATAATTATAAATATTTAAATAAACTATAAAAAATATACTTTTTTTTTCTTTATTATTAACAATAGAAGATGAATTTATAAATGGCTACACGACTGCTCTTATAGCTTGAAATCACAGGATTTACCAATCAGCAGCATTATCCATTTATATGTAGTACTTTAACTGTAGAATAGTAAAATATTCAGAATTTTTTAAACTGATAAATGGAAAATTTACTTTAATTACAGTTTTTATCATTAAATAAATTTATAACCAGCAAAATAGCCTATAGATAGCCCCAAGAGAGTGGGGGGGGGAGCTAAAAAGCAATAACAGTGCCATCAAATACTCTATAATATCATGCAACTGAGATGTTCTTTAAGTACTGAACATGGATAAATTTGAAGTAAAAAATTTAGTTATGGAAATTTTATAGAAAAATTTTTTTTAAATTTTTACAAGTTTATAAATATTAAAAATTTAAGTGTTTTAAATGATAAAAAATTATTTATAATTTGATTACACTATCACTTTCCAAATTGTTCCACAATGGTAATTTTTATCTCTTTATCACGTCCAAAATGGAATAATAATTAATTCAATTTTATTAAAGTATTAAAAAAAATTTTTCTTTTTTAATTCTTTAGTTTCAAGTTAAGTTTTACAAAACTGTTGCTTATAGAGCATTCATTACTTTAATTCTATTTGAAATATATTCAAACTAATGTACACTTTATTAAGATGCATGTTATAATATTTGAGTCATTAAGACTTTATAATCTTTTCAAGTTATTCAAAATTGAGGAACACTTCAACTATTTAAATTATAATCTGCCTAGATATATGAATATATATCCAATACATAGCATAATTTTTAAATTCAACCCATTCATAAAAACCTTTGAATAAAAATATGTGAAAAGCAAAAGATCCTCAAGATGCCTTTCTATCGGAACCAGCCTTCATCAGTTTGTCCATATCCTTAATCAGATACATCTTCATCACCATAGTTTAGTATTTATCCATAGCAAGTCATAATAATTCAATTTACAAGTGCCTCATATTATTTTAATCTAGACAATAATTTGTAATTTCATCTTACAAAAGTATGCTTGGTGTTTTACAGTCGTATTATTTAATATTTTTATAATGCAAATAAATATTCAAACAAATTAAATGCAAATAGCTAATACTTAAGTTTAAAATGTTTTGAGAATCGGATGTAACTGTACCTAAGATGTATTTTTATGAACGTTATTATTTTTATAGGTTTTAATTAATAGTACTAACTAGCATAGTTATTCCTAATCTCATAATTTGTAATAGTTCTGATTTTGTAAATGCCATTAATACAAAGTATAAGTATCATATACATATAAAACCAGAATAATTTTATTTCTGACTAATTATTAATGGATGTAATTAATCTTCATATTTATTTATTTATTTTAAAACTGAAATGTTGTTTTTTCATTAAATTCTGCATTTAATTTTTTTTTTAAAAAAAAAAGGTGAATCAATGTATTAAAGTGTCACTTTCATTATTACAGCTTATATATTTTGTCATTATATGTACTAATTACAAAAAGAACTGTCATGTTCTTGTTCAGTTCAATAATATTTTATGATAAGAAAATGTCTCTATTTGTTACTGCATTAGACAGATTTTTAATTGTTTGGCAAATGAATTATAAAAATCAAGTGGAGAAACTGACATTTTGTTTCATTAAAATTGTTAATTGGATAAATGAGTAATTATGTGTGTTTTTGTATTGTGTCTTTTATAAATATTATCTATTTACATGTGTAAGTGTATAAGTAATTTTACATGTAGATAAATGTTCATTATTACGAATTACTTTTTAATAGTGCAATTTTTTTTGTTTGTTTTTGAAATTGTGCATAAAAGCAGGTTGTTTTCATACAGCATTTTAAAACAAAACAAAATTAAATTGTAGTTTTAAAAAAGTAATTAGCAATAAACATCACTCATTCTGCATCTAAAATTACATGTACATTTACTCATGTAAATAGATAATAGTGAGCATTATGCCCTGCATGGTTTAATGCAGTAATAGAATATCAGATTCTGTAGCTTAAGATCTTCGGATTGATACTGTTTTAATACTCAAACATTTTATGAACTTCTAATCAATAAAGCCATTTGATTATGGATATTGATAGTTATATTCTTTTTTTCTCTCTATAATTCCTGATTTTTAATATGATAATATTGATTTGAGCACCTTTCATTTCATTTCTATTATCTGTTAGGATACAAAATGTGTGTTTCTATTTGATGACTTCAATATTACATGATGAAATATTAATGGAGTATTTATTTGCATTTAAAATAATTTGTACATGTGTGAATATATAATGAGCACATTTGCAAATGTAATCCTAATCACATATCCATGTGACTTGTATATATTTATGCACACAAAATAATATTCCGCCATAATATTCTAAAAATATGATGTCAGTTGGTTTTCTTTTCATTTTTCTGGGCGTGATGGTATATAATCTTTAATTATAAAAACACATGTCTGTTAGATTAATTGTGAGAGCAACAAGCTTCCTAATGAAATATTTTATTTCCAAGTAAATGCCATAATCATTGCTTTTATTAGAGGATATGGTTGTTGGTGGATATATTCAAGAAGACTTACAATAAGATCAGATGTTGAAGTCTTTCAGATAAAACATTTGCTACAGATGTCAATAAAACAAATGAAGAGGACAGTATGTGATATATATGGCTGTATTAATAAATCACAGAATTGACTGATGTAATCATTGCAAAATTTATGTCAGCATTATATTCTCTCTGTCTCTCTTTTTCTAGAGTTTGAGTAACCATAATTATTTTCAAGTAGCTGTTAATGATGATGATATCCACAAAAGTTTATTTATGTTTTATATATATAAATAAAATGTCCGTTAATTAAAACAAAATTGTAATTATAATAAAAATAATAAATTTAAGGTAACAAACTGTTATAAACAATCCTTAAATCTACAGAAGTACTTTTGGTTTAAGAAATTAACCGAAAGTACTTCTGCGGATTTAAGGATTGTTTATAATAGTTTGTTACCATTAAATTTATTATTTTTATTATAATATATATATATCATAAAATTAAATTGGAAAAAAAGTGTAATATATTATCTTCTAGTTATAATATGAAAAATTTAGAACAAGTTTCTATTTTTATTTTTTTACATGCAAATTTTATTTATGCATTATATCTGTTTCATTATTTCTTAACCCAGGAGTTAGAAAACTATGGCCGCTCAAGATGAAAAGGTCTTGTCATAATCAACAAGTGAAGCAAAAAGTTATTTCACTTGTATAATATTCGTAATCAGAAAGTGAAACTAGATGATGTTCATCGGGAATCCTACTGTCCTCTGAGCTCTGTATCTAAAGTGAATTTGGTAGTAGTTAAGTTATTTTATAAGTGAAGATTAAGTTTAAAGTGGAGGTTAACTCATTACCTTCTATTCTATTTAGAAAATGAGTGAAATCTTCAGCGTTGCTGAAAGTTACAGTATTGATTCTGAGAATATGGAAGCCATATCAAGCCAGCTATTAAATGAAAAAGATAAAAATATAATTAAAATATTGATGTAATCAGAAAATTACCTAATAATAGCATTAGTAATGAAGAAGAAACCATTCAGATGGATTTGGATGATTGCTCTCATGCAAGCACAAGTAAAAATGACGTTATAGTGCCAAATGTTTTTTTCAAAAAGACAGTCTACAATGTTATTAGTGATAACACTAATATAAATTTGCGGTCTCCAATAAAAATTAAAAATGTTAGAAATGGCTTAGAAATAAACAATAAAAACAGGTTAAACAATCAATTCAATGGAAATAATCAACGATTTAACATAAATGAGAAAAGTAAGACTGGAGTGGCAGGGCTTGGTACAACAGATAACATTTCTCAAGACTACTACAGTGAAGTATTTAACTGGTCTGATGAAGAAATAGACCTAACTACAAATGTTACAGAAAATTTAAGCCAAGAAATTGAAACACTATCTGAAAAAATTGACTTTAAACAAACCAATAATAATTTTAATGCATCCATTCCTGCACAACTGCACAAATCTTTTAAAAATTACCACAACGAGAAATCTTTAATCTTTAATCTTGGCTATCACGGATGTGCATTGTCAACTATTCAATTCCTGATTGAGGACTTCTTTGATGATTTAAAAGTTAAGAAGCTCTGGAGATTAATTTATAAAGTGCTCACACACCAAAATGATAGGTATCTGGTATTAGAATTTCATAACACCACCCAGAGAGAATAATGTATAAAGTGATCGATCACACACCCAAATAATAAGTACTTGATATTAGAATTTCATAACACTGCCCAGACAAAATATTTCAAAAGGAATATAACATTAATAAAGGGAAAAATACTGTGCTAAATTGACATGGAAAAGCCCGTATTAATAACCGGTCAAATCCACAATTGCTACATCAATTTCCAACAGCAACTTGCAACAGCTGCTCAATGATTATAGAACTGTTTCAAATTTCAGATATGTTGTGGAAAGAAGAGCTGAATCCAAGTTCTGTCAAACACTGCATTTTTCAATCTTATGCTGAAGAAAACTATTACTCCATTTGATACCCCTACAATATTCTCTGCTGATAACTCCCCATTGGTTGTCTCATTCAAGGGAGACCCACTGCAATGCTTCTATTACAAAAATCACATCTTGTCAGAGAATGCACAGCCAGACTGCATGGTTTGCAGTGGAAGAAAGAACAAATATCATACAAAGCAACAGCCCGAACAACAACCTGCAAAATAAAACAGACAATTTGGGCAACACACAAACAATTATAATAGAGCAATCAATATTGGAGATGGGTACAAAAAGTTCAGTCACCACTGATTCTGAATCACTTTCCATCCTCTCGGAATCTACCACAGCTGGATATCATCATCAACTTCCTTATCTAAAACTACTAAAAAAAAAGTAAAAAAACAAAACAAAGACAGATTCTGGAAAAATCGACTCCTGTGACTCTGACTCAAGCCTTGATAAAGACCAATAGTTATTACCTGGAACTATGAAATCACCTTTTCCTCATTCAGATGACAAAAAAAGGAAAATATTAGATGGTAAGAAATTAACAAAGACTAAGGAAGTTATCACCATTGGAAAGTGTCATTCAGTAAAGCCACCTTCCAAAAAACCTTACTAAATTTGAATCTGACTTTCATAATCCCACCCTCTCCCCTGCTGGAACAAATCTATTGGAGCTGGAATTGCTTGCTCATAATGAGGTAACCAACCCTAACAGAAATGATCGTTTGTTCAATTCTCCGGGGTACAGAATAAGAGTTATGGTGATAAGCTAAAATAGCAGCTAGCCATATAAGTTGATCTTGGGCTTCTTTATGCTTTGTCTTTGATCACACTATGAAAATCAAAATTGCTGGTATCAATGTCAGAGAAATGAAATTTCCTCAGCAGTGTTTTTACAATTAATAACTGGTTTAAACAGTACTTGTCACACATTTTATGTATGGTGGAGACAAAATTACCTCATAATTCTAATGTTAAAATTAATGACCTAAGTGAGCTTAGGTTTTTTTTACACTCCATCTCCCCAACAGCTTCTGGAGGAGTTGCACTTTTAATCAACAAAAATTCTCCTTTCTCCTCATTTAAAATAATTCACATGGTTTCCAACATGTTCATTATTACGTTTAATCACAACACTTTCAGTTTCAACATCATATTTGTATATCTGCAAAACTCTTCAGCCCTAATTCACAAAATCATACATCAGATTAACATTTACCTTGCAACCAATTCATTCCCATCCATTTTTCTTGGGAATTTTAATACCTCATACAATGAATTTACATCAAAATATATTCACTTATTAAATCAGAAGCTTATGAGTGGTGAGAGGTTCTTTCCTCCAGGCACTTTGTCATTTTATATTAAGGAAGTACGTGTCTCTAATAAACCTATTCTGCACCACTGATTCATTTTGGGGTTGAAGCTACCCTATTGCCTGTCTGATACACGTTGACCCTATCGCCTGTCTGATACACGTTGACCTTAGAGATCCAATACTGTATGACTTTAACAATACAATCAGAATGCTAGTTAGATCATCAATGCCTGAGGCCATAATCTCGGAAGCCTATGTTTACTTCCACAAAATTAACCTACTCGCCATCCTGACCATTGAAGCATGGTTTTCATTTATTGGAATACTTCAATCTATAATCAAACACTATGCCTTCAAAATGAAAGGGCCTATAAACATATTCAAAGAACTGGAAGAAATTAATAATAAACTGAAATGGCTTCTGTGTAATGACACTAACATAGGGGCCATATTGGATATTAAAACACAATATAGAACTAAGCAAAAAATCTTAACTGATTATATCTCAGTAAAGAGATCAAGCATTTTCTTATTTCAAACACACAGCTGGACAAAAAGTTACCTTAGGTAGGTGCTGGGGCCCAAGGGAAATAAGACCATACCTACAGCAATAACTATAAATGGAGAACTTTATACTGGAATCTACATGCTGCAAAAAATCTAGGAATATTTTTTTAAGTTAAAATTACACAGTGGGGATGGACAGCAGTGGGCATGACATCTTCAAATTAAATATCCTGTACAAATTAAAATCCCTCCCAGATGGTACACATAGGGGTCCTCATGCAATTCCCAGATACATAATTCTTCATTTAAATAAATTCTCAGTACTTATCATCCTTAACATGATTAACCAATTATCAAATTGTCCTCAACAAAGTATTGAAAATCTCTATCCAATCTCCATGGTACCTTTTTTTTAAAAAAAAATGCATATTATTTTCTCAGCTTTCCAATCTCAGACCCATCTCTATGATTCCATTACTAATCAAAGTTATAGAGTCAATCATCAAAAATAAAATCCAAAACTGAATATATCTTCATATTTCACAATCTCAATTTGCTAGAAAAGGAGCATCAACTGGTGATGCTATCTGCAAGTTCAAACTACTCCATGACCACATTAAAAGGAAAAGGAGGTCATGCCCAATAGCTCTGCAAGTTGCCAACTCTGTGGCTTTTGATTTGATTCACCCCTGAACCCTGTTAGTGTGCTACTGATTACTCAGCTCTGCATGCATACATCCAAATCATTGGAAACCTACTATACATCCAAGAAATCTTCATAAATTTGGATAGCAGGATCATCCAAGGATTATCCCCTCAGTGCTGTTCTCTTTATCCCATATTTAAATCTGCTTCTGCAAGAGATTAAGGAGAGGCTCCCGGGAGCTTTTGTTCCCGAAATTCAAAAAATAATATCCCACATCTCTTATATGGATGATATTATAGTATTTCTTCCATCTGAAAAATATATTCACAAACTCGAAACAATCCTCAAAAAATATACAGAGCATTATGGTCTTGAAATTAGCCCTAATAAATCCTCTATCTGGAAACTTCTGACAGGCCTCAAGATAATATCGTGTTTCATGGCTGATCCCCAAAAATTCCTGGTATTTCCAATCTCAGAATCTGCTTCAGTAATGAGGAAAAGAATACCAGATTCAATCTTATCTATCATCCAGAAAATAACCAGTTCACTCTCCAGAGTGTATTTATCTATCCATGCTAAAGCTGCATTGTTGAACATGTTAATATATCCCAGGATCAATTATTTCTTTCCTGGAATTCAATTTACCAAAAGATTTCAAAGAAAAATTGCACCTTATGTGCTCACCTACTTTGGGGGAGAAAGACGATCATCATCAGTATGAAAAACATGCAAAAACCAACTAGCTGTAATAGGATGTCTTTGCACTCCATTGCCACATTCTCATTCCAAAAAGCCTTCAACACATTATACAGATTTAGCATATGCTACCATAATTTAGAAAACATCATCCCTATTGATCCTACCGATCATCCTCCACCTAGTAAAAGTTCATGGATTCAACATTTACTATCACAAATCTGCTACCACACTTAAACATATCATCCTTTGATTACTATGGCTTGCACTGGGTGGCACTACTATATGGAGAGAGTTGCTATTATTAAAATATTTTTAAAGATAAATTCTAATCAACTCAACTAATTGAGTATTAATAGTTTTTAAATAGAGGATAATAATTTCAGGTTAATTTGAGTTAGCTGTATGAATGTCTAGCACTGACTAAAAATAAAATTAATCATAATATATGACCTTTACAGGTTACATGATAAAGATTTGATTTCCAAAATGGAAAATATTGGGGGGGGGGGGTTTGACAAAAAGTCAATATATTCTTTTTTATAATTTTAAATCAAATGTTTATTATTACTATATTATTCTGTCTACAGAAACTTCACTCTCATATTTCATAATCTAATTCCATTAACAGATCTTTTCATTCTGAATCACTGGAGTAAGGAAAAGATTAAAGTAGACTAAACAAATTCTAATTTTAGGAAAACATCACATTGTGACTTTAAAAAAATTGTATTCGACTAGAATTACTAATAGAAAGGTATTTTTTATAAATGTTATAGGGAGAAGGTTGATTCAGTAAATGAAGATAACATGTCAGTTGTATTTGCTTGATGAGATTATATATAATTTCAGATATGACAAATGGCAAAGCCCACACAGAAATAGTGTTATAACAGAAATAAGTGATGAATTTCTAAAGATAGTATTTTTTTATTTTCAAAATACTCAAATGAAAACAACATTGCCAGAATTTGTTGCATTTATACATAAAAAATCAGTAGAAGAAAATTGTTTCCATTTTCATACATTTTTTGTTAAAATGTTATATTGAAGATTAGAAGAAATCCAGCTAAATAGAGCAGACAAAATTTAGAAATGAAATTAGTATCATGGATTCTGCAAATAAGAAGCTAAATATTTCCAAAATAATAATCAATTTAAATATGAATTTCCATTATATTTTGGTTTAGCAATTATTAAAAGGCTTATGACAATATATTAACACTCTTTATAATATTAAAATTATTAAGAAAAATTATAAAAATGATTTTTTTTTTCATTAAAATATTGTAGATAGAGAAAGATAAACATAAGTTCTTTTTAAAAACTTTCTAAATCTAAACAAAAAATTGTAAAATCTTTTACTTCTTTCATTATCTTTAAATTTTTCAATCTCTCCATACAAAAAAAAAATACAAATGTTCAGTATTCTTTCTCTCAGCTCCACATTTGCAATCCAAATACTTGTTCTATTTCTGTTCTTTTATCTCTGATATATATAAATTTCCTTGTCCCTGCACTGACTAACAATAAGCTCTCTCTAATGTTATCATATATTCTTTCATATTGCATATATTCTAAGATATACATATTCACTTTTTGTAACCTTACTTTTTTTATCTAACTAACTTATCTATTTTTTTTTTACACCCTTCATATTCATAAAGCAGAAATTCAACAATCCCATTACTTATATAAATACAAAAATAGAATTGCTTATTGTATTAATTTTTATATTATAAAACTTTTCTTGGCTAATGTTTTTAATACAGTTTTTACTAATCTATTTGCTTTTTCATATATTGTAATATAGTTTAAATTTGCTTTTAATTTTTCTCAAGTCCACTTTAGAAAAAAAAAGTATAGAATGGGAAAGATTAGATTATAAGATAAATGGAAAATGTGTAAATTGTCTTAATTTTTTAGATAGTTTTTATTATTTTTGTCATAACAGAAGGTAAAATACAATTATGAATTCATGAGCTGCATTTAGTCTAGTCATTTGAAAAAAGATTTGAAAGTATATTTTAATAAAATTAAAATAATTATCTATTGCCTAAAAATATTATTGTCAGTAGAAGGAATCTTAGTCAAGATATATGGATAATATGTTTATTTGAGTCCACTAAAGTAAATGGAAGAAATAAATTGAAAAATTAAAATAGCTTGGAAAATATTTGGTAGACATAATATTATATTTAATGGGGGAGGGGGTGCTTTTTACTTTTATATTTTTGAAACATGGACTTTGAATTTTTAAAATGAAACAAATACAAAGGAAAATGGAATTACAATCAGGAATAAAAGGAAGGGTAGGAAAAAATATGAATAAATAGATCTCTGCCTAGTATTCTGATATTATTATAACAATGATATAACAGCATACACAAAGCAAAAAGAGATGATTAAGGTAGTTCTCAACTGTACTCCAAAATATAATAAATATTCTTAGAAAGGACTATTTTGACATAGAGTCAAACAATCAGAAACATGCTGATTCTATGGATAGAATAAGGCAATACATTTTTGTGAAAGCCTTCATATTTGCAATGAATTATCAATAGCTGATGTTGATAACACTCAAGGCAGTTGATAAATCAAACTTATAGTAGCAACAAAATGTAAAATATTAAGAATTATTGCAATCAATTTCAAGCTCGGTCATTTTTGTTATTCAAGCATGGATTTTGTAAATATGAAATAGTTTACATGATTAACGTAATAAATTAGCTTTCATATTGATCTTTGCTGGTTTGAAAAATACATCAGGGATTGTCTCTCTTTCTTGCTCTCACTCTCTTTTTTTCTATATATATATGTATATATATTATTAAAAACCAATCAATGCTTAGACAATATCAATAACAATCAACAATTTCAAACTGTTAATAAGGCAATCTCCTTTCAGCAATATATATATAATAATTAAGAAAACAAGACATAAACTGTGTAACTTGCTTTTAAGCTTGTATTAAAATGTTCCCTAGAGGGAGCTTACTACTACCTCCAATCAAGCTTTAATTTATAAGTGCCAAAAGAGAAAGAATTCAAAATCTTTCATAATGTCCATATCTATAGAAAGCTCCCTTTAGTGAACATTTTAATACAAGCTTAAAAGCAAGTTACCCAATTTGTGTCTTGTTTTATTAATTATTATAAGTGTACTCTTGAAGGCTTTTGTGATGTTATATTGCTCAGGCTATTAGCATGTGGTGAAACTGAACTGAGTTCAGATCCATATAGCTATCTGGTTTGTATGGCTGGATTTGAAGACATTTACGTGTCTGAAAAATTCAGGTTTTCAAATTGATAGTAACATATAGATAAGTGCTGATTTTTGAGTTGGTATTTTAGATGTAGTGTCTGGAGTCCTAGCTCTCCACTGAGGTGAGACATAAGCTCAAAACCAATTGGTCTAGATATAGGAACATTATAATAGAGATTGAATTCTTTCTCTTATGGCACTTATAAATTAAAGTTTGATTGGAGCTAGTGGTAAGCTCCCTCTAGTGAACATATATATATATAAAACAATAAAAATAATAAATATAATGTTAATTAATTATTATATACATTATTTCAATTGGCAGAAGTACTTTCCATTAATTCATTAACTTATTACATTATTTGTAACACAAAATAAAACATTATACACATCCTTATATATATCTTTAAAAAATTTCACTTGAGCATTTGAAATATATGGAATAGATATCCATTTTTTATTCTCAGTCTTCAATTCTTTAAATCATTATAGCTCTTTTTAAACTGACATAATGTATTATTAGTCTGTTCAATCTTATAACCAACTTCAAGCAATTCCTTGGCAAATATCTCAATATTTTTTAATATATCACATTGGTAATGACATCATTTTTCATTACAACACAAAAAAGATCTAAAACGACAATATTTTTTTAATTTATCACATTGATAATGATGTCATTATCAATGTGATAAATTAAAAAATACTGAGATATTTGCCAAGGAATTGCTTGGGGTTGGTTATAAGATTGAAGAGACTAACTTAGCTGTTGAAGAGAGAGTACACAAGTCCTAATCCAGCTGCTAAAGAAGAAAAAAGTAGAAGTCTTTATCAAAATATTGCATAGAATAGCAGAAGTTTTAATCAAACTTTTAGCACACTATGAGTTGAATCATAAAAATAGTTTGTACAAAGAAAACCATGTGCTAAATTCAGCTAAAAGCTAGACATCATCTTCCTCCATAAAACCTGCCTTTACTGGAATAAAATGTAGAGAAGCTGCCCCTTTAAGTAATCTGAAACCCTTCAACCAAGAGCATGGCTTTGTCTGTGTTAGTCTCAGCAGGAAAATTTATTAAAAGAAAATGGATAAAAATTTGCTATTGTTAATCTGGAAATGTAATACTACGCACTAGAAAAAAGGACAAATTTTTCATGTTCGTGTGTAGAAATTTTCAAGAAGAAAACTCAACTGGAAATTATAATTGGGAAGGACTCGCAGAAAAAAAAATAAAACTATTGTTGAAGGTATTTTTTGTGTGTGCATGCTGTATTTTTATGAATAATAAAATAAAATATTTTCTTATATAAAAGTAATAATTTTTTTTTAAAGATTGATAATTTTAAATATTTTTATTAAGTTAATGCTTTCAAATTGTCAAACATTTTTTTTAACTTAATTTTTTTTGTGTGAAATGTTTTCCCCTGTTAAAACTTAATAAAAGGTTAATTAGGCTAAATCAAAGATTGTTATTTTGAAAATGTTGTTTTTTCAACTCTTAGTTATTTTAAAGAAATAGATTAATTAAAAGTTAATTTACGAATAGAAATCAACTGATTGATTATATAATTCTGATGAAAGTATATTTTTTGATGAAATGAATATTTACAATTTCATACTATCAAGTCATTTTTTTGCTTATTATTAATCAATTAATTATTAAATAATTGTTTTAAATAATTATGTTTGGTTTTAATTTTTTACTCCTTCCAACTCTTGTTTCATAAATTGCAGTTTATGTGACTTTATTTCATGATAGCTTAGTGTTCTAGGATTTTTTTAAATGATCCCTGTAAAACTATTTACTTAAAGTAGGTAAACCCAGGAATTAATTGTAGTGATTTATAAAAAGCTGTTTTATTTATTTAATTATCTCTTGTTCAAGGAAATAATTTATAGTTTTTACTGCCTGAACTAGATTTGTGCATAACAGATAGTTAAGGAGTAGGGTTTATGTTTAGTGTTATGGACAATCCAGATGATGATTCTAATTGGTGCAAAAGGGATAAACTTTAAAGTCCATGAACTATATTTTATTTTTTTTATTTTTTTAGAAATTTAATTTATAGTTGGTTAGTACATTAATGGTACTAAGTAGCCTGAGCATTGATAATGGTCAGGATATCTTTAGTATCTCAGTATTATTTGACTTATGGTTGTATTTTGATAGAGTAGCACCAATGTTTGTGCATGCAGATAATTATTGTTTGTATTTTTGCTCTAAGTTTGGCAGTGGCTAAATAATTACGCCTGGTCTATAATAGACCACTTTCAAATCCATTCACAAGATTGACTGTTGATTTATTTTTATTGTTGATCATTCATGATGATGAATGATTATTATTTTTGTATAATGCTCATGAACTTATAGTTAGTTCTGTGCTGATCTCCCATACTCATTGTATTTATTATCATTCCTTTTTTATTTTATATTTTGTTTAGTTGGGTGTGGTGATGGTTTTCCATTTCCTCATAATTCAGCCCTAATTTCCATACAATTACAATTGGTACCAATTTGGGACTTTGTAAATCTCATCTTTCCAATTATTACAATATATATGAAATATTGTGGAAGGAAATTATTCTTCACACATGTGCTATAAAATTAATACCCACTTTTCTGACAAATATTTCAAAAGCATATGTGGTCCACTTATGCTTAGAGCTTATTCTTTAAATAAACTAACATTTATTGATTTAGGCTTGATCTTATTGTAAATCTGATTTTTAAATCGACATATTATTTGCATAAGTTCAGATTATATATCATAAGGAAGAGAATGTTTTATTTTTAACTATTTGACACTGAATCTGCAAATAAAGATAGTTGATAAAATTCATCAGTGTGATCTGAAACCAGGGTGATTGATCAGAATCCTTCAATCAACCAAAAACTAACACATTGGGCAAGCAAATTTGTATCCTATGAAGACAGAAAATAGCATTATGTAAATATGACACAAACAGCCAAGGCACATTGATTGGAACTCTTCAACCAATTGAAAGTTAAATGAAAATAAACTCATAATCACTAGCTCAAAAACATATAAACTGATAGTATTAGTACAATATACAAACTAACAATATTAATATAATATATGGGCTAAACTTACGGTTTAAAAGCACAAATGCTTAAACAATAATAAGAGCAAAGAATAAGTGTAAATAATAATAAGCATTGTTAAGACAAATGCAATATCTTAGCAAATTAAGAGAATAATTCTTACATTCTCTCTTTTGAAATATAATCACTCTTAAAATCAAGCATATGTCTTAAATGAGGGTTAGATTACTTTAAAATTCTTTCTTCTCACAACACATCTTCAATCACAACTACATCTTATAATATCTTATTGTCATGTTCAGATTTTACATCAGATTATTTTTTTATTAAATAAAAACGTCTTCTTATGGTTTCCACATTAACGTTTTTAATTGATTTGTTGTAAATGAAACAATTCTTATCCAAATCTTATGCATAAAATATATCTTAGGGTTCATATATGATTAATGCTCTGGTAATTTATAATTTTGTTTTTCTCTAAATTTTTGAAAATCTAACAGAGAGTGTAATCCTAATAAGCAACAAAGACATACTCTTATCCTCAAGATAATGTCTCATTAAATTACAATTATAAATTTACAATTTAAATTAATCAGGAAAATTCTTAAGTTTAAAATAAAATATTATACTAAAATGGCATTCATAATATTCTGAATAGATAAGGGATTTCATGGCTATCCAAAATATTATTCTAATAAATTTTCTTTTAATCTTTTCTAAAATGAAACCAAGTAATCTTGTCATTTTAAATTGATGATGAATAAAGTGAAGTGATCTTCAAAATAAACAAACTGAGCTTCTAAATAAAACAAAGTGCTCTTCTAAATGTAAAGCAATCTTTTAAATGATGTAAAGTAATCTTTTAAATAAGCACAGTGATCCTTTAAATAAATAAAATTGACTAATGTGATCTTATATTAAATAGATAAATAATTTAAATTATTTTTAATGAAATAAAATAACCTTTTCCTTTGATGCTTTCTTAATATCAGAAATATGATTTAAATAAAGTGAATTTCATGTCCCAATTTTTGTATTTATGTACTCTCAATGTATAATAAAACTGGGTGATAACTATTATGAATAGATTTCTGTCAGAATGTAGGTGATGATAAAAGAAATAAACTTGAATTAACAATAAAAAATAACATTTATTGCCGCTAATAAATAATATTTATGGAACAAATATCAAGCTGTTTTTTTTTTAATTACTCCAGAATTTATTAAATAAATTGTTGAGAAAAATTAAAATAAAATAACTTACATCAAAAAAAATTTTCAGCCATTTAAAATAATAATAAGAAATCTCTCTCTAGCTTTAATTATTATAATAAGTTCTCACACTTAATTCTTTTTTTTCTTCAAACAATTATATTGTCCCTAGGTGAAATATTTAACACCTGAATTAAAATATAAAATTACCAATTCTTATTTTTGTTGATGGATGCTGAAGAAGATGTAATTCATATTACTGAACCACTTAAACAATTAAAAATTTAAATATTAACATTTTATCAGATTTGGCATTTTGAGATGCAAAAATAGGCATAACCATAAGTTCTACACACTCTAAATTAATGATACTCAGATAGAGAGTGCAACTAAAAGTACAGATGATATTGATCAATACCTACAAAAATATGAATGCCAGGATAAAGTTATGGGCACGTAGTTTAAAATAAGAGCATAACAAATATAATCCTTACTAAGGGATAGTAAGATAAAGGCACAAGAATATAATGTCATGAACTCAAGAAGCACCTATACATGTGGCAATAATATTCTGCTATTAGTCAATGAAAATGAGAATGAACCATCAGAGAAACAATAATAATACAGGTTTGCCTTAATAAAGCATTACATGCTAAAATATAAAAATGAGTGATAAATTCATGAATAAAGTATGACTAAATATGAGAGACTAAGCTATAGTCTCTTAAAAATACACTGGCAAGATAAAGTATACAAGATAGAGACTAACAGTTCAATCTCTTAAAATATATTAACAAAATAGAATAACTATAAGAGAGACTAATGATATGATCTCTTAACAAAATGATGTGTAAAACCAATAAAAATAATAATGCTAAACATGCTGAATTATCAAGATAAAATTGTGGCATAATAATTAAATAATAATGAATATACCACAGCTTTTGTAGTCTTCAAGCATTTAAAAACACATTCATAAAAGTAATTTTAAAAGAAAGGGACAGGCATAAGCATTTAAAATATTAATACTTTGATAATACTCTGAGAGTCTGATATAAAAACCTGTTCCATGGCATATAAAATTATCAAAATACATAGAAATGAAATATATTTTTATTTTAAATATAAAGGAAAAAATGTTTAAAATTAATAAATATACCATTATCAAAATAAAGTAAAGTTCTTTGTCTTGATATTCCCACCATTATCCTGGACACCTTTACTAAAACAATAGAGTTCTGGAATATCTTGCATATTTTCCAGCATATTGTTAAATAGCATATTAAGTGTACACATACACAGTAGTTTATAAAATATGAAGAAGCAAAAATATTTGACATGTATGAGTAAATATAACCATTCAGATTTAATAAATATAACAAATATGATATTAGCTATCTTCTAACATATTGTAGAAATAACTAAATATTTATTTTATAGACATTATTTTAGTATAAGTTATCATGAAGAGCAAGAATTTTTGAAAAGTGAAGCATAGTACATTCCACATAGTTTATTATGACTATAAGGTTGAGCATTATTCTGAAATACATTTTGTCATTCATGAAGAATTATATGAAGAGCAATAATTCTTAAAAAGTACATTTTACAATTCATTAATGGATAATGAAGAATGAAATTCTGGAACAGGGAGCATAAAAAGCTTTAGAAATGAATCTTAAGAGAAAACAAATTTGGAATTTATTCATAATTATTATTAAGGAGAGTGATAATTTAGGGAATGAAATATAATAAGTTGAAGGATAAATATTTAAATTCATATTTCTGGAGTAGATAATAAACATGGCAATAAATAATGTAATTAATTCTAGAAAATGAATATATTTAATACATGGGAGTCAAATATATTGAGAAATATTTTTTGGTCTCTAAATTTTAATGTTCACATAATAAAATCATTTACAACATTGCCACTATTCATCGATGAAGGAGATAAACATCTCATAGTAAGGATAATTAATAAATGGATTGCAGTTTTTCTTAAAATATAGTATTTTCAATATACAGGCATACCAAACAAATTAAAAGTATTTTGCTAAAGGTAGCTGACTAATTTTCAAGAAGAAAAAGTCAAGTTATAATTTTCCATTTAAATATAGTTCTAATAAGAAGAGCATTTATTCCACTCATACAATAGTTAAGTAAATTTTTTAAATAAAGCAAATATATAATGAAAGTATGTAATTATCTAAATATTTTTGGGCAATAATTATAATTTTTTTAAATATAATATTCATACAATTATTCCATCATTTAATAGTTCTTCTATTTCAGATAAAAATCTTTATTTCATGTAAAATAAAAACTACACCAGAAGAGAACATATTTAAAATATGATAAAATATTTAGTTTCCTTTAATTATAAAACTTGCATAAAGTTTGTTATATAAGAATGAACAGAATATCCTTAATATTAGACTGAAAGAATTGTAAAGTCTTTTTTAATATTCTAGTAATTATCTTTCTTAAATAATGATTTAGATAAAGCATAATAAGTGAAATTAATACAGTCTGTACATAGCATGTATAACACTTTTCATTTTGCTTTATTTTTAAAGCAGCTTCTGAAGAAAATGATTCCATTCTTGAAAAGTTTGCAATAAACTTTCCCATAATGCAATATCTTGATAAACTTTAAAGCACTGAAAAGTTTTATGGTTTTAGATAGAAACCTGGATAAGTATTATTTTAGCAAAACATTTTTTTAAATTAAAAATAAATAAAATTAGTTAAAAACAATTACACTTCAAAATAAAAGTTGAAGATAAGTATAAAGTTGTGGGTAGGTGTGTTAGATGTATGTGTGACAATCTTCACATTTTCCCTTATATAATGCAAGTCATGTGATCAGTTTTGATTGATATAATTAACATTAAGTTGCCTCTCAATTAACCTGCTAATCACAAGGTCACAAACTTTTCAGTATCCATAAGAAAATTGCTAAAAATAAACATAATTTACATATTCCCAGAGTTTTCTGGCAACTGTCTAGATAGGAAGTCAACAATTAATTATTACCTCATCTTTAAATAAACTTTGTTAAACAAATTATTTAGCAATTGAAATATTACAATAAATAACATTGTTTAATAGACTACAATATTTACTTTAAATTCCCAGTCTATTTTATATCGCTTAAAATAAAGATATTTAAAAGTTACTAATTCAACTACGAGAATTAATTATTGACTTTAAACATTATATATCTCTTTAATCATCTAAATTTTAAAGTTATCTAATTGAACTATTCTTTTATACTATTAAGATTAAATAACACACTATTAGCAATTAATTTAAATATGCAAGACCTAATCTTAAAATTTAAACTCATTTTTTAAAGTTCTTCTCTAATATTTAAGTTTAATAAACTATAACAACTGGACTAAGATAATTTCAACTTTATTATTTTAAAACTAAACTTAATAGCATTTTAAATCAGTAATAACTTTTATAATTAAGCATTTTTAATATTACAAAAGAGTTACTTAGGAAATTTAAATATTATGAAATTTTCCTTAAAGATTACTTTTAAGTTATAAACCTTATTATAATAATCACTCTGAAAATGGCTAATCAGTTATATAAATATTTTAGTGTAATGCAACAAAGTTTACATATTGGAAAAATTAAATTATTCATTTTTTTTAATATAATATCACAAGACCTGCCATTCAGCTTTAAGGTAAAAGTTAAGGTGACAATATATAATTAATAATATAACAAATTATATAATATATAAAAGGAAAGTATTCTGCACACATGTGCTGTAAAACTGATACACCCTCACCCATATTTTTAAAATAAACCAAGATGTATTCACAATGCTTGATTTTAGGGCTTCATCTTATTGTGAGACTAATTTTTAAATTGGTATATTAATTGCATAATTTCAGATTATACATCACAGGGGAAAAAAAGTTTTTATTTTTAACTACATGTGACACAACCTTATTAATTGATATATATGTAATAATTAATAATATAGCAATATATAAAATATGGTGAAAGGGAACTATTCTTTACACGTGCTATAAAATTGGCATACACGCTCCCATTAATAATTGTTCCACCTATGCTTTTAAAATATTTATTGATAGAAAAGTATCAATTTTATAGTACTTGTGTGAAGAATAGTTTTCTTTCACAATATTTCATATACACCTGGGTCTCTTTTTATGCAGACTTATTTAACACGATTTTGAAGTTACGCGTTTCGTGTTTCACCGGAAGTCGATTTCCGATAATGTGCTATTACTTTAAATAATAAATTTTGCGCACTTACGTTATATTGAAAGTAATAGCACATTATTGGAATTTGACTTTCATCTTAGTAATTTCAATATTTTTAGTGCTTTATAATAGTAAGATTTTATGCAATAATGAAATTAAAATCATGATTTCCACATTTTATGTATACACATATTAAATTTTACAAGATTATAATGTAAATTTGTTCAAACATTGTGCATGTTAATTTTGCATTTTAAATCACATTGTTTTTGCTTTTTAAAAAGAACGTAATCAATTATTATTTTCTTATTAATGACACTAATCATTAACATGCTCTTAAATTCCAACGAGAGCTAAATGGTTGTATGTCTGGATATCACGAGCTTCGTAAACAATTAATAAAATCATCGTCTCAAAGATTAATTACTAATTATGTTGTCACCAGAAAATCATAATAATTAAAACGTGTATAAAAAAAATGTAAATTACTGTAAATTATGCATAAAAATATATTATTTTGAATAAAATTAAATATTATAGTTAAAAAAAGTTTTGTCTTGTATCAATTTTTTTCAAATTTGAAATTTTTTATTAGGCATATTTTATTTCTTTATTTTTTTTGCGCACGAGTTTTAAAGTAATTTTACGTTGGTGCTTTGCTTTTACGCGAATTTTGAAAAATCACAGACCGCATCCCCCCTTTTTTAATGTAAGTTACGTCTATTTTTGCGCGATTTCATTTGCGTGTGTTTTCTGAGGAACCTATCTATCGCGTAAAATGAGACCCAGGTGTATTGTATAAATTGTTATATTATTAATTATTCCATATGTACCAACTAATGAGATTCATTGTTGCTGATAGTTAAAAATGAGAAATTTCCTTTTTCCTATGATATATAATCTGAACTTATGCAAGTAATATATAGATTTAAAAATCAATCTTGCAATATAAGATTAATCCCTAAATTTAAGCATGGTTGATAAATATTGGTTTATATAAAGAATAAAAATTAAGCATAGGTGGTCCATGTATAGTTTTAAAACATTAATTGATGGGAGATGTGTGTCAGTTTATAATCATCATCATCATCAACCATTATCAATTCACTGCAGGATGAAGGTCTCTCCAAGTTCAATCCATCTTCTCCAATCTTTAGCTTCTCTACTCCACATTACCCCTGCATACTTTCTTATTTCATCCATCCATCTCACATGTGGTCTCTTTCTGGGTCTTTTACAATCTCTTGGAATCCTGTTTAAGATTTTAATTGTCCATCTATTATCATCTCTTCTAGCAATATGTCCAGCCCAACTCCATTTCAATCTTTTAACTTTTTCAATGAAGTCAGTAACACCTGTTTGTTCTTTTATCCATACATTGTGTTTTTGATCTCATCTTGTTACTCACAACATGCATTTCGTCTATTAAGTGTCCAAGTCTCAGATCCATAAGTAAGAACAGGTAAAACACATTTGTTAAAAACCTTCCTTTTCAAACACATAGGCATATTTCCTTTTAGAATCAAGTTATTTCTACCAAAAGCACTCCCACCAAGTTTAATTCTATGATTAATTTCATCCATTATGTTTCCATCTGTATTAATAATTTGACCAAGGTATTTGTAGCTGTTAACTTCTTCTAATTCATCATAATCAATCTTTATTTTCATATTTTGAGCAAATCGATTAAACATTACTTTATAATACATGTTTTATATATTGTCTAAATTGCTCGATTATTAATTATTATATATATATATATTATAGATATAATAAACATCTTCATACTTCCCCAATTCTTTTCAAATTCATATAAATAAAGATATAATAAAAAACAAAGGACCCCCAAGATTCATTTCATGCTGAACCAGCACTCATCAGTTGGTCCAGGTCACTATCTCTCATATATATCCCCATTATATGCAAAGTATTTATCTAGAGTAAATTGTTACATTTTCATTTACCATTGTCAAACTCCCTCCTCTCACAACTTTGATGCCATCCATTTCAGATAAATACACTAGTGATTATTACTAATCATTTTTGAAACTAGAGATTATCTCCAGCACAGATATAAACTTTAAACTTCAGTTAAAGATTAATATATCTAATTTTTAAAATTTACACACACGGAGTTATTCACCTTTTTCTGTCCCCTATGTATTATCTTTATAGATATAATAAACACCCCCACACTTACCCAATTCTTTTCAAATTCATATAAATAAAGATATAATAAAATACAAATGACCCCCAAAATGCATTTCGTGCTGAACCAGCAGTCATCAGTAGTTTATATCTGTGTTAGAGATAATCTCTAGTTTCGAAAATGATTAGTAATAATCATTAGTGTATTTATCTGAAATAGATGGCGTCAAAGTTGTGAGTGGAGAGAGTTTGACAAATGATAAATGAAAATGTAACAATATATATTTTACTTTTTTTTTCATATGTCATAGCATCGGCCGGGATGCGAACCCACAACCGTCTGCAGCCAACTACTTGCTTGCAAGGTGGGTTGATGGTATTTCTTTTAAATGTCTATATATTAAGAATTTATATATATTGTACCAGAATGTTATAATACATGAGTTTAAATCCTTCACATTCAGTATTGAAGCAGTCAATCTTAGCTTAAGATTGAGTTTCATGTTTCCACCTACTAACCTGTATTCAAATCCCATATCCCATCCCACTCCTTTTGTCATGTATATATATTTTATGTATATATTTGAGATGCGTGCTTAAGTTATAAAATTTTAACATTTCAATAACATTTTTTTAAAATTATTATTAATTCTTTTTTATTAAAGTATATAGGTGTGGCTCAGATATATATATTATAGGAGCAAAAATACTAACAAAATATTGATATTTTTTTTTAATATTTTATTATACGTCATTTTTTAACTTTTTTTTTTTTAAATTGCTTGTTTTTTTACTTATTAAACTGTATATTTTATAAAATCCAATATGGAAAATGCAACCGTTAATTGTCTAAAAATAATTAAAGGGTTGGAAACACTATTGTTTTAATCTGGTAAAGGTATTTTTAATTAAAGTTTTTACGTAAAATAACATGAGGATTAAGATTAGCGATTGTACTTTTGTTATAAACATTTTTGTCAAATCTATTTTTAATCTGGAAATAGATTTGAATTTATTTTTGAATGTTATCTAACATTGCATCTTTCAAAAACAATTGATAGAGAAAATGTAAGAAATTTTAAGATCAGAGATTAGATTTTGTAAGCTAAAACTAAGTGATTAAAAGCATTCCAGAAATACTTGAGCAGAGTATAAAATGGCCGAATTTTAAATCACCAACAAACAGATAAGCTACTATTGAGAGAACTGTACTGTTAGTATACACTCATCTTTATGAAATTTAAAATGATGTAGTAGTAAGTCCACCATTCTTCTCAGCCCTGTTGGGTCATCATCTTCTGTGGCTGTACCATTCTGCTGCCTAAGAATGAAGTAAAAGCCTGACTTAAGAACTTTAGAATGCTAATAGAAGTTTGCTGCCACCGAAGAACTTGCATTTCAATTGCCATGCACGTGCCATACTTTAAATTGGACTCTTAAAATTGCAAGGTAACTTTTCAAGCTGTCACCTCAAACTAAATCTAGCCTAACTCATCTATCAAGATTTCTTCTAATATATTATTTAACTTTGTTTTTGTTTTAATATGTAATTTGCTCTTAAGTAATTTCTATAAATTTAATTCTCTCTCATATGCTCTTAACTCTCCTTAACTTTGGTGCGGTCATTTATATGTATTTATTATTTGATTTATATATCTGCTTGCTTATTATTAATATGCCAATTTCCAGTAACCTGTCGAACGTAATTTCTAAAATCCGTTTTGTCTTTCAATTAAATCTCCATTAATTAAGATTTTAACGTTCCCTCGAAATATATTATATGATATCTGTTTGCCAGTTTGTTTTTACGAATCTACATTTTATGATGGTTTCTTATAAAATTATTTATTCAACTCTGAATAGAATAAAGTAATTTTACCTGGGGTAAATCCACCATTCAAACTAATTAATGCTTTGAAACCTTATTTATTTTATAAATGTTATTCAATTCTGAAAAGGTGACCGATTAGTTGTTTTTTTTATAACTGCTAGTTTTATTTTTACATACTCTTAAAATATCAAATACAGTACTTATATATTCCAGTTATTGTAAAATCAATGAAGGTGGGATTGATTTATTTTAAATAACAGAAAGGGGAAGGGGGTAAATCTTAATGTTTCTTTTATTAAATAAAACCATGTATATTTTATTAAATGAAATCTTTTCTTTCTATATATTATAGCTGCATAGCATATTATTTATATAAATTACGGCATTCAAACTAGGGTCATTTATTTTTAAAGCAGTAAAACTTATTCAATGTGGTTAGTGACAGTTATCATCATTGCGTTACTGACATTCGGCCTATTTTCGTATATATTACATGCTTCTAATCTGGGGGTTGTGACAAGTTCGAACCCATAGATTTATTTCTCAAGCCTTGTTCATATAAAAATGCTTCTGGCGGTGATTCCCATAAGTTTGGCAGACTTCTTCATAGAAAAAGACCTCTCACGTCGGTTATACCAGTAAAAGTCTGGGCCATGCCATGCCTATCCACTCTTCTCTAAGCCTTAACCTAGAAAAGGGGGTGTTAGATTTCGTTTTTCGTCCAGAAGCACGACTGTTTCCTCTTAGTTATCTTTTTGGCTACTATGCCAGTACCGCCCAAACTTCATATTATTATTATTATTTCTTTTGCTTATGACCTAATTTTAGTGCTGTAATAATATTAAAATTGCGCTCTGCTCAAAATATATATAAATGCCAACTATTACTAGTTTTATTAATTAAAATTATTTCAATCTTATACAATCCCACTATCGTAACTTATTTCTATACTTAAGAGTATCTATATGCCTTGGGGAAAATAAAGCGTTCTTCTTACCAGCGCTAATTAAAAGAAGTTTCATTAAGTATTTTGTCATATAATCAAATATGTTTTCAAATGTATTTTATTTATTTTCATGACCGTAATGGTGTGAAAATAGTTTGTATTATATCTGTAATGAATCTCGGAACGCTCCCCGAAATAATGTTAGTCACCATGTTTCAGAACCGTATATAAAAGTGTTAATAGTAATTCTATGTAAATTCTTTTTAATAATCGATTAGCATCTTAATATTGGACCCACCAAAGATGTGTGCTTATTTATAATATATTATTTAGCTAATAAAGAGCATATGAGAAATAATAGCGTGAATGACACTATGTAATCATCTACTGCTTGCTCATTCATGCACATATTAATGTTTGCAATTAATTTATAAATGTATGTAAACAATTTGTCACTATATTAAACTAATTTTTATTATCCAACTTGTCTGAGTAGTTCGAATTTCTCTTTTCTCCACTTCCAAACGTACAGCCATGCTTCTATATATTTTAATTTAATTCATAGTTGATAGATGTCTCATTGTCTTCTCCGCTTTGCTAGTGGATCGGATTAAGAATTAATTCTCATGTGCCATCACTATTATGCTATCCATTAGGTGTTAGATCTGGAGCTTAGAGATTGGGTTCGAATCCAGGCTGGTCCTGACCTAAATCTCGGGATGACTGGGTTTGAAGTACATTTTGTGAGTTCCAGCTCATGTTAGATGGATAAACATGTTTTGACCGATACAGTATTAATAAAAGTTAACATTTTCTTTAATAAAGGTTTTCAAATGTTTTTATATAAATTATGTATAATTAATGATGTAAATTGTATGTATGCATAATTATATATATTACTTAATAAAAACATTCATGTTTGTTAAATTTTTAAAAAAAAAAGTAAAAAAAAAAAAAACTTTTATTAATTTGATTAATAGAAATTAGATCATGTTTCAAAAAGTATTAACTACAAAATGGGCATGATTTTATTTGTTCACATTATTGTTTTGTTTTTTTTTCCATCTGGAGTTACGGTGAGTGAAAGAAAGAAAAAATTTTCCCTTATGGGGGGGGGGGTACTTATGTCATTAATTTCAAAATTGCTGATTATAAGTATGGAGATATTAATGGAAATAATGTTAATAATTGAAGAACAAACATGAACATCTAAACTCCAACCTTTATATCTAGCCATCAGAAAATAGCTGTTTTCCTAGTATGTTCACTTCTGTTAAATGTAGTACATGGAGAGGAGATGGAATGAAGCCCATGTGGAATCTATAACAGCATAACCAATGTTTTGTTTGAGCCTGGATTGGCAAACAGGTATAATGATGTTCTAATACACATACAAAGAATAGATAGAAATCTTATCAATTTGGAAAATGAACATTAACATTTGAATCGCAGCAGTTATGAAAAATGACCAAACATTTATATATTTCCTTCTTTACATGTTTAAGTCATTGTATATCCAAATAATTTACACATTCATAAGTATAAAAGAAAGCGAATGTATATTGAACTATAAAATTTGAATTATTTTAAGATTTTTATGTTTATAATTATTTTAAGATTCGAAGTGAGAATATTATTTATTATCCATGCCTAGTCTAAGTTAACTATATTAATGTTTTATGAGCTTGTAGCCAAAAGGGATTTTTTTGTTGTTGTTATTTTTTTTATTAGTGATTTTTTTAAAAAACAAAACAAAACAATTATTATCATTGGTGTAAAAAAAAAAAAAAAAAATGTTCTATAAATGAGAGGATACTAATTAAAATAACATCTTATCTATTATCATTAAATTTTTATTTTTTTAATAATCTCTATCTTCTAATAGTGTACTAAACATTTGTGACTTGTTATCAGAGTATGTTTGTAGATTTTATGTCGCAAATCATTTAACTAAGAATAAGTACAAGCTAATGTTATGGGTAAATATCAATTTAGAAATTTAAAAAATCATGTGGTATGGGAATGCCATAGGAATAATACATGGCTGGCACTCGTCGGTTATAAGCTTTCCTTATTGCCTGATCTTTTGGCTGATTATTGATTGTTAAGATTTAAAAAAATATCTAATTAGATTCAGTAAAATATTATTTAATTATAAAAGTTGATCAACAATAATTTATTCGGATCCAAAAGCAACGGTATCGGTGTAATAATATCTATATATAACTTTTCATTGTCTAGTTAAAATATAAAGAATGTCAAGCTATTCAAACTACTGGAATTAATATTTTTAATTTTATCAGCAACATTCACCTTAGGATACTGCCAACATTTAAAGATGGCATATACTTGTTGACATTTGCAAAAAAAAAGAATAAACATGATATCAGAATCAGTTTTACTATTTCCGGATTTAAGAACTGGAATCCATCGATTACTAATTCTTTTTTTTTTTTTTTAGAAATTTTACTGGAGTACTAAAACTCGATGAAAACTATAGTTTACCATTGATTTTAACTCTGTTAAGACAATTTTTTTAGCATTTCAATTTTTGAGCTGCATCATAAACTTTAGTGAATTTTACATCATTAAATTGCATATCCTAATACAAAAGAAGAATTTTCATATCTGATTTTTTTTTTCCGGCTATTCCAAATGATTCAATCATTTCTAAATTGTTTTCTTTAATTTATTAATAGGATAGTTGTAATAAGTTTTAAACTACATCAATTAATAATTTTTCTAGATCATAAAAATTATTTATTTTACTATTTGCTGGGATTAGAACAATTTTAACAAAATTTTGGCAATCTTATAGCGAAAATTTTAAATGAATTGTCTTTGCTAACAGTTTTGAATTTTTTTTTTTTTTTTTTATAGATATCTTCTTAATAATTACTATTATTAACACCTTTTAAGATAGTATGATGTTTAAAATGTCTAAATTAAGAAAATTAGTCCGGTATAGTGAGAAGTGAACTCAAGAGCTAGAGATGTCTGAATTGATTTCAAATGGAGAAATACAAAAATTTGTATAGTTATTAACTAACAGAAACTATTATTTGTTGTTGTTGTGTGTGCTTGTGTTTAAACATCACAGAACCTCCCAAGCTACTGATCATACTTTAAATAAAATAAATGATATCATTTATATGTATATGCACGACTCATTAAACAATTAACAATAAATGACGGGTGTTTACTTTTTTAATAAATGTAATCAATTGAATAATTGGTCATTTGGGAGGCCATGCAAGTAATATTCCAGCACAAGAATTTTAGATTGATTTTTAATTTAATACACTGTAAAGCTTACACACACCTGCACATATATAATGTAATATATAAGGGATTCGAACTCAGACTTTCACACGACCTTTAACTCTCCATGCCATCTCATATTGCTGACCCATATGATCACACATATGTTGAAAAGATAAATAATCACCAATTTATGTATTTCATGCTAAACGAGCAATCATCAGTTGGTCCAGATTACTATCTCCACATATATACAATCAGTGCTCAGCTTTATATTAATATAACCAATCTTCTTACTTTAATGGAAAGTTTCAAACTACTCCAACCCATAACTCTTCAGCCATCCATTTCATTGAAAATCTGATGGTGGAACATTCGAAGCCCACATTAGTGCCAAGATTGTCATCCTACCCATGTTGATGTTTAGTCATTTCTGTCCTCTCATGTACTGGAGAATAATCCATTTACATACATATGCAAGGGATGGGCAAACCTTTAATGCACTATGTTTCAATATGTAATTTAATACATTATACAGGCTTTCACACACCTGCACATATATACTGTAATGTTTAAGGGATTCAAACTCAGGCTTTCACATGACCTCAACTCTCTATGTCATCTCATATTGCTGATCCACCTGATCCCACACATGTTGAAAAGATAAATAATCACCAATATTGGAATTTTATGCTAAACCAGCAATCATAAGTTGGTTCAGATTACTATCTCCACACATATATACAATCAGTGCTCAGCTTTATATTAAGATAGCCAATCTTCATACTTTAATGGACAGACTTCAAACTACTCCAACTCACAACTTTTCAGCCATCCATCTTATTGAAAATCTGATGATGGAACGTTCAAAGCCCACAGTATGTATGTAAATGGATTATTCTCCAGTACATCAGGGATCAGAATGACTAAATGTCAACTTGGATATGATGACAACCTTGGCACTAATGTGAACTTTGAACCTTCCATTATCAGATTTTCAATGAAATGGATGTCTGAAGAGTTGTGGGTTGCAGTAATTTGAATTCTGTCCATTAAAGTATGAAGATTGGCTATCTTAATATAAAACTTAGCACTGATTGTATATATGAGGAGATAGTAACCAGGGCCAACTGATGATTGCTGGTTTAGCATGAAATATGTATATTGGTGATTATTTATTTTTTCAACATGTGTGTGATCAAATAGGTCAGCAATATGAGATAGCATGGAGAGTTGAGGGTCATGTGAAAGTCTGAGTTTGAATCCTTATATATTACAGTATATATGTGCAGGTGTGTGTAAGACCTACAGTGTATTAAATTACATATTGAAACATAGTGTGATAAAGGTCTGCCCATCCCTCGCATATGTATATAAATGCATTATTTTACAGACATGAGGGGTCAGAATGACTAAACATCAACATGGGTAGGATTATAACCTTGGCACTAATATGGACTTTGAATGTTCCATCATCATATTTTCAATGAAATTGATGGCTGAAGAGTAGTGAGTTGGGAGTAATTTGAAGCTTGTCTATTAAAGTATGAAGATTGGCTATCTTAATATAAAGCTGAGCGCTGATTGTACATATGTGTGTGGAGATAATAATCTGGACCAACTGATGATTTCTGGTTTAGCATGAGATACATATATTGGTGATTATTTAATCTTTTGAACATGTGTGTGATCAGGTGGGTCAGCAATATGAGATGGCATGGAGAGTTGAGGGTCCTGTGAAAGTCTGAGTTCGATTGACTTTTAATAGAGAATTTATACTTTTTCAGAGTCCTTCATTCTATCACTTTACAAAATCTCTCAAGGCTTTCAATTATATTTTGCTATGCGTGGTTAGCATGATGGCAATATGTTAGACTTTAGAACTAGAGGTGAATGTCACATGACCTCTGATAATTTTTTCATAATGCTTATGCTAGTAAGCATGCCATTTATTGAGGTGAATGAAAAATAGTAATTCTTATTTACTTTTTTTATTTCCTTTATATATATATCATTTTGCTCTTTGGATTAATTATTTTTCATTTAATAAATCATTTTTATATAAGCTTTGTATATTTAGTGCATTAATTTTGTATTATTATTATTGTATAATACTGGAGTTTGTTCAAAATGGGAAGGTACTAAATTTCTCATTTTTATATAAGCTGTGTATATTTAGTGCATTAACTTTGTATTATTATTATTGTATAATACTGGAGTTTGTTCAAAATGGCAAGGCATCTAATCGTACTAAATTTCATATCTATTGGGGTTTTTTTTAATTAGTTTTTATTTTCTATTTGCTAAGTAATCCCTGCAAATATTTAATTAAAACTGAAATGGATAGTTTTATGATGTAACAGGCAGATCAATAGATAATTATTATTATGTTATTTGATGAATCCTAAATATTTGTGAGCACCTCTTCTGGTTTATCAGTTGTTGCTTAGTTATGCTAGGCATAGAGTTGATATTTGGTTTGTTAATAGGATTATATCTTGGTTATTTGGACCGCATAATTTCACCCGTTTTTCCACTTTTTTTTTTTTTCTGTCATCAACAATCTACTTGCATGCCCCAATAGAAAACATAAGATTGATTTTAAGCTTAAGATTTTTCATGCTCAGAATTGTCTATCATTCTCTCGCTCTTTCTCTCTCTGAGAGACCTTCTTGTTAATTTTAAGTTGCTATAAATAAATTAAATATTGATTTGAAAACTCTTGTGTTTATTTTTTAAGAAAGAAAAAAAAATCTTAAACCAATATGTACAAAATATTGAATTTATAAATTTCAAAGAAAATATTATGAATAGATAAATAAGATTCTGTGCTTCAGTTTACCACTATGTTTAATCAAGTAACAGAGGAATGAAAAAATAATCTTGAGAGTGGGGGGGACAATCATTATACATATTTATATTTCTTGAAAATTTATGACTGTATCTTTTTTCAATATCGGTAATAAAAAGATGTAATTATTTATTTTAATATTTATATTAGGAATAAAAGAAAATGATTTTATTAAAGCAATGGTAAATTATATTTTTAAAATTATAATCAGTTTTAGATAACCATATATATATTAAAACGAAGATTTTCACGGGCTACAGATATAAATGAAATGTTATCCAGGTACATCCTTATATAATTAATTGTAATATATATATAACATTGTTTCAGCTAGGTCATACTGGTCATCAAATGGGTAATAAATATTACGAAAATAGTTTCACTGGCTCTATAAACATTGACGTATACTATAGTAACAATAAACATTCTAATAATAGAAAATAAAAAAATAATAAATATCAGAAATATTTAGATTAATGAGATTTTAAAAAATTCTTCCAAATTGAAAATAATTTGCAGATATCATCATGTTTGTTGATATAATCTGGCCTTTTAATGATCTTGATGGTTTCTGTGTCACATCCGGATAGTATTCTGTGTTAGAAAAATCACTAACTTTTAACTCTATCGTAGCATTCATCAGCAGAAGCACTATTTTTCCGTACTATAGATACAGATGTGACACTGTCCAACAATGTCAGATCAGAGAAGCCATTGGGATCGTTAAAAGGCCGGATTATATTAACAAATGTGGTGATACATGCAAATTCCCTTCTATTTGGAAGAATTTTTTAAGAACTCATTAATTTAAATAATTTCTTATATTTATTATTTCTGTCTTCTATTACCTTCATTATTATTATACATCAATGTTTACAGCGCCTCTGCAATTATTTTTATTATATTTATTACCCACTTGATAACCAAAATATTTGTGTATACATTTTTACTACAATTAATTATACATGGATGAACTCGAATAGCTACATACTTTTTCACTTGGAATCATGGCTGCATTTAATACCATTGAACACCACATCACTTCTTTCATCTTATATATCAAGAAATCATCACAACTTTCAAGATGTCCTACCTTCAACAACTAATGCAGAATCTTGATGACACTTGGATAAGGATGCTGATAATTCCTCAACTCTGGAAAGAGTTCAATATAAAAACAGCTGCTGATTTTATAAGCAGTTCATGAACCAAGATCACTAACATAACTCTTAATGTTCCATGGAAGAAAATCTGCCCACAACTCATTGTAAGTATTGAAGTCAAAAAGGAACCTATTTTAATCATATAGAAAACCATATTTCATCTAACCAAGAAAGCAAGATTTACAGAAGTTGAAGATGACAACATTAAAGAGCTTTTGGAATTACACATGGAAGAAATAATTAATGAGGAATTAATGCAATTGGATGAAGAGAAGAAAATTGACTAGTCTGTAGAAAACATCAGCATCAACAAATTGAAGGAATTGATTTCATATCATGAAATCATAAATAGCACATAGTCAATGAATGAGACCTATAAAGATATACAAAAAGAAAATCAAAGAAGCAACAACTATCCATTCTTTTAAACTTTTTTCTAAGATCCTTGGCCATCAATACCTGGTGAATCTCATCCCAAAAAATCAACATCATTAAAGGATTTAAAAGACAGTGATGCAACTAATGACTCAGAAAATTAGATGATATTGAGTGCTGAATGTATTGATTATGAAAAAAAAAACTTTAAGCTAAATGATTTTGTTCTTTTTAAATAGATTTAAGTTTCATTATCTTACATACATATTTTTATAGAAAAGTTTACACATACCTATGTTATATATAAAGTATATGAGCACAGACTTTCACACAACCCACCACTCTTCACACTATCTCATAACACTGATACACTTGAACACATATATGTTGAAAAGATAAATAATCACCAATATACATATTTCATGCTAAACCAGCAATCATCAGTTGGTCCATATTATCATCTCTACACATATATGTTATAAGTGCTCAGATATATATTAAGGTTGCCAATCCTCATACTTTAATGGACAGGCTTCAATCTACTCCACACTCCAACTCTTCAACCATCCATCCAATTGAAAATCTGATGATGGAATGCTCAAAGGCCACCCTGAGGCTGAGATTTTTGTCACACCCATGTTGACCTAAGATCAATCTGAGTGTGGAGTAGACTGAAACCTGTCCATTAAAGTATGAGGATTGGCTATCTTAATATATATCTGAGCACTTATAGCATATATGTGTAGAAATGGTAATCTGGACCAACTGATGATTGCTGGTTTAGCATGAAATACGTATATTGGTGATTATTTATCTTTTCAACATATATGTGTTCAAATGTATCAGTGTTATGAGATAGTGTGGAGATTAGTGGGTTGTGTGAAAGTCTGTGCTCATATACTCTATATATTACATATATACACACAGGTATATAATAAGCCTGTGGGTTTCAGTTATTTCATACCTATGTTGTACATTAGAGTTTTTTTTAAAAAAAATACTATATATACTGGATTAAGTTGTTTGTTAATACAATATTCACAATTTATGATATAATTTTTTTTCCCAGGAACAAACTAATTTTTTTCCTATAGAAAACTATTATAATCCCTTGCTTTTTATACGACATTCTTGCTTTACCATGAGTTTTGGGAAATCAATTGTCTTTGCTGAAAGGTCTTGTTATAAATAATGATTCGGTTGACGAAGATGCTACACCAACAATTGTTATTTTGTGATCATCAATATTTTTATAAATCTTGAGGCTCGTGTGCTGCCCTTCTGAAGAATTATTAATAAAATAAATGTTTATATTTTTGTAAAAAAAAAAAAATAAGTACAGCTTATCACTATACTAGTAATTATAAGTAAAATATAAATTCTATTTTATATTTTTGGATATATGCGCGCTTATATCTTGGATAGAAAGAAGCGTTATTCATGAACCATATAATTTCACTCTTATGATTATGTTATCAAAATATTATGTACTGATTATTATGGTAAAACATATTTTTTTCTTTACTGATTACTGTATTATTTTTGTCCTGTACTTTAATGAAGGAATGTCCATCTTAATGATGTAAATATCTAGGGGGAAAATTAGACTAAGGAAATGTCAAAATATTACCATCGATGAACCGGCATTATCCTTCTGTCATAATACCTTTCTGACTAATTACTCCCAACCTGCATTTACCCAGAGAACTAAAATATACTCTCTATTACGTGATATAATTTATTTAATGTTTATAATTTTTAGATGTCCAAAAGCTATGTGCGTAATGGTTATTCAGTTATGATTTTAATTTATAGATATTACATTTTAGTTGAAATATGAAATTCTTATTAACTATAAACGCACGTATGTGCTGCGTGTTTGTGTGTGTATATATATATGTAGTCAAAAAAATAACTGTGTAGTGCTTAAATACGTTTTTGAAAATACTAAGAAAATATTTATGAATTATAGAGACACAAAAAATATGTAAAGAATGTTTTATTTTTCAAAACAGTTATATATTTGACAATCAAGTGGAGTCCCTCCACCCTCTAATAACTTATTTTAGTATACCTCAGATTACTTTTAATTTTTTTTTTTGCATTTATTCATAAATCCCCCCTCCCCGTCTTATAAATAGATGATTCATTGAAAATAATTATATTTTAGTAAATAAAATTTGATAGTTTTATTATCATTTTATATAAAGCTTATTTTGTTTTGTTTATATATTTAATTTTTCTACAACCAAAAATAACTATAAAGAAAAAATTCAATATTCGTAATTTAGATTGTTGATCAATAAATAATTAAATCAAAATAGTATAAAATCATCTGCAGTTGTGGACACTAAAGGATTAACTTGATACAAAAATATAGAAATTTAATCAGATAATTTAAAATCAATTTTAATTAAATTTCAAATGCAGATTTTATTTTATTTTTCAAAAATAATTATTTTATTTACTTCCTCTGTTTACGACTGAAGTTATATTTTATAGTGTTGCAGTTATTAGCTACTTATTATAAACAATATATATGTGAGTGACGCAGCTTCATTTTATTAATACTTAGTCTTTTTGGATCTTTTATTTTTTGAAGTTTAAATTTTCTAACAACTTTTAGATCTTTTATATTAACATTTTTATTTAGAAAAATTATATAAGTATAGAGAATTTGAACTCAGATTTTCAAGCACCCTTCAACTATCCACACTATCTCATACAACTGATGCACATGACCACACATACGTAGAAAAGATTAATAATCACCAATATACATATTTCGTGTTAAACCAGTACTCATCAGTTAGTCCAGACTATCATCTCTCACACATATATATAATCAATGATCAGTTTATATTAAGATAGCAAATCTTCATACTTTAATGGACAGGCTTCAATCCACTGCAACGTCCAACTTTTCAGCCATCCGTGTCATTGAAAATCTTATGATGAAAACTCAAATCCCATGCTGATGCTAATATTATTGCCATGCCCATGTTGACCTGAAGTCACTCTGACCCCTCATGTATAGGACAGATATCAGATATTTTTTAATTAAAATATTTATATGTGCATAGACATAATGTATCTAATTTTTTTTTTAAAAAATGTATTTTTTCAACTTTAAATAAATATGGTAACACCTAAAATGTTCTAGGTTAAAAATTACTCATTAATCAAGTAATTAAAAAAACACTTGTTTATTGCTGAAATTAATTGATTATTACTTTCTGTTTCTTTGGTAGAAGATATTAGTAAATGATTGAATGGTATTTCTGAGATTATATACTTTTTTCTTGATTTATATATCTTAATAGAACCCCCTGTATGGAAATTAGTGTGGCAAAATTATTATTGAGAACAGTTTTCTTTTATCTAATTTTGTGCCATCTATTGTAAGCTTGAGCAATTAATGATTATAGTGTGCAATTTATTAATAAGCATTCCAAATTAGTTTCTGGCTTTTGTCTTTATTAATGAGGAATTATGATTTACAGTAGAACCAATGCAGTTATGCATCTGACAATTAACTTTAACTCATTTTCAGTTAATAATATGAAATTCCAAAAACCTTAAGGGTTTGAACCCAAGCTAATCTGTTTTTATAGTTATATAGATTTTTTCAGTAAATATAAATTTTTGTAAGTTCAGTTTTATTCATACTGTTAGCATCTATTTTTCTGCCTAAGAATGTTAATGCGATTATATTATTTTAACAGATAATATTCAAATGTGTTATGACTTATGCTATTGCTATAGATAGAATGAAGAATGTTATCTGTACTTAGACTATTAATGGTTAATTTTCATGATAATTCTTAAAGTAGAATAATAGAAAACATATTTATTGTTATGAGTGATAATCTAATTATTGTTTATTCCTTTTTACAGTATTCTAGTATCTTATATTTAAACTAAATCATATGCTTTAATGAGCCGTTTTTCTTTTTTGTTTTGTAAATATTTTTTTACTGATATATATACATTAAATATAAAAATGCTACACTTTTAGAACAAAATAATTGAGATGTTTAATGTTTACTCATTATGTAACAAGGGGAATAACTAAAGATCACTAAAGATGGGAGAGAATTTTTTTAAAACTATTTGTTAGTAAAAATCAGTGCTACTAGGAGGAATTGGTGAACATTGCAATGGATTATAGCTAAACAACAAAATAAACCAGAGCATGAGTTATAAACATCAGAAGACCATTTGTCAAAATAATATTTTATGAGAATATTAAGATTCTTAGTTAGAGACAGAAGGTATCTATTGTTGGAATAGAACTGAGATTACTAAAATATAAAATTACTGATTTATGTCAGACCTGTTGTATAATGCAAGCAGATTGATTTAAATTCAAAATCATTTATATGTTATATTTTTAGCTAGATACTGAAAAAGGAGTTAAAGGTAATTGACAGGTACATAGCTGTGCTGGTAGCAGATTTGAATCTCAAATGCTCATTAATAAAGTTTACCTCTGGAACATAATCTAGGGATGGGGTATTATTAAATTGGATCACTATCTGGTAATCACTGATTATTCAAACTTACAATTGGTAACATTAAATTTCAAGAAGAACTGCTCTTTTTTATTATATTTCATGATAACAATATTGTTACTAAGGTAACATTTCAAAACTGCTGATTTCTAATGTGAGTCGTACATTACAGAAATAATGATGCTAGAAATGTAACAACTAGACAATAAATGACTTGACATATCTAAAATAATTGGATAAATTTTTGTTTACACTTATTCCATTTAATGAAGTTTTATAGCTGATGATCATCAAAAAAAAAAACATACCAAACGTTTTTTTATTTTTCATCTGAAAATTTTCATAGTTTAATCATCTATATCTATTGCTTTGTGTATTATATCAAGCTCTATTTTTATTTTAGATGACTTGTTTCATTTTTTTGATAAAAACATTCTTCCAGTCATCACTATCCATTTTAATTCTTGCAATATACATAATGACAAATAATTGTTGAGGAACATGACGATGTGTTGTAATCCCCCCCCCCAATGTCTCTCTAATCATCTCATTTAAATAGCCTATGCAGGTTATTCTCAAACAATGAGTGAAAATTTTATGTCCATCAAGATCTAGGCAATTCAGTAAGTTATATCATCCCATCCTATGGAGAATACATAAGTTGCCAATATAAACTGTAGTCCTATCCATATTAATAAATGTGTCACTGCTAGGAACGTTTCTGTTACTTCATCCAACTTCCATATTTTTGTCATACAAATTTTAAAATAACTTTATTAAGAAATATAAATTAATTATATATTATTCAAAACCCAGTCATAATTAATCAAACAAACAAAATTGTTTTCTCATCATTACCAATATTCTAATAAAATGATTGAAATGTCAACCAATATAGTGATGCACAGTATACCAGTTCTAAATACAAAATCCAAATGTTCTTCTTATTCGCATATTAAATTAAATAAACATAGAATATGAATAAAATTTATTGTTACAAAATTTGAAATTGTATAAATAATTTATATAAAGTTTATGGGATTTTTTTTTTTAAGAAGTTAATTAATATTTTCACATTTCAGTTAGTTTGGATAAATGTATTTTAGATGGTTTGTTTGCCGGTGGTATTTTTTTTTTTTTGTTTTTTTCATTAGGAAATAACGTAATTTGCATTGTGCTATTTAGGGCTATGATCTGAGATAATGGTTCTAGGTTATAATTTTAAGAAACATAAAACTGAATGGAATTATTAACCGCTCATTTATTAGCAACGTGCTTGAACATCACATGACATTCTGAGCAATTACCGTATAATTATTAATAGTAGTAAAAATTATGGGCTAAAATAGTTTTGCAAATATATATGACGCTAGATTTTATTATAATAATCCACCAAACAAATAGTAAAATAATATCTAACACATAAAATAATTACAAATTCCTGCAGTATTCTTTTGATTTCGTTTTTAAAATCCAGATATTAAGTAATGTGTAAGATATTTTTTACTAATCATCTTGAGAATATTAACTTTTTGTTGTGCGAAATTATTTGCAAATGAAAAAAGAATTGATGAGTTACTAAAATAAAAATAAAGTTTTTATATTGTTGATTTTAATTGGCATCTAAAAAAATGTTTATTCCCCTTGACACAATTTTAATATTATTAATTATAATTAAAATCTTTAATTTAGTACAATATCTTATACTCTGGAAGTCTTCTTGTTCATTAATTTGAGAGTGAAAGATTATAAACAAAATTATATTTTTGCTGTAACTGCTTGACTCATGTAGAACATCGATATTTAACTTACTCAAGAGATGTATAATTTTTGTTGTTTTTAAATTGTAATATTGGCATTCAAGTAACGTTTAATTGTATTTGGAAAGTGATAAATCTGAAACCTTTGCTGAATTATAATTGATATATACACACACACAAATACCGTTTAAAACTGAGAAAGAAATCTTTTCTGATATTTTATCCAGCTTACCGGATTTATTCAGGAAAAAAAAGTAAACATTATTTATTATCTATAAAGCTTAAGAAGAAAATATAACTGCAAATAATCACATGATCCTAGTCTAAATAGTAAAATTTATCTCTAAAATAGAGAAAAAGGAATATACCTAAAAGGGTATATTTGTCCAAATATTAAATAAAATTTTGTTTAAAAATTAACATATATAAACGAAAATTTTTATTAAAAAATTGAATGTGCACAGTATATGTATTATCTAGAAAATAGTATATAAAAATAAAATAATATAGGTTTATTAAACTTCTTTGAATTATAAATTTTAATCTCTGTAAGTCAAATATCAATCTTTAGTACAAGCAGGTTGAGATTCTTGGTATTGTTTAGATATGGATTACTTTTTTTTTCTCACTGATGAAAGCTTTTATTCGTCAAAAAGACAAAATACACAACAGTTAAAAAGGTTTACAAAGAGATGATTATATGGCAAAATGAAATTCAAATACAATATGGTGAAGGGGAAGGAAATACCTATGAAATGGGAAGGGGATATGGAAATGGTGAGTAGTCCAGGCAAAGAAGAGTCTTTGGTAAGGAGCAATGTTGACAGGCTTGGTTGCTCTGGTGGATTGATAAGAGAATCCATATGTGACATTAACTTTGGGGGAATAGCTATAGGTATGTCTTTAGAGGTTTCAGGGATAGATAAGGAGATTTCTGAGTTATGCTTAGATGCAACAGATTGATTTTTGTCTTTTGTAGATGAATAATTTTAGTTTTTCCCATAGTAGTTGAAATGGTGTTAGGATTGGTCATGTTGTTCTTTTTGACTTGCTTTTTACCTTTGATAGAGCAAATCCAGTCTGAAAGGGAGGAAGATCCAGAGGGCAAGGAGATGAAGACTTTGAAATAAGTTCTTTGGTGGTGATATTTTTAGTTAAGTTTTGTTTGAATTTTGATTTAGATACAATTTGTGTAATTTTGAAGGTTTTGGTTTGTGAAGTTTAGGTCTCTGCACATTTTTTTCTGCTAGAGGCAATGACCATCTTTAAACCATTTGAAAGAATGAAAAATAAAATGAAGAAAACAGTTTTTAAATGGAAAAATTAAATATATTGATGTAAAAGCAAAAAAACACTGGAAAACTGATTATTAATAATTTTAGTTGAGTAATGAGAAAATTTGAGTGGAATTCTGAGTGACAGGGAAATTGAAGTAGGAGAAATATTTAAGAGTCTAAGAGGGAATAAAATCCTTTATGGTCCATGAAACAGTTGAACCACCCACCAAATGGAGGGGGGGGTAAGATAGTTAAAATGCTGATGAGCACAAGGTAGACATAGGGAAAATATGTTAAAAATGCACTAAAACTTGAGATTTAGTGAATAAAAGAGTACAGTAGGAGCAAAATAAGACCATTAAAGGGCCAAATAAATATAAAAGGCACCTTTCACTGCTGCAACACCAACTTTTCAGAGCCATTCTGTGCAAGCTGTGAGGAGGATGACTTTCCAATAAGAGCACCTATCAACTACTTTCATGTATTTATATATATTATTGTTTATCAAAATATATATAGACATCAGTGGTGAAGCGTGACTTTTTTAGGAACTAAAGCACACTATATAATCTTTTTATTTCACTTGCCACAACAATTTTTACATAATAGCACCTAATATATACATATTATACACATCTAGAAAAATCTGAAACTCTCTTATCTGTAAATCAGAGAATACATTATCAATATATTTTTATCTTCCAAATGCTTTTTACATTCTTAAAAGTTTTAACTGTAAATTAGATTTTAGCATTGTTTGAACTTCTTATAATCAACCAATAATACATTTGGTCAAACTCATTCTTTGCCTATATAAAAACAGGTCAACTGTTGGTAAAAAAATTGAAAGTGGATTTTTTTTAATTGAATTTTAATTAAAGCTTTTGAAAATTTTAATGAATTTTTCCACGGAAGCACTCATTCTGTTCAATACATGGATGTTTTGTCCCTAATACACATACCATTTATGGTATATTGTATTTAGATTAAAGATAACGGTATAATTTAGAATTCTGAAATAACATTTCTAGGATCTCTGTAAGTCAAAAGAGTGAATGTTTTTGAATTTAAATATGAAAAACTTTTCTTTTGTTTTTCCTCCAGAAATTACCATCTATTGAAGAATTTCCCTGAGAGTGATTTATAAAATTAAATCTGAATCTGTATCATCTATAAAAGTATTTTGTGTTTCAGTTCTACACGAAAATGTGATAATTGTATTGCAAGAGAATTTTGAATAGTTCACAAAATTATTGGTATTATGATTATTGAAACATTTTTTATCTAAATAAGATTTTGGGATTTTTTTTACCCCATACCTTTTATTTTTTAGATACAATATATTATACATGGTGTATGAATTTAGTATATAGGTTACTTTCAATTTTATAAACTTTTTTAACTATTATTCTGAATGAGTGCATTTAAGTGCTGATTTCAAATTAATATGACCAGAACATTGTGAAATATTTAAGCGTACACATTGTACATGACTGCAAAATTTACATCACTACACAACCACTGCTTCGACAATTATATTACTTCAACATGATAGGGTCTTCAAATTGCAGAATTTTAGTTTGGGGGGAGGGATAATTAAGGATAACAAGTATTAGAACATTTTATTTTTTTATTTTTGCAGACAACAGATCGTGCAGGTGAGAGGAGTCTAATGCTTTTGCACTGCCCTTAGGCCAATTCTGGTGACAGCCATACAGATTCATTAATATATAATAATATAAAATATAACTAGACTGTATTTTAGGAACAAAATGTGAACTAGATCAATAATCTTCAATTCCAATCAAATGAATAATTCATGTGTATACATAACCCATAGTTTTAAAAATCTAACTTCTAATCTGCTATGTCAGCCTCACTTGACAATCTTCAAGTTAAATTTGGTAAAGGTTTAATTCAACTTCTTACAGATAAACTGTGAAATTTTTTTTTTCTTAAAAGGTAATTAATCTTTGTTATCTTTTCTACTGGAACTTTGTTTCAATTTTTAAAAATTATTTTTTTAAAATAAATTAATAATAAGCCTTATTAAATATAAATATTAGAAATATCATTGGATATTAATAGTTTCATAGATTCATTTAGTTATTCATATACATATTGTAACTATTATATTGGTAATGCCAAAGTTACCTCGACATACTTTTGAAAACCAAGGTATGTATACTCATTTATGTATATATGTAAATACATGTAGGATTGAAATGAAGAAGGGAGAAATGAAATATGCACAAGATGATATAATTTTCCTTTGTTTTAAAACAAATAATCTTTAAATTTATTATGGAGATGACTTGAAAACTTATAAAGACAAGCAAAAGCTTCTATATGTAAATGAGGTCAAAAATATTGAAATAAGATTCTCTCTGTCTGTCTGTGTCTGTCTCTCTCTCTGTGTGTGTGTCTGTCTGTCTCTCTGTCTCTGTCTGTCTCTTACTCTTACTACAAGTAGAGGAGAAAGTAAAATGAATTTTTTATCAAGTTAAAACTATACAAGAAGTGTAAATTTATAAATACTTTAATTTATTAGAAGTGATGAAAATACTTTGGGTATTTGAACTTTTATATAACATGCCTTGCTAAATTAAAGCAAATAGCCTGTCAGTTCTTATTCATATTACAGTGCTCAGTATTTTCCCTATCAACTAGTAAAATTCTGCTAGAAATAAATGGAACTTTGCTAATGAACAGTCAAGAAGACCCTTTTAAGAAGGAATAAAATACTAATACTATGTTTAATAGTGCATTTAATATTTTGTTTAAAAATATTCAAAGGAAGGAGGACTTTTAAGCAAGCAGTAAGATAATCTAAAGCAAGACGCTTTAAGGTTTTTATCTTGTTATCTTTTGAATATTCAAATAAATAAATAAAAAACTAAAGTGTGAAAAAAACTGAACTTTGCAACTGTCAAAAATGACATCTTTTATTCATAAATGAAATAGACGAATAAAATATTTAAATGGTTCATGGAATAAATTATATGGTTATTCATAAAGAATAATATGAATTAAGTTATTTCCAGGAAAACGCCATAGAGATAAATAATAATACTTTCTTTTCCATCTGAAAGAAATTAAAACAAAGTCATAGAAAAGAAAAGATTTGAATTTTTACTATAATTTCCATCTTGAAAAGTATTCAAGAAAGAAATTTCTAAGGAAGATACTATTAATTTATTTCATTTTTTTTTATTAATAAATTATTACATTTTTTATTATTATATTATGCCTCTATATTGAAGCAAGTACAAAATAAAATACTTTAATATTTTATAAAATATATAAATTACTTGACATTTAATTATCATATTGCTATAATACTTTTATTTTATACCACACATGTTAATGAATATGTATAATCCATGCCACACACACAAGTAGAAAGAAAAAAACCCATATCTCTGAGAATATGCTCTCCAGTGTGATACTAGAGGTAAATGAGTATTTGTATATAGAGTGAATCTTAGTTAATCAACTACTAGTCTCATATCATTTGCTTGTATATTCTAATTTTTCTCCTATTGCTAATAGTTAATGCTACAATATATATATATGCTTATTACTAGTATAGTCTGTTTTTATATACTAGAAAGAGTAATAGGAATGTTGACAAATACATATGCATACATTCATTTCCAAAACTGTATATTGATAATTCTAAAACCTTATTCAATATTTAAAAATATGACAACATTTTATGACATACCATTTACTTCAATGTTTCCTAAGTTTGATGCATTACTAATCAAATTGGCTAACAAAATAATAGTAGAAATGATTCTTGATTAGTTATATATAGTTTTTTTAAAAAAAAAAATATTTTTAACATTAAAAAGAAAGGTGATATTTGCATACATCTATACATTTTATTTGTATGTTTATGCATATTGATATATTGATCATAACGTCTAAACTTTTCTTCAGACTGTATTTTTTTTTTAAAAAAAAAGGTAAAAAAAAAATATTTTAATTTAAAACTGTCATCTTTTTTTAAACAAATGACAAGCAAATTTATTCCAAAATTCATTTGTATTATTATTATCATTGATAACTAAATTAAATGTTAAGTAAAATTTTAGCAGCCTACTTGCTTTAGTGGGAAAAAGTTATGATTCCATCTCTTAATTTACTACATCAGTTATTTCATTCATATGGCCATCTAGTGATTAATCCTCATACTATTTTTAGTATGGTTATTACTTAATCAAACTAAATAAAGTTTATTTTAAAAATATATATAAGCAGAATTTTTTCCTTTATAATTTTAATTAAAGAGTAAAATAGTTCCAGCAATAGAATTATGTAAATTTATCTTGTTATATTCAAATGCTTCTAATAGTTGAACATATAAAAATATTTATTGTAATCATTATTTTAAAAAATTTCAGTTTATTCATATCTATTCATTTGTTTCTGTATGTTATTAAGTAGAAATTATATTCAAATATTATTATCATTGATTGTTTTTTTATTCAAATATCATAAAAGTATTTGTAATTGTGAGAACTAATAAAGATTGAGTAAGAATTTACCTGAATGAAAGCTGGGTAGTTAAAAAAAAGAAAAGAAATGCCCAATAAAAAATAAATTATTAAAGACAAAGAACAACGAATAAAATATAGATTTGCTCTTCTCCTTTTAATTTGGAATTACTCAGTATATATTTAAATTATTTAAATTATTAAGTAGATTATACAATTGTAAGAGTTATACAGAGTTCTTTATTATTATTTTTTTTGTTAATATTTTGTCTTTTATTGTTTTGCATTCTTACTATGATTTAATAAAATTATTAAATTAAATTAAAAAATTGTTTTTTTTATATAATAAAAACTGTATAGCTGATAGAGGGAGGGGTATATAGTAGGGATTACTTATAACAATGATCAGAGTGCTGGGAACTTTTGAACAATGATGCAATTGAATTTATGGCTTTTTGGATATAAAACACTTGGGTACTGTGGAGGAGGCCCAGACCATTATTAATGGGTGGGCAACTAAGTCTCCTAGCTGAGATTGAAACTGTCTTCCTGCCTCATAGTAGATTATTGCAGAGGGAGAAGATGCAGAATTAAAGGATTTTGATAGGCAAATAATATGTAATGTTAATCATTATGAGTATATTAAATAGGTGAATTTTAGTATGAAGAGTAAGAAGCTTTGGAGAGGGAGTTGGCAAGTTATGTGGCATTTTTTTTATTTAGTAAGATCTTCTTTATCATACCCTTGTAAAATGGGAAGTCTAAGAAAGAGGTTATTTTCCCTGAAATATTTGAGTGTATGGTTCATGCTGATGTTTTACTCATGTTAAATCTAAGTTTATTCATGGCACTATATTGGCTGAAAATGCTTTACAATATGGTGAAATGCTTACAAAATGACAAAAAGACCCTGATATCATCCATGCATGCCATGCACGAAAGTGTATTCATAAGTTTGTATAATTTGGATGCCAAAAATGTCTTTCGTGTAGTAAATGAAGAATAATGCACCATGACCTTGGGGAAATGGATTGCATAGGGGTCAATGATGGTGAAGTTTTCCTATTGAGTGATATGTATCTCTCTGCTCTGCAGTAAGTTGGTAATTAAGTAAAGCAAAGTACTTGGAATGGTAGGGTTAGCTAGCATATCAATTAAAATGAGAATAAATACAGAATCAAATGTAGACTCTCTATATACAACTGAACTGCAATAAGAGCATATTTTTTCAGTCTTGAATTCAGTTCTAGACCACTTTAAACATCAGAGTAGCATTTATGGCAGAAGAGTTTTTTTTGCAAACTGCATATTGGAAATTAGAGGAAGTATATATAGTTCTAGATGACCCTTTACAACTTTTACAGTATCTTAATTCCCATTGGCTCCATGAAAATTGGATGAAGGTTGGTAAGAATGGAGGTTAAGCCTATTTTGTTTTTTTTTTGTTTTTTTTTTTTGGTAAATGATACAATTGGGATTCTATATAGACCTTTAATGTCATATATCGTTTGGGACAGATAATTTGCCAGGTAACAGAGATATAATGCTATAAAGTGCCCAAGGTGAGTAAAAACAAAAGCAGGGATTTCATTGGAACCTGGATGACCCTGAGTTATTTATGGTGGCAAACTTGTCAGCAAATTTTATGGTTTGGAATGGGTATCGATATCAGGTGGTCCAAATTAAAAGGTGGTATGAATGCATTGTGGATTTGTAATCTATTGGTATATATGTTTAATCATGTTATAGCCTACACACATATTACTGTCAACTTGAAGTACAAAGGGGATTTTAGTGTTGATGAGTAAGACAATTTTTTCTTTTTTTAATGGCAAGATATTCTTTAAGTTGGTTAGTGGTTGTTTAATAAGCCTGGTAAAGTGTGTATAACTGTTAGTGAGTAAGATGTGCAGACTTCATTATTGTAATTCATATATATAACTCATCAATAAATCCTGAAAGTCAGGATGGTGGAGATGAACTGTGTATAAGATATTGGATATTGAATGATATCATATGTATAAAGGCGAAGTACCTTTTGACTGGATCAAGTTCTACTTGATCCAATTTCCACAACATAATATATGCTTCAGAGAATAAGAAGTCTGTGGTATATGAAGGTAGAATAACTATAACCATTTTATGCAAATGAATGACCAAGATGTGTAGTTCATTGAGATTCAGGATGAGAGATTATCCACATTGGTCAGAGAAAGGAGTAGGATTAAGGTCAAGTTGAGTTAAATGATGTAGAATTGGTTACTAAAAGCAAAGTTTGTGAGTGAGATATGCCGCTTATTATGAAACATTATAGAGTTGGAAGGCAAAAAGCCTTGACTACTCATGTTAGTGGAAAGGTTATTAGGTGACACCATTTTGACATGATTGATTGATAATCAAGATTAAAATCTTCCTTTAAAAGGGTTGGATGGAGAGACAAGGCAAGCAAAGAATTAATTGTCAAATGGTTGAAATAACAGAAGCACCAGGAGGAATATATACAAATATAATATTTAGTGTTATAATATGGCTGTGAAATGTGGTGAATCTTGAATGATGAGAATGTGCACCTGTGAGTGATATCAGTACCAGTCCCAGCTGATGATGAAGATATATCTCTGGAGCAGGTATAGAAGCTCTGGCTATTGAGGTAAGCAACAAGGTCATTGTGGAATTTGTTGTTTATTTTTTCCCCAAGCAATCCAAGCATGTGAGGTTATATATTGTTTATCCACTTTTTTGATTGAAAACAGTTTAGATACTGTGTTGATATCTCTAACATTAAGTGCAGTAATTTTTAGTTTCATTTATCAGGTGTTTTAGAGTAATTAATTCTAGTGATCAGTCAGGGTAAATGTACTCTAATGTTTTCAGGAAGGTCTGGTTATATAATTATGAATTTATAACATTGGTTGATCAGTAGCTATCGATGTTTCCAGCCCAGCTGTTGAGTGTATTTGTTGTTGATGAAGAAAGATAGGGATAGATTGATCTATGGAGTTCACTAAGTAGCATTCAGTTTGCATGAGAGTGTAACTGGTTTCTACAGAGTCTATGTCCAGCATCAACAATTCAGCCAAATCTGTTTTTGATTTTTTAAATTGCTGAGTCTTTTTTTGGGGGGGTGGGGGATGGCTGGTATAAGGCATAAACATGGAAAAATCCATGATACATGTTGATGTTTTATTACAAATAGTATGGCCATTGTCATGTATATTATTATAAGTAAGAGCTTCTGGGGCAGTATTAATTTTTATTTGAGTGTATTGAAGCAGTCAAATCTGTTGCACACATTTGGCTTTACTTTCTAGTGATGTTTGAAACCTTCAAACATGGGTTCGAACTCAGTCATGTAATAATAAATCACTAGGGAGTGCATGTATACAGATGCACATGATTGTTTATTTTTTTGTTAAGCTTTATTCTCATTTAATATTAATTTAAATATAAAACATAAATTTCTATCACGGTAAACAATCATGTGTATGTGTGTGTGTAACAGATAAACATAATAATTTTATTAAAAGCGTTTATATTACGTATATATTTTTATTCATGTATTCTTATTTGAGAGGAAGTTCGAGAGAGTAATGCAAATTTAGCAAACAGAAGATGTGCCTTATTTTAATTTTCAGAAAAGATTTGTTTATTTTAACATAGGTTTATTTTAAAAATTTCACATTCATTAAAATTTATCCTGCGGGTCTATTTTCAGTTCAAAATAGACCAAGACCAGCTCTCTCGAATCTGATCTCGTTCATACTTTCAAATTAGCTGTGTCATTGTTGACCATTAGTGGACATTTGGGGATTACCAAAGGCAGCCAAAATGAGTATAAATACCACCACATTTTCTAACTAAAAGCACTCCGCATCTTATTTCTAAACATTGTTGTCAAGGTAATCTACGTCACTCGGAATTTTAAAATGGGTCGTGAGTAGAAAGAAAATTTGCTTCCCCGATCTCTCCAAGATCAGACCCGTGCCAATGTACTCATAAGCCATCATCTCATAAATGCTGCCAAAATGAACTATAAAATACACCAGGAAAGGACATTAATTGCGATTTTGCCAAAATAATGCCAAATTAATCATATTTCTTCAAAAATGAAATCAACACGTGTGTATACGGCCATCAAATCATCCAACAGAAAGGTAATTCCCCGTCGCAAAATGAACTCTAAAAACTTTCATCTAAATAATTTTATTAATTGTAAACTGTAACATTCAACCTCTAACAATGTAAAGTTATTTCACCTAAAGTATATCTTTGTAATATTTCCATTTTTGTAGTCTTTATTTTCTTTAAAATGTAATTGCTTATTTTTCTATCGGTAATGCCAAACCGATTATTTCACTGTTTAAATAATGACTTTCTTTTTGCTTTAGTATGTAAATTTTATTTGATTTTCTAAACTCGGTTGCTGGGTTTTCACTCTTACTGTTTTATTATTTTAAATGCGGCAATTTTAATTTGATATTATGTAAATCATACCCATTTTAATATGCTAATAATTCAATCTGGTGAATCAACCTTATTTTATTTTACTATTCTGCTATTAAGGAATTTTAAATCGTAAACGTAAGCTTTCTTACTAAATTATAAAAATTCGCCCAGTTGAAAAATATTTCTAAACTATTTTTATTATGCTATCCATTATCATTTCAAATAAATTATTAACTATCATTTCACGCTATTGATTAATATTAAGTAAATTTAGTATTAAATAAATTGATGTTCAGATCCTGACTTTTAGTTGATGATTCAGTATATAATTAGCCCACCATCTAACGATCATTTAAGTAACTAATTTCTCGGGCATATTGATATGCATTTAACGAAGGGAATCTTACTTTTCATTTTTTTATTATTGATATGCTAAATAATCTTTTAGGCAAATTTTATGCCCTTTTGGGATTGCTTATGTTTTATCATTTCATTACGCTAGGCTTACTTACTATTTAAGGCCATAAAAATCAGTGTTAATACAGACCTGAAAGCCTTCGCGATGCGTCCCGATGATGGCATTCATAAATCAATTGTTGCTTTATCATACTTTCCCTCATTACCAGAATCCTTAAAGCACATTTTTTGGCTGAGTGTGGAGGCCCCAACTCCAAAGGTTGTGTTTGGTCGTGTAGGCTCTATTATGGGTTAACATTCGGAAAAACGGAACCATAGTATCTTGCCGACCACTTCTTTGGATGCCATCTGTCACAAGCGCAGATGAGCTTATATATTTTCGTTCTCAAGTTGATGAAGCTTCTTGTCCTTCCAAATGTTATCATTCGGTCCACACGCTATCGTTTATACTTCCTCATATATTTTATTCATCTGTAAGTCGTAATGATATGATTTCCTAAGCCACCCCAAGTTCTCAGATTATAATATAAATTTAGTTTGCCCTATCACGTGTTATAGCTTATTAACGCCTTCCACCCTCTCATTAAACCGCTTTAAATACATTGAAAGTTAATTTCTAATAAAGCCTATAAAAGTCAGGTCATGTGACTGAGTGTCGAGGTGATTGTGTTCTTTCTTATTACATAAGTAACTTGTAAATGTTGAATATATTTTCTAATTTCCCAAGATAATTAATCTATCATTAATATAATTATGATGAAATCCATGTATAATCAAAATTCACTAGGTTATTTGTTATTCAAACTATCATAATGTATATAATAAAAGCCCACGTATAGTTATTGAAGTCCGTTACATTCTTTGTGATTTAAAATATCATAATGTATATAATAAAAGTCCACGTATAGGTATTGAAATCCGTTACATTCTTTGTGATTTAAAATATTATAATGTTCATAATAAAAGCCCACATATAGTTATTGAAATCTGTTACATTCTTAGTGATTTAAAATATCATAGCGTAAATAATAGAAGCCCTGTAAAATATATTTTAAATTAGCATATTAAGCTGCATCGTTTCGATTAATTAATTTCTTACTAATATGTATATTTGGTATTTGCATATCCATCAATCCTTAAATTATATTGCTAAGGTCAGCATGGAATGCCCACATCAACATTATGTGAAACCCAGATAGTCTTTTTTTTATGTGTAATCATATTTATGATGTGTTTTAGTCTCTATATCCATTTGCTCATATACTAATTTAATTGCATTATTAATGTTATTTTCAATAAATTCATATTTAATAATCTATTCTTTGGATATTTTATTAATTCATGCATGCACATCTGTTATTATATTGCATCATCCTTTAGTTAATCAGATCTCCTGTGTCTCTGCTGATCCTCTGGGCCGGGGATTGTTAGAATGTCATTTGCTATCATCAGAACTGTTGTTTGTAATGTTATAGACTTGGGAAATGGGCAATAGGGCGGAGTTCATGAGTATTCCTGACCTGTGTATCTCGCATATGATTGAACTCTAGATACTTTTGCTTAGATGCTAATTCTTGTTAGACGAACATACAATTCTGACTGGTACAGTATATATCAAGAGGAGAATCTTTGGATAATATCCAAACTGTTTAGTGTGCTACTTTGGAAATATATAGTGCTACTTATTTTCACTTTTGTTATTTGTAATGGTTCATTATCTGACAAAATGAGGGATTATGAAAAACTTTAGTATCAAATTGCATTTTAATTAATGTCTAAAAAGTTTTTGTTCTGTCTATCCACAAAATAATTCTGAGGGCATAATAATAAAAGTTAATTTTTTAGTGATTAGGCATGGATAACTATTTTAAAATAGATATCATGAAGAGAAAACAGGTAAATCTTAATAACAATACAACCACGCTATACAAAAGTGATGAGTTAGGGCTTCAAATAGATGGAGAATGTTATCTAAGAAGTTTCATTATTCAAAAATAATGCTTAGAAGATGACATTGAGAATGTAATAAATAAAGCTAGAGTAAAGATGTATTTATCAATTTTAATAGGAATGGAAGACTTCAGAACTAAAAACTCAAATTGTATATATTTGAAAGCATTTTTTTTTCAGTAGATGTCATTATAGTATTTTAGTTATGTGATGGTAAGAATATTATTAAATGAGGATTTATGAATGAAATTCATGATCTATCTAACTGAAGATTAGATATCAAAGATGGCAGTGAATAAGAAGTTCTAAAAATTGACTGTGATATAGAATGTTAGTCTACAGACCTTGAATAGTTTGAAGAAGTGTAGACAAAAAATTCTAAATGGAAAGCCATGGATGAAATTAAATATGTGCAGAAAATTTGAACATCAACTATTATTTTATGATTTATATTAAGCAGAGAAATGCTATAAAAAGTTGGTGGTGTATCAGTATTAAATAAAAATGCCTAGGAGTTTTTACTACTTATTTTATTCCCAGTTAGATTAGATTCATAGAAGGTAGATTGTAGGTCTACTTATAATAAATAACTGTAAATGTTATCACAATATATGAGGATTGTATTTCAAATCATTTGATCATTCAGGACCTAGATATAAGTTTGAGTAGAATGCTAAATATAATATTGGTGAATAGAAATGGCAATCAATATCTTATGAAATAAGTTTTGATTTTTATGGAATCTCATGATCTCATAATATTGACATTTTCAACAGATAGTAGAGCTGCATGATGATTGAAATGGAATGTTGTTCAATATAGACTCATTTTCATATAATCAACATAACCATTACTAGTAAAAATGAAGCCACAGATAGTAATTATGTTATCTATAACTGGACATTGCTTCTCTATTGCTTACTTTTGTCGAATATCTATTTGATTATATAACAGTGGTCATCTTTAATATATATATATATATATATATATATGCAAACAAGTTGCTTACAGTTCATGGCTGAAGTTTTACAATCTGCATTAATCAAATTGTGACCATTTCTGACTTTTTTTTTTGTCTGTTCAATTTCCAAACATCAAGGATTTGTCTGGACAGTGTCTTTTAAGCATTTATTTAAAAAATCTGTATTAGTTCAGATTTATAAGAACAGTTGAATATTGAATAACTGTATTCCCTCTCCTCTCCCCAAGACTCCATTACAGATTTTTATTGCCAATTATATTGCATCTAATGATAATCACACCATACTTACTTCATTTATCTCACTAATGATCAGCTTGCGAAGTTCAGTGATATTTTTTTATGTGCGTGATATATTTTACCCTATTTTCATCATCCTTTAAGGATGAAGCATATAGATATAAAAGCATATTCTAATTAATGAAATTAATGGTCACTTAATTGCCTCTTTTTAATACTTATAATTTATTTTATGGATTCAACATCTAAATTCATCTCTCTCTGATATACTTAGTTTAACGTCTTTTTGTAATTTTTATATAAAAATAATTTCAGTCAATATTAGATAATAATAAATTAATAGATCTATAAATTTCTTTTTTATATATAATAACGGTAGCAATGTATTATATCAATTTTTTTAACTTATGAGCCAGAATCTATTCATTCGCTTTGATTCATCTCTATAAATCTGATATTTATACGACTTGTCATCTTAACGGGAAGCATGTTCAAGTTATAGATATTTCTAAAAATTATATTATCCACGTAAACTTTTTGAAAAATATAAAAATGGCTTTTAATATAAGTTGCAATTACACATTTTTCAGAAATGATTATGAAATTATAGTAATACATGGTTATTTGGCGATTTTTTAAAAATAATCTATATTTTATATCTTTGCTGACAATTTTTTGTTAATATTATTTTAAATAGTTTTGTTCTATCATTTTACCAAAGTTATGAAATATTTTTTTTATTAGTTTAAAAAATGATGTGTTATACAGTCAATCCCATTTGTTATTTAATTAAATACAATTCACTTAAAGTAAAATCTTTTTAAGTAATATTTTTCTTTTATTTTTTTTAAAACACTTCTCTTTCCTCTAAAGTCAGCTTAAATGTTTTATTATGAATATATTTGTTTTTCCTAAATTAATTTTGAAGTTTTGCTTTAACTTCAGTGTTGTCATTTAAACAATCCTATTTTTAAAAGTTTATAGTTTCTCTATCTTTCATTCAATGGGTATTAAAATAGTAGAAGCTATCATGCATATTTATATTATTTATGTATTTTCTTATAATATTTTATTATAATCATACCCTGTGTGGTTTGGTATAGTAATAGAGTAGCACATTCTGGACCTCAATGCCTATGGGTTATGGTTAGTGTTGTTACTTCCCATGATTGAACTACTGATCAATTATTTTTATATGAACTGGTAATCATATATATATATTTTTAATTCATACTTTGCTATTAAGTAATGTCAAAAAACTGAATGTACTTGAAAATAACTAAATCATATGTGATTTTGATTTTAAAAAAAAAAAAGTCAGATTTTTAAGACATATGTTGCAGCAATTCTTATTATTCATCTTTGAAAATGAAGAAATTACATTAATGCATAATGAAGAAACAAAATATCAGTTGATATTTTGGGCTTAAAACAGGCTATTTCAGCCTAGAGTTTTTGCATTTATTGAAATAAATACTTAGTCACGATTTGGAATTTTAATTTACAGTAATAAAGAATTCGATTTTATGATATTGTAAAATTATTTAAGAAACAAGTAGCTATTCTTAAAAAAGTTGATCTGGTTAGATAAAATTTTGCCATATTGACAATACTATTATTTTGTCATTCTTTGGTAAATATTTCTTTCATTTGGCTTTTAGAATATTTTTATGCTCTGATGACAGTGTTAGATAACTTTATTTTGTATTAAAAGTTTAATGACTATTTGATATCTAATTAAATCAATGACTAGAATTTATTAATTTGAAGTTACACTATGAAAATTAAACAAGTGTTTACATAGCAAATTTATGTGCACATATATATAAGCATACACATTAAGGAATTTCTTCTATCAATGAATATGAAAGTTATTTGAAAAGGTGTAATTTGTATTTAAAGTTTTTGCTGAGAACAGATATCTTTTAGCTTATTACTGTAAATAGTACCACTTCCATTTGCAATAGTAACTAATACTATCTATTATAAAAATTAATAATCTAGTTAGAATAATTTCAGTTGACTAATTTTTATTTTGACAAGTTTTTTTTTTTTTTGGTGAAGTGTGGGGAAATGTGCAAGCTTAAAAATATTACTGGCTTTATGGCATTTAATCTGTACTTAAATATTCTTTGTTCAACAAAGAGTAGCTTTTATATTTAATTTTAAAATATGAATGTAAATAGTTTTTTCATTAAACTTTTCTCCCCAAAAATTATTAATAAAATAATGTTATTCCTAAAATGAGTAATTTAAAGTAGTGTTATTTCAACTATAGTTAGAAAAAAAACTCATCTATCAAACTTTTTGTATTGATGTCAATTTGTAGTTACAAATTAATATTGTAATGATTGTGACAGATCATTATAATACTTAGAACTTTAAACTTCACTGTAAAATATGAATTTTAAACTTTCAAATGACTTCAGTGGAATGATTTTGGAATATGTGATGGTGTTGCTGTGTTTTGGTTTTAAATTACTTTTACAGCTATCTTTAACACTATTTTTCCAATTTTTATATTCATTTGATAGTAAAACTAGAACTAAAATAATATTGATTTATTAATTTAAAAAAATTCTCAAGATGTCAATACTGTTAACCCTCTAATGAGTTGATACATTCTATTCTTAGCCTTGGTGGCAGTTTTGTCAATGTTCAGTTTTTGTTTTCAATGTAAAACCTTTATATTGAAATTTAATAAATTGGATGAAAAGCATTCTAAAAATTATAATTGAATTTTGCAAATATTGAAAAAATGAGGTGATAAAAACAAAGGGTGTTTTTATAATTCAACAGTCTTCAGGAAATGGTCTAAATGAGCAATTCCAGAAAATCAATGAAATCTCCTTTGACTGAAATTTATTTTCTAAAATGCAAATGAATAAATGTTAATCTCTAATCATCTATAAAATTCTTCTTTAAAATATTAAAATTGCTTCATAATTTTTAGAATTTCTCAAATGATCCTAACTTAATGACAATAATGATGTATATGTTATGATCAAATTTATTAATTTCTTTTTTTTAAATAAAACATACATGAATAAAATCAAAGTTTATAATTATTTTATAATTGTTGTATAAAATTAATCAGAAATATATAATAAACTTAAAAAATTGTTGTTTTTTTCTTATTTCAAAATTCGCAAATGCTATGGAAATCAGATTACAAAAAAACCCAAACCATCAAAGATATGGAGGTAGAATTAAACATGGAGACTGGACTAAATACATTTTGATTTTTACCAATTATATGGAAAATACAGACTTCTTCAAATTTTTTGTATTAGTAAATCAATATATGCTAGTTCATGATTTTGGCATTTAAAAAAATTACCGAAATATCACTATAAATAATCATTGAAAAATGGGAGAACTAATATACTATCTCTGAATTAAAGTCACATTAACTGACAGAACTCATAACCATTCAGTTATGCTGACAGTTAGCCTTCAACATTGCTGATTGCTAGTTTCCAATTCTTTGTATAAAATCCCTTGCAAGAGTTTTCAGTGTATTCATTCTTTTATAAGATCTCAAAAATGAATATGTATATAGTTTACATATTTATAATTACTTTTAATAATGTATTAGTATAATATTTATTTTTAGAAAAGTAATATGATTAGATTTAGATTTTATTCAAAAATATTTACTTTTATAAGGAGACAAAATCAAGAGAAATCAATAACATATGGCTGTAACTTGCTAAAAAATATTCAGGTTTATTTTTGCATTTTTTTTAAAAAAATTATAAATAATATTTAAATTTTAAATATAATTTTATTAGTTTTAAATAGTCCAAACAATAATTTGTTCAGGCTTTACAAGCTAAATTAAAACGATTTTGATTTTTTTTAGATTTTTTTATTCGCAATATAGTAACCATTCAATAAGAACAAAGTTACTGTTCTTTATAAATCTTATTATATATTTTAATTTATTTTATATATATATATATTTGCAAAGTTGAAATGATATTTTTAAGAATAATTTTTATTTGTAATCATATATTTCGAGCAAATAATTCAAAATTATTGAAAATATTATAAAGAGTAAAGATAAATTTGATTAAATATAAAAAGTTAGAATTTAATCTAGCCTACAACTATGTATTCTCAGAAAAATATAAATAATTAAAAGATTGAATCATATGTGTGTGTATTATAAATTATAGTGAATAAGTAGATTATTAAATCAGCTTTTCATTAAAAGTATTTAAAATTTTCATTTATTTATTTTCAGGTAAAGTTAATCCAACTCAGTGTGAAGCAATCACCATGGTAGCAGCTCAAGTTATGGGCAATCAAGTATCTGTATCAATTGGAGCAAGTAATGGTCATTTTGAATTAAATGTCTTTAAGCCTATGATTGTACGCAATGTTCTGCAGTCTGTACGACTAATTGGAGATGCATGTGTGTCATTTACAGAAAATTGTTGTCAAGGAATTGTTCCAAATCGAGATCGCATTGCAAAACTTCTTAATGAATCATTGATGTTAGTAACAGCTCTTAATCCTCATATTGGCTATGATAAAGCAGCTAAAATTGCAAAAACAGCTCATCATGAAGGAACCACTCTCAAAGAAGCAGCTCTGAAACTTGGCTTTCTTACATCTGACCAATTTGATCAATGGGTTAAACCTGAAAATATGCTAGGACCCAATTAAAGAAAGTGACAGCTTTTAGGATAATATTCTTGTTAATTTCACAATATAACAGTGACTTAACACCTCAAAATATATACTTGGACTTTAAAAAAAAGTGACATTTTTTTTAGAATTATTTTGTTAATTTCACTGTTTAATTGTGTTTTAACAAATATTGAATAGGGGAAGTTGATCAAATGTATGAGTATGTGTATTTGCAAATTCACACATAATATATAATTTAAATTAATCATGAAATTGTTAACCTAAGCTCAAGTGTTTTTTTGGTTTTATTTTTATTTTCTTATAGAATAAACTTGATAAAAATTGCATTTATTTAGTATGATTTATTTTATTAATTACATGGCTAGTATTTCTTCATGTTTTATTTTGTTTTTAATTAATAATTTCACATTCTTTATTTCTTCACCTTGTACTACAGAAAAATACATGAATAAAAAAGAGAAAAGGTAAAAAAAAAAAGATTTATTTAACAATAGAAAATTTTTAATTTATTGTTTTGTATCAGCAACCTTAAAACTGTTTTGTTGAACCCTGGAGTTCCATGCAATATCTACAAGGTTTCTGCAAGTCAGAGTCAAAACATTTGGCAGCTAAAAATTCAAAATAATTAATTCGTAATAATTTCTTTTATTGCCATAAATATCTATTATTATTTATTACTGTATAATAAAATTGTATTTTATGAGTACAAATTACAACTTTACTCAATCAAATAAAATAAAAATATAATGAAGTGATGGGGTGCAAGCAATTACTTTTTTTTTTTACTAATAGAAATTTTGAAAAAAAAAGAAAAAAATTAAATAACATATTTAACATGCTCAAGATTGAAAGTTACTTCATACTTTGATTAATTTTTTAATCTGTGATGAGTTGCACTCCTGCTCACAAAATTCATTGACAACTTACTTTTAGCTGTGAAAGTAATTCTGACTTTAATTAGAAATTTTTTAGTTATTAGCAAAAAAACGGTTCGCACTAATATGAAACTCTTTTCGAAATTTACCAGTGCAGCACTGCTCTTTACTTTTTAAGTAATGACTTCAATCCGAGATATAATTTTTAATAGGATATAGCTATTAAGTTGCATATATTTTTTAAAATCAAATATATAAAGATTTTTACTTTTAAATTTAAAAAATTATTAAATATTACATTTGAATTTGCCCATACTTTAATAAAGGTATTTCCTGGTATTATAACACGATTCTGTTATAATTTTTTTATAACAATGTATATTTAAAAATTCTCAAACATGTGAAATTAAAAAGATTTTTTTAAAACCTTATTTATAAAAAAAAATACTTGTAATTCAGGATTGATTTGTATATAATCCTAGCAAAATTAAACTTTTTTACATTTTTTTTTTTTTTTTTTTGGAGATTGAATAACCGTAATCCCTGTTAATGATTTGGGAGATCGTGCGATATTCGAGCTCCAGAAATGATAGGTTATGCTTTGATTCATAAGCCTTTATCTGTTGAATCTAGCCTTCAACGACTGCACTAAACCGCAAAGGACAATGAATAAAAATAAGGGGAAAAAATAAAGATTTTAATTAGAACTTCATATGTTTGTTTATATATTATAACAGAACACATTCACTGCAACAAGGTACTAATGTACTCACACAAATATATGAAAGAATATTTCTCATTGTAAATAATGAATTGAACTGGACCCGATCTCCAAATATATAACATATATAAATACACTCTCGTTTAACATAAATCACATTACACAAAAATCTACCCCCCCCCTCAAAATTAATCACATTAGTAGAGGAAATAAAAGGATAATACTGTCAAAACCAGTCAAAAATAACCAAGCTAATATAATAAAGCTAACAAAGTTATACAATCAAACTTTTGATAAACTGAAGCAATATCTAACAATAAAGAAAAAGAAAATTTGTCTCACACAACAACATACATGGACCCGCAGATATATTCGTTGGGCCTTAGGTTATCCATCCACAAACAAAGTCCCCATGGCTTTAGAATGCGAAAAGAGAGTGACAGCTGGTTATAATATGCTAGAACCTATATACAATTACTTAAAAAAAAAAAAAAAAAGCTAACCAGTCATAATCATTTCAAAACACTGCAGATTATTTGGGAAAGCCAGAAACAGAAACACCATTTGAAATAAAGGATTTTGCAATAGTTTTAAACTCAGTCCCAAGCACATGTCATCCAGAGCCACCAGGGATCCCACAATTTATACTGTCACATCTCAGCCAATTCACAAATAAATATCTATGCCAACTTGCAAATCATATTATCACAGAAACTATGCAATATACAAGGACTATATCCAATAGCAATGGTTCCATTTATGAAAAAACAAGAACCAATTTCCATACTCTCCAATCTGTGACCAATCTCAATGGAGGCATTGGGGATAAAAATACTGGAAAAGATCATAAAGGAAAAAATTGAACAATACATAGAACACAACATCATTATGCAAAAAAGAGGTCATCTACAGGGCAAGCAGCACTGATATATAAAACAGTAATCAACTCAGTTATTAAAAAGAAAAAAATATGCACCAATGGTAGTCCAGTTGGATTTTGAAAGTGCCTTTGATTCGGTGCCAATAGAAACACTATTGAGAATCAGCTAAAAAAAACACAGATACCTAAATCAATATTATATACAATAGGCAATTTGCTTCTAAATAGAGAAATACCATCACACTCTATGGAACATTCACATCATCATCCAACCCCAGCCAATCCATCCTGCAAGGTTCTCCATTAAGCACACTGCTATTTACCTTTTATTTAAACCCACTACTAGAGCAAATAAAAAAAAAATCCAAGGAATTAAAGTAACAAATACATACATTCCCTGCATAGCTTATATGGATGATGTCACAGTATTTCTAAACTCAAAGAAGCAAATACATATATTACAGAAAATAATAGAAGACTACACAAAAAAGTTCAAATTAAAAAATTAACATCAATAAGTCAGCAGCATGGTCAGTGTACACAGGGAAAACAGATACACAAGTTTATCAAGGTAAACCCAGTAATTTTTTGGGTTTTTCTTTCCACTTGGGAATGAGTCAGATGAGAAGGAATATACAAAATAAGCTCAAAATCGAAACAGAAAGAATCATAGCACCACTCTCCACATCATATCTCTCACTCTATGCAAAAGTATCACTGTTTAATCAACTTATAATGACCAAAATAACATACTACCTGCCAATAATTATTTTTACAAAACAATTTACAAAGTCAATTAACTCACTATGTAATAAACTATTATGGAACAGAAAAGTTGTAGCAATTTTGATAAAGCAACCAACCAGATGGAATGGCCTTGGACTGCATGCAATACAAACTTTCTACACACAAAAACAGTAAATCTACTGATTGCCATATTTAGACATTCCCCAAACATAGAACCAAAACTGGAAATCACACCAACGGACCGACCTTTTCCCACGGATAACTATATAAATACACTATTGATACGTATTAAAAACATTAGAGATAAAATAGCACTGAAGAACCCAATTAAATATACTTATTGGCAAATTCATGATTTTCTATCTCAGAACCAAGAAACAATAATAGGCTAACAGTACTGGGAATAGATAATAGACAATTACTCAAAAAGTACAAAACATGGTATTTAGAACCTAAATTGTTTGACTTTATCCTCAAATTGAATTTAAGTGCACTACCTACAGCATATTTCATTCGGTTCAGGAGATTTTACCTAAATGTTGATCCAATGTGTGCTTTGTGTCACCGGGAAGAAGAAACACAAGAACATTTGATACATCACTGTAGAGGCTTAGAGAAAGTCAGACAACTGATGTTGAATAATTATAGGAAAAGTGAAACCACAATAGAAAAAATGCTAAAAGCATTCAAAGAAAACAAAATACCAATAATACGTGCAGCAACTTTCAGTATATATGCCTTGTGGTGTACCAGATGTGCTTTCACTTTAGGAAATAATCCAAGAAGACACCCTAACACATATCATAATAAACTAAAAAAACTTAAGGAAAGGGACAATCTTCTTGCACTACCGGACATTTTTGCTGCCACTTGGTCTTTTTTTAAAATAAGAGCAGCATTATAATGGATAGACCAAATACAACCTCAGGGAAATGGAAATCCGAAATGAACCCACAATAATAACTGAAATATCTAAAACTGCAGGAATTACAAAAGACTTTAATGGTTAATGAAAAGAAAAGGTTTTTTTCTGTATTTCAAGATGTATCCTAGTATATTATGTTTGATACAATGTATTACCTGATATAATGTAACCATTTTTGCCTAATAAAGTTTGCTTTGAAACGTAATTTGAGCCAATATATTTGTTTATTGAATTTATGTAATGGCAGTTAACAGAAAACTAATATTAATTAAAGATAATCATTGAATCCTTAATTGCCCTTGATTGACTATTTTTTAATAAAAACTTTCCTGGTACACAAAAAGTTAGTTGTAAATAGTCACTAAATTAAAACAATTCCGATTTTTTTTACTTTAATATTTTTATTAGCAATATAGTAATTATCCAATAAGAACAAAGTTATTGTTCTTTATAAATCTTACTATATATTTTAATTTATATATATATTTGCAAAATTAAAATAGTATTTTTAAGAATAATTTTTATTTGTAAACACATATTTCTAGCAAATAATTCGAAATGATTGAAAATAAAAAGAATAAAGGTAAACATAATCGTCAAGCATTGGTGGCCTAGCCGTTAGCATAGCTGCCTTCCAAGTAGCTGGCCCGGGTTCGCTTCCCGGTCAATGCTAAAATAAAAATTTAAAAAAAGGTAAACACAATCAAATGTAAAAAGCTGTGAATTTAATCTCACCTACAACTTGTGTCTATATATATGCTCTGTGTAATAGTCATATGATAGACTTGAGAGCTAAAGATTCTTGCAGACTAACATTTGGTGATCTCTCTATGTTTGTTATGGTTAAAAGTTGAAATTAAGATTTGGGAAACATCTAAAAAGTTTTTAAAAAGAGCATAATTTATATTGAAACATATCATAGACTAAACAGATTTTTGAAAATTAAAAGATTTAGCATGTTCACCTTACAATTTAAATAATATGCAATGAAATTTATTTCATAATATATTGTGAATAATAATAACAATAGTAATATTAATAATTATAGTAAAAAAAAATTCATATTTTCGTTATACAACTTTGAAAGATCACTTACATTTGCCTTTATTTTATTTTTATGTTTGACAAAAGACAACATTTTATTTAGAAACAAATATTTAAAACACATTATTTATCTGAGAATAATAAGCATTAGATGTGAGTTGTTTCTTAGAAATAATATATTATTGAGCATTGCTTATTTGTCAGGTGCAGCAAAGAATTGATATAGTTTGGAATATTGATTCTAAAAATTCATTCTCTTGATTTCTATATTTGTAGGATGACAAATTTTCTTTTGCAGAACCAATAATATTGAAAATATATTTACAAAAGAATCCTTGAAATTGGAAAGTCACTTCTCCATAGAATTGAATCATACAATAATATCATCATATTTTTATTTTATATTTTTCTGCATTTTTTCTTAATTTATAGAAAAATGTTCATTTTTTAAAGAGTGAAATTTTTTACAATAAAATTAATATGTAAAATTATATATAGGAACAAATTTTTTTGAAATAAAGTTTTATATTTTAGTGGAATTTAAAACTATTTTCTTTTTTCTCTATTTTAGAAAATTTTTTAGTAATTTTGTATTTAAAAAAATATTCAAACTTATTTATTTTTCTTGAAAATCATTTTCATGTAGAAACAAAGTACTACTCATTTAAACAATAACTGCTAAACTATATTTGAATGTAAGAATTCTTAAGTTGATTTTTTTTATACTTTTTTTGGACTCATTTTTCTTATAATACAGATAAAATTTATTTTTTAATATGTCATTTTATTTTCTCGTGGCAGTTTATTTCCAATTCACTTAATTTCAGTAGAATTTGTTGATTTACTTTTATAAAAGACAGTTTGTCAATTTTTGACTTTTTAATATTATTCTGTTGAAAAATAATGTTAAAATTATAAAATGTTTATACACTATGCATTTAATACATAAACTTTGCATTGGTTTCATACTGTGTAATTAATTTACCTATATATCCGAATTAACAATTCTCAATAGTACCTTTTATATATCAACTTGTAAATATTGTTATGGTCCTCATTGGCCTTTGGGCCAAGATAGTCATTAATCAATGGAATTTCTCAACCTTATATATAGGTTTGACTTACTTTATATCCCTAGCAAATTATGCATATGATGCACTGTCTTAAGGCATTAGTATAATCTTTGATTTTATTTATATTTATTTATTTATGTTTCTTTCATACTTGCATTAATTTGCCTATCATAATTTTCTTATGCAGCTCTTGAGACTATGTTATTGATCTAACACAATTTTTGATTTTTCTATAAACATAGTTTATATGTTTTCATTGAAACTTTCTTATTAACTTAATTTTATGATATTATTGATTTCTCTTGTATCTACTCTAAAGTGTAAATAAAGTTTTAATTTTGAAAGTAAAATTATAAATTGTATTTGAAATTGAAATAATTAATATAAAACTTTTTATCTTGATATTTTTGTATTCTTCAGATACAATTTTGATTTTGGGAGATTAGCAAAAGGAGAAAAAAATCTTGGTATTCTAACACCCTTTTGTATTTCTTCTGCCAATTGATTTACTTTTAACCATTCATAACTTTAAACAAATTTTAAAAATTTTCTTTTAATCAAGTGTTGATTGATCAAAATTATTTTCTATAATTTTTATCTGGCCAATGTTTTCATTTTACTAAGAAAGATTTCAATTTATGTCATTTTTAGATTTGTTTATTTAATTAAATCTGTTTTTAATTAAATTATTTTTTTATTTTATCAAATAAAATATATTAATTAATTTATTAAATTGTATATACAAAGTGCATTCATTTACAAACTCTTGCATATAAATGATTTTGTAGATGTCAACTGTAAAGTTTAGGTCTATATGAAAAAAAAAATTGCTGTTAATCACTATTATAAATATATGAGATTATGCAAAATTATTATAAAAGTCATATCTGATAACTAAAATATCTTTTTAATTAAATTATTTTATATAAAATTGCTATTGAGTACTATTATCTTAGAAATAAAGTACTTACTCTTACATTTTCTAAAGTTGTTTAAAATATTAAACGTTTTTTCTCTCTCTCTTTCTATTTTACAGTTTTATTTTATTTGATATATATTATATAATAAAGATTTTTTTTTTCTATTACAAATATACATGTAATAAACAGAGCAAAACTCTCCATACAGTATTGCCACCTGTGCTAAACAGAGTAATCAATGGATGCCAGAAGGCTTGTGCATAAAATCCCTATCTAATGCCTACTCATCCAATATCCCCAGACTAGTTTCTGGCTTGTGGCCTTCGTCAGTGAGGAGCTTTGGATCTGAGAGCACTGCATCTAGATCTTAGGATCTAATGCAACCCTCTAGCAACCACCTTTTATCTCTACTTAACTACAAAACTATGAGAATGAAATTGAAAACACAAAAAATATTTTCAATCTAAGCTCAATAGCTTATATAGTCATATGGGTCTGAACTCAGTTCAGCACCCATACATTTTGATGTCTTTGGCTACTTTACAACCATAGCCACCACTATCCTATTAGGCAGGATTGGTGTTAAACCATTAAGCATCACATGGTCACATTTCCTATACTAGCACATTAATTGTTGATAAACAGAGCAAAACTCTCCATACAGTATTGCCGCCTGTGCTAAACAGAGTAATCAATGGATGCCAGAAGGCTTGTGCATAAAATCCCTATCTAATGCCTACTCATCCAATATCCCCAGACTAGTTTCTGGCTTGTGGCCTTCGTCAGTGAGGAGCTTTGGATCTGAGAGCACTGCATCTAGATCTTAGGATCTAATGCAACCCTCTAGCAACCACCTTTTATCTCTACTTAACTACAAAACTATGAGAATAAAATTGAAAACACAAAAAATATTTTCAATCTAAGCTCAATAGCTTATATAGTCATATGGGTCTGAACTCAGTTCAGCACCCATACATTTTGGTCTTTGGCTCTTTTACAACCATAGCCACCACTATCCTATTAGGCAGGATTGGTGTTAAACCATTAAGCATCACATTTCCTATACTAGCACATTAATTGTTGATAAACAGAGCAAAACTCTCCATACAGTATTGCCGCCTGTGCTAAACAGAGTAATCAATGGATGGCAGAAGGCTTGTGCATAAAATCCCTATCTAATGCCTACTCATCCAATATCCCCAGACTAGTTTCTGGCTTGTGGCCTTCGTCAGTGAGGAGCTTTGGATCCATTGATTACTCTGTTCAGCAGCTTAGATTGAAAATATTTTTTGTGTTTTCAATTTCATTCTCATAGTTTTGTAGTTAAGTAGAGATAAAAGGTGGTTGCTAGAGGCTTGCATTAGATCCTAAGATCTAGATGCAGTGCTCTCAGATCCAAAGCTCCTCACTGACGAAGGCCACAAGCCAGAAACTAGTCTGGGGATATTGGATGAGTAGGCATTAGATAGGGATTTTATGCACAAGCCTTCTGGCATCCATTGATTACTCTGTTTCGCACAGGTGGCAATACTGTATGGAGAGTTTTGCTCTGTTTATCAACAATTAATGTGCTAGTATAGGAAATGTGATCATGTGATGCTTAATGGTAAATATACATGTATACAAATATTATATTAAGTTTTAATCATCTCTTTGTATATATATGTGAAATTCATTTAGCATTATACAACCTTTAATTTATGTATGGGGAGAGATCTTATAAATATTGCAGTATTATTTCAACTCTCCCTTTACTTTCTTAAGCTGTAATCAAATATATATAATGCATAATTAGAAGTGATTTCCTAATATTATTGGGAGAATTTTTGTCAGCCAATTTGTGAAAGATATTATCAAGGTGAAAACAATATGAACTATTTGAATATATATATAGCAACTAATTTATACTCAAATTAATTTTTGATACTTTTTATTATTACTGTTTACTGCTATTTATTTTTTATATATCAAATAGTATCTTTAGTATGGCTGCAGAAGGGAGTTTGCTATTAACTGAAAGGAGACCCTTTGATTCCTCTTGGAGGCCTTAAAGGAACCGAGCAGGGAAAATTCCTAATGTCCACTCCATATGTTCTTGTCGTTGCAGCTGTTATTACTATGTGTTTATTCATATAGTATACGAACATGGATGGGCTGCTCACCAACATGCATTAGCCAGCGTGGTGAGTTTATTGGCTTTTTACCTCTGAGTTTAAGATCAAGAACCACCATGGTCTGTCTTCTCAATGCCTGATAGGGCAGAATTAATGTTTGTGTAAATGATAAATATTTTTCCAATATATATATACAATTATGACAGACAAAAATAAAGCATGGCCCTTGTTCCCAGGAGGCTGTAAAGTCACCAACCAAGGCAGCGGTTGGTGGCCGAAGGTGGAGGGTGCTAAGAATCCCCTGATTGCGGACCCAGGCTGCCATTAGATGACAACTTTTTATTTAGGTACTTACAACTGCAGATCACTTTCAAGTGAAGGAAGATTGCAAGAATTAGAAGAAGAACTCTCTTATATTAAATGGGATATTATTGGACTTTGTGAAGTTAGAAGAAAAGATGAAGAGACAATTGATTTAAAAAGTGGATATATATTCTATTATAAAGGCACAAATATTGGAAATACAAGTGGAGTAGGATTCATTATAAATAAAAAGTGGAAGAACAATATTGTGGAGATTGATGGTGTATCAGACAGAGTGGCAAGATTAGTTATACAACTTAATAGCAGATACCAAATGCAGATAATTCAGATTTATGCCCCAACAAGTTCTCATAGTGATGAAGTAGTGGAAGATTTTTATATGGATGTACAAAAGGCTTTTGATCAGAGTAAACAACATTTTAAAATTGTTATGGGAGAACTAATGAAAGATGAAAGTGCTGTAGGTAATTTTGATTATGGTAATAGAAATGAGAGAGGACATAGACTTGTGGAGTTTGCAGAAAAAGAAAAACTTTATATTATGAATTCTTTTTTTGAGAAAAATGCTAAAAGAAAATGGACATGGAAGCATCCAAATGAAGGTACAGCAGAATTGGATTATATTTTGACTAACAGGAAATACATATTTCAAGATTGTAATGTTCTTAATAGATTTAACACAGGAAGTGATCATCAATTAGTAAGATGCAAGATATGTGTTAATGTAAAACTAGAAAGACAAAAATTGTTAAGAAAAACAATATTTACAGTTGATATTCCTAATCTTCAGAAATATTCTAATGAATTTAAATTAGAACTTACAAATCAGTTTCAAGTATTAGTAGATTTTGAACATGATTCAGATTTGAATGAATTTAATATGAAAATAACTGATATACTTTTAAAAACTGCAAGAAAGATAGCTGGTAGAAAAAAGCAGCAATTGACCAATAAAATTTCTACTGAGACTACAGAATTTATGAAGAAAAGAAGAAATATTAAGATATACAAAAATACAGCAAAACTCTCCATATAGTAGTGCCATCTTGTGCTAACAAGAGCAATCAATGGATGCCAGAAAGCTTGTGCATAAAATCCCTATCTAGTGCTTACTCATCCAATATCCCCAGACTAGTTTCTGGCTTGTGGCCTTCATCAGTGAGGAGCCTTGGATCTGAGAGCACTGCACCTAGATCTTAGGATCTAATGCAGCCCTCCAGCACCCACCTTTTAACTCTATTTAACTACAAAACTATGAGAATGAAATTGAAAACACTATTAATATTTTCAATCCAAGCTCAATAGCTTATATAGTCATATGGGTCTGAACTCAATTCAGTACCCATACATTTTGGTGTCTTTGGCTCTTTAACAACCATAGCCACCACTATCCTATTAGGCAGGATTGGTGTTAAACCACTAAACATCACATGATCACTTTCTCATACTAGCACAATAATTGTTATTAAACAATTCAAAATACAGCAAAACTCTCCATATAGTAGTGCCATCTTGTGCTAATAAGAGCAATCAATGGGTGCTGGAGGGTTGCATTAGATCCTAAGATCTAGGTGCAGTGCTCTCAGATCCAAGGCTCCTCACTGATGAAGGCCACAAGCCAGAAACTAGTCTGGGGATATTGGATGAGTAGGCACTAGATAGGGATTTTATGCACAAGCCTTCTGGCATCCATTGATTGCTCTTGTTAGCACAAGATGGCACTACTATATGGAGAGTTTTGCTGTATTTTGAATTGTTTAATAACAATTATTGTGCTAGTATGAGATAGTGATCATGTGATGTTTAGTGATATACAAAAATGATGCATTAAAAAGAATTGAATATCTCGAATTTTGTAAAATGGTACGGAAAAGAGTTGAAAATGATATAAGAAAGTATAACTGTGAACTAGCAAGAAAAGCTGTAGAAGAAAATAAAAGTCTTAAGAATGTAAAACAACATTTTGGTATTGGTAGGAAATTTATATCTGCAATAAGAAAAAAAGATGGAATTATTACTAAAAAGAGAGATGACATCATGAAATTGGTAGAAAATTTTTATCAAGAATTATATAGTAATAAAGAACAAGTACATCCTATATCTATTACATCTTCCGAATTGCCCAGAATTTTAAATGAAGAAGTGAGAAATGCAATTAAATGTATGAAGAAAGGAAAGGCTCCAGGTAATGATGGAATTATAATTGATATATTAAAAGAAGCAGGTGAAGAAACAGAAAATTTTTTAGCAAAGTTATATACTAAATGTCTAAATGATAAAGATGTACCGGATGATTGGAAGAATGCAGTAATAATATTAATATTTTAAAAAGGTGATAAAGAAGATATTAGAAATTACCGACCTATCAGCCTTTTATCAGTTTTATATAAATTACCATGATAATTACAACTCATCTACAGAGAACATTGGATTTCCACCAACCAAGAGAACAAGCTGGATTTAAAAGTGGTTTTAGTACAGTAGATCATATTCAGGTATTGAGAGAAGTTATAGAAAGGACAAATGAATATGAGTTGTCATTAAGTTTTGGATTTGTAGATTATGAAAAGGCATTTGATTCTATAAACATTTCTTCAGTGATTAAAGCATTGGATCATCAAGGTATAGATCCAGGATATTGTCATATTTTAAAGAATATTTATAAAAATGCAACAGCAACAATTAGATTACATAATGATACTGGGAAAGTCAACATTGAGAAAGGTGTAAGACAAGGTGACTCCATATCTCCAAAACTTTTTACAGCAGTGCTGCATGAAGTATTTTGTGGATTAAAATGGGAAACTAAAGGAGTGAAAGTAAATGGAGATTATTTAAGTCATTTAGATTTCGCAGATGATGTAGTTGTTTTTGCAAATAATGCTTCAGAGCTGCAGGAAATGTTGCAGGAGTTATCAGATGAAAGTAGGACTAAAGATAAATGTTAAAAAGACTAAAGTAATGTTTAATCGATTTGCTCAAAATATGAAAATAAAGATTGATTATGATGAATTAGAAAAAGTTAACAGTTACAAATACCTTGGTCAGATTATTAATACAGATGGAAACATAATGGATGAAATTAATCATAGAATTAAACTTGGTTGGAGTGCTTTTGGTAGAAATAACTTGATACTAAAAGGAAATATGCCTATGTGTTTGAAAAGGAAGGTTTTTAACAAATGTGTTTTACCAGTTCTTACTTATGGATCTGAGACTTGGACGCTCAATAGAAGAGCAATATAGAGACTTCAGACCACTCAAAGAAATATGGAGAGATGTATGTTGGGAGTAACAAGAAGAGATCGAAAACGCAATGTATGGGTAAGAAAACAAACAGGTGTTACTGACCTCATTGAAAAAATTAAAAGATTGAAGTGGAGTTGGGCTGGACATATTGCTAGAAGAGATGATAATAGATGGACAATTGAAATTTTAAACTGGATTCCAAGAGATTATAAAAGACCCAGAAACAGACCACATGTGAGATGGATGGATGAAATAAGAAAGTGTGCAGGGTTGATGTGGAGAAGAGAAGCTAAAGATCGAAGAAGGTGGATTAAACTTGGAGAGACCTTCATCCTGCAGTGGATTGATAATGGTTGATAATGATGATGATGATCTTTAGTATAAACAAAATGCTTAAAAAATAATTATCAATTTTTGATATATAATAAAAATTATAACTAATTCAAATCTGATATAAAAAAGAAGTATTTCAATATCATACCCATAGAGATGAAATTTATTAGATGATGAAATAACTAGCTACCCTCTTCGAAATACTATTCTTATATTGGCTTTAAATGCAAGAAGTATAAAGAATTCTTCTTGGGGGGGGGGGGGGGGGGGCGATGACATGAAATAAACTACAGATAGCCGCCATTACAATAATAAATGCGTTTTTGAATAACCTGAAAAATCAAATGAAAGTCATTCCGGTGAAGAACTATCTGTGATCATCTTGATAGCTACTAATAATAATATTAAATTTAATAGACCAATAAATTCCTCGAAACTGCAGCTGTATGGAAAATCAGTTTCATCACTATTTATTTATATAATTTTAATGCGCAAATACGCGCACAACAACCGAGCTTCATCAGGATTAAATAAAAATATATTATAAACTCAAAATAATTATAATATTTAAAGAATAATGCCCGAGCGCTTTCAAGAGAACTTAGCTCTCATAATCATGGGCAACAAAGAATAAGCATAGCGTGTTGGTATATGCTAAAATATGCTGATATATGTAAATTAGTTGAAAATAAATGCGTCAGCTCTAAATGATCCATTTCTTAGAGATTTTGTAACACGCATCTTTCCTATTCATAGCCTTATCATCAATAGCAATAAAACATGCTTCTTTAACTTTCCTCTTAATGTCATCTCTCTCCCTGCAAACTATTCTTGCATTTTTAGGTTCACATACATGACCAGCTGATTTCTGATGTATAGCAAATATTGAGTTGCAATTTGGGTCTACTTGGGCCTTATTGCAAGAATATCTGTGCTGGGATAGTCTTGTAGAAAGAGTTGCTTTCGTTTCCCCATAGTATGATGCCATGCAGTTATTTTCTGGACATGAAATATTATATACGGCCTGAGAGGTGTTGTTGGGTGTTATAATGTCTTTGGTGTTATTAATAATTCTATTTGTATTAGGGGGTGTATGAAAGCGTAGTTGAAATTCTTTATTAAACACTGAGTAAAATTTTCGAAGGGTAGTTGCAATATATTCCAAATGGCATCAACTCATTTTAAGATTTAATAAATAATATTTATTTATGGTAAACATATATCAAATACTAGTCAAAATAAGAGTCATAGATCAAATATTATTTTAAAAACTATACTTTTAACCAAAAAATAGGATAATTTCGAGTTCAAAGGTAAATTATTTCTATAGTTAAAGATATAATATTTATTAATTCAAACTCATTCGGGTAATCTAATGTTTAAAAAAGACTAATTATAATTCTTATGAATTTTTAAGTAAATGTAGCAATCCTCAGTTTTTACAGCTTATAGGTTTCGCAGAATTGAAAATAGCGCTGTTATTTTTCTTGCAGCATTATTTTCCCAATGTTCACTTTACCATTTACGACATCATTTCAAAGGTTTTATTGAGAGAAAAACGATCAGAACATCTCCATAAATATTTAATTAACTTTATTCAACATTTATCAATTAAGTATTTTCCCCAAAGGGCTCCTATGTTCAGCCTGAGTTCAACAGTAGAATAGAAAGAGGGGGGGGGTAAAAAAATCGACGTTGGTTTCATGTGAGAGAAACGACGTTAACCGGAAATTCATCCATTCTTCATGATTTATTTTATTTCCTCAATGTCGATGGATTAATTCTCCATCTTCGGCTTGAATTAGGCGACAGCTTGAGAGCCTTTGATTGCTTTCAAGATTGACTACAAGAAATAGATCTACTAAATGTGATTTTTTTTTTTTTTTTGCTACTGCTGCCAATAGATGGCACGCCGTGTTAACAATTATATTAAAAAGAAAGATTAAAACTGCATTATTGTTTTTTAAAAAAAATTAAAATAAATTATTTACAATTATCAATATTTATGTTATTAAAAAATAATACGAATATGAGTTTTCTTAACATTGTGTTAACAAGAATTGAAGCGCGATCGTCTGTTACATTTCAAAGGCGGAAAAGAAAAGTGGCATCAATAATTTAAACAATAGTCGGCCACTTGGAGAATGCTTGAAAAGACGTCTAAACGCGATCAAATGAAGTTTAAATGAATGGAAAACGGTGAAATGTGAGGTAATTTTATTGAAGAACAATATTACTAGGAAGAGTGTGAAATTGTCACAGTTTGTGTGCTAGTTATAGCCCGCCGGCATTAATCGCACTTAACGGTTGACTTGGCGTGGACTTTTCATTACAAAGATGGTTTGGGACCAGGTTGCGCTTGTGCCTTAATTTTTAATAATGATTAACTAATGAGCATGTAACTCGCTGTTGCATACCATTGACTGCCTAATGAAGAATTGCCGTGAGAATTCAATTTCCCTGAGAAGAAAAACTTTTTTCTGACGTCGATCACTCCTTAAGTTAGTGTGAAAACTGAATCGAATCTCTCGTATCTCAAGGCAGTGATTGCTGTACGTTTCATTTTGCTCCTGGCTTGATTTGGGTAGCTAATCTCTTAACAGCTCCTATATCCATCAGTGATTTTCTCTATTGCCTACATTGCATCGACTGCATTAATGGGTATAGATTTCCTTCTAGAAGAAATAGTTATACCTATCTCCATGAACGAACTGCTGCTAAGTTTAAATAACGAAAAGATATGTACAAATAAAGCTAATTTAATGAAACATTGTATTATTTATTTAACGATGTGACGATCATTTATAATTTAAAAATAATAAGCAACGAAAAATAGTGAATATATTTTTTTATTCTTTTATTAAGGATAATTGCATTTTATTTTTTATATATTTGCATAATGCTATTCTTTATACACTGCAGATTTGTTGATTTAAGAGTTATTTGACAATCTGATGTCAAGATAAAGCATTACTTTATGCTCGGTCGTATAAAAATATTTATGAGGAATTAGATTTTCGCAGTTTGCATAAACATTAAACATCAATATTTTTTTTAAAGTGTTATTAAATACTAATTTTAAAAAAAATGACTTCGTGCTATTTTATTTTGAAATTTATATTCGTGAGTGTATATTGGAAATTAATTTACTCAAAAATGCATAAATTGTAGTTAGGATTTAACAACTTACAGTCAACTACCCGCTGTCGATATATATTTATTATGAAAGAAGAAAAGATTCATATGAATAACAATATTTTAACAGTGGTATCTATTTACTTATCAGACTTATATAATTATATTTTGATTTTAAAAGTATGCTGATTAACAAATCCAGTTCAATTTAATATATTGTGATTTTTTTTTCATGGATGTACGCCTATATCAATTTCTTTGCTGAGACATTTGGCAAGACAGCAGAGTAAGTTCTACAATTAAAACTTGAGGACACTTGATAATCATTTCTAATAATTTGCATAAATTATCCAAGGTATTATAAACTTTAACAATGGGCTTTAGTAGTTGATTAATTAGTCTAAAAGCCTCAAGTCAATGAATCTTTTATTTCCATAAAAATTTAAAATAATTTTTAAGAACAAAAAAAACATAATCGTTGGAATACTGAACTAAGTAATAAAAAAAAAGTCTTATTTCGTTTGTATTTGTTTTGAATTAAATGGAACGATCTTGATATTTTAGAACAAAAAAGAATTGTTTATATACTAAGATAATATAAAATTATGAACTCATGAATATATCTTTCTCAAAAATAAACTCCTGTATTTAATATTAATTAAAAAATATATCTGACAATTATTAAAATCAAAATAATATAGCTAAATGTTTTTCTTAAAATCTGTCTGTAAAATAAATATTTATACTGGCATTTGTTCATATATTTAGTTTTGCATGATCTTGGAATTATTTGATTATGATTCAGTTTTAAATATATGCTTTACTTACATAGTAAGTTCTGCATTTGTATTATTTCCAAGACTTTGTGCTAATACTATAAATAATAATAGTGTATACTATATGTTTTTATTTACATATACATAAAGTATAGATGATTTTAATATATCACTGATACAATATAGTTTTAAAATTATATACATAAAACATCAATAAAAATAATTAGCAACAAATAAAACAGTGTTGTTGAAAATTAGATAATGGATTAATAAACCAAGAAAGAGAGTACTTAAATCTAGAATGAAATGAATGCATATGTGAATATATTTACTCAATTTTTTTTTTTTTGTTCAAAACAAAACAACTATTCTTCACTTTTGTGATTAAAAAATTGTTGATGAAATGCAGAAGATATGATGCATGTGTAATGTTCATTGCTTGATAATATGTACTTTTTAACATAATTAGTTGCTGGAATATTCTTTTTAACTCTTAAATATAGACTCATTGTTTTTTGATAATGCAATACATTTTTTAATAGTATTGAATTTTTCTTTTCTGCTAAAGTCTGCCCAATAATTTTTGATGATGTAATAAGATACTTTTTATTTGTTTGCCTTATTTTTTTAAAGTCTTTATATAGATTCAATATTTCTTAACATTTTACTAAAGTTATTATGTGTTTAATTTTATAATTATTTTTGTTTTGTTTTTTCAATTAAATTTTTAATTAAAATTTTTTTTCTCTGTTATATTTTGAAGTTATTGATAAAATTCATAAGTAATTAGCTGAGTATTTTTTTAAAATAACATATCAATTTTGAAAAATAAACAAATACAGTATTAAAGAGAAATAAATAATCTAAAAAAAAAATTCATTTTAGTCTTCAAGATTAAAAATATATATTTTAATGGGAAAAAATATTCAAATTTATATGAGTAAAACAAACTTTGTAAAGATTATATTTAAGTTGTGAAAATATCCTTGAAAATATTAAATTCAACTTATAATTACAAAAAAAAACAATAAAAATAATATTTTTGATGGTATATGTTTCCTTTTTAAGGATGGCATTTCCTACTCAATATATTAAATTTTTATTTGATTAATTTTTTGCTAAAAACAAATATGTTTAAATAAAATCTGAATATAAACATTGTGTACTTATTAAAAAAACAATTTACTTTTACAAAATTATAAATAAATGAGTAATATAAAATTAAGGTTTTCATTTTTATGATTTTGGTAAAAGGTGATATGGCAAAAGAGTGAGAATGAGTGCTACTTTTGACCCATAGTTGCTTCATCTGCATATTTTATTTAGAATTAAAATCAATCAAAACTGATTTTAGTTCAAGTTTTTGCATCAAACAAATGTAACATTCACAATTGAACTGCTTTAAGGTTAACTGCTGTATTAGCCAATTACTTTGTTTATAACCAGAGTAAATGATGTAATATATTATTTTTTAACATTAATGTTTATCAGAATATTCTTTTTGCTAAATCTTCGTATAGATTCAACACTTTTTGATGATTCTATATATCAATGTTTTTTTCATATCCAATACTTTTTAGTCTTCACTAAATATTTACGACATATTGATGTAATTTTAGCAGTTTCAGATGCATAAGTAATATTAGGATGAATGCCTTTGTTTTACTATTGCAGGAATTGTTAATATGTTTTTATTGAATATGTGGCTAGCTTCTGCATATTTTTTCTTTTAAAATTAAATTAGCTATTTTCATTTTAACACTGGCCACTTAACAGTTTTTTAATGTATGGTTAGATTGCTACACTTTGGGATCATTTTAACCAAAATTTAAATTTTCTAATGCATAACAGCAAGATAACAAGTGCAAATAAATGACTGTGATTGCAAAAACATAGATGTCTGATTGTGTGAAAGAAGAAAATGGCTGTTGCTATACAGATATGTATGGCATATATAAAATTTATGAATTCTGATTAATATTTTTTTCAAGTTGAGATTATTGAATCGGTGATTTTGAGATAATAAATTCAGTAGACCAACTAGAATAGCTCAAACTGTCGTCAATGTTTAATAATTATGGTCATCCCCCCCCCCCAAATAAATCAAGAACTTTTGGCATTTTGTTATTTTAAGACTTTCAAGTTATATTTTATTCATGTTGTAAGTATTGTCTACCTTTTATATATATATAACTGGATTGTTTTTATATTTATATCAACATACTTTAAAGTTTTTAAACTACTACAAGAGCCAACTTTTTGAAGGCATTTTGAATGAACTTACTGTCATCTTAAATGTATGAAATTTTTCAACAGATTTTTCTGGAAACAATTGCAAATTAGTATATTTCTTAATGAAATTATCTTTTTTACTAATTCTGAGTATTGATTCTTTTTATTGAAATCAAAGAAAATATTAATGTGTTAATTTAAAACTGATAGAAAAGTTTTGATTGTTTTTTTTACATATTCAATTGCATAAAGTAAAATTATTATAAAATCTGTTTTCTAAATGTTTTCAGTCAAAAAATTCTGCACTATAAAAAAAGTCCCAAATCCAGCAAATCTAACTTCTATTACTAATTTTTTTTTTTTTTTTTACTATAATTAAATAAATGGTAATTTTTATTGATTTCCATAATAGATTTTTTTTTTCAAATCTGTTTAATACTTTTAAAACTTTAAACATTCATAAGTAAGTGTATCAAGACAATCTAATAAATATCTACTAGTTGCTAAACTTAGTTTCAAATTCTTTGGGGAAGGTGGTCAAAAATTGATCTCTGAATATGATATATTGAAAAATGTAATTAAATGATTGCAGTTTTTACAATAGTTAAAAATGATATCAACTTGGTAGTATCTAGTAATGTAGTTAAAATGATATGACAGTTGTACTTTTCCTGAAGTAAAAAATAACAAAAAAGTTGTAAGTATTGTAAAAAAAATTATTGTTATTCTAATAATAAGAATGCTACAGAGAGACAGAGAGATGTCAGTCATATATTTTTCATTGGTCAAAAGTTTATAAAGTATGGAGCTCGTATGAGAAAAGCATATTCTGATGTATTTAATTATTACATGTATAATTATAGACCCTCACTTTTTTATATCCAGTTCAATTACTAACCTATTTGTTATAAATGCTTGGCAATGACTAGAAAAATATGCTTCATTATTTAATAAATATAAACAAGTTTAATAGGTGAATTGGTTTGTTTCATTGAAAAATAGGTAGTTATAATTATTTTCACATATTTTCAATTAGTGTTATGCATACATATTATATACACATTATTTTAAATAAATCATTAATGCCATGTTCAAAGTCATCATCGTCCTCCACTATTTAAAATGTTCTTTTTAATTATTGTTATTTTTTTTATTTTTCTAATTGTTCAGTTAATATATTTGAAATCATCTCTTGTTGGAAAATATAGTGAAGATTTTTATATTGTTTTTTTTAAAAAAAAAAAAAAAAAACTAGTTTATTTTATTGTATTCAATAATTTATACATATCAAATAAAAAAATTGTTTCATATTTAAAATCAAAACCTTAACATGTTATATTTAAAAAGGATGTTGATATATTTCACGGAATATTATTTTTCAGAAAATAGGACTTTATTGATGTTAGGTTGTAAATTTATATTTTATTTAAGTCATAATGGATCCCCTTGAAGTGAATAATTCCTGTGGATACATTATAAATGTTAATTTTTTGGAAGACATTTTTTAAATCTCTAACCAGTGTTCATGAAACTGTTTTACAGTATAATATTTGTTTTTGGAAAATTACCTTAACATCCTATGAGCCATATTAAACTCAGAATTGGTAACATAGCTTATAGTATCTTTTTATCAAAATTTTGCTTTATGGGCTATGGGTAATGATGAAATTTGAACATAAGTTATTGAAAAAGGGAAATACTCCATAATATGTAGAAAAGTTTGTTTGTTTGTTTTTTTCATATTTTGGAACACACCATATAGAATTTAATTTGATATGAATCAATGATTCATCCAATAATATATTTTTAACACTTGATTAGATTTCCAATTAGCACAATGATTGAATTTTGGGATGACTCATAATTGAAAGATCTTTGTATAATAATTGAGTTGTTACATCTGCTCATCTGATTTATTATATCTAAGTAGAATATTCTCTATCTCATCAAGTATTATATTTTTGTCAATTTTACCATATCAATGACTGATAGAAAAGTTAGTTTCAAATAGAAATATAACTACATATAAGAATTGACAAAATAACTCCAATTAATCCAAGACTATTGTTTCTAGTTGACATTTTTAGGAGTATTGCATAATAAAAATTATAAATACTGAATTCATAAATAATTATTACTCCTATGCCTTCAGTGCTGACTAAATTCAATCATTATTTTCAAGACAAAAATAAATAAAATGCTGATTACTATTTCATTCTCCATTTTTTATTTAACATATAGTTAACTCACACAACACATTTTTATTTTTTATTATTAATTGGCCAGAGTAAATTCACTTTGAATAAATACTTATTAATAGTTTTTTTTACCACAAATGCTGTATTTTTGTTTAAAATTTTTATTTTACCCATACTTAATTTTGAAATCATATATATTAGAATCTTATAAAATTATTGTTTGTTTATGAGGAGATATTTAAGTTTTATTTTTTCCAGTTAAATAAGTCTGTAAATATTTAATAAAAGACTTTTTTTTTTCTTTAACATATATTTAATTGTGTCAAAGCAAGTTTATTGTTAAATAAATAAGTAAACCACTAAAAATCACATGATCACCATTTCCTATGCTTACACAAGCTGTTAGAACAGAGGCAAAACTTTCCATACACTAATGCCACCTAGTACAGGCTATATTAATTAATGGATGCAAGAAGATTTCTGGCATAAAATTCCTAAGTAGTGCTCATTCATCCAATATTCAGAAACTAGTTTCTAGCTCTTGACTTTCATCAATGATGAGCCTTAGATCTGAGAACACTGCATCTAAACCCCCTGAATCCAATGCAACCCTCCAGCAGTCACCTTTTACCTTTTTAATTAACTATGAGCCAATAATGAAAACACATTCAATCCAAGCTTATTTGCTTATAGATCTGAATCCAGTTCAGCATCTATGCATTTTGGTGCCTTTGATTTTTTAATAACTATAGTTACCATCATCTCTTTAACAGGATTGGTATTAATCTATTAAACATCATGTCACTATTCTTATGCAATGTGGTTGCTGGAGAGTTGGAGATCTAGGTGCAGTCCTCTTAGATTCAAGTTTTCTCACTGATGAAAGCAACAAGCTAGAAACTAGTCTGGGATATTGGATGAGAAGGCACTAGATAAGGATTTTATGCATGAAGTTTTCTTGCAACTATTGATTACTTGCACTAGATGGCACTACTGTATGGAGAGTTTTGCCTCTTACAACAGTTTGTGTAAACAAAGAATTGTGATCTTTTGATGTTTAATAGTTAAATACCAATCCTGCCAAATGGGATGATAGTGATTATAGTTATTAAAGAACAAAAATATATACTGAACTGGGTTCAGATCTATATGACTATACAAGCAAATGAACTTGGATTGAAAACATTATTGGGTTTTTACTTTGGAGTTATAGCTTTATAGCTAACTAAAAAGGTAAAAAGTGACATCTGAAAAGTTGCATTAAATCCTAAGATTAGATGCAGTTTTTCAAGACTCTTCACTTGTGGAAGTCATAAGCTAGAAACTTTTTGGAGACATTGGATGAATAGGCATTGGATAGGGATTTTATGCACAGACCATGCACCCATTGGTTATTTTGACTTGAGCTGGGTGGTACTATTGTATTGAGAGTTTTGCCTCTGTTAAATAAATAATTATTAATACTTTTTCAGAACACTATTTTTACTACATATGCTTTTTTTGTCAGATTTTTATGAATAGTTTGTCCTTTTTAATAAGGTGACCATTTCAGTTGCTTATTAACAATTTGCATCTAGAATATTTAATTAACTACATTATTTGATACTATTTTCATTTTATTTATCATTTTATATATATTATAGAATAGATTTACTAATATTATGCTGTTGTTGTAGTGGGTACACCAATCCTAAGTACATAGTATATCAAGAGACCTTTGAGAATAGAATTAATTATTTAAATTTTGTTCTCAAGTAGCATTTAATGAGATTAAAGGTTAATAATTCATTCTTAATTGAAATTTTAAAAAATGTTTATATTAAATGCTATTATTTACCATGCACTAAAAAAAAAGAAAAAGTTTTTTTCAACTACAATAGGGATTTTAGATTTAACTTAAAAGCACTGGGAAGGGTCCTGAAATTAATTCAGTCTCTTGATATAAAAAATAAAGGATTGACTTAATTAATTTCTGCACATACATACCTCTTATGCTTCTATGTCAAGAATTAATTCTAAAAAAAACCAATTGTGATTGAAGAAACATTTTTAATGCACAATAAAAATAAAAGCATTTAATATATTAAAAAAATTATATCTATTATTTGGAACTTTTTAGTATTAGCACAAAAATGTAAAACTACATTGTACTTCAAATTAACTGAACTCTTATATATATATATATATTTCTGCTAAATATTTGAAACCAGACTCCACAAACCTGGAGCTTAATTGTAAGTATAGGGGATTTGAACTCAGATTTTCAAGCACTCTCAACTATCCACACTATCTCATACAACTGATACACATGACCACATACATGTAGAAAAGATAAATAATCATCAATATATGTATTTTGTGCTAAACCAGCACTCATCAGTTGGTCCAGATTATCATCTCCCACACATATGTATAATTAGTGCTCAGTTTATATTAAGATAGCAAATCTTCATACTTTAATGGACAGACTTCAATCTACTCCAACTTTTCAGCCATCTATATCATTGAAAATCTGATCAAGAATGCCCAAATCCCAAGCTGATGCCAATATTATTGCCATGACCTCAAGTCACTCTGACCCCTCATGTATAGGACCTTATCCATTTAAATACATAGAAGAGATGGACAGGATACATAAGCTCCAGCTTGTAAAGAATGCCTGGTTTTCAAATATTTACACAGCAAGCTTGTATTCTGCCCATCCCTCTTCTATGTATTTAAATGGATAAGGTCCTATACATGAGGCATCAGAGTGACTAGAAGTCATGGCAATAATATTGGCATCAGCATAGGATTTGGTTTTTCATCAGATTTTCAATGATATGCATGGCTGAAAAGTTGGAGGTTGGAGTAGATTGAAGCCTGTCCATTAAAGTATGAAGATTTCCTATCTTAATATTGAAACGATTGCCAAGTTTCATGACTTATTTAGCACTAACCTGAGATCAAACCTGATCTCTACCTTTTTAATAGTAAATTTGTTTAACGGACAATTTATATTCATACACACACTAAGCCTATTTTCCTTTCTTTAGCCTTGTTATATTCATTTAATAATGAGCATTTTAATTTTACTTTAATTTCTATAAGCTTTAAATAATATTAATTTTAATAAAATAAGATTTATTTATTACATATTTTTGTGTGTGGATATTACATATATGTGCGTATTTAAAATATCAATAGTGAAGTCCGTTAAATAGATTTGCTTAAAAATTACTTTTATATTTTAGTGATTAAAAGTCACATTCTTTTGGATAAATCTGGAAAGTCACATAGACCACTCAACAAAGGGTAATGCATTTAATTTTATTTATGAATGAAAAGGAAGGGACTTATCTTAAATTAATTTTATTTTATCTTAGTAATCCATTTGCGAACTAAAAATGGATTTGTAACAAAAGACTTAAAAGATTTATCAGAAGAGTGTATCTTAGAATCACAATAGAGCAAATTATTTTAAATGAATGGACAGAACAATGCTTGAAACTACAGAAAGATAGAATATTCTGGAGCAATGGCTAAAATAGTATAAATACCCTCCAAAAAGGGAGTGAAGAGAATCAGGTTATTATAGTGAATGAGTTGCAGCTCGAATCTATGTCGTCTATTTTATGATTTAATGTACGCAAAAATGTAGACTAAAGTCGGAACGCATAGCTATCATTCCCCAAGCCTTTCCCAGTAACATGAAACCATATAATGCCTCCTAAAATCATAAAGAGAACTGTTGGTGATTGAACTTTGCTGAATAATAATAAAAAAAATAGCTAGCTATTCCATCGATTTCCCTCTCCAAAAGGAACTTGCAAACAGTTATGAAGCCTACATGTGAAAGGACTTGTTGGAAGGTAATATTACCACCAGAAGAATTCTTTCTAAAATATATAATTTGCTTTTCTTGTTTTAAATGTTTTTCTGTAACATCAGTAATTAAATATTGCAATCCTATCTCTAATAAATACGCTTTGTAAGATATGTAGAATTTATATAGCTCTTGTAATTTTGCTTTTGTCATTGCTCTCTATAAGATTAATTCAACTTTACTAGTTTCTCTTGAAAATGCCTTTTTTATTTCATATTTCTTTTCTTATGGTGGTTTCCTGTTATTTATTAATTTATGATTTAAAATATTTAAGTATTTATGTGCCAGTAAATTTAATTCAGTGAAATGAAACTTTCCTTAAATATTTTCAATCGACCCATGATTTATTGGTCGATCTAATACTCTCCCAAATGAGCGAGTATTTGTTTAGCTCATTTTCATTCACCGAATTGGAATTACTTTATTAAACGTAATCCAATAATACCTATATTTCATAATTGTGATCTGTCAATAAAATGAATATTGTGTGTTGGTATTTTATTGTTATTGGAGCACTAATTCGAGTTTGTGAGAAGGAAATGAAGATTTATCACGATAGATTTTAGTATGCTTTGATGAGATATTAAAGAGGGTTTTAAATGAAATTTGTGTTTGGGAAATCTCTAAATAAAAGGGAGTAAATACTTTTATTGTTATTTAGGATGACATTATAGTCGTGATTGTTTTATTCCAATTTGATTTTGAAAGAGTTCAAGTCACTATGCTTCAGCAATTATTTTATTATTTAATTTTAAGTAATGGATGTGAATAAAGCATCTCCATTAATATAGGCATTGCTGACATAAGCAAATTATTCTAAGCTCAATGAATTCACTATTATTTTAATATATGTAATTTAGGAAATCTAAGCTAATAATGTGGATTTCAATTCTTCAGGATTCTCATAGTCGGACAGTAAGGCTCAAGGGTTAAAAAGGCCCAACCTCATTTCTCCTTACATCCAAGGAAGCTCTCTCTCCAGTTTGCAATCTGCGAAAACGCAGAGTGACCATTTTGTTCTCAAATATAATGGCGAAATTTGCATTAATCTTATCGATGTTTTTATTCCTGCTATGTCAGTACTGCTTTTGTTCTCAAGATCTATATTTCTTTTAAAGTTGCCTCTAAGTCATGGCGAAGTGAGATATATCAAAATCAAAGTGATTTATTATTTGTTTAGTTATCCCTTTTAACATATGTAATCCGCTTGATTTATAGCGATTCCCTTTTAATGGCGAATTCCTAAACGTACGCAATATTTTATACAAAATGTATTATAGAAAACCCATGTTTTAATTATTGATTTATTTGTTAGTCATTTCACGTTAAGGTATTATATAATTAAAAGACCATATTGTAGATGTATAAATCAAATATTCATTTGTGAATGATATTATTTTGTGTTTATAAAATATTAATTTTATTAATAATAAATTAGTGCATCTAATAGCAATGAGTTATATATAGTTTACAGATCACTACCTCATTGGCAAATAGATCTTTCCTGCCTATATTGAATGAAGCATTTAATTAATGTATAATGTTTTCCAAATATTAGAAACTAGTAAAGAAAGTAGCTCTATTATATTAACCAGTTATTTAATCATACTAAACAGTATTGTAAAACAAACCTGTAGTTTATATTGCTTTTATTATTATTAACCTCAGATATTGTATTGCTAATTTGTTGGCTTAAACACACATACTTATTAAATTCTTATCCTAGTTAGATAATTTATTTATGAGTTTTCTTATTCATTTCTATATAACTTCCATTAGTAAAATAAAGACGTAATGATAGTAGTTTTAAGTAATTTATCCGTTTTTCGCATGTAAATCTCCATGAGCTAGCGGGCCGTACAAAAAGAGTTTGTGTGCACTAATAATAATATGTAGTGTGTAGATATTATAAAGGAATTCAAAGATATGCAAAAAAAAGAGTGATATCGAAACTGACCGGTACAATATAAACTGAGCTCTGCTTATATATATGTGTGGGAATGATAACCTGTACCAACTGATGAGGGCTGGTTTAGCACAATATATATATATTGATCATTATTTATATTTTCTACATGTGTGTTGTCATGTGTATCAGCTGTATGTGATAATGTGGATAGATGGAGGCTGCTTGAAAATCTGAGTTCGTATCCCCTATACTTATATATTTCTACTATAAGTTAAAATGTATACACCTTATGTAAGAATCTTATATATATATATTATAATGATCCAGAAGAAAAGAGACTTAACATAATATACACTACAAGGCACCACTAAGCATTTGAACCTAGAAAATTTATAAAGTAGGCAGATACGTAAGTCAAAAAAAAATATTTTTTTTATTTTATATATTTTGATTCCGGTCGTTAGCCCATTGTCAATAGCTCAGTGGAATAGCAGAGATTTATATTTTATAATAAATTCTTATCTAAGAATATATAAAAAAGAATAAAATAAGCCACTGCCAGTAATTATACACACAAACATTTATTTACGCACATATATAATATTTAAAATTGTTTTAGTATCAGTTTTACATTTTAAAATTTAATTTACATTTTTAACATTGATTTTTGATTTTAATTTACATTTAATTTTTATAAATTTACATTTTAATTTTTCTAAGTTCACACAGATGGGTTTATAAAAGTTTGTTTTATAATGTTGAGTATAGATTGGTTACATAGATTACACAGTTAAAAACATTTCAAATTAAACATCACCGATCAAAATACAAAGTCATTGATAATGTCAATTGCAGAGGGAATACAAGAAACCCAATAGCATTCATCATAAGATGCCACATTGACATTGATGACTTATATATTCCAATCGAATATGAAAACCGCAAACATAAGTAACCGATAACGAATCCATGCAACGTCCATACCCAACTTAAATTTAATGCATTTTTATTTAGAGTGTCGAGTATGAATAGACTACATAGATTTGCATTTGAAAAGAAAATATTCTATCCTTATTTAACCTTAGGCCAAAAGTTCACAGTCAAACCAACGTCAATCCATCTGATATATCGATGCATTCAATGTAACATGAATACGGCAGCACAAAAGGTTAAGAGAAGAAATTGCCTCTCATCAGATAGGAATACTACATCTATCTGACAAGAAGAGCAATAAAAAAAAACTCCATAGGAAAGGACTGCGGTCATTTTGCCGACTTACGATCGCATTCCATAGGCAAAAAGGAAGTGTGCAGCGTATACAGTGATTCTGCCCATAGTGAATCTTGTACTACATCTACTAATTACACCAATATATCCAATTCATTGATCCAATCTAACTATGAAACAAATCACCTAAGATTACCCTCCCCTAATATAACTTTACAAATCTATATAGCCATTCACACCCGACTTAAGTTTAACATTTACATAATTTAGTTTAACGAAAAACAGAAATCATAATAAAACTTAAAGAACAAAAAAAAAAAATAAATAAATAGAAATGATTTTTACAAAAGAAATACATTAAATAAAATTACTTATTAATAAATTAGTTGGTCAGATAGGATTCTATTGCAATTATTTTAAATATGGAACAAGGTTTTAGAATTAAAGTTCTTATTGTTTAATATACTGGAGTTTTAGAAATATATTTAAAGCTTAGAGTTCAAAAAGTTCTTACGATTTTAAAACGTTCCTTTTTATCCATTGCTTGCCATTGAACATGAATTCCCATGCCATCCTAAAGAGATTGGTATTCTGTTGGCCATTTTATTTATTTATCCGAAGGTCTTTTACTTTAGCTGGTCCTCAATGTAGAAAACAACAGGTCATTTCTCTTTCTTTCTTAGCAGAACTGAAGGGATTGAAGAGTGCGTCTTTTCAATCCCTTCTTCAACTCCACACTAACACATATAGTCACATCGCTTCTATTTTCGTTACTCACTAAAAATTTTATTATCAAACTTTTCCTTTATATGTAACTTTAGGATCCAATGGACATTATGTCATCGATGATGATGATCCTTCCATTGAGGTCCAATTCCCTGATGGATCTCTTTCATTGGCCATTAGTTTCTATTGTTTTCCTATCTGACCATTTCTTATACATTTAAATGCCCAAGGGCTAGTTCACTTGGACTAATTAAAATAATCATTTCCATTTTTCAATAACATTAATTAATTTGTTTTCCAAACTTAAAGATATATTTTTATCTCCAAATCTTTTTAAGTGTTTGTTTTTAAAATACCTTTTCTATTTTTAATAAAGTTTTATTTTAATAATTTTTTTCATCTGTGCGATTTTATATATATATATATGAGTTTAGTATAGAATTTTAATTTTCAATTTTTAATTCTTAAAAAAAAAAGAAGTTTTATTTGCAAACTTTTATTTTTTTCATGTTTAATAATAAAAAACAATGTAACGTCATATGTGCCCATTACAATATATATATACGTGATTAAAAATATGAATAGTTTTATTTTTAATTAATTTCACATATGTAGTGTATATATTGTAATGTTTTCCATCTTGCTAGACCTCTATACACATATAAATGTGCGAGTTGATCAAGTTATGCAAAAAGAAGGAAGTTGTATTTCTATTTTTAAAAACATAACTATATTTCCTGATCAACTCGCCCTAGTAATTGTTATGATTTAAGCTATCGACGAAATCAGTTTTTAATTTATTTGAAAGGCACCAGGATTCTGGAAGAATCCACTGAAATTGTCACATAACATCTCACAAATTATAAATTAAAAAGAAAAGATGCTTTTAAAAGTAATCAGTATTATATTTTTACCATGAATTAGAATTATTTTCTAAATATTATTTTTCCTGGAACTTATTAAACATATTGGCAAAGGTAAATGATATTTTTAAATCTCACTACACTAATATTAATAAATTTAATAATAAATACTAATAATCATTATTATTAATGCACAAATGAAAAGTTGACATTAGAAATAAATATTTTTATTGTAATAAATTAAAATAGAGAAATTACTAATTAAATAAATTGGAGAGAACACACTAATCTAAACATGAAGCAATTAATAAAAAAAAAAAATAACAGTTAAAATAATTAAAGCAATTCAATAATGTTCACTTCTTACAATTCATTTCCAAGATCTTGTATAAAGTTCTTTAAAAGAAAGTTCCTTAAGTACGAAAATTTAAAGTCTCTATCAGGATTCTATTATAAGCTTATATTTGTAAAATGGTTTGTCAACAATTTAGTCACAATCAGGAATAATAATGAATCATAGCTTACTAGTAAGTTTAGTGAGAAGGTTGTAGATTACTTTGCATAGTTTTTTTTTGGGTTAGAATGAGCTCGGCCGTTGGTTATAAGTTGATCTTGTGGTCTATTCTCCTAATCGGTCAGAACACTTTTCTGGTGTCCATCTTCAGGCATGATGTCTGCAGAAACTCTGGGTCACTCCGACATGCAGAATTAATTCCATGTAGGGTGATCCTGGATATATTCTTTTGTTATCCAGTACTAACTATAGAAAAACAGATGAAACAAGACTCTGATCAAGCTGGCCTCTTTTATATTAGAGGTCGTTTTCTGACTTCTGCGCATACCTTTTGTTTATCAAAAATATACGCTGATAATCTCATACATTCTTTATAAAATTTACTCATTTTTCAATTACAAAGTTCTCTTTTTTTTAACAAATCTTTCGGCCATCTTTAATTAGCTAAAATATTTTTCTTTTAGCTTATCTTTTTACTTTTGGAATTCTTTTACTTTATCTGAATTAGTAATCTGCATGTCTTTTGTTCTCTCCAATTTTAACTTTTATTTTTAATTACATAAAAAAAAATACGAAAGACAATTATACTTTTCACTGTACATTCTTAAAAAAGTAAATTATACTAATAAAAAAAAATTAAGTTTACTCTTTTTTTTAGCTTTTACCAAAAGCCAATATATTTGTACCATATATAAATAAACGGTACAATATATATCACTAGATATTTCTGCAATAAATTAATACAGATACTCTTTATTTGTATCTATATATTGGACTTTTTCCATCATGTAAGATGTTAGAAAAATTTAACTTTAATTAAATATTCCAAATTCATTCATCTGTTAGTAATAGCACACTAACCATTAATGTATTTGAATAGTCACTAAAGACATTCAATACTCATATTTAGTTCAATATATAAATACAACTAAAACATCATCATCATAAACCTTTAGGAAAACACACACACACATATATATATATAGTAGGTGTACATAATTATATATAAGAAATCAGAACTTTTCTGTTTAAATTTCTTGACTTTTTTTTACCTGAAAAAAAAAATGTTTTTTTAAAGCTAACAAAACTATTATAAACTAACTTTTATTATTTGAATAAAACTTGTATATATATATATGTTAAAACGAAGATTTGACCAGGTTAAATATATAAAATACTTAAAACATTGCTTTTCTTGCCACCACTCTTCCATATCTAAGAAACTAAATCACCTATTTAAAATATTAATGTGCCCTATCACTTTAATAGAGATTTTAAAATGTACAATATTTCAACAAGTTATGTTGAACTCAATTTTATTAAATTTCAATTTTAAAATGTTATTAAGATTCAAGAAAAAAATCTATATGCAGCCTTATCATGGGTCTTACTTAAAACAAATGGAAGTTCTAAGAATTTTTTTTAAAATTTTATATCAAAATATTAAATACTCTCCTGCCCTCTGTTCCATATCTAAGAAACTAGATGACCTACTGAAAAGGTTACTAGTGTCCCATATGGATTATCCTGATATCTAGTTATATACCAAATTTCAAGCAAATTATTGGATTTATATCTCTTAAATTCCATTCTAACTTAAAAAGATCAAAAGTTTACAAACTATAATGTCAACTGTAACAGACCAGTCATTCTCACAAAAAGGGAAAAATACATCTAACTACAGTCAGACTTAGAATTTTGGGTAGGATGCTGGCAAGCACACAGTGAAATACTTAACCCATGATCACATTCACTTCCAATGGGTTAGCTCTATATTAACAGATTAAATCTAGATGTAATGTGGGCTAGTTCATCCTCATCCACCTTTCTGGTTTCCTTATGCCTCAGTATTTGAACTCAGGAAGAATTCTTACTTGACTCCAGGGATGGGCCTACTCAGATCAATGACTACTGTGACCATATAAGAGGATGAATTACAGCATTTCCCTGAATATTTCTAATATCAGTATACATATAAATAATGGTGTGTGTAATGAAATTTAGTATACATATTTAGAGCTATGCATGCACAATGATAGGAACAATACAGAAAACAAATGTGTTGAAACAACTTAATAACATTTATTAAATAATGAAGTTACTTTAACAATATTGATAATATATGATAATATGAGTCAAGGATGGTTTTCTATCACTTTAAGAGTTAAATGTAATTAATATTCTGATCCCTAAATCCCATGATAGAAATTTATATCCTGGTGATCTTTATTTATAAAAGTTTAAAATGATAGAAAAAAAATGTATAAGATCGTGAATTTGACTTTTAATTATTCTAATGTACAGTCGTATTATAGAGTAATGCGTGCTGTCTGATTCATGATGAGTATTGTCATTCTTCTAAGAGGAAAGGATCCCCTACTGTACATATATGGGATTCCCTAATATTTATAGGAGAGACCATCTACTCAAGGAAGTTAGTATACTAAAAAATCAATATAAACTGAGTGTTAGTAAAACCTTTAACAAATAATGAAAACTGTTCTGTCACTACTGTATGCTTTTAAGGTGGAACAACATCAAGATCTTCCCTTATTCCACATTCAGTTGGGTGATGTCAAGCTACTGGAGAGTTGTGTAGACAAATTTTATTTAATACAATAAAATGTTTATGAAATCTAACTCTTCCTCCCTCTATATTTCCAAATATGGAAACAAAAAGAAAAATGTGAAAAGTAAAAATAATATGATAAATAAAAAATAGAATAAAATACAAATCAATTGAATAAAATAAAAAAATCCAATTTTTGTGTCTGGCAAGCACAGTCCATCATATTCAAAGTTTATTCATTCTGGTGATAGATCTTCTTGGGTGGTGTACTGTCTGTAAGTTTAATTGATGCGCACTCACTCCAGAGTTTTAGATCATCAGTGCTGTCTAGTTCATTTTCTTTGAAAAAGATGCAGGAGATCCACTGAAGGTCATTATTAACCAGTATTCAATAAAGAAGCTTCTCACACATCATAACACTTTCAAGAACTTGAAGAGCTGGCATTTGGCCTCCTATGGCATGGCTCTTTTAGCCAAACCACATTGCAGTACCCTCATTAATATGTGTAGTTTTTCTAGGGTTTTTTTGCACAGTGAAATGGCTTTAAAACTATTCTTGCTGATTGTAAGCAGATATTCACTTATTCTCTTGAGATAATTTGACGTAAATTTGAAGTTTTTTTTTTAACAAATAGCTCATATCACTTGGTTTGCTTCTATATTTTGGAGGTATTTCAGGTTTGGGTTTATATTGACAGATGAAGTAAATTACTGTTTATTATTATGCGATTGAAATTTGTTCTCAAAATCGAACACATACAGTTGTCACTATGTTGACTTTCTCATTCTTGCTGCATTTGTCTATTGTCCCATAATTATACATCAATGTAATGTTATTAAAATAAATATTTTCATTTCCAAGTCTGTTTCCTTAGCAATATGCTTGACATTCTGTCATTATTTTGTGTATTTTATTTATGTTCATGTCATAATATTGGTTAGTTGATGACTTACAATATTTTTGGTTAGTCATATTGTCTATATATACATATACACAGGTGTGTTTATTTTTCTTAGTAGCTAATCTGAAACTATATTTCTTTATAATAAAAAAAATATAAGTTGCTGATTGCAGTGTTTAGTATATATATATATATGTGTATGTGTGTGTGTCTGAAAAAGAATAAGCAATTGTTTAACAATTATTTGTTTTTGCATAGTATGGTATATCTTAGTACATGTGGGTGATAGTTTGTAAGTGCTCTTACAACTCCCTGTTTACAGAGTTAAAATTTTAATTTATATTCAAATTTTAATACCCATAAGTGTGTTGGTTGCTAGACTTATTTATTGACTACTTATATCTGACTGAGTAGTTTAACCATCTTTCTTATGTCTAAGCCATACCACTTATGGGATGATCTAGACTTAGAGGCTTTGATGGCATTATGATCCAGACCTAACTGGTAACATGCCTCTAACACAGATGACATATGGGTTTATTTGTTAGTTTTCTTCTTGCTCCCTTTTGAGACTTACTGGATTCATGAAGGTCTAGTTAAATATTAGTATATCCATTTATTGAAATGGATTGACTTCTTTGTCTTGGCTAGTCTCAAGGTACCCTAGCAACTGCATTTGAGCATTAACTGGGGAATGCCCTTATCAAACAATATGCCTAATCTTATACATTTTTTTGACCACCTGTTGTTTTTACTTTTCTTTGATGAGATTTACATTATTTTTATATCTTGCTTGGTGGTTACTTTTATTCTTTAGCTGCATGATTACTTTGATGGGTCATCATAGATTATTCAGAGCAGCCAAAGAAAGGTTTTAAGACACAGGCCTTATACGTGCCCTGAAACTCTCTTTCCAGTTTATCCCAAATGTGTTTGGAACCTGTTTGCTTAACAATGGTATATGGTCCTTCATATGTATTGTAGAACTTATGGTGCTTATTTTGCCTACTTGGGTGTGCAGTTTTTATTAGAACTTTATATCTCCAATCTTAAATTTGTGTGGCGACTTTTTTGTATTTGGTTCCTATGAGTTTCCATTTTGGTGAGTGACTCAAAAGTCTTTATCTTTTTCTGCATCTATTTTGGTTTGAGTGGCCATAGGTTGGTATTTTGTGAATAGCATGGGTGTAGTTTGATTAAAGTGTAGTCAGATGTGTGTGAATCCAGTTGATTTATTTATACTCCAATAGATGTAGTTGACTACATGTTACCACCGTTTATGCTCACCCTCTAAATAGGTCCTAAGCAAAAATCCAAGCTTCTGCATGATGCATTCACATGGGTTAGACTGGATTCCTAATAGAGGTTAACATGTATTCCATTCGAGATTTCTCCATCTATGTTTTTCACTCTTTGGAGAGAAAAGGGGTACTATGATTGGCTAAGATGATCTTAGACTTTCCTATCACCATGAATTGAAGGGTGTCCAATACCTTGATTGTATGTCTAGTATTAGCTAGGGAAAGCAGTGAGGTATTTGGAAAAGAGATTGTAGGTGACTAACAAGTATTTTTGTTTGTTGAATGAGGGCAATGGCCCATAATAGTCAATTTCTGGGATCTCATTTGGTCTTTCTGGTATGATTGATTTAGTAGAGTTAATAGGGTTCTGGTTTACTGGTTTGGCTCTTAAGCAAACTAGATAGTCTTGGAGTGATCTCAAGATGTGCTTGTACATCTTTGGGCAGAAAAATCAGTTGTTAAGGGTATGTTCTGTTTTATGGGTGCCATAATGTTCATATAGGCAACATACATACTTTATGAGTGGGTCTTAGGTATTACTACCCTCCACTCATTGGCATCATGGTTAAATTTTATATAGTAAAACTTATTTTTCTAACTTATACAATGTAAGATTTTTTGGCCTATGCAGAACTTTCTTTCTTTTTAAAACATTGATTATTGGGTTTTCCTTTTAAAGCATTGATTTTTGGGTTTAGATCTGGGGCTTTTGACTGTGTATTGGGCAGGCCTTCTAAATCATTCTCTAAATTTTTATCAATCTTCAGATTGATGTTGGTAATGAAGGTGTTATCTACTGATAGATGATACTGCTCTGATGTACACAGGTTTTGACTCAGCACATACCAGATGGCGTAGTTGAATTCTTGCAACAACAGATTCCACCTGATCAAATGAGCACTGGTCAGGTAGCTGTCATTCAGGAATTTGAGGCTTTTGTGATCTGTAATTATTATTATCTCTGATCTGAGAAGCATTTGTCAGAATTTTTGGAAGGCCCACATGATTGCTAGTGCTTTCTTGTCCATAACCATGCAATTTATTTATGGACCCTTTAGGAGCCAGTTACTGTTGTAAAGGATACCAGGTTGGCCATCCTCCTGGATTTGGGTTAAAATTACCCCTAATCCATAACCACTACTCTCTGTCTGAACAATGAATGGTTTATTAAAAATTAGGGAAGACTAACATTGTTCGCTCTAAGAATCCTGTTTTAATATTTGCAAATGCCTCATCTTGCTCCTCAGTCCAGTTCCATTGATCATCCTTTCTAATGAGTTTTAGCAATGTTTCCATGTGGTCAGAGAACTTTTGTAGAAATGATTATGGAAGTTGCACAGCCCTAAAAATGACTTCTTTTTTTTATTAGTGGGTTTTATAAAGTTCTGAATGCCATTGATCTTGTCTGGATGAGGTCTTATCCCATTGCAACCAATGATGTGACCTAAGAAGATTACCTTATCCGAACCAACACATTTCTTGAAGTTGATCTTTATTCCCTTTTCATAGCACTCTTTAAAAAATAAAGTTAGGTGTTGAAGATGAGCTTCAATCATTGCAGATGCAATTATTACATTATCCATATAAATGGTAATGATTTGTTTGTCCTCAGGATATAGGATTTTGACAGAGCACCTTGTTAGACCAGTGCCACTATTGATTAATCCAAAAGGCATTCTATTAAATTGATAGGTAAAACCCTCATACCAGAAGGCTGTGTATTGGCAATCTTCCAGATGAGAGTTTAATTTTCCAATAACTGGAAGTCAAGTCCCAAATTTGACAAACAATTTGTGTATGGGCAGTGGGATATTAGGGACTGTAATTTTTATTTAGTTTCTGAGCATCTAAACAAAATCTCATTGACCCATCTTTTTTCTTCATGGTTACAACTGAGTTGAAGTAAGGTGATCTAAACAAAATCTTGTTGACCCATTTTTCTTCTACATGGTTACAATTGAGTTGTAGTAAGGTGAAGAACATTTGGAAATAATCCCCCAATCCAACATTTTATTAATCTGCTTGGCTATCTCTTCCTGATATTGATACCCAATAGGATAGGATTTGAATTGAAATGGTTGATCATGGACTAGTTTTGTTCTTTGTTGCAAACTCTCTATTATCCCTGTTATGTCTGAGAAAATCAGGCTTAATTCATCAATAACTGATTGCAATTTCACTGTATCATCACTCCAAATATGTTGGATTATGCAATCTTACTTTCTATGAATGCTTCTAGAATTATAGATACTATGCAGTCAACCTCGGGTAGGTCATATTTCAGAAGCAATATCATCTCTAAGTCCTCATCATTTCATGTGTAGGAAATATGACACTAAAATGACCTTGTGTATTAGGCCATTGGCCAATTTTCATTTGAATCCATATTTGTTTTTGCATTTGTTTAGCCTTTCTATTGTTAGTCATGCTAACCTGTATCAATTTCAATGGCATGGTTTTAACATTGAGGTTCTCAGTCAGAATTTTCATGGTAGAATTTATCTGATACCACTGATATCTGACTGCTGGAGTCTAACAAAACCTTAACTAGCAAATACTCAAACTAAATCTATCATGGGGCAACTGCAAAGCAAAATTAGGCACATTATCTTCCCATGAACATATCCAAATTAGTGATTTCTCACTTCATGGTTTGATTTATGTTCCTTGTCTTTTTGATTCTTGAGATGAGAAACATGGCCTCAATTATCATTTCAGTTTGGTATCAGCAGAGTTTTGGAGTTGCTGCACCCTTGCATAGGTTTTTCCCTGGGCTATTGGGGGGAATGATTTTGGGTCTAAAATGTTTTGTTTTTGCTTAATTGTTTGTCCATCTAGATATCTGGGGAGGTTTATTACAGGGACTTCCCATTCCAATGATATGGGTTATTTTTTTATCATTTATGGTGTATGGCATTGACAACCACATCTTCCTTACATTTTTCTGGCATCCTGTTGGTTACATTGATTGCATTTGAATCAATGCTGTCTAGCAACTCTTTTACAAAATAGTCCTTGTAACACTGCTGTAAAAATTTTTGAAGATATATATATATAATCAATATATTTAATTGTTAATAAATATATTTTATCTATTGTGTCCAAAATTTTTCTCTTAATTGTTATAAGATTTAGGATGTGTCACGCCTTATTTCAAAGAGATTCTCCATGAGCTAGTAGACCTAATAAATATTGGTATGATTGTTGGGTTTATGGGTTTGTGGTTATATTTCTTCAGCAGTAAATCTTAAAAATTTTTTATGGGATCAGTTTATGAATATCTAGTGAGATATGATTCTGCAGGTTATAAACCACTTACTAACATAAATATGAAATTGTGATGCAATGTGGTGTAACATGTCTTTTCTTTTTTTTTGGTGTCATGAATCTCTCAGTCACTCTGTCCAGAAAACCTGTTAACCACTTTATCTTCTCTTTCTATTACCTATGCTAAGTTTTTCTCATATTCTTGTCTATCATGCTTCATCCTATTTTCACAATATAATCTTTGTCAACTCCATGCCCTTTATTTCTAAATCCTCCTTATTTTTTCCTAAACCCAGCATAAAAATCCAAGAACCCACTTTCTGTATAATCACTTTGTTTATATTTATTCTTCAATAACTTTCTTATTTGTACACTTTCTGCTTGCAGGCATTTACATTCAATTAATAGATGCCTAATATTTTCTATGCCTCCTTACACAATTTGCAGACTAAATCACCCACATTTTTCATTTATGTGTATATTCCCCGTATTGCTAAGGATACTATTCAAGCCTTAAACAGTAAACTACTTTCCTTGATATTATCATAAAGCACCCAAATTTTTAGATGGTAAATCTAGTGGTGGCTTCTGATGATTGAATTTATATTGTATAGTGAAATTTTTATTTATTTAATTGAACGATATGCTGATTATTTTAATTTTCTTTGAAGTAATATAATTCTAAAATCTTTTGCACAATGATTTGCAAAGTGGTCTATTTAAGGAATAAATTCAAGATCTAAAAGATTTCATAATTTTTGTTATATCCGCACTTATGACTGTGCCAATGTAATAACTGCAAGTCATACTGTGTGGTCAGCAAATAACGTTATACAATTCCCACACTGTTCTTTTCCAATGAGTGCTCTCCATTTTACACTCCTAGATGTTACCCAGTCTTTTTATCATTCTCTGACAACTGCAATGATCAATCAATGCACTGACCAATTGCCATTACATCAATGCACTAATTAAATTCCTCAGCTATCAGAGCGTGATCGAAAAACAGCCTTTCGAATAAATTCTAGTTTTTTCTGGAGTGCACAAACATGTCTGCCATTTTACAAAACACTACACACCTCCCTCCACTCCAGAAAAACCCTTGTTGCTATTTTTACTTTCCTGTAATTTCACTAAGAAATGTACGATTTAACTCTCCTGCCAAAACTTTTTCGCCAGTAACCTTCAATGGTGACTGCGCAAGCATGGTGGAACTCAGCTTTCGATATTAACATTATACTAACTGGACTTTCTATTTTTCAGATTTCTCCAACCGTAGCTAAACTTGATGTAATTAAAAACTTATTCACTACTCACAGGTTCAAAATGCGACTGTGCCAATGTTATATATCTGCACTTACAATTGTGTCAATGTTATAACTGCAAGTCATACTGTGCAGTCAGCAAATAACTGTTAAATTCACACAATGTTCTCTTGCAATGAATGCTCTGCTGCAGATGCTCTCCAATGAATGGTCTACAATGAATGCTCTGAATACACTCTGTATTCTCTGCAATGAATGCTCTCCAAATGAATGGTCTGCAATGAATACTCTGCCACAGATGCTCTCCAATGAATGGTCTGCACTGACTGCTCTCCAATGAATGGTCTGCAAACAGATGCTTTCCAATGAATGGTCTGCAACGAGTCTACTTCTACAGTTTGCTAAAATTCAATTCCCACGATGTTCTTTCAGGATAGCTGCTACAAAAATGATTCACAATAAGCGTACCTTCACCCCAGTCCAGTTTAGCTGTACATGAACTCTTCGTAGTAAGCACTGCGACTGCCATTAAGCTCCTTACAGCTTACATCTCTGCAACAGTCTACTTCACTTGAAAACCTCTGGAAACTCAACTCTTTATTCAGCTGCTATCCAGATGGTTTCCTCCGGCTGTGGTCTCCCTCAGCTATACCCATGAACTACATTTCCACTGGGCACCGGAATTGAACAGTAACTCTACTGTAGATGCACTCAATACTGTCCGCTACTCCCTACTGCATGACTGCTCTCTACTACTCTCTATATTACACTGCTAGATGTTACCCAGTCTTCTTATCACTCTGTTACACTGCAACGATCAATCAATGCACTGACCAATAAGGTAACATTTCTTATCTAGAAACATTTGTAATTAGCAAATATTTCTAGGAATTGTCGATCGCCATTACATCAATGCACTAATTAAATTTCTCAGCTATCAGAGCATGATCTAAAAACAGCCTTTCGAATAAATTCTAGTTTTTTCTGGAGTGCACAAACATGTTTGCCATTTTACAAAACACTACAATTTTATTTATTTAATTATTTTGTATATTAGTTGCTCTGATAACTTTTTATATTTTGTTGTTTTTTCGATTATTTACAATATTTAGAAAAACCAGTTAATAATTATTTAATATAATAAAATGTTGCACCGCATTAAATACTCATTATTAGAATTTTTTTCCCTCATGTGTCATAGCATTAGCTGGTAAGCGAACCCACTAACCCGGGACAACAACTTGTAAAGCAGCCGTTGCTGACCTCTTGACCACTAATGCTTCACAACTCATTATTAGAATTGTATTCACTAAAGTTTAGATTAACAAACTTTTTGAGATGATTTTTTTTAATGAGATTATATAAATAAATGTTTGAAATAAAGGTGTTTTTCAATGTTAGAAAACACAAATTTATGTAAGTAATATTTACTGAGGCTATCACCTCGAGAATATGCGTGTAAAAATGCTATAGTAGGGACCTCTACATGTGTTTAACCACAAGCTTACGCTATTTCTATTAATGAATCTTTTTTGTCGTTGTTGTTTTGTTTTATTTATTATATATAAATAGAATTTCATTAATCCAAATATATATTATTTTAAAACTGCTATTATCCAAACAAATTTCAAAGATGAGCTTTAACTTTTTGCAATAAATAAATTAGTTTGTGCACACGTAAATACCTTTAAATTTCTTCTCTACAAAGTAAAATTTTTTGTTATTATACACATAAAGAAAAGTTGAATTAAAAGTTTGTTAGCAGTTTATGAAAACAATTGCATACAAATATATGTTTATTCAGTCTACATCTGATTTTGATAATGCTAAAATACTTGCTAATTTGAAAAAGTATGATTTGAGATCCATACGTGAATTATTGAAATATATATAAAAAAAGTCAGTTTAAATAAATCTGATGAAGCACGACGACGTATTCCAGCATTGTGGAAACCACATATTTTATCTTTTTTTTCTAAAACCAACTTGAGATCAATTAATTGTAAAACTGAAAGAAATAGAAATTTTATTAATCCACCTAATCTGAATAATCAACCATCATATATATATATAAGAATGATTGTTCTTTACTTCACACTCAATTTCAATTACTTATTTAAGATTTAACAGTTCTTCATTAAGACCTTAATCTTGACGATGATGAATGATATTTCTACAAAACGGGAATTTGAACAAAATAATACACATTTAATCTAAAAAAAATATTTTATTTACATTATAATCATGAAAATGTTAAATATATTTAACCTCTATGGTGGAAAAATGTTTTATCATCTAAAAGTGTTAGAAAAATCTTAGTGATCTTATATTTTTAATTTTTTATGAAATAATGAAGTAATTTAATACAGTTCTACTTTTTTTAATTTTACTTTAAGCTATGAATAATTAATAGTTATAATAGTATTTTTGATATTGTATTTTTTTTTTCAAAATTATTACTATTTCAAATTTGTTTTACCATTATAAAGTAAATTATAGCATAGCCATTATACAAAGTATGACTGTGAGTATATATATTGTCATATACACATTACCATCTATAGTTCTGTTTATAGTTTATGAATAAGTAAATAAAGAAAACAATTAAAGATCTTATATTTAATAAATCTGTTTATTAATTTGGGATAAATGTAGAGTGAATGGATACTTCATTAAATTTAAAAATGAAATAATTTTCTTAAAAGTTATATTGAATAACAACAATGCCTTATTAAGATTTTAAAAAATAATAATCACGTTAACTATGAGCATATTCACAAGCTAGTGTTTAAAAAAAGAAAAAGACTGCATTTTGTGTTACCATAATGACAGAAACAAGTTCAGCATGAAGTACACACATATTTTCTTTTGCTTAAAAAATTGTATTTTATCTTATCTTACTTTTATAAATATTCTGGACTTATAGCAAGGAAATATGCACTGTGGGTACAAAAATTATTTAGGAGAGAAGGGACCCAAAATTCCTCTCATTTGATATCTTTATGATTAAACAGAATGATTAACAACAAATGATATGTTTAACTGCCATGAAGCTATAAAGTTATCAAATTTACCATGGATTGTAATGTCAACAAAAGAAATGATTGAATATCATTTAAAAATAAAAATTGTGGTTGTTATCATCAATGTGCCAAAGAGAACATTGGGAGATAATGAAATCTAAGTTGAAATTATATAGAGGCTAAATTTGGTAACAGACACTAAGAGAAAAATTTCTTTTAAATTATCTACATGAAGTCAAATTTCATTGATTAATAATGGCTAAAAGTATAATAGTAACTTAATGATAAATATTTGTCAAAGTCTTTTTTATTAATAATTTTAATTAATGCAGTTTTTTTTATCATTCGATATAGACTTAAATAATAGACTCAAGTAATTAAAGCTTAAATCAATTATTAACGTATTAAATTTTTTGAAAACAAATCTAAATTTAAACATAAATAATATTCTATATAATTAATTTAAATAATTTAATAATTATTATTAAAAAGCATTACTTGATTCAAAAGATATAAAACATATATATACAATATTAAAACTTTATTGCATCTATATTGAAGCTGGAAATATAGTACATATTTCTGCTTCACCTATGCCAATGTCATCAGCACTAGTCTGGGTTTGAACCCAATCTTATATTAACTGACACCCATCTCATAATAGGTGGAAGTATATTTTTAATATTATAATCTTTTATATTTCATTAATTTTATTTTATAATTAAAACTAACCTTTTTATGATAGTTTATTTATTTTGTATTTGTAAAAAATGTATATTGTGTTTATTTTGTTAAATCGAATTGAACCCTGGATATCTATAAAATGTTACAAATATTTTAAATTCTTTTATTAAAATTCTTTTTTTTTTTTCAATTAATCAGTTGGTAACATTTTATATTTATCTTTTAATCAATGTACATTAGAGAGTTAATTATTTCAACAATGTAATATTTGTAAGAAATGTTTTGTAAATTTCTGCTTAAGTTTATGTCAAATATGTTTGAAAGTCATTGTACCAAATTCCTAAAATTTTTCTGAATAAAATCTACATTTTTGTTAATCTAAACCTTAATTAAATAGATTTTGTTAGTATAATGACTGATAAACTTAATATGCTTGTTGTTGTTTTTTAATTAGCAAATCAACCCTTGAGGCATGTTCATGCAGAGTTATAGATTTTCCCTCCAAAGCAGGCACCAACCTCAGAGAAACAGTTAGAGCGATTGCAATTGGCAGTTGTCACTGTAGATTCAATCCTATAGATAAAGATCAGAACACATAAATAGTGGAAAATTTGATAAGGATTATTTATTTGAAGAGTTCACTGAAGAGAGTAGTTTAGTTTTAGTACATCGTGATTAAAGAATGACTGGCTAAAAGATCAACCATTGCTTTCTGGAGCTCTGTCCCACCAGCTCATCAATGCCTCCCAGTGCTTTCAACATCTAGCCTGAAACTGTACTGTGTCAAGGAAGCCTGTTAATGATCTGACTGTAAATGCCTGTTTCAAGCCATGGAATGCCTACTGATTGATTCTGAGGTAATGTCCAATTCGCTGCAAGCCATTGATTCTATTTTACTTGTTTTCCAAATCAATACTAACTTATATTTTATATATATATCTGTGTAATGTTTATACAACGTAATTTTAAATTAAATGCGTCTTTAATTTTTTCTTAAATTTAAAATATCAATTCTAAAAATCTCACATTATTTTGATGTGGCAAACTTAAATTAAATTTTGTTGGTTTATTTATAATATTTGACTTACTGAAATTGCCAAGTACAAAACTCGAGGAAAAGCTAACTTTAAACCCCCTCCTTCTTATTTTTCCAGTCAAAATCATTACAGGAGACTTACTTCCCATAAATTAATTAATAGAAAGCTCATTTAGTTTTGTACATCATATATAAATTTATTTGAATGATTGAAATTATTTTAAAAGTATCTTACTATTACCTCCAATTTAAAATAGCCCTGTAATTATTTCTGAAAGAATAAATAATTTTAGTGAATCAATTAAGTAAAATTTATCATAGAATTTTATCAGTCTATATTTCATATATATATATATTTTATTTGTCAAAAAATATTAAAATTATGATTTACAATTTATTAGTTTGATATTCAATGCCCGTCTATGTTAATTAAAAACAGTCTTACTTTGTAATCTTTGATAAACTATTTAAGAACTTATTAATAAATGAAATATTTGTGAAGTGTGGAAAACAATTTATATTTTAGTTAATTTATATATATATATATATATATATATATATATATATATATATATATAATATATATATATATATATATATTATATTTATGATTCATTCATTAGTGGACTAAGGTTTGTGGGGACTTTCTATCAACATCAGGGAACTGATTATTTTAATCAGAAATTCATTGATTAATTTTGTTAGTGATACACTATCTATATATATGTCTAAGGCATTAATGTTTTTTATAGCTACAAGACCATTCATTTATTATTTTGCTTTGCTACTTATTCATCAGGACCTTCAGAAATTTAACTGACCAGTCCAACCTTTTACTCTCCCTCAAAGTAGACATAGTTCATACCAAGGAATCCATTTTTAGGCATTGCATTTAAGATGTGTATGGGAAGTCCAGCACATCAAAATATTTTATTATTATTCAGATATGTTTTGGCTGGAGGGCCAGCATTTCTCATCATCTAGTTGCATTTACTAGGAATTTCCTTTAGCAAAGCCACCCAGAGGTTCATAACAGACCTCATTTATTTTTGTTGTAATCTATAATAGCATATTGCCTTCTTCATCATTTTATACCTTTATTTAGCAAACCTGAAATGCTCTCTGCCATGATGGCATCGTCCTTCACAAACAAATTTTGTAATTAATTAAATCTGACTGTATAATTGTCAATTATTTATTTAAGAACTATTTTGCTTCCCACACTCATTATATACAAATGATTTTAAATGTATTAGTATTTTAAATGCCCATCTTTCATGTCTTGTAATATATATATATAAAACAGATTTATTTCTAATATCTTTAAGAGGGCTAATAATATTTTATTGCTGATTGGTTCTTGGCAGACCAATTAACAAATTTTACATTGTTATCAAAGCCACATCAAAACAAATTAAATAAAAATAACCAAGTTGTATAAACAAAGACTTAACTTATTTTGTAATAAATTCCTTAATAAATTCCTATAATATTGTTATTTTAAATAAGCTTAGTTTGTCATCACTCCCAATCTCTAAGGTTAATTACTCTATTTATTTAAATATTTCCTTGATTTAAATTCACTTCTTTATAATGTTGCCAGAAATAATTATCATTATTACAGTTCAAACCATTAGTAATCGATCAAATCATATCTGTACCATTCTGCAATCATCAGAATCCATTAAATCATTAAATTTTCATATAAACCCTTTTATTATTTTGAGTCTCTATGTGAACCATGACCTCCAGCTAGGACAGAATAAAACCAAGCACTGCTAGTGTCATCACAAATGTTATCCATTAGTCAGAGGCAATAGTTTAGGCAAATAGGTTAGGATTCATTCTTGTCCTGACATATGTATCTTGTGCATGGTTGGATTCAAGGTACTTTTGCTTGGATTATTGGTCTTGTTGAATGAATACATGATTTTGACTGGCACAGAGGCTGCATTTTTTTTCCGAGTTTGGCGCCCAATGTGGGGCCCAATATAAACATCCACATACCCTGAGTACTGAATTCTGTTTATATATATATTCTTAAAAAAAGTTATATATTTTTTCCATGTTTAATATGTTTAAAATAATGTGTTCAAAGTGTAAAATTGACTGTTTAAAGTTAAACCCATGTATTACAACCATAGTACATATGTATTTTTTTCTTCAATGTCATATATAAAGTTTTTTGTTCTTGAGACATATATGAAAAATGTATAAATAATTCATAAATCATTGATCACTCTGTCTTAGCTGGCGCCCTTATAAAAATAAATTTTGCTAACCAGTAGTGAGTCAAATGCAAAAATATTCGAAGTGGAGGGTTCGAACTCAGATTAAAAAAAAATTTATTGAGAGCAAATTGTTTTTTAATGCTATAATGTATAAAAGTTTAAACATGTAATAACCAGACTATGAGTTTTCTCTTAGATGCATGGGTGCGACCAAGAGAAATTAAAAGAAATGGCTAGATTAGTATAAAATCTTAAATAAACCAATTTTTTTTCAGCAAGCAAAAGCTAAATTTTCAGCTAAACTATAGTTGGGCAGATATATAGAAAGTGTGGGAGCAGTGAGTGGTTATGCAGGAGATGATTTTTTTTAAAAGAGGAAATATATGTATAGAATTTTTTTTTTGATAATTGAGTATATAATGTTTGTGTTTATTTTAAAAGCAATGTGAAAGAATTTGGCACATGTATGGATTTTTTTTTTCAACTTTTATCCAAAGTTTTTTTTCTTTTTCTGATGTTTCCAATAGTGTGTAGTACTGTGTAATATATGTAGAAGTATATGTGTGTAATATGTACTTGTATATGATAGCGCTGCATATATATGTACATAGGTGGAATATTTAAATACTATATTTGATATTTTAAGAGTATGAAAAATGAAGTAAGATGAGCAGTTATATAGGGAACAAATTATAAGTCACCCTTTCAGAATTTAATAAATAATTATAAAATAAAGGTTTCAGAGCATAAATTAGCTTGAGTTCTGGATTTTCAGAGTTAAACAAATCAATTTTTATATTAAAAACGAACCTAAAATGTTGATTCATAAAACAATCTGGCAAACGTATTAATTTATAATGCATTACGTATATATTTTAAGGGGATGTTAATAACCTTTGCATGAAGGTTTAGTTAAAAAAAAAATGACAGAAAAGATTTTTATAAATTAAAAATCGCCAGTTTGTTTGAGATTAGCAAATTAATAAAAAAAACATATATATATAAAATCAAGTAATAAATAACTATAAATAAATGACCGCACCAAATTAAAGAAAGTTAAGAGCACATGAGAGAGAATTAAATTTATATAAATTATTTAAGAGCAAATTACATGTTATTTATATAAAAAAAAAACATTAATTTAAAAGATACAAAATTGAACAATACGTTAGAATCTTGATAGCAGGATTTGAGATTAGTGAGGCTAGATTCATTTTCAAATAGTAGCATAAAAGTTACCTTGCAATTTTAAGAGTCCAATTTAAAATATGGCATGTGCACGGCGATTGAAATGCAAGCACTTCAGTGGCAGGAAACTTCTATTAGCATTCTAAAGTTCTTTATCAGATCTTTACTTTTTTTCAGGGCAGCAGTTAGATGATACATTAGTGGGAAGAATGACCCACCAGGGTCAGCAAGAGGGTGGATTTACTGCTACCTCATTTTTAAGTTTAAAGCAAAATGAAATATGTTTATAATACCTCTCTCTAAAAGTAGCTAATCTAATCTGTTCTCCAAAATTCAGTCATTTTATACTTTTTCTTTTATCAGTTATTTTTGAAAGATGCAATTGTTAGATAACGTCCAAAATAAATTCAAATCTATTTTCAGATTAGAAATAGATTTGACAACACATTTCAACAAAAGAAAACCTTTAATCTACTTAATCCCATTTATTTTAAGTCAAACTTTAATTAAAAAATACCTCCCTTTAATTATTTTTGGACAATTAACAAGTCATATCTTCCATATTGGGTTTTATAAAAAATATATAGTTTAATAGAAAAAACAAGCAATTTAAAAAGAAAAAGCTAAAAATGACATATAATAAATATTTAAAAACATTCAATATTTTGTTAGTAAGTTTTGCTCCTATGTATATATTTGAGCCGCATCTATAATACTTTAATAAAAAAGAACTAATAATTAATTAATAAAAAAAACTTAATAATAATTTTAAAACATGTTATTGAAACATTAAATTTTATAATTGAGGCGCGCATCTCAAATATATACATGAAATATATATACACGACAAAAGGAGCAGGATGGGAAATAGGGATTTAAACACAGGTTAGTAGGTAGAAACATGAAGCACAATCTTAAGCTAAGATTGACTGCTTCAATATTTTCTTTGATTGTGTGAGAAAGAATTTGTATGTATGTGTTAATAATTTTAATCATAGAACATTTTCCTAATTACAATCTGCCAGAGATAAATTATAAATATACATTAGATTATAGTTGGTAAGAGTAGAACTATGTTCTTTGTTCTAGCCAACTCAATGAGATAATGTTTAATTCAATAAATTTATATCATTATTAACCTAAATACTTTGATTTATCTATTGCATAAATCATTATAAAACTATTTTATTACACAATTTATTTACAATTAAAATATTTGAAGTGTATATCTCATTAGCAAGTAAAATATTATTTATTGAATTTTATCTTTTTTGCTAAACAAAAACACTTACTATGGATCCATTGGCACTTTACAAATTTTATGAATCCATTACAGATGTAAATCTAAATGATCAACTTATTTATTTATTTATTTTTGAGTGCATAAATGCAAGATTTGTTCAGTATATTTGAATTATTAAATATGTAGTACATAGTTGGAGAAAATTACTTGGTTCATAATTTCACCTAAATCCATGAATCGCTTGCAAGCCAATTAGCTTGACTCAACTATAATATCTTCTATTACAATTATGATCATGCCAATCTGCAAGCTATTCAGTGAACACTCATTTTATTTTTATCCATATTGTTGTTAATTAGTTTTCATTTACCATATGATTATTTATTGTTGATGACCAGTATTTCATTGTTCCATTACATTTCTAGCTTGCTCAAATACATTGGAATTTGTAGGTTAGGCAGCTCTCCATCCACTATTTTATTAATTGTCATTACATTTTTGGCTTGTCCAACAGAGGAATATCACTCTATATGAGACAATGTTGCCTTATTAGCATTGATCTTATTTTGTTAGCATTTTCTATTACAATATATAAAAATTTAAACAGATGTAAGCACTTTCTATCAAACCATTAATAAATAATACTCATACACCACTAACTATTAATAAATAATGATAATGTAGTTAAACAAACAATAGTGGAAATTGAGAGTGACATTTATATAACATTCAGATTTTTAATATGGTTTAAATCGTTTAGAAATTATATACAGATCAAAGAATTTATCTTATTTTTAAGAAATAGTAATATTTACACTAAGTTAATTTTATAAATGTAAACAATGAGTAATTTATTTATTTTTTTAGGGAAAAAAAATTAAAAAATAGTTAAATGTACAGATGATTTATTAATCTCCATATGTGTTGTAAAAGCTGAGCAATTTGGTATAATAAAAGATAAAATAATGTCTAGACTTAATAATTATTATTTATTTATAACATATAGATGTGAAAAATGGGTAAACATATTGTAAATTTAGAATAAGTTGCAATATTTGTAAAATTATTGTCTTTTTGTGCATTAACATTTAATTTCATTAAAAATTTGTTTGATAAAATGAAAAATTGTAATGTTTAAAAAAAAAAGAACTTTGATTTTTAAAAAAAGAACTTAAAACATTTTTTTTAACTTGAATAAAGTAATATTAATTTGTTTAAAAATTTTGTTAATCTGATTAACATTTTACAAAATAGTTTTGAAGTAGATAGTTTACTGATATATCAACAAGATGAATTTAGATAATTAATGAAAATTGTTAATAAAAAAAACAATATGGAGTTATTGAACAAAAAAAATTTTGGTCTCAATTGTCAGATAAGTTGAGAGAGTATATAAGATCTCGTTTCAAATATTTAGATGGCATTCCAATATTGAGTACACTTGAAAATAAAGTTATTAGCAATAGAAATCTTCAATTTAGTGAATAGCTATTATAAAATAAGGAAGGCCTGGTAATATATATAAAAGTTATTTCAAGTTATAACAGCAGGATAAAAATCCACTATGTCACTGAAAATGCTAAAATTTATGGATAAACAATCAATTTTACCAGTTGTGACTAATCCTACCAAGACATAACTTGTTGGATCTTTCAAAGAGTTGCTCCAGAATTTAATCTTATCTTTCACTTTTATGATCTGACTAATTAATTTAAAATATTTACTTTCAAAATTTGTATATGTCTGTTGACAAGAGAAATAGCCTTACACAAAAGAAAGAAAAGAGTTGTCAATTTAAGGGAAATGCTCATCAAAAAGTAAGATCTGGAAACAATTGAACCTTCATAAACATTTGATTATGTGTACACAAATGTTAAAACAAATATGCAAATTTCAAGTCATATACAAATTTCTAAGTGAAGCTGAAATTCAATGCTTAAAAAAATCTAGTTGAAAACATTTATTTATTTGTTTTAATCAAGTTTTGTAATTTTTTACTTATTTTAGTTATATGCAAAAATAAGTTTTTTTATTATATTATCTATTTTAGTGTATGATATTTAATGTTATATGAATAATTGAAATATTGTAATAATTTATCTCTCCCTCTTCTTAAAATACTTACTTGTATCTAAGGTGATTATGAATCTACACATCAATTTCAGGAAAGATGCGAGGTGAAAAGTTGATTGTGTTTATCCATAATTCTTTCATTTTTTTATCTTTATGTAAAATGAATATATTAATGTAGCATATCCTTATGACAGAGTATAAAAATTTTCCTATATAAATATTTTTGAAATGACATATCAAATAAAGGATATTTTAGTTTCAAAAATAGTATTGTAAAGACAATTATTAAAAAGTGATAATAAATTTATTTAGTATATAGTTTAGAAAAGTGCTTATTTTGAAATATCCAACACTATTTCATTAACTTACCTGTTTTTGTTAAAGTCTAAATCTATTGTATTTCATTATTCTCAATTTAGTATACAATATTAGTTGATATATGTGACAATCAGATATTAATTTCAAAATAATGATAAGAACACAGATTATGAGTGATTATGGTCTTATAATAAGTTATAAGTATCTCAAATGATATTACCATCAATAATAAATTTGTCATCATTATTGAATTACTCTCTGAATTAACTGCAGATAAATAGTTTAATGATTTAGCTTTTTATAGACTTATAATTGGAGAGTGTATTTTATGGGAATACAATTAAGATTACCTAGCAAATATAAAGTCTTTAAATGTAGTGATTATTATAATTATCCAGCTTTCATCATTTAATTTCCTCAACATGATAACTTTTAGAATTGTTTATAAAGAAATCAATCATATTCATATTATATTTTTAATTTCATTATATTATGAATATAGTAGAATTATTTATTTATTATTTTATTTCTAAAAATATTACATAGTTACCATAGGAACATTAATGTGTAGCCATGGAAAATATAATTACCATCACTGATTTTGCTTTAATCCCCTTTTTTGCATTCTCGTATATGTGTCAATCAAACGTGGTGCAATTATTTAAAAAGTATATATTTCCATACCACCAATCATTTATCTTAAAGATTAGTTAGTGAGTTAATTTATATATATATATATATATATATATATATATATATATATATATATATATATATATATATATATATATATAATATATATAATAAAATAAAATATATATATATATATATATATTGTAACGATCCAGAGATAGACACTTAACGTGATCTGCACTACAGGGCGCCATCTAGGCATTTGAACCTAGAAAAATTTATAAAGTAGGCAGATACGTAAGTCAAACAAAAAAAAATATTTTTTTTTCTTTTATATATATTGATTCCGGTCGTTAGCCCATTGTCACTAGCTCAGGGAGTAGCAGAGATTTATATTTATAATAATATATTTTATTAATTCTTATCTAAGAATATTTTTAAAAAGAATAAGCCACTGCCAGTAATTAACACATAAAATATTTATTTATGCACATATATATATAAAATTTAGCATTATTATATTATATGTTTACTTTAGCATTTAACTACATTTTTAACTTTTATTCTAGATTTTAATTTACATTTAATTTTTATAAGTTTACATTTTAATTTTTATAAGTTCACACAGATGGGTTTATAAAAGTTTGTTTTATAATGTTGAGTATAGATCGGTTACATAGATTACACGGTTAAAAACATTTCAAAATAAACATAAACGATCAAAATACAAAGTCATTGATACCGTCAATTGCAGAGGGAAATTTATAAGTAACCCAATAGCATTCACCATAAGATGCTTGCATTGACACCAATAACTTAAAAGACATCCGAATAAATACATTTTAGATACTCACCGTAAGGTATCATTATTTATCGAATGTCTATATATTTTGATCCAATATGAAAACCCAAAACATAATTAACCGATAACGAATCCATGCAAGCGTCTATAAACAACTTAAATTTAATGCATTTTTATTTAGTGTCGAGTATGAATAGACTACATAGATTTGCATTTGAAGATAAAACATTCTATCCCCATTTAACCTTAGGCTAAAAGTTCGCAGTCAAACTGGCGTCAATCCATCTGATATATCGATGTATTCAATGTAATACGAATACGGCAACACAAAATAGGTTAAGATAAGACATTGACTCTCATCAGATAGGAATATTACATCTATCTAATGAGAAGAACAATAAAAAAAAAACTCCATAGAAACGGATTGCGGTCATTTTGCCGACTTACGATCGCATTCCCTAGGCAAGAGGAAGTGTGCGGCGTATACAAGCGATTCTGCCCGTAGCGAATCTTGCATTACATCTACTAACTACATCAATATATCCAATCCATTGACCCAATTCAACAACAACATGAATAACCTAAGATTACCCTCCCCTAATATAACTTTACAAATCTATACAGCCATTCCTGCCCGACTTAAGTTTATCATTGATATATTTTAATTTATCGGAAAACAGAAATCATAATAAAACTTAAAGAACAAAAAAAATATAAATGGAAATGATTTTACAAAAGAAATACATCAAATAACATTTTAACTACTTTAGTCAGATAGGAAATTCTTATATTTATAAATATTGAAAAGTTTAGTATTTAGAGTTCTTTTGTTTAGAAATGTTCATAAATTATATATTTCTTACTGTTTTGAAAAATGTCCGTTTTCTCTGATTTCTTGTAATGGAAGGTATTAATCCCACGAAGTCATAAGGAGATCGGTGTGCAGTTAATCGCTGGTCCTTTATGGTTGATGGTATTCTTCCGGGCCTTGATGTCCTGTGGCCCGCAATATCGGAAAACGATGTTTCATTTTTTTTTTGAACAACTGAAGGAATTGAAAGTGCGTCTTTCAATCCCTTCTCCTTCAACTCCGCACTAACACCTATAGTCACATCGTAATAACTAATTAATAATTTCCAAACTTTTCCTTTTATATTAATTTTAAGGATTCAATTGACATTACGTCATCGATGATGATGATCCTTCCATTGAGGTCCGATTTCCCAATGGATTTCTCTCATTTGCTATTAGTTTCTATTGTTTTCCTATCTGACCGTTGCTTATACATTTCAATGCCCAAGGCTAGTTTACATTGACTAATTAAAACAATCATTTCCATTTTCTGATTACTTAATGTGTTTTCCAAAATTAAAGATATGTTTTTATCTCTAAATCTTTTTAAGTTTTTGCTTTTAAAATTTTTTTTTTTATTTTTAATAAAGTTTTATTTTAATAATAATTTTTTTTTTATCTGTGTGATATTATATATATACGAGTTTAAGATGATTTTTTAATTTTCAATTTTTAATTCTTAAAAAAGAAGTTTTTATTTGTGAACTTTTATTCTTTTATTGATTAGAATTGCTACACCTGATTGGGCAGTGTTTCCAGGTAAATATTGAAAGACTTCAAATTGGCTGAGGATGTTGTTGATCTTGTTGTTTGAGTTCCAATGCAGCTTTGTCTCGCCTAGGCACAGTATGTCCAGGTGAGACTGATCTAGCCATCTTTTAAGAGCAAAAAGCCTTGCTAAGGAATTCAAACCCCTGATATTTACACCTCCAATATTCAATGACATTTATAGTGATCATGTGGCATAGACATGTTAATTGAAAAGGAGGTCATCAGGTGTGACAATGTGCTCACTGGAACCTGATGAGTTATCCCATTTAAGTTGAAGATCTGGATGTGACATTGTGCCTAGTTGGTGATCGACTGCCAACAGGCACCAGTCTGGATCATCTGCTGTGGGCTCACTATTTCCATTACACTTCTCTTTCATTGTAGTTGTTGGTGTTATGATTTCAGTTTTTGACTCCCTTTTGAAATTTTTTTTGGAAAATTTGATTTTTTGTGATTTGGGTGTGGACATAGTGGGACTTGCCAGACTATCAATAGAATCTGAATCTGATAGCGAGCTTGCAGTTTCCTCAGATTGCGATGTGAGGTCTTCAGCCTTACACTTTAGCACTCCCTCTGTAGATTGGATGTGAGGGTGTATTATATTAGCTTGCTCTGGAATTATTTGTCTCATTTCATGTTCATTGGAACTGTTTTATTCTTTTTATCCATTAAAACTTTGGATGTGCAAGGTGTGTTTGATTCTAACTCTATCGATGTTATTTCTTCATTTTCTTGAGCTATCTCATCTTTATAGCCCATTCTTCTTGTGGATTGATCTTTGGATGTGCAAGGTGTGTTTGACTCTAACTCTATCTATGTTATCTCTTCATTTTCTTGAGCTATCTCATCTTTATAGCCCATTCTTCTTGTGGATTGATCTTTTCTTTCAACCCTGGATGATCTGCCAGATTGATCATTTTCACACCTGGTTCGTTGTATTGTGTTCTTATGTGCTGCCTCCATCATACACTTGTGCATTCTTGTATTTCTCATTTTACATATGGGACAAAGCTTTTTGGGGCATGTACTGACCAGGTGGTTACAGTCACCACATTCAAAACATTGTGGCTTTATGCCCCTAATAGATAAATATAGAGGGCATTACTTTTCCTCCAGTACTGATGGCAACTCTGTGGGCAGAACTCCTTGAGCTAGTTTGAGGGAAAATGCTACAATATTTGATGGGAGTTCTATTCCTACCCTGCATTCTGACAGATAATGAAATGACATGATTGTTCCATATGCGTCAAGTAGCTTTTGCAGGCCCTGTCCATCAAAATTCATGAAGCAATTACAGATGGTACCATGGACCATCTTGGGTCAAGACAAGTCAACCTTAACTAGATATTTATCTCCAAGAAACATTTGCTTTCTTCGGAACAACTCCTTTTGGAGAACATTATGAAGTTCAACCACAAAGTAGCGACTATTTGGATGGTGGTAGACATGTTTCACGGCATCCTCCAGACATAACTTCTTCAATAGTAAGAAAAATTCATCGATGGGAAACTGAAAAAGTTGGGCATTTTTTATTAGTTGTCGATAATTAATGAGCACTCATTATTGTAATTGGAAAAGGAATTAAACAGGATTACTGGAATTCTTTCATTAAACTCAAAGTTCACCATGTCATAATCATTTGGGTCCAGTGTTTCATTCTCATGTGATAGATTGAGTATAGAAGACTCATTTTTGCCTAATAGAGGGTCCTCATCCAGATCTGGAAGTTGAAATACTGTGTTTTCAGCATTGTTGCCGCTTCCATCATCTGTTTAAATCTATGTTTAACTGTTTGATATTGCTGACTTTGGCTATTTTTCATCTTATCAGCATATGATGTACCTGCATAACCATTGGTGTTATTCATGTTTTTTTCCTGAAACATTCACAGCACTTTCTCTCAATGCTATATGTTGAGTGTGCTTACTATGTCCACTACCAGTCTCTCTATCACCTACCTGAAATATTGCTTTAACTTTGCCTTGATTTTGGGAAGTTTGGTAATAAGTGTTAACTTAATTTTGATTCTTTTTAGTTTTTTTATAAATTTTTCCTGGTATTTTATTATTTGATCCCTCAAGAATTTTATTTAGATTAGCTGTCTTAATCATTTCTTGTTGAAAACCCAGTGATTTGGCTGAAATCATCTTGATTTGCCTTAAAATCAGTCATTTCCGGTTTAGTGCTGTCTCTTGAGCCACTACTAATGTGTTTTTCCCCAGTTAGCAATTTAGATAAATTTGGATTTAGCATTTTAGTTCAGTTTGGTTCTACAATGGGATGTATAGCTTCTTTATTCCTGGTTGGATCTTGCTGACTTTTTGAAGTAACCTTCAGCAGGCCTTTATCTTCAAAACTGTCAACTTCATTTTTTTTGCATATGTATTCCCATGACTTTTTTGGTGTTAATGTCATCACTTCCGGTTTCACGATTATTTTTCCCAATAGCAAATTTTTTGCTCTTAAGGTAAGTTTTCCCTTTTGGGTTTTCTTGTTTTTCCTGTGCATTTTTGTTAACATTTGGGATGTTTGGAACAATACTAACTGGTTTTGGAGCCTACACATGCTCTTTTCCATTGAGAGTTGTAGTATGATTCTTACTTTTGCTTGGTTTGTCAGAATTTTTGCTGACACATTGAGCATCCATGTTGGACAGTAATTAAGCCTCTTGTGATGAAAGATTAATTGAATTAACAGTCTAAATTTAATAATTATCAATAAAAAAATTCACTTCAAAGCAAAATGAGTTATTTATCTTAAGTTACACAATACTCAATAACACTAATAATGTTTTTTTTATATCAAAAAGAAAAATACTTGCCTAACGATGTAGCAGTGAATATTCCTCTAGACGCCACCTAGAGAGCTTAGCCTGAAAACTGAAAATGAACAGTACCAGAACACTCCTCATGAACAATGAAATAATTATCACAGAAATAACTATCGGGAATTTTTCCCTGATCCTAGCCTATGTATACTTGAGAAGAGGTGCCGAAGCAGCAACATCATTAGTTAACAAAATCAATTCCATTGTGGCATCAACAGTGTCACCAGTCATATTGTTTGGTGATTTCAACATGGCATATAGTAAATTCACACTTAAATTCTTGCACATGATCGTGTGCTGCTGAGTGGGGAGGGATGCTTCCCAGAAAACTCCTACTCCTTCCACACTCGGCAGAATCACTCACTTATAGATTTATTGTTCTATAGTCCAGAACTTCATCATATCCTACATGCTTCATTCCAATTGGTACCGTATTCTGATCACTTGGCCATGTTGATATCTCTCAACCTAAACTAGGTGCCTTTAACTTCACTTCAACAGTCTAGAACCATCAGAATGCTAAACAAAACCAACACACCTGAGTGGATTTTCTCTGAGGCCTACATTCTGTTCCATAAAAGAGGCCTTCTGTCACTACAACCTGTCCATGCCTGGTCAGCCTTTGTAGGTGTGCTGAGTGGTCTATTGTCACCTTCACCGCGTGCACCAAGGGTCTGATCAGGCTATTCAAGGAATTGGACACAATAGGCAACCAGGTTGCTCAGCTCTCAGCCATGGGAGCTAGTGTCAGGGAGATTATGAGTCTAAAGAGTCAATATAGAGAAAGACAGGGGGTGCTGGCACAATACATAGTGGTAAAGAGGGCCAAAGTACATCTGGCAGCACAGCACAACTGGACACGAAGTTATCTCTAGTGGGCAATTGGTGCCAGGAAAAGACCCACACCCTCCATGATCATCATAAATGAATACAGTTACACAGGAAAAGCAATGTTACACAAAGTTTTCATGCATTTTAAGGATAAGTTACAATGTGAGACATTCAGTATAGGAGACTTTTGGTGGGAAGAAGAAGAGGTGGGCGATCATGGAATTACACAAGACCTCATCATGCAGAAGCTGCTGGATTATCCTGAGAAAACACCTGGACTACATGGGATCCCAAGGTTTGTCCTGGTCCACCTATGCAGGTTCACTGCACCTGTGGTACAGGGGCTAATTGGTGTATTGGCAGGGAGGTACCAGCCCCTCCCTGACCTGTATCCGATTGCCCTTGTGCCTTTCCTAAAAAACAAGCAAACCCACCTGATTTTACAAACTTGCGTCTAATCTCTATGACACCACTCTTGATTAAAGCTATCGAAACAATAATAAAAGACAAGATTCAGCAGCAGCTGCTTGATAAAATTTCCAGGCATCAATTTGCTTGCAAGGGTCATTCTACTGGAGATGCTGTTTGCAAATTCATGGTAACGCTCGACTATATCAGGGGAAAAAGAAAATCTTTACCAGTAGTTATCCAGTTAGACTTTGCAGCAGCCTTTGACTCTGTGGTGCCAGCTCAACTCTTTGCAGTTCTCAGGTGCTATGGAGTTCCATTGGTCTACATTAATATCATCGCTAATTTGCTCCTCAACAGAAGTATGTATGTATCTTTAGATGGATCTCTTGCCCCTGGATTCCAACCACATATCTCCATACCACAGGGGTCACCGTTAAGCACCCTGTGTTTCATAACAAATATTGACCCCTTCTTGAAAGAGGTGGAGAAAAGGCTGCCTGGAGTATTTATCCCAGCACTGGGGGAGGTAATCCACCATATATCATATGTAGATGATGTAACCATCATCCTCCCATCTGCAAAGCATCTTCCCCAGCTATACTTGCTTCTAGAACAGTGTGCCATCAAGTACCATCTGAAAGTGAATCCAGCAAAGACAGCAATCTGGAAGGCCTGCAGTGGCAAAACCATTACATCTAATTTCACAGGTGCACCCCAAAATTTTCTGGGGCTGCCAGTGGCATTGTCACAGTCAGCAATGAGATGTCAGATAGGACCAGCAAAGTGGCTGGCACCTTATCCTCAATCTCCCTGTCACTCCCAAGCAAGGTGACACTGTTGAATATGCTGGTCTTCCCAAGAATTGCATATTATCTACCATTTATTAGGCTGACCAGGACCTTCCAAAATAAAATAGGGTCACAGTGCACAAAAGTGTTATGGAAATCATCACCTGGTAGAATTGTTTGTATAGGCCTCAATAGAGTGAAAAAACCCAAGGACTTAAATGGTCTTGGTTTGCATGACATTCAGGTGCTGTTTATGCAGAGGACAATAGCTACTCTGAGGGTATCTAAAGATCTACAAGATAGAAGCCAACATTCCCCTTCAATTGAACACACCGACACCCCACCACCCAACAATACCCCACCGCCTAACAAGAACAGGTGGGTAGCAGAAATGGAGGATCACATGGCAGGGCTCATATCTGCCAAAGATCTTTTTGAAAGGAAGATTAGGTAATGGGATGCTTACAAACTCATGCATCCCAGTCAGCAGAGTAACCCAGTTAGGCTAGAATTAACCTTAAAGTCATTGATAAAAAAGTCCAGACACTGGTCGTTGGATGTCAGCCTACTAAATTTTATTATCAAATTCAGTCTGGACACTCTTCCAACAAGTCAATTCTTGGTAGATCATAGGGGATTTAAGTGCATTTCTCCCATCTGCTCATTGTGCAACCAGGAGGAGGAGGATATTGATCACCTTATTTCTCATTGCTCAAGATTCAGAGACATGGAAATGAGATTAATATCTAGTATCAGGTTGGGATGCTCTCAGATACTGGATATCAGTGGGGTACTGAGAACTGGAGAATTTGCTATAATTTGAATGGCATTCATAATTCTCTTTGCAAAGTGGCTGACCAAGTGTCACAGTATTTTTCGAGACAACTCAGCGGACGCATGTACCAGTCTTCAAGAAACACCTTTGCAGTCTAAAAACCAGAGACTTTCTAATAACATCCCACAAACTGTATGCAGACACATGGGAAAAGATTACTCTGGATGAGCCGACAAACATAGACAAAGACAATCGTATGTTTGCGTTTGATTCCATAAATGTAATGTCATAGTTTCCTTTTCTTTCTATGTTTACCTCAACAACAATCATGTAACTGTCAATTGATTTTCTTGTTATGTAAACTAATGAATAAATAAATTTCATTAATAAAAAAAAAAAACTTTTATTCTTTTAATGTTTACTAATAAAAAACAATATAACGTACGTATGTGCCTGTTACAATATATATATAGTTCCTGGCTTATGTGAGAGTGGTGTAGTGAAAATTATCAAAACTGTCAACATGAAACTCAGGAGTTGACACCTCTATAATTCTACATACAAATATTATTAAGTGATAATTAAAGAGGTATATTTGGGCTAGAGATAATCTTTAATTTAAAGTATTAATCATTAATATAATTCTATAAAGTCGTTTGTGCCAAAGTTGTTAATGTATAAAGGTTGACATTTGTAATCAAACTATAGGAAATTGTTATCTATATAATCCTAAATAAATGGGCCAACTGAAGAGTGCTGATTCCATCCCATCTTGGGGATCTTTTTTTTTCATGTCTTTGATCATATGTTTCAGGAAGTAGTGGTAAAATAGATGTTTGAAATATAAAAACATATATATATATATATGAAGTTAAGTTTATCTAAAAAATTATATATTTAGGTACTTAAAATATGAGCTATAGATGTCTTACTTGAAAATAGTGAATTGGGTGTTTTAAAAATACATCCAGTGTGAGAGAGAGGTTGGTCTGATTTCTGAGTGGTTGTGATATATATGAATGAGGTAGGGTGAAAGATGTACTGAGATAAGTATAACTGTTGAAAATATATATATATATATATCATTGACATTATAGGTTTTTAAATTCAGGTTCCTCTTAGTGCTTTATTCATTTAAAAAATGATTAAATCAAACTTTTAATAATATATATCTAACTTGATTTCGTCATTTGTGAACGCATACACATATTAAAATGTAAAACATATCAAATATTCGCGTACTTACATAATTTAAATGGATACAATAACATCATACAAAATGTGTGAATATATCTTAATTTCACAATTTAAAAAAATAAATAGTTTTAAAAGTTTTTAATCTGAAAGTAAGGTGCGTGCATGTTTTAAATTGAAATTTTAATTATATTTTTAACAATTTAACTTGGTTTGAAAGATTGGTTCATTTCTATAATTTGAAAATTTATGACAGAAAAATAATCTTTAGTTAATGTTTCTTAGAAACCATATAGCCTAAACATTTCTTAACCATATAGCCTAAACATTTCTCGCTGAAGAAGCTTCCAAATAAACAAAACAAATTTCGCATAAAACTATTAAATGGGCCAAGCGCTTTCGAGGTTTGCCCTCATATTCATGGCCGACGAACATAATAAATCTTTACGTAGTGTTATTAAATAACAAATATGCAAATGTAAATGCAAATCAGTTTGACCATTTTTTTGAAATGGAAAAACACGTGTCACGTCTATTGATAGAATTGTTGTCGCAAACAATAAAGTACGCCTCTTTGATCTTTCTCTTACAGTCATTGGTTTCAGGGCATACTAAAAATTACTTATAAGTTCTCTAATATTTTTACATAGACTTTTAATAAGGTAAATTATCACATAGTTTTCCTGCTGAGAAAATTGATTTTTCAAAAATTTTAATGATCAAATTACATCATTTCCACACTAAACATGTTATTTCTCAAAAGTTTATGTGGTACTAAAGGTTCATATCACCCCAATCAAAATCATGTTTTTTATGTAACTGGATACCTGCCCAATTACTTAATAATATGCAAAAGATAAAGAGTTTACTTTGTGACTGCCCTTCAATTCTGACATGTGTCTTATCTTTTATTCCCCATATCAAGATCAATCCACTGCAGGATGAAGGTCTCTCAAAATTTACTCCAGTTTCTCTTATCTCTAGCCCCTCTTCTACACATCACTCCAACATGCTTTTTTTTTCATCTATTTACCTCATGTGATGTTTTTCTTGATCCACTATCATATTTTCTAAAAATATGTCCAGTCCATTTCCATTTCAGTCCCTTAATTTTTTCAAAGATGTCAATAACATCTGTTTATTCTCTTGCCCCTGTATATTGTTTTCGATCTTGTTTTGTTACTCCTAACATACAACTCCATATTTCATTGAGAGATCTGAACTCTCTGTATAGTATCTAAATCGCAGTTCCATAATTATGAACTGGTAAAACACATTTAGTGAAAAATTTTCTTATGAAATGCATAGGCATATTTTATTTTAATATTAAACTATTTATTTTAAAAGCACTTCATCATGGTATTTGTAGTTATTAACTTTTTCTAATTCATTATTATCTATCTTTATTTTATTTTTTTGGCTAAATCCATTGAACATTGCTTTAATGTTTTGGGCATCTGTCTTTAGTCCTAATTTCTTATTTTCATCTGATAACTCTTGAAACATTATCTACAGCTCTGAAATATTATTTGTTAAAACAATTACATCATCTGCAAAATCTAAATGACTTAAATTAAGTTGCATTTGCTTTCACTCCCTTTTTGCAAACTGCTATAACAAATTTTGGAGCTATGGAGTCATCTTATATACTTTTCTCGCTATTCAATTTAATCATTGTTGTTGCATCTTGATAAATATTTTTCAGAATATAACAATATCCTGGGTCTATCTCTTGATGAACCATTGTTTAATCACCAAAAAAGTGCTTATAGAATCAAATGCTTTTTCATAATCTACAAATTCAAAGCATAATGGCAACATATATTCATTGGTTCTTTCTATAACTTCTCTCAATATGTGAATGTGGTCCACTGTGCTAAAGCCATTTTAAATCCAACTATCTTTTGGTAGAATAAAACCAAAGTTGTCCTAAATGAGATGTAATTATCTTAATAAAAATTTTGAATAGAAATGACAAAAAACTGACTTGTCTGTAATTTCTAATATCTTTTATCCACCATTTTTAAATATTAATATTAGTACTGCATTCTTCCAATCATCTGGTACATTTTTATCATTTAGACATTTGGTATATAATTTTGTCAACAATTTTCTATTTTTTGTTCTGCTTCTTTTAAGATATTAATTACAATTCCATCATTTCTTGGAGTTTTCCTCTTCTTCATAGATTTAATTGCATATCTCATTGCTTCATTTAAAATCCTGGGCAATTCAGAAAATATAATAATTATAGAAATACTTTTTGTTGTTCTTTATTGCTATGTACAAAATTCTTCCACACAATTCATAATGTAATCACTCTTTTTACTAATAATTCCATCTTTTCTTCTTAATTCAGAAATACATTTTCTATCAACAATAAGATGTTTTACACTTTTAATACCTTTATTTTCTTTTATAACTTTCCTTGCTAATTCACACTTATATTTTCTTACATCATTCATTATTAACTCTTTTTTCTACCATTTTACAACCTTCTAACTATTCTTAATGGATCATTTTTATATTATTTGTTTTCTTTACAAATTATCTTGTCTCACTAGAAATTTTACAAGTTAATTGCTGGTTTTTTGTACCAACTATCTTTGTTACAGTTCTTAATACTATATCATTTATATTCCTTTTGATTTCATTCAAATCTGAGCCATCTCCAAATTCTATTAATATTTTAAAACGATTTTCAAGCTCTATTTTAAATTTACTAAAATGTTTTTTTAAAATAATTTTTGCCTCTCTAGTTTTGCATTGACATATTATAATTTACTAAATGATGATCACTTCCTGTGATGAATTATTAAGAACATTTCAATCTTTAAAAAACGTATTTTCTCTTGTCAAAATAGAATCCAATTCTGCTGCTTGCTTTCATATCTATTTCCATTTAGCATTTTTCTCAAAGAAAGAATTTATTAAAGTTTTATATCCTGTGTCTTCTCTCATTTCTATCACCATAACCAAATTTACTGACAGCACTTTCATCTTTCAATCGTTTATCAATTCTATTACTAAAACATTAGAATTAAAATTGCTTATTAACCAGAGGAAAAAAAAATATTTCTAAGAACTTAACCTAACAGCATAATAATAATTTTTTAATCATTTTATATGTTATTAGGTTGTTGTGACTTACGCCCAATGTGGCTGTTTGATGACATGGTTGCTTGCAAAAATAATGAAATGTAATGTTACCCGGCTGATAATACTTGCTTTCTGTTCTCTGATAATTTTTCAAAGTATTTTTAAAAAATTTACTAACCAGCATTATTTTCTAAATTACATTTTTTAATTACATTCTACATTTCAGCACATAGCACTGGCATGCAAGAGGAAGTGGTCTAATGGTTTTTCCAATCTGAACAATTGGCCAATACATGCACTAGTCTATCAAACCAAGCTTTCAGCATGTAGCACTGGAAGGTGTGGGGTGTCGATGGTTTTGGTGATCCAAAGGATTGGCCAATACACGCACTAGTCTGAGCAAACCAAGATTATGATTTCCAAAACAACATACAATGACAGCCATTTCATTACTCTCATAGCTGTTCTCCCGCAAACATACTTTTTCATGTGAATGTGAAATGGTTCTGGGACATACCCTTTTGCAATTGTTTTCACCTTCCAAGATGTGTAGGGAAATGCAGTGATAGGCTTACAATTATTAGTATATAATAGTATGTCAGGTAAGGTGTAAGATTGTTTCTTCAAATGGACATAAAAACACTTATGACCAATTGAATTCCATATACCCTCACAGCCTATGGTAGCAATCTGTTAAGTTTGTGCTATTTCCATAATGATGCAAAGCACAGTGTGCAATGCCATCTAAGCCTTCTAATGGCTAATATGAACAGAACTGTTCTATAGGCTGTAAGTTGGGGCGTGTAAACGGCATATTTCTGTGCTTTTGCAGAGAAACAACAGCTTAAGTCACAACTATCTTTTATTATTTAATATTTCTACTTAAAATTGAATTTTAAATGCTTCTGTGCCGAATAAAATCAAAATCTACTCCATCAAAAGTAAAACTTATTATGAAAGATAAGCAATAAATAGTGTATCAGTAAATAATAATTCAAAATTATTTTCTTTTTATGTTCAGTAAATTCTCCCAAGAACTTTAATAATTTTCTTTTTAAAACACTTTACATAAATACAACAAAAATGATCTTAAAATTGCAATTATCACATTTTTAAATATAAAGAATTTTATCAATTTAGAAATTATTTTATTTTTATTTCTTCCCTTAGTAAAAACACGTCACTCATATATTTTTCTATAGACTTAACATATTAACACGTCACTCATATTTTTCTATAGACTTAACATATTAACATATTCTTATTATTTCTTAATTGGATCAAGCACATTTTTTCTTCTAATTTTGACACACCAAGTCTTATCATTCTTAGATTTCACACAGTCACATTTGATACATACTAAACTGTTGGTCAAAACTTGATAAAATATAATGTATAGAATACATTAAAAATATATTAAGTGAAAATTTTTCTTTTGTAATTGAAAAGTTTGACAAACTTAAATTTTTTGAGTATAGCCAACGTCTGTTTATTTTGGATTTAAAAAAAAAAATTTTTTTTTCTTTAAACATAATCTTCAAAGTGACTAGTCAGTTAATAAACAATCTATTAGATGGTCCAAGAAATGAAAAAGAGAAATTTACTAAAACTAGTAGAAGTATTTTCCTATGTTTAAAATTGAATCTATAAAATAATGACAACTAACATAGGTAAAGAAATTGCTAATCTAATGCATCAGCATTTTAAATCCAAGATTGACGAAAACCCAAACAGTAATTAACAGCTAAATTAGCGGGTTGCCTTATAAAATATTTCTGTAATCCAAATCTGATAATCCAATACATATTAACAAATTTAATCCTGTTTTATATATTAATTCAAAAAAGGATTTTGGAGTTATTAATATCATCCTTTAAAAAATAATAGCAAATAATGAATATCGAAGATTAGAAACCAACACTACTCACCTAAAAGCCAAATTCTTGAAGCAGAATACATATAACAGTGAACCAAAGCAATGTTTTTAAAATTACTCCTATAACTTCTCTACAAGCACATCATTAATCAAAGATTATGCTAGAAATTAAAGCACATAATTTGAATACATTGAGACTGGAAGAAAGTTACTCACATCAACAAAAACTTTTATCGTAAATTAATGTTTGTTATTGAAATAACGTCATCTAATTTATTTTTTTTACAAAAAAGCTTTAACATCTTTAAATGTAGAAAAAATATTAATTACTTTCAATAAAGAAACTGTAAATTCAATCATAAATCAAATAAAGTCACACATCACGTGATTTAATTATATCTGGAATATCCTAGTGCCTCACTGAGGAGAGCCAATAGCTAGAAAGTCTAGGGCTGGAGATAATTTAAAGGCTTTCTCTTGTGGCATTTATCGGTAAAGTTTGCTAGAGCTATTAGCACGCTCTTTATTTTAGTTTAGTTTGTAAATTCAATTATTTCAAAACAATTGAATAAATAGTTGTGATTCAATTATTCCATCTATATTATTTCATTTATTAAAGTAATTTGCAGCTGAATAAAATAAAAATAGAAACCACAATTTGATCAAATGAATGGAAGGCTTTTGCTCAATTTTACATTGGAATGTTCAGTGACACATGACGTTTTGAGAAACTAAATTATTTTTTTACAACTAGAAACTAAAAATAGGAAAATCCTTACAATTTCTTTTTGTTTTTATAAATAGAAAAATTATTTAACACTGGTATAAAATAAAATATTGAAAAATTTATTGCAAGACTGACATCTTATTCTATCTTTCATATCATTCCTTTCTCAAAATATATACGAATTTATCTAACAATAAGAATGCCCAAAATAAGCTAACTTTTTTTAAAATTATTTATCAAATATTAATTTATTGGAGAGTTGAATCCTATTAAAAATATTTATACTTTAAGAATACGATTTTTTAGTATTTTTATAATATTGCATTGATATAAGTTTTACTCCTGTATAAAAGAAATGCTCATAATCAGTTCATCAATCGCCTATTTCAATATTTCTATGAAATAACTGGCATGATGAATTCCATTCTATGATAATGGTAAGTTATCTCTTTATATTTGTTTATTTCGTTTTGAAAAAATATTACTTTTTAAAAAAACATGAAAATTGCAATATTTTCTATATTCAAATTGACTGTACCCAGTGAAATAACATGTTATTCAGGATTTCCGAGTCGTTATGTTTCAGCACAATCAAAAGACTATAATTATTGAGTATTTTAATATACATATAATGAATCCACAACTCAAACAAAATCGAGTAATTATATTTTAACGGCTTACAAATAATCTAATTAATTAATGCAAAAACCCAAGTACATAAGTATGTATTCTTTTATCTGCAAAACGTTATAATACTGTTTACATGTAGATATATACATAATATATTAAACCCATAACTTATATAAAATGCTAATAAAGTATAGAATATGACCTTTATGAAATTTCCTAAGTTGGCAAATTATTTCCAGACCCGACCTTACTCACATTAACTATATATATCTAGTATTTTCCATTAAAATATTGTCCAAAGGCGGAGAACGAATCCCTCTCTACAATTTTATATATTCCTTTTTGATTGTCTTTTGTTTTTCTACTTGTAGTTTTAGAGTAATCAATTGTTTTAAATTAAACTTTATTTACTAATTTTTTTTTCTATATTTGAGATTGTCATTAATTATGATCTGAGCTTGTTAAGTGTAAGTTACAATAGGAGTTTAATTCTTTTCTGATTTTAAAAATTTATACTAACTTTTTTTTAAACAAATTATATCCTGTTGGATGACTGATGAAAAGCGTTAAAATGTCTGCATATATTTTAATTTATCCACTATTCAATGCATAACAAAAATTATTAAGTAAGCCAGATATTTCAGTAATCTAAGACAAACTAACTGCCCATTCATTACTTACTTTAATCAAACACTTTTTCTGTACTTTAAATGGGATTTTTTTTAAAGCAACAAATCAATTACAGTACAAAACAATAAAAATGGTTGGATTTAACTTTCCTAAATATTATTTTTCATGAATTATTTATTATTCAAGGCAAAACTCCCATATTTGCAGCTATGACTAACTTAAAATTGAAAATTATACAGTTAATGATTGTCCAATTTATGTTTATGTTGACAGAAATAAACAGTCCAGTAATTCCAATTTTTAATTGGGATCTTTGCACGATTTTGTATAAAATTCTTATGTACTAAATAAGTAAATAAAATACTTAAAAACAAATTTTCTATAATAATTTACCATCAGTTTTATTTTTAATTTTTTTTACTTGGAATGTTCTTATAACCACCAGTAGCTCCATGATCAATTAATAGTTGTTGGATTTCTTTGTAGCCATGTCGATTAGCCATTACGAGTGGTATTTCAGAGTAACGATGATTCTAAAAAATAATTACTTTTAGTAAATAATATACTTTATAAACACTAAGCATATCTAATCAATTATCATAAATAGCATTATGTCATAAATATAAAAAAATGAAAATATTAATCCATAAATTATAAGAAATATAGCTGGATCTCAACATCTGCTACAACAACATTTACCAATTTATTTATATGCTATCCAAAAAAATAACAAACAAACATAAAATTTGTTAGCAAAACAAAATTTTAATATTTTTAATTGTTATTTAAATCACTTGATGGTATGATTTATGTACTTAATGAATTTATTAATATCACTTGATATATATATATATATATATATTTTTTGCATTTTGTCATTATTTGTTTTAATCTTCTTATTTGTAAGTACTGTGTGCATATATTTCATTTTAATATATATAATTAATTATTTGAGTACAATATTTTTTTCTCAGTGAAATTTATAATTGTTTTATATTTATTTTTATTTTTTTAATTTTTCATTGATAAAGATGGAAGAAAGAAGAAAAAGATTACTGCTAAATTAAGATGTTATAACTAACCCTCTCTCCCCACTTGTTTAAATTTTAAGTAGTCTATTACAAATGACAACATAATGAATTAAATTTGCTTTTTTAAAAAAATCTCTGTTAAATTTAATGATCCAAGGAATAGAAGATAAATAAATCATTAATAAAACTTTCACTTAAAAACATGAAAAATGCTTCTAAAAAAATTTTTCTTTTGATTTTAAATGCAAAAGCATATTTCCTTTCTATTATTTATTAAAATGTGTAATATACTATTAACATATAAGCATATATAATTTACATGTTAACATATCTGTATTTATATTTATAAAATTGTTAGTTTTAAATGTTTTTATTTATAAAATTTATTTATAATCTTTTATGGAATTGCTATATAATCAAAGTATGATCATTATCCACAGTATCTATTAAAATCCATTGAAACAAAATAGAGATGATGTGGAAGTTCCTTATCATAATTTTTATTAACTTATATCATAATCATTATCAATTTACATTAGACTAGCAGTATCTGTGTCTTTGCTTGCATTAGTAGAATACAATACAATATTTAACTGTTCCCACATTTATGTTTACATACTATTTAAATGAAATAATAATACATGAGTTATTAATAGCAATATCACAAAACATATAACTTTTTATAATCAGTTATACTACTGAATTTGATCAACTTTTGGGATTTTGGTTTAAATATATTTTTCACATGATAAAAGTAATTTTTAAAATGGCTATAAAATTTTACCAATACAGTATTTTGTTCACACTTCTCTTGCAAGTGATAAATTAAATACATGGTTTAATTAATTTAAAATATATTTACAAAATCAAATTTTACCTCATTTTATCAAAAACTGTAATTCTCTTCTTTTCTGTAGTATGTATTTAAATACACAGGCCACAACATACATAGTACATATTTAAAAAAATTTCCAATGTCTGGAATTTTTTAATCAGTGCTGCCCTGTATTTGCATTTTTATAAAAATCATTTGAAAATTATTATGATTTTGACATATTTTTTATTGCAAGTTATCAAAGTTTTTAAAACTATTAAGAATGATAAAGCACAAATCCATAGTCTATGTAATTCTTAAAAAAAAGAAAGTCATGCAAGATTGGTGTAATATTTATTGAATTATTAAGTAACAAACCAATAAATTTTCACATTTATATAATAATAATAATAATAATAATGATTATGATTAATAATAATAATAATAATAATAATAATAATAATAATAATAATAATAATCATCATCATCATCATCATCATCATCATCAAATTCTCAAAGGCTTTCATTAAAAAAATCAAAGCAATATGTAATCAGTTACTCTGGTCCAAGAAGACAGTTTTCATATCGAATAGGAAAATGTCTCAACCACTGATAAAAAATGGACTGAGTCTCCACACAGTTGAAATCTTCCACATACAAAAGTTGAGGAATGCAATTATTACAACGATGAAACAATTCCTGAAACTAAAACACCTAATTGAAGTTACTACTACTGACAGACCACCACCACCGGGATCATACATTTCATCCATAATTTATCAATGTAAACCAATAATGTGACAGTCAGATGATGCATGTTGGTTTAACCCAGTTTGAATACTAAGCGAAAGTATCTCGAGGCCACCCATACGCGAGATATTAAATCAAGACTACTATGACCTCTGCCCTATTCACCTATTCTTGAGGCTAACTATGAACCAATAACATTATCTGAGCCATACATAAATTATTTTTCAACCGGCCAAGCTTAGCCTCAGTGGTAGAGACATGGACAGGGAACACCTATGGAACTAAATAGTTAAATGTGCATAAAAGTACTATGAAAAATGTGTTTTGCGTGCCTGGATCATTGGAAAAGTAAAATAAAGCATTAGAATAAAATTAGCAAACTCAAGCTTGTTAGTTAAAGAAGATATTTAATTAATGACTTTAAAATAATAATGATGTAATGGCCTCTGCTATTCCCCTGAATTAATGAAAACTAATTAGACACTAAAAACAGATTAAACGATATAATATTTTTGCGGTCTAAGTCTTTTCTTCCCAATTTTAATAAAATTGTCAACTTGAATCTCCTCGATAAAAAAATCTTTCGCAAAGCATTTTCTAATTGCTTTGCGCTAAAAACAGATGGTTTAAAAATTATTTAAGACGTATATAGCTAAATCTGATATACGTAATAAGCCAGTGGCGGACAAAAGAGGCATTATTGAGGAGATCAAGTTGGCAAACAAAGGAAACTTACTGGTATGGAATTTAGAAACATAAATAAAATTGGAAAGAGATTTTAAATGAAAAAATTAACTTTTAAACTTAACCGCAATGGAATACAATATATATATACATGTTAGTAATGAAGAATAGCAAAGGAAAAAGGGTTATATATAGAATATATAAGGAAAAACGGTTATATATATATATATATAGATCACACATATATATATTTAAGACTAGTCAAATAAAAATTATTACATTACAAATATCATTAAATAAAACAATTCAAAATTTAATTCAATGAAGCACTTAAAAAAGGTATAACAAAAAAGGGTAGAAAGTAAATAGTTCAATGGAGGAGAGATATGATTACCATCCTGGTTCCTTGGTCATGTTTCCTATAGCGTTCGTGGCTTGATCCATTCATCGATAGGTATTTGTCTGGACAAGGAAAGTGGAAATATGTAGCATGGTTTCACGAAAAGTCCTACAGACACGGCACAAAGTTCAGATTATATTGGGTGGATACTATGGCATTTTGATGGTATTTAGGAATCTCGGTGATAGGCAAAGCTATTTATTTGTCTAGCCAAGCATAGTAGAATCCATCAAATTCATATGACTTTTAGCTTGAGCATGTTCAAACTTCTCCATGATTTTGAAGACAACAGTTGTCTAACTTTTTGGAATAAAATCTCCACAAGCAAAATCTGAAAGAGTTCACCAAAGAGAAATCCGAATGCCAGCAAGAAAACTCTGAATAACCTAGTCTTTTGTTCAGTCTCCTATTTATACATTTTTTTGCAAGCTACCCTCTATTGTTTGTATGATCTTAGATCTTGATAAGCCCCTCCTCATTCCTTTGTTTCAAAGTAACACTTTCGAAAAAAAATAACTTACTTGTTTATTCTAAATTTCTTTTTTTAAACTTTGAATTTTATTAATTAAAAAAGAAAAAGAAGGCCATCTTTAATTTGACTTGAATGGGCTCACTAATTAAAACATACATTCCTTTAGAAAATGTTGGTGGGCTTATCTCAAAATGAAATCATACGCCATATTTTAACAAGATTTTAACAAAAAAAATGTTCTTATTTTTTTATAGTAAAATAAGCATTTTTAAAATAAGCATTATATTTCAGCAGAATTTTGCATTAACTCATATATATACACTTGATGTATATATATGTTTGACTAATAGGTTTTACAAGTAATTTTTATTAACAGAAATCTAATCTTAGAATGGAATTTATTTAACAAAATATTTAAATGCCATACAAATTATATAAACGTAATTAATTTTAGCTTTAATGCAAAACCCTGCTGATATTGGACTATAAACTTAATTCAGGTCTATAATACTAACTAAGTTTATAGAAGGCTGTGAAGCATGGATCAGACTTCAGATCCATTGCTTCATTTCCCAATAGTTAGTGAGCAAAAAAAAATGTTAAAAAAAATGCTGTTGCTTCAGGTCAGAGGTAAAAATTTTGTGCCAGGTGAGTTCAAGCCTACTCTTTATTTGCTGTAATATTTAATTTTTACTAACAGTCTTTCTTTCTTTTACTATATAACTAACAGTTTATCCATAATTCAATCTCTTGTATCTTAAATTGAGTCTGTGTTGTTTTTAGTCTAACAAACTATATCTTTTTACTTTCTAAATTTTCCAGGATCCGGTGGTACATAAGGTTTTAAGTTTCTGTTTTTAATATTATACTCTCTTTTTAGGCTGAGATTATTTTTCCAAAACAAAACACTTATTCCACACTTCTTTTTTAATGTGTGAGGGCCTTTATATATCGGAAAAAACTTTTTTACTTCTCTCCACACTATACTACTTGGCCTAAGGTCTTTTAGCCATGCTTGGTTTCCTTTCCTGAATTTATATTGCTGGTTTCGATTCTTGCGATGCCAAGCCATACGTCTTAATTTTTCCCTTGCCTTCTTTTCTTGCTCAGTCATGTGCTGGACTTTGAGACAGATTTTCAAGCTATCTAGGTGGTGTCTAGGGTTCCCACCTGGTTCTTCTCTAAAACATTTTATGTTGCTAATCTTTGCCACAGGAGTTATAGTATTGATTACTGTCGCAGTAAAGATTTCACAGCCTTGTTGCACCTGGATTTGGTTCAACAGCTGTTGATCATTTTTTTTATTATCCTCATTCATTTGTCCAGAGAAATCTGACTGGTGAGTGGCTTCGCCTGTTTCATAATCACTCGAGGATTTCATATCAGTGTCGTCTTGATTTTGAGTATCATCTTCTGGTGATGCTCCTGTTAACAATACTCTGTTCTTGATGGAGTTCCATATGTGCCTCCAAACGGTTCAATCTTTGCGATGTAATATTCATGAATTCTTGGAACATGTTCATCATCATTTCATTTTCATCGCTCATTTCTTTGATGAAATCTTCCAAATTGTATTTTTGGTCACTATGAGTACATATTGACCTATAAACTTCGCCTCTCTTCTGTTCCTCCATTTTTGCCTAATATTGGCTATTTTGTTATATAACAATCCCACCTTATTTGTAAAACGTATTTTAGTCTTTTTATAAACAATCTAGATACGTATATTTTTATATTTTATCACACGTATCTAGGAGCTATATCCTTCTGTATATATAAAAAAATTAGTTCTTTCTAAACTAAGTCAGTATTCTAAGTTCCAACTATCTGTTTTATTTATATGTTTTCAGAAATTAACTTTGCCTACCTCATGAGGTCCTATCTTAAACCTATGCCTATATGTATCTGTTCGTACAAAAAAAAAATCCTGCCGTGTCTGTTTTTAATAACTATACTACATACTATTCTCCTCACTTTATTTATTTCTATATTTCATTAAAATGTCACTGCTACGTTAATATAATTAAAATAACCCACTTACAGCTTGACCTGGCTTTCTCTGACATCTGAAACAACTAAAAAATGCATTTACATTAATATACAAGTATGTATATATTACAAGGAATATGTGAGCAAAATATACATAAGTCATGTTTAAAAATTATTTTGGCTCACTACGCATACATTTTTATTTTGATCATCTACCTCCTATGTTTGTTTATTTGTAATCCGATATGAGAGATTGCACTTGCCGATAAATTTATTTGATAAGGGTGCCAGTCAACAAGACAATGGCCATATCAAATATACACATTAATGGATAATGATCCAAGCACACATTGATAACGTTTGTACAGTTTAATGCAATTAAAATTTATTTTGAGTTTCACCTTTAAAAAAAAAATCTCTGCATGAATAAGTAAATGGTATTTTAAATGACAATATTAATTCTAAGACGTATACAACTCAGTAAGGTAACATGTCTGACCTGGGTTCGAAACCACGCTACCGTTTTGGTCATGACACAAAAAAAATTCAAACAGCCAAAGTACGGTTAACAAAACAAAAAAATACAACAAAAAAAATTTTAAATAAAATCCCATGATAACCGCCACTCCGAATTATGAACCTGGGATCGAAACCAAATACCATTTTGGTCACAACCTGAAATAGATTAACAATTATCAAGCAATTTTACAGAATCACGCCTTGAGATCAAAAACTGTTTAAAAAACATTTATATAAAAACGGGTTTTACCGAACTATAACAAAGTGTATACCATATACACCCATATATATGAATATGTACAACATTAAATAAGCATATATATGACTACATATAAATATACAAACAGATATACCTATATAAACATTTCTTTTATTATCATGTACATGATTTTATTAGAAAGATGTCATATTGCAGACCGCATACTCCTATTATTTCAGGCTAGTAAATGCTGGTCGCAAATATAACACGGAAACAATGATTGCAGACATAGGCCTATTATTTCAGGCTACTCAGCAATCCTAAACTCTAAAGTGTAAGGGGTCTTCGCCTAAACGGTTACTAAGGGGTCTTCACCAAAAACGATCACTAAAAAACAAGGGCTTCACCTAACGGTTACTCAATAAATGATTCAATAGCATAATCTGAATTTGGAAAAAAAAAATCTTAACTAAAGGTGGCTGACATATATGTTATACAGAAAATATATCTTATACATATATTTATTAAAACGAACATACACATTTACTATTTCACCAGTTGAAAATTAAATTTGAATTTTATTAACAAAACTTATACTTATATATTATTTGATAGAAAACGTAACTACAAAATATTTAAGAGTGAAAAAAGAATTTTGCATGATTATAATTATTCATTTTATATAAAAACGAGACGCAGAGAAAGTGAAAAAATATTTGCTAACACAGTACGTTGGCACGTGTTAATTTGAACTTATCAAAACTTTTGATCTTAGAAAAAATTTCTATTAACAGAAAAAAATGTTATCTATTAGATCTTTACAAAAATTTATACAAACGGGGAAAAAAACACTTTATTATCTATTTGTACTTTTTACTAAAATATTAACACTACGAATATACACTATAATTCGAAAAAACATTATTATTTGAAAACTTCTCATGTTTAAGCAGTACTAAAGTAACAAAGTACGAAAGCTATTTTAAGGGAGGGCGGGTGGGTATATATTTGACATTTCCACCTCATCGAAGCTATATACTTTATACAACAAAAAAAATATGGCGAACTGGCCATGACAAAACTACTCATTAGGGAAAAAAAAATTTTGCTATAACTCTGATATTTTATTTTATAATCACAAAAAAAAAAACAACTAACGGAGTGTTAACTTTTTTAAATGTAAAACATTTATTTCATATATACTAAACTCGGGGGAAATAAAAATTTTACTTTATGACACATTTAAGTTTTTTAATTAATCCAACAAAAATGACACCAGGCTCACATTAGGAAACAAAACTCGGAAAAATTATACATATATTTTTATATAAATATATTAGACTAAAACAAACTTCTCAGGGTACTACTTTTTAATTTTAAAAAATGACATTCGTCCCGTGGCGACAAACTTGAAGCAAAAAATTTTGTGTTATTTAAAAAAAACATTATATATATGTGTACAAATCCGAGGGAAAAAAAATTCTACATATATCTATTACTTCAAATCCCCTATTCCTATTCTTCCAATAAAAAAATGAAATTCGGCCCACGTTATTGGCATCAGAATGCAGAAAAAAAAATTTAATTATGACATTCAGATGATGTATGTTGGTTTAACCCAGTTCGAATATTAAGCGAAAGTACCTCGAGGCCACCCATACATGAGATATTAAATCAAGAATACTATGACCTCTGCCCTATTCGCCTATTCTCGAGGCTAATTACGAACCAATAACATTATCTGAGCCATACATAAATTATCTTTCAACCGGCCAAGCTTAGCCTCAGCGGTAGAGACATGGACGGGAACACCTATGGAGCTAAATAGTTAAATGTGCATAAAAGTACTATGAAAAATGTGTTTTGCGTGCCTGGATCATTGGAAAAGTAAAATAAAGCATTAGAATAAAATTAGCAAACTCAAGCTTGTTAGTTAAAGAAGATATTTAATTAATGACTTTAAAATAATAATGATGTAATGGCCTCTGCTATTCCCCTGAATTAATGAAAACTAATTAGACACTAAAAACAGATTAAACGATATAATATTTTTGCGGTCTAAGTCTTTTCTTCTCAATTTTAATAAAATTGTCAACTTGAATCTCCTCGATAAAAAAATCTTTCGCAAAGCATTTTCTAATTGCTTTGCACTAAAAACAGACGGTTTAAAAATTATTTAAGACGTATATAATATAGGGTATATGAGCACAGACTTTCACATGACCCACCACTCTATCTAATAACACTGATACACTCAAGCACATATATGCTAAAAAGATAAATAATCACCAATATACATATTTCATGCTAAACCAGCAATCATCAGTTGGTCCAGATTATCATCTCCTACACATATATACTATAAGTGCTCAGATATTTATTAAGATAGACAATCTTCATACTTTAATGGACTGGCTCCAATCTACTACACACTCCAACTCTTCAACTGTCCATCCAATTGAAAATCTGATGAGGGAATGCTCGAAGGCCACCCTAAGGCCGAGATTCTTGTCACACCCATGTTGACCCAAGATCAATCTGAACCCCACATGTACAGGACATAATCCATTAAATACATATGCAAGGATGGGCAGACATCTCTACAATGTAATAAGTGAAACACAGGCTTAATATATACCATGTGTCTATATATGTAATATAGGGTATATAGCTAAATCTGATATATGTAATAAGCCAGTGGCGGACAAAAGAGGTGTTATCGAGGAGATCAAGTTGGCAAACAAAGGAAACTTACTGGTATGGAATTTAGAAACATAAATAAAATTGGAAAGAGATTTTAAATGAAAAAATTAACTTTTAAACTTAACCGCAATGGAATACAAAATATATATACATGTTAGTAATGAAGAATAGCGAAGGAAAAAGGGTTAAATATATATATATATATATATAGATGATAACACATATATATATTTAAGACTAGTCTAATAAAAATGATTACATTACAAATATCATTAAATAAAACAATTCAAAATATAATTCAATGAAGCACTTAAAAAAGGTATGAACAAAAAAGGGTAGAAAGTAAATAGTTCAATGGAGGAGAGATATGATTACCATTCTGGTTCCTTGGTCATGTTTCCTACGGCATTTGTGGCTTGATCCATCCATCGATAGGTATTTGTCCGGACAAGGAAAGTGGAAATATGTAGCATGGTTTCACGAAAAGTCCTACAGACACGGCACAGAGTTCAGATTATATTGGGTGGATACTATGGCATTTTGAAGGTATTTAGGAACTTTGGCAATAGGCAAAGCTATTTATTTGCCTAGACAAGCATAGTAGAATCCATCAAATTCATATGACTTTTAGTTTGAGCATGTTCAAACTTCTCCATGATTTTGAAGATGACAGTTGTCTAACTTTTTGGAATAAAATTTCCACAAGCAAAATCTGAAAGAGTTCTCCAAAGAGAAATCTGAATGCCAGCAAGAAAACTCTGAATAACCTAGTCTTTTGTTCACTCTCCTATTTATACATTTTTTTTGCAAGCTACCCTCTATTGTTTGTATGATCTTAGATCTTGATAAGCCCCTCCTCATTCCTTTGTTTCAAAGTAACACTTTCGAAAAAAAAAAACTTACTTGTTTATTCTAAATTTCTTTCTTTAAACTTTGAATTTTATTAATTAAAAAAGAAAGAGAAGGTCATCTTTAATTTGACTTGAATGGGCTCATTAATTAAAACATACATTCCTTTAGAAAATGTTGGTGGGCTTATCTCAAAATGAAATCATACGCCATATTTTAACAAGATTTTAACAAAAAAAAATATTAAACAGAGCAAAACTCTCCATACAGTATTGCCACCTGTGCTAAACAGAGTAATCAATGGATGCCAGAAGGCTTGTGCATAAAATCCCTATCTAATGCCTACTCATCCAATATCCCCAGACTAGTTTCTGGCTTGTGGCCTTCGTCAGTGAGGAGCTTTGGATCTGAGAGCACTGCATCTAGATCTTAGGATCTAATGCAACCCTCTAGCAACCACCTTTTATCTCTACTTAACTACAAAACTATGAGAATGAAATTGAAAACACAAAAAATATTTTCAATCTAAGCTCAATAGCTTATATAGTCATATGGGTCTGAACTCAGTTCAGCACCCATACATTTTGGTGTCTTTGGCTCTTTTACAACCATAGCCACCACTATCCTATTAGGCAGGATTGGTGTTAAACCATTAAGCATCACATGATCACATTAATGTGCTAAATGTGCTAGTATAGGAAATGTGATCATGTGAAAAAAAAATATTCTTATTTTTTTATAGTAAAATAAGCATTTTATTTCAGCAGAATTTTGCATTAACTCATATATATACGCTTCACGTATATATATGTTTGACTAATAGGTTTTACAAGTAATTTTTATTAACAGAACTCTAATCTTAGAATGGAATTTATTTAACAAAATATTTAAATGCCATACAAATTATATAAACGTAATTAATTTTAGCTTTAATGCAAAACCCTGCTGATATTGGACTATAATACTAAGTTTATAGAAGGCTGTGAAGCATGGATCGGACTTCAGATCCATTGCTTCAATAAGGACATACCGGAACAATATGAGAACAAATATTCATATTGGGAAATATACAACCTGATAAATAAAGAAACTAATGTAAATGAACCTTCACCAATGTTGGGAATCGATAACAAAAAACTGGTTAAACAATTCAAGCGATGGGCATTGGAACCTAAATTCTTCAATTTTATAATAAAAATGAACCTCACCACTATGCCCACAACCTTTTTTCTCCATTATAAAAGGATGTATAGGGACATAGATCCATTTTGTGCACTATGTCATAGAGCCGCAGAAACAATTGCACACCTAATTTACAACTGTGAAGGTTTGGCAAATATAAGACAAATGGCATGCAACATATATAGAAGGAAAAACATCATGATGGAACAAATTATTAATGCATATCAGAGTCGAGCAATACCAAACATTAGGGCAGCTACATTTGTCCTATATTCTTTTTGGTGCACGAGATGCAGCTTTATAATGAGGAAAAATACTCAACGTTATCCAGCCACATTCATTAATAAAATAATACAAATCAATGATAGAGATAAAACTATTGTTAGACCAGATTTATATGCTGCAACTTGGTCACTGTTAAATGAAAAATCAAGACTATGAGAAATTCAAAACAAAGACAATCGAAAACGCTGAGGTTGAAGCATTATTTATAGACTATAGAACAAGGAACAAGTTAGCCACAAGAAAAAAAAACATGTTTAAAAAAAAGTAAACCAAAACTGTAAATTTTACTAAATCAAATTGTAAATACAATGTAATAGAAACTATGTAAACCAAAGAAAGTAATAAAGTACCTTTTTGAATAATAATAATAATAATAATAATAATAATAATAATAATAATAATAATAATAATAATAATAATAATAATAATAATAATAATAATAATAATAATAATAATAATAATAATAATAATAATAATAATAATAATAATAATAATAATAATTCAATTCAATTTATTAGTAAACAACAGCTTACAAAGCCAAGAAAACGTTTACAATGATTAAAATTAAAATTTACATAAAATTTTGATTTAATGAATCTAATATATACTTTTTAAATATTTTAAAATCTGATGTAAACTCTACATCACTAAACATATCATTATATTCATTTTGTAATCTATATACAGGTGCATTTTTTACACATGTATGTTTAATTAATGGTAAATGAAAAAGTTTGTGATTTCTGCTATTGAAAGTTGGTATTTTATATATCAGATTTGTTACTGAATTATCAAAAGTTATTGTGCCATTTATCATTTTATATAAAAAACACATATCAGATAATATTCTCTTAACACGCCAATTCATTATTATTACAAAATGAAGTTTTATACACATATTTACAATATTTATCATAAACCTTTTGTGTTTTTTTCATATTTGTTTCATTTATAGAATTCCATATAATGGATCCATAGTGTAAAATTGGCAATATCAAACTACTAAATATTAATTTATTAGTCTGGAAATCAAAAACAATTTTTGATCTGAGCATCCTGCCAATGAGTTTACAGAATATGTTATATGGTTATTAAAAGTAAAATTGCTTGTGAAAATTATACCCAAATCTTTACGATCAGTAATTTTCTTAATTTCAAGATGATCAATATGGTAACTACCCCGTATTAACATTGCTTTCCTTGAATATGTCATAGCATTACATTTATCAATATTTATTTTGTTATTTTCTTGGCACCACTTGTAAAATACATCTATATAATTTTGTAAAGTTTTAATATCTTCTTTACTATTAATCTCCAGAAAAATTTTAATATCATCTGCATAGCATAACATGCTCTTACTTGGAATAAGTGTTATCAAATCTGATATATAATTAGCAAAAAATATTGGGCTTAACACACTCCCCTGTGGAATTCCAAGTCTAGATTTAAAATTATTTGACTGTTTATTATTGTAATAAACATAATTGCTTCTATCAGATAGAAATGACTTGAATAAATTCATTAGATTGATTGAAAAACCAATTTTCTCTATTTTCATAAGAAGTAATCTATGATCAACTCTATCAAAAGCCTTTGTTAAATCAAAATATATTACATCCAATTGACTTCTTGCTTCAATAGCTCTACCTATGGCATCTGATATATGGACTAAATTTGTTTTTATTGACCTTCCTGGAAGAAAACCATGTAAAGAATAAGGAAGAATATTTTTTAAATAATGTATAATTCTGTAATAAATTGATTTTTCAAAAATTCTTGATGGTATAGGTAGTAAAGAAATAGGTCTATAATTTCAGACCTCTGATTTTTTTCCAGATTTGTATATAGGTATTACTTTAGCCGTTTTTCAATAGCTAGGAAAAATTGATGTTTTAAGTGACAAATTAAAAATATACAATAAAACTGGAGCCAAAAGTTCAATGCATCCTTTATAAATAAAAACTGGTATATTATCACAAGCAATACTTTTTTTATTTTTTATTAATTTTGTAGAATGGTATATCTCATCCAAATCAAATTTTAATATGTTTATGGAATCATTATTGAATATAAGATTTTGAATAAATGGATATTCCAAAATTAAGTTATTATTTAGTTCACATTGAGTTGAAAAATAAGTCATAAAATCATTTGATTCTATATCTACTACACATGTATTTTGTCTAACTGAAGTATAATGAGTCTTTAATACATTCCCAAAATATGCTGGATCTTTATGTATTTTGTTTTGAGTCAGTTTAATATATTCTTGAAAATCATATTTTTCAAGTACTTTTACTATGCGTCTATAATTCCTATAGTTATTCAAATACAAAAAGCATTTATATTTCTTATAATATCTATGAAAAAATTTTTTTTCTCTTTATACATCGAACTAGTTTCACAGAGAACCATTTTGGAAATTTAATACCTCTACTTTGCTTAACTGGAATGAATCTATCAACAGTATCTGACAATATTTGATGAAATATATTGGTAGCTAATGATGGGCATTTACATTCATAAACTTCACTCCAAGAAATATGTTTAATGGCTTGATACAGATTATAATAGTCTCCTCGTGCATAACATTTATTTGCATAGATTATGGAATTTTTCCTGAATCTCGTTACCACTGACAGTTGCAATTCTAGTGCTGGATGGTATACATCTTCTGATACTAGAGGATATTCAGAATTATTAATAATTATATCTGTAATTCTTGTAAATATCAAATCCCAAATATAATTTTGTTTATTAAATATTTTGTTTACTTGTTGTGGATCTAATAGTTTAATAAATTGATCCAGTTCAATGAATTTTGGTGTATTTTCTTTTTCCTTAGTGTTTTCATGATAAGCAACATTGAAATCTCCTAAAAGAATCATTTCATATTTATATTGTATGAGATATAATTCCAGGCTATTAAGATTTTTTCTGAATTCATTTATTGATATATTTGGTGGTATATATAAATTTCCAATGATGAGTTTTGAGTTTTTTATCTCTAATTCAATCCATACTGACTCAAAAGTTATATTTTCAATATTTATCTCTTTATGTATAATATCATTCTTGATAGCTGTTAGTACACCACCTCCTCTTGATGCAATGGTGTTTGGTCTATCATATCTAATTACATTATATCTATTATCTATCAATTGATCATTTATGATATTTTCTTGTAACCATGTTTCTGTGAGACAAATAATATCATAATTTTCAGTAAGAATATTATGTTTTACAGTAAATAATTTTGTGCATAAATACTTAACTTTTTATTTGACTTATCCATCATGACAATATGATTGATTGATTAGAACTTCTATTTTCTACTTCAAAAGTATTATATTTATGTTCCAATTTTTTTTTAATAATAATAATAACAACAACAACAGCAGCAGCAGCAACAACAACAACAACTTGTTTGGTATACTTGAGACAAAAATTTATGCTGGATCACAAACTGACCCAGCCAAACATTTAAATATAGAAGGTTTTCTGTGCATGCTCCAGAGATTCTTCCTCTCCCTTGGCTGGCACCAGATTCATAATTGCTAGAAATTGTCCATTCACAACATTCAAAATAATTCACATTGACATGGACTTATTAATTGCAACCTTCAACCAAAAAAGCATAACAATAAATCTGGTTTTTGTATATATGCCTTTACAGGATAAAAAAATAGATACCATAATTGCAAACATTAATTCAATGTTAGCTACAACTTCAAACCCAACAGTGTTAATTGGGGATTTTAATTTAAAATTTCAGGAATTTACCCAACATTGGCTTCACAGAATAAACATACCAATAATGAGTGGCCAAGGTTTTTTGCCAGATGATGCCATCTCTTTCGACAATAATCGCTTCTCTTCACTTATTGATCTGTGCTTTTATTCTCCAATGCTTCACCACCTTATTTAAATAAAACTAACTCCCTCAACTTTTTCTGATCACTCAGCTCAAATAGGCACAATTGACTGTGCCCAAATTCAAATATCACCCTTTCCACTTACAAGAACAATAAGAGTTTTACTCCCAGAAACAACCCCTGAATTTCTGTTCTCTGAGACCTACATAATGCTAAAAAAAATCAAAGATATGACTTTGAACCTGGTTCAGAAATATCTAGCATTTATGGGAATGTTGTCCTTTAACATCAACCATATAACAAAAAAACAACCCCCACCATCAAGACTTTTGTCCCTGGAAGACCAGTTGCACCAGAGAATAATCATGATTAACCCATCACCCTGCACCCAGCAGTATATATTCAAGCTTACACATGCATACAATAAAGCATGTGATGAACTCAAAAGCTATCTGAAGATAAAGAAAAGCAAGGTATGCCTGACCAGGCCACACACTTGGACAAGAGATTATATAAGATGGGTGCTGGGGAACCAACCAGATGTAAAAAAGTGCCAATGGCACTATATACAAATAGTGGAACATATGCAGGACACAATATGATTATGCCAATTTTTGAATATTTTAAGGAGAAATTACAAAAAAAAAAAACATATAAAATACCACATAATCTGTTTGGCCCACCAGAGACAAAAACCCCATTCACAAAAGATCTATTCACAACAAAACTGAATACTATTTGAAACGTTTGCCACCCAGGTAGTCCTGGAGTCCCATTGTTTGTATTAAAGCATCTAAGTAAATTCACAACAGAATATTTGTGTCAGTTAGCAAACCATCTAGCACAACAAATTCAACCCATGGAGGGTGTCTATCCAATAGCCATAGTACCCTATAATAAAAAGAAAGCAATTATCCCACCTATTACAGACCTCAGGCCAATATCTATGGGACCTTTGCTGATCAAAATTATGGAGAAAATTATTAAAGACAAAATTGAACCATATATAATGCCACTTATCTCCGAAGCACAATATACAAAGAAAAACTCTTCAACAACAGAAGCAGCCTTATTCTTCAAAGCAATTCTAGCCACAGTAAAACAGTGGAAAAAATATGGACCCATTGTCGTGCAGCTTGACATAGAAGCTGCATTTGACTCAGTCAATATATATACACCTCTGAAAATGCTAAAAGACATAGAAATTCCTAGAACACATCTATATATAATTGCAAACCTGCTTCTGAACAGAGAGATCCATATAACTTTAAATGGAAGAAACTCACCATCTTTCACACCCACCAAATCTATATCCCAAGGATCTCCTCTTAGTTCACTATTGTTTATACTTTACATCAATCCCCTTATTAAAAGCATACAAAATGCATTTACTGGGATCGAGATACCAGACACAACACAGCACACTACATGCCTTGCCTATATGGATGATGTTACCATATTCCTGACATCAAAAAAACAAATACAGCAACTCCAAAAGATAAACCACTAAACATCACATGATCACTATCTCATACTAGCACAATAATTGTTATAAACAATTCAAAATACAGCAAAACTCTCCATATAGTAGTGCCATCTTGTGCTAACAAGAGCAATCAATGGATGCCAGGAGGCTTGTGCATTCTCATAGTTTTGTAGTTAAATAGAGTTAAAAGGGGGTGCTGGAGGGTTGCATTAGATCCTAAGATCTAGGTGCAGTGCTCTCAGATCCAAGGCTCCTCACTGATGAAGGCCACAAGCCAGAAACTAGTCTGGGGATATTGGATGAGTAGGCACTAGATAGGGATTTTATGCACAAGCCTCCTGGCATCCATTGATTGCTCTTGTTACCACAAGATGGCACTACTATATGGAGAGTTTTGCTGTATTTTGAATTGTTAACTCCAAAAGATATTGCAAGAATATTCGCAAAAATATAAATTAATATTTAACCCGGCAAAAACCACAGCCTGGTCACTATACACTGGTAAACCATGTACATCAATTTACAAATCAAAACCAAACTCTTTCCTAGGGTTCCCATTTCATATGGGAATTACAGGAATGAGATGCCATATCCAAAATAAAGAAGAAGCCACAAAAATTATAAACTCCTTGTCCAAAGCATATCTTTCACTATATTCCAAAGTACAGTTAATTAACCAGCTTAACACAACCAAAATAACATACTATGTACCAGTTATTTCATTCTCAAAGGCGTTCATTTCAAAAATTAAAACCATATATAATAAACTACTTTGGGCCAGAAAAACAGTAGCAATTTTCACGAAAAAACTTAGCCAACCCCTAATAAAAAATGGACTTGGCTTGCACAACATCAATATTTTTCATATACAGAAGTTAAGGAACTCAATAATCACAATACTTGCCAAATACCCAAAAATTAAACACTTGCTAGAAGTTACTCCAACAGATAGACCACCTCCAAAAGGTTCTTTTTTCGCTAACATTATATACCAATGCAAAACCACAGACATGATTCCAGAACAGTATTTGCATAAGTATTCATATTGGGATATTTATGGTTTAATAAACAGAGAAGCAGATACTAATGTTATATAACCTATGCTAGGAATTAACAACAAGAGACTAGTCAAGGAATATAAAAAATGGGCTCTAGAGCCCAAATACTTTGATTTTATCATAAAAATCAATCTCATTGCCTTGCCAACAACCCACTTTCTTTATCATAAAAGAATGTATATATCTATTGACCCCTTCTGTGGACTCTGCCATCGAGCAGAAGAGACACTGGATCACTTTATTTATCAATGTGTAGCACTTAACCAAATATGACAGATGATGTGTAACACCTACAGAAAACTGGGTACAATCATTAATCACATAATGGCTGCTTTTCAGGGAAGATCAATACCTAGCTTTAGGGCAGCCACATTTGTTCTATATGCGTACTGGTGCACCCAATGTACTTTCTTAATTGGCAATAACACCAGATGACACCCAGCTACATTTAGCAGCAAACTGCTACACATTCGAAATAGAGATAAAATAATAACCAACCCCCAATTATATGCAGCAACATGGTCATTGTTAAAACAACCATCAATGCTGTGAATGCTGCAAAGAAAACTATCGTACAACTAACATTCAAAGTGATATGTGGACATAACTAAATAAGCTCATCAAACTTTAGAACTCTGATTATTTTTGCTTTTTTATTTTTTATATTGTTATAGTCCATTAACCACAAAGTGTAACCACTAAATTCATTTATATATGTTTACCCTAATATTATTCATTGTATGCTAAATTTGAAATTTTCTAAATTTGAAATTTTCTAGATGTAAACTTGTATGAACAATTGAAATCAATAAAGCCTTTATTGAAACATCATCATCATCATCATCATCATCATAATAATAATAATCATCATCATAATAATAATAACAACAACAACAACAACAATAATAATAATAATAATAATAATAATAACAACAACAACAACAATAATAATAATAATAATAATTCAATTCAATTGTTTATTAATTCAATTCAATTGTTTATTAACATGTAAACATACAGTACAAACAAAGACCAAAAAGTTTACATTTGATTGCTATTACAGCTCAATAATTGTTGAATTGCTTTTTTAAAGCTATTCTTTGATAAATTAAAAATATCAACGCTTTTAGAATGTTTGTTATAAAAATCTGGTAATCTAACCAGTGTAGATCTTTTCAAACAATCTGAATGAAAATGAGGTATATAAAATAGTTCAGTATTTTTACTATTCAGCTTGGGGATTCTATATTGTATTTTTGTCTCCAACTCAGAAATATCTATTTCTCCTTTCACTATTTTTTGTAATATTATCATGTCAGCAATTAGTCTATGATTAAATAACTTATTACTTAAATTTCCTGATTTCTTTTTAAGTAGTATTAATTTTTGAAATTTATGTTCAACATTTTGAATCATATTAATATGTGAAATTATGTCTGCATTCCATATAACAGATCAATAATGAAGTACTGGAATCACTAACATGTTAAATAACATTAATTTAGTATTTAATTCAAAATTGTTAATTAATCTCAAAATAGGACCTAATACTTTATGCGCTTTTGTTACATTATACAAAACATGCTCGGTAAATAATCCATTAGCGGAGAAAATTATTCCTAAATCCTTATGACAAGTATCTTGAGGAATATATGTATTATTTAATGTGTAGGTATATAAACTTTTACCAGATTTTCTAGTAAATGTTACAATTTTACATTTGCTAGCATTTATAATCATACCATTTTTAATACACCATCTATGTAGATATTCTAACATATTTTGCAACTTCAAATGATCTGATGAACTATAAATTGTCTTAAATAGTTTTATATCATCAGCATAAGAAAGAATATTCTTATTATTTATAAAACAATGCAAATCTGAAGTCATTTTTGCAAATAAATAAGGACTTAATACACTACCTTGTGGCACTCCACAAATAGGATAAATACAATTTGACCATTCATTATTATAGAAAATATAATGAGGCCTATTCAATAAATAAGATTTAAAAAATTCAATCAAATTTTTCGATAATCCATATGCAGCTAACTTTAATAACAGGTCCTCATGACTCACTCTATCAAAGGCTTTACTTAAATCCACATATATAACATCTAGTTGTTTTTGTTGATCAAAATTTTGTGAAATTATGTCATTTATTGTGATTAAATTTGTATTTATTGACTTTCCTAGTATAAATCCATGCTGATAATTAGGAAGCCATTTGGAAAGATTATTAGATAAATGCTTAAGAAGACATTTATCAAAGATTTTAGCTGTAATATGAAGTATGGATATTGGTCTATAATTTTCAATCTTTCTTTTAGATCCCTTTTTGTGTATTGGTACTACTTTTGTTTCTTTTCATAAAGAAGGATAAGTATTAGATTTTAGAGATAAATCAAATAAATGTTTCAGTACAGGAGCCAATAATTGTCCACATCCTTTGTAAATAAATGATGGTATGTTATCTATTCCTACACTTCTTTTGTTCTTTAGTTGTGTAATAGATGAAAGAATTGATTCTATAGATATCTGATTAAAATTCAAAGTTCCATTGTTAACATTAATTAATGTGTCATAAGTAAAATCATCATCATTATTATTATAAGCATTATCTTCCATTTTTAAATTGAATAAAGATGAGAAGTCATTTGCTACTAATCCTATATTTTCATTTTGTAGGGTATTTCTTTTTGGTATAAGGAATTTAATACATCCCCAAAAATCTTTTGGCTTCCTTATCAAATTATTTTCAGTTCTCTTTAAGTAATCCTGAAAATTCTTTTTTTTAAATAATTTTTGTAAATGACCTATATATTCTAAAATTATGCCAGTCAAATAAAGATCCAGTAATTTTAAAATCTTTATAAAATTTTAATTTGCATTTAATTCCTTTAATAAGAACTATAGAAAACCAAACTGGATATTTAGTATGAATTTTCAAAGTAGGTATAAATTTATTTATATGTTCTGTAAGCCTGCTCTGAAAATTAACAGCAGCATTTTCTAAATTATTGCAATTATACACACATGTCCAACTATCATGTTGTAATGCCTTGTACAAATCTAAATAATTACCTTTGGAATAACATCTTTTAAAATTATAAATGTGTTTTACAATTTTATATTGAAATAAGCAATCAATATCCAAAGATGGGTGAAAAACATCTTCTTTAACAAGAGGCTGATTACACTTAGTGCATTTTAAGTTAGATGGAAAATTATTAAAAACTAAATCTAGAGTAATCCCATAATTATTACAAATATCATTACTTTGTGTAAGATTCATCATATTAACAGCAGATAATAATCTTAATGATTTAGAGTCAAGATAAGTATGTTTATTATTTATAAACTTAGGAACATTAAAATCACCTACCATCATAACTGATCCTTTAAATGCTACAAGCAATTTTTCAACAATATTAAAATAATCATTAAACTGTAAAATACTAATTTTTGGCTGTAAATAAACATTACTAATGATTAAATTTTCATATCCTAAATTAATAGATATCCAAATGCATTCAACATCGGTATGTAGATCTAATATCATGCATTCAAAATGAGATTTAATAGCAATAAGAACGCCACCTCCTCTATTAGCCATATTTATATTTTGATCATATCTAAAAACTTTGTATCTATTATCAAATAATTGGAAATCAAAAATATCTTCAATAAGTCATGTTTCTGTAATGAAAATTATATCATAATTCGTTAATAAAATTGCTTCATAAAATTCTTGAAGTTTTGTTCTTAAACCCCTTGAATTTTAATAATAACAAGTAAACATATTGTTTGTATTCATTATTTTTGAATTATAGATATACTACCATTTAAACCACTATTATTTAATTTATTCGTATTAACAGTTATATTTTTATTTAACTTCCCAAAGAAAGGCAATATAACAGCATGTTCCAGCCACAAATTTTTATCAGTCATTTTATTACTATAAAACTCCGGTATAGAAACATAAAATGAAGAATATTTTTAATTTACAGATAAAATTTTATGACATACTACTGAAATATTTAATGCAGTTTCTAAATAACTTTTAATCTTCTTTGCTGAAGTCATTGGGGAAAATGTAGTTAGAAAATATTTTTTTAAATGCATTCTAGGTTTAACTGTTTTCAATATGTGATCCAAATTTCTACCAATCACTGGCTTTTCTTTTTTTATATTTTTATTTTTATAATTGACAGTATTAAATTCTTCATGATTTAAACTTTCAGAAGTATTTAATTTCTCATTTGTAACATCATTAGTAACCTTTGATTTAACTTTTTTTATTGTTATAGTCTTTTTATTATCAATATGTTTTTCTTTATTTTTAATTAAAATATCTTTATATGAAGGCTTAATAACTTTCTTAATTACAGGATAGTTATCATCTTTCCCATCATTTTCTTTCTTATCTTGATTAGAAATATTCTTCTTTATTATCTCACAATTATTTCCTGTAGATACAAGACATTTTTTTGTTTCCAAAGTAACTTGATCATCATCAAGTGTAACAACATCACTTTTGAATTCTACTTTATCAAAATGTTTCAAAATAAATGATTTCAAAAAATTATTTTCAGCTTTAATTTGCATTAAAGAATTATTGACATCATTTAATTTGGCCAGTATTTCCTTTAAAATATTTTTATTATCACAACAACTTATATCAGAATGTTCATTATCTTTCATAATTGCACTTTCACTTTGTTTTACTTCTGTATCATTTATTGATTCAGTAGAGAATATTTTTAAATTTTGTTGTTCTATTAAATCACTATAAGAGCATTTTAAAAATTTATAATAATTTTTCCCATTTTCAGTTAATAATTGCAATCAATTTTTTTTTAGGTTAACACATTTTAAATGAAATTTATTACCACAAATACCATTACATTCAATATATTTCTGATATTTGTAAGTAATAATGTTTTTACAAATTCCACATATTTCCCTTAAATTGATTGAAGAATCCAAATGAGCACATATTATTTTTTCTTTAATAGTATCTTGTTTAACTTGATCAGTTAATTTGTTTTTTTTGTTTAATAGTTGAATGTTTGATTGTATAAAATCATTTATTTTGTTTGAGTTCATCAGATATTTTATCTTCTGTAGTTTCAAGATTAATATCTTTCTTTAATGATATTTGTTCTACTGAATTTTTTAGTTTTTCTAAATCAACTAAAGTAGTTTCAATATCCTTCATTTTGTTTTTGACATTTGAGTCATTTTCACATTGTTCACATATATAACAATCTAATTTTTCTTCATTTTTATGTTTAAATGTCACAATACGTTTTACACAAGATTCATGAAATTTCTTATTACATATATTACATCTAACTCTTACTTGCTTACCAAATATAAGTCCTTCACATAAACCACATGGTGTTCCAACCATAATCAAAATTCTTTCTTTTTAATTATAATACTTTCTGCTGATATTTAAAAATTCAATTTAATATTGAATTAATATTAAGCAAATTTATTTCAGTTTAAACTATTTTTAAATTTAATTCCTTTTTTATTTATTTCTATTATAATTATTAGAGAAAGACGATATTTTTTCAAACCGTTATATTATAGAACGATTTTTAATAATAATAATAATAATAATATTAATAATAATAATAATAACAACAACAACAATAATAATAATAATGATGAATAATTATTAGATTATGAAATCAAAAGTATTTTATATACTTTATGAAATTATTAATATTTTTATTTTTTTAATATATATATTAGAAGCATAATAACATTGAAATATTTGTTTCTATAAGTTGAAAACAGTAGAACACAATTTTAAAATTTAAATAATGTGTGCATATGACTAAACACTATGCCACTATTTTTTTTTATTCTGGCTTGTTTCTTTCCAATAACAATATAGAAATAGCCATGGAAATTATAATAGACTAGAAAAGAGTGCGCATGCAGCAGGAAGTTATCCTGCCAGCATGTTACAGAATACTCATGTGAAGATGCTAGGGGCTAGACCTAAAACCAGTCCTTTAAATTAAATTGGTCTTATTGGAACTTTCCTACAAATATATACAATTAGTGCTCAGTTTATATTAAGATAGCAAGTCTTCAAGTTTTGAGTGTTCTATCCTCAGATTTTCAATGATATGAATGGCTGAAGAGATGGAGGGTGGAGAAGATTGAAGCTTGCCCATTAGAGTTTGAAGACTTTTTTTTATCTTAATATAAACTGAGCAGTGATTGTATATATGTGTGGGAGATAGCGATCAGAACCAATTGAGTGCTGGTTCAGTATAACATATGTATATTGAAGATCATTTATGTTTCATATATATGTGGTCATATATATCATTGTATAATATGAATTGCAGAGCTGTAGAAAGCTTGAAAATCTGAGTTCATGTTTCTTATAATTATATTAAATTTAGTATAGACAATATACTTATATTTGAATATTTGTATATAATATCCTTTTCTTTAATTAGATAAATTATAAAAATTCTAAATTGTTTCACTATTTAGTAACAAATATTTATTTTTTCAACCTTCCCTGGTATATGAGCACAGACTTGAGCATGTCCTACCACTGTCCACTCTATCTCATATCACTGATACACTTGAACACATATGTCGAAAAGATAAATAATCGCCAATATACATATTTCATGCATATAAATTATATAAACATTTATTCGCTTTATAATAAATATTAAAAAAAGAGATAATAAGAGATAGTAATAATAATTTAATTAAAGCAACGAAAAAATTTTACTTTTTAATATTTATTTGTGATGTTTGTAATAATAATCTAATCAAATGATAAATGTTGAATAATGTTTTTCTTTCTTTAAGAGCGGGGACTTACTAATTTTCTCTTCTTTTTTTCAACGATAAATTCATTTTATCTTTCAGAGGGATAAAATTTGACAATATGTCTAAGTACAAATAGTGATTGAACTTCTTATGAACTTTTTATTAACTCCTAAATAATAAACCATTCGATTGCTGTTATAATACTACTCTATTACTTTCTCTACAACTGATAATTAATTTTTGCTTTCTCAATAAAAATAAAGTTAATGCATTTTTAAAATAATCTTATATCAGCACTGTCTGAGCTAAGTTATACTATGATATTTCAGCCAAAAATCTTAAGAGTCTTTGCTAAGGAGAGCATCTAGCATTTCTGTAAAAGTAAACGGTATCACAAAAATTAAACGAATAATAGAAAAACTAAACAGATGATAGAAAAACATTTTTCGCAATGAAAGTAAAATATTGTATTGCTTTATAAACTTGCTGCCATCCAAAGTCTTTCTCACTACGATAACAGGTCTATACACAATAAAAAAAAGTTTGATAATAAAATTGGTACTTACGTATTAGACCTGCTGCGACAGCAGAACAATGTAGTTGTGATCTTTAATATGGTAAGTTCTGTCATCACAAAAACGGGCCACAAGTCTAATACATAAGTACCATGAAATTTTATATTTTATTGATTTAAAAATATATTCTAAGCTATTATACAACTATCTGTATTATGTTTGATTTTATCAAGTTTAGTGATGCCTTAAAAAGACCTACTTTAGTATTGAAAATCAGAAGTGCAAGAATGTGTGAAATCTACCCTTCTTTACAGGCTTAATGTGAATTTTTTAAAGTCACACACAAGATTATTTCAGATATTTTTCTCACTGTCTATAGGCTTTTAGAATTTTTTTTAATTGCATATTATTTGATATATTAGACCATCTATGTTGTTGTCCCAAAATCACATTCTGATATCAAGTGGCTGTTAATGAATATCTCAATATATTTCACAAGTCCAAGATATTGATTGTTTTTTGAAAATGTTATATTTGGAAGAAAGAGAAAAAGTGAACATTGCAAGTTGTTATAAAGTAAGGTTTATAATTTTTTTTAAATTTTAATAAAAAGTACCATGGTTAACCTGTTGTTTTTTAATTCCATAAAAGCATGATTCTAGGGAATGACTATAATTCTATAATATTCTTATCTAGATGATTATGTGAGAAGTTACAAAGTAAGTCCATGATATACTTTTCACCAAGTGATTTTTAATACAAAACTGTGTTTAAAAACAACAAGAATCAGCAATGTCTAAGAATGACCTAAAAATTAAAGTTGGTAATGAAGTTAGTAAAGACTATTAAATTCTAAACCAAAAAAAAAATGTATGGTTGACAATAAATTATAACATTATAATTGTGACTCTTAATATTATATGGGTATGTAGTTTATTCTTAATTAGAGGATAAAACAAAATTGGAAAACTGTTAATGTAAATAAATAGTAGATGCCTCTTGATGAAAAGAAATGAAAATGTAGCTACATAAGTTATTGAAGATATGTAAAAAAAAATATTTTTAAGCATTTAAGTTTACTAAAGTTAAATTTTCTAACAGTTATAATTTTGTTTTTCTAAGCTTTAGCACTCATTTTTATAGATTTATATATTGTTATAATGGAAGATTCAACTGTTCTATAAATGTTTTGCATGATTTAATACAGTGATGAACTATTAAACTCTGGAGTGTAAGGTTCAAAGGTCAATTCAAATTCTAGAATTTTCTGGTGTATAACTTCTTAGGCTGAGCAATATAAAATCTTAGCTTAATCCATATGCAGAAATAACATTTTTAATGAGAAATCATCACAGCCTGATAATTGAATAATGGATTCTTGAAAAAAGTCATAAACAAATCATCACTTACATTTTTCTCAGTCACCAAATGTGTTAGAGTATGACAATTACAAAAAAATCACATAAACTAAATTATCTTTTCCTAACTGTGAAGAATAGAGTTTGATTTGTAACAGTTTAATTTTGTTGTTTTAAAAATTCTTCTTTTTGAGAACATAACATTTTTTATTTGAACATTTTAAGAACAAGATTTATTACATGGTACAAAATTATTTTCAAATAACATTTCTATTATCCAGGATAATGCTTTAATTCACACAACATGGGGGTCATGTTCCCTCGAGCAATGACAGAAAAATTGTTGGAGATTGCGAAAATTTTATGCTCATATATTTTTAATTGAAAAATCAAAAACCTAAACACTATTTAAAAAATAATGAAAACTGGTCAACTCATTATTATGTGTCTGATCACTTTTCTGTTTAAATCCTTCTTTATATTCCAATCTGCCTTGTATAAACAGCACAACATACATCACTTCACTTATATTGCTCTCATTTCTCTTGTTCATTTTCAGAGTTTTGTTTTTGTGCTAGTGTATGGTACTACATTCTTAAATGTACACATTTTTTAAAACAGGCTAAAAAATTATAATTGCCACAAATAAATAGATCTACTAAGAATTAAGCATTATTATAGATTTATAATATTTATTTTTTACCACAAGGTTTACAATTAAATATTTTTATACCCTGTTTCTCATTTTTATGTACATGATAGAAATTAAAATTTTTAATGGATAAATGAGTAATAAAAACCAAGCATTCAGAAAATGATAAAGGAGTGGTAAAATGACTCTTGTTATTACTATCTTTATATGTTTATAATGGAATGGTACTGACATATAATGGATCATGTAAAATTTCAGTCTGAGTATGTGAATCACAAGTGATTTTGCACCACTGCTTTAATTTATCTAGAACATGCTATCAAATACTGATTGTTTTTCAGAATATAAAGATGATGTTGTGCATATAAAAAGTTTATAAATAAGGCAAAACTCTCCATACAGTAGTGCCACTCTGTGCCAAACTGAGTAATCAATGGATGCCAGAAGACTTGTGCATAAAATCCCTATCTAATGCCTACTCATCCAATATTCCCAGACTAGTTTCTGGCTTGTGGCCTTCATCAGTGAGGAGCACAACTGTATGGAGAGTTTTGCTTTATTTATAAACAATTATGTGCTAGTATAAAAGATGGTGATCATGTGATGCATATGAAAAGTTAATAACACTCACAAACATTTTTCAGAAAACTTTAGGATTTTTTCATAGAAAATAATATTTCTTTAGACATTGGCTAAATATTATATAATTTCTTACCATATAGAATATAAGTAATGTTTGATACAAATAATAAATCTACAGCATATTCATAAACCATTGTTACTAAATCACTTAATGCCATTATATGCATAGATAACTTGCTAATGGAAAAATAGATTTGAAGAATATAATAAAAATTTGAATAGATAGAAATAGTAATTGCTGAAAAACATAATGAAATGTATGTTATCATAAAAATAAATTATATGTGTGTGTATTTAAATAACTTACAGAACCTGTCCCGTTAACATTGGCACCATGTTCTAACAATACTTTGACAACTTCTGGATTATTCTGTCGAACAGCATCATGAAGAGGAGTTGTTCGTCCCTGAAAAAATATATAATTGTATTTGTGCATATGTAACTAGATGATGTATTACTATTCTCAAGCATATACATAATGAATACACTCACTCTATTTTCAGCATTGACATTTGCTCCAAGACGAAGAAGTTCTTTTACAGCATTTGTTTGACCATTATATGCCGCATAATGTAGAGGAGTACTTCCATACTGAAAATAAAATATTTGTCATATAATATAATAAAGTATTCATATCTATTATATATGTCATTAAGACAATAAAATATTACAACCGAATAATAATATTGCACTTGATCATAGTTAGTAGTGTAGTGCCCGTTACTGTTATCTATCTAATATTGATTATTCTACAATCTCATATTTATATGTAATAATGCAAGAATGATGCTAAAAAAATAAAGATATAAGTAGTGATTTTAATAACATACAAGCTTCTACAATTCATATATATTTAATATTTAAATTAGCTCTAACTCTATTTCCCTTTTCTTATGGTAATGAAATGGTCCTATAAAATTAAATTTTTGAGGAAAAATAAATTAAAGAAAAAAACATGTTTTAATTTTAAAAAAGTATTAATAAAATTATTAATTGCCATTGATTAGTACTTATTTTTTTAAAAAAAAAAATCTATAAATGTAAATATAATGAGCCCATTAAAAAAGCTCTTTTTACCATGGATTTATTTCTTTGTCTCATTTTTTGGTTGTTGTAATTTTCAATTTTTTCACGTTATTTTTTCTTTTTATAAGCTTCTCCATTAACACATATTTTCAGAATAATGTACAAAGTTAAATTACTCCATTTTTATAATAAATATTTTCAGATTTTATATAGGCTGAAACTATATATTTTTTCAATGCAATAATTTGCAGTAACACACATGATAAATTTAACTTTTTTTTTCAATATAATTCTCAGATTAGGCTAATACATAGAATAAAACTATTAATTTGTAAGTCAGATTATAATGCATAATGAATTTATCCATTTTTAATCTACTATTTTCCAGGTTAGGCAAACACACAGAAAGAGACAATCATGCTCTTTGTTGAAGACAAATCTTGTTGCAAATTATTTCAAGGCTATCCTCCTTCTATACTTTTAGTGAACAAATTACATAGTAAGGTTTAATACTCAGCTTCTACTAAAATTTAGCACATGGTTTTCTTTAAATCCATTTTAGAATTTTTTTACTTATAGTTAGATGGATCTTACTTTAGACTATAAAACTATTTTTCACTGTTCTTTTCAAAGATTGTTTATTTCAACAGTTGACTCAAGATCCTTCTGCTACTCTTTTCTTTGATAGATGAATCAAAACTGACTACAGTATATCTACTGTATGCACAGTTAAACAAGAATAATTGTTCCTACTGATTTTTTAACAGCTTAATCAAAAATGACTGTTCCTCACAGTACACTGAGGCTATTGCTTTAATCAACTTCCAATATTTTTTTAACATTTATGTTTCTATCCAACTGCATCTTGTCTTATACATGACCACATTAAACAATGAACAAATGGGTCTAATTTTATAAAAAGATTGTTTTGTTGTTTCCTTCCTTTTTTTAATTAAAAAAATCCAATTATAAGGGAAAAAATATTTTATAGTTCTTTTTCTCATACCAAAAAAAAAAACAAGATAGTTTTTTAATTATTCTATAATTTGATAAACATTACTTTTTGTTCTAGAGAGATAAAGAGAAAAGAAAAAACAACTTTAATTAAGTAAAACAAAATTTCTTAACAAAGACATTAAAATCTTACTTTTTTTCCTTTTCTTTTAAAAATGTGATAAAAATAAAATTTTGTCTATTTAACACTCTAATCATTTTTTAAAAGTTAAAATTAAAACTTTTTAATAATTTTCTGAAGGGAAACTTTTATTCTCTCAGTGTTTTTTTTTCCAAAATAAAAATTAGTAAATAAAATTACTGAAGAGAAGAAATTTTAAAAAATATTTATTTTATCTTATACTTTTCTCTCTCTTTTACAATTATTTTTTACCAAATTATAAATATTCACATTAATATTTAAATTCTAAATAATATTTAGAATTTTATATTATTTAATAAATAAAAAATATAAATGAATATTTATTATTAAACATCACATGATCACCATTTTTTATGTTTGCTCATAACTGTTATTAAAACAGGCAAAACTCTTCACACAATAGTGCCACTCAGTACAAATCAGAGTAATCAATGGATTCTGGACAGCTTGTGCATAAAATCTCTATCTAGTGCCTACTCATCCAATATCCCCAACTAGTTTCTAGCTCATGGCTTTCATCAGTGAAAAGCCTTGAATATGAAAAGCACTGCATCTGCGTACTCATCCAATAGCCACTAACTAGTTTCTAACTTGTGGCTTTTGTCAGTGATGAGCCTTGGGTCTGAGAGCACTGCACTTAGCTCTCAAATCCAAGGCTCCTCACTGACAAAAGCTACAAGCTAGAAACTAGTCGGGGTATATTGGATGAGTAGGCACTAGATATCGATTTTATGCACAAGCCTTCTGGCATTCATAGATTACTCTGGCTTGTACTGAGTGGCATTACTATATGGAGAGTTTTGCCTGTTTTAATATTTATTATTATAAAAAACGTGAGAAGATTAATTATTTTTTCCATTCTAACTTTATTTTTATAAGCTTGTAATATTTGACATGGCTAGAATTGGCCACTGTCTACAATATTACAGTACCCCTGTCTTAAAATGATGAGACAATGAAATGGGATATACCATGTTTCCCCCAAAATAAGACCTAATCAGAAAGTAAGCACAATTTTTCAAGCTGTTTGTAATATAAACCCTACTCCTAATATAAGACTTACTTAAGATTTCTAACCAAATAAACAAATTTTTTTTATTTGTTTAAGCACACAATGTATATATTGAATTATAACATAATGAATGTATAAATAAATAATATTGACATTAATGCTTTAAATAAATGATCAATTATATAGTACTTATATATTTTCCCATGAAACAGTTTCAATAAACATAATCTATGTGCATAGAGAAACAATTTTTCTTCAGCTGAATCTTGGACTTAAGGTAACCAATTTATTAACTTTATGAACGATTTAACAAACTTTTAAATTTCTACCTACCACAAGCCAGTATATTGGACAATTTATAATTTTATGTAATTTTAGGTACTTATTTTATTTACATATTTAATACTTAAATTAAAAATGCTTACGTTTAGATTTTGATCATGGCCACTTTTAAATATTCAAGATAATAAAAGAAAAATCAGCTTTGTTTCTTAAATATTTTTTTCCTTGTAAAAGAGTTTAAATAATGGAAGTGATTTTAATAATTAAAGTTTAGTTTAAGTTAAATCAATTTTTCTCCTAAAGAAAAGTTTTAAAAAAGAATATCAAGTGAGGTTATTAGAAGTAATTTGAAAAGTGTTTACAAAGTGTGCCTTTTATATCAGATGGACGTGGTTTTATCTTATATAAATCTTCAAAAATCAATATGCTATGTGGTGTGAAATACAGAAATTTTTTCTAAATTTTTGCTTGCATTTTTTCATCACTTTTGTATGGATAATCATTCTTAATTGTAATCATTTTTGTTACCACTCCTATCTCAGAAGTCTTCAATTAACACTCGATTTAATGGTATATTTAAATAAAATAATATTTTGACTCTAGATAAGTTTTGGTACTTAAATATATATAAACATCCCAGTGCATATAGCTAACTGAAAATTCAAATATTCGCAGAGGACATTGCTGAAAAATGTGTTTGGAAAATTGATTTGAAATTTTGAATACATTTTATGTTTTGTATATGAATAAGTGTAGATTATTGTACATGAAAAAGTAAGACATCTTCTGAAAATAAGCACTAAGGCGTCTTTTGGAGCAAAAATTAATATAAGACTCAGTCACATTTTTGGGGAAACCGTACATTTTATTTCTCACTATTTTCAATTTATAATCTAACGATTTCTTTATTGCTGAAACTGTATTATCCAAGTACAATTTTTCATGTACTTAACTATAGAATGTTTTAAATATTTTATCTTTCTTTTTAGGCAATTTATTTTTTATTTAGAAAGAATAGACTAATTTTTAGAACCATCAGCTCATGGCTGAACCCATGTCTTTGGACCATTTATTGTTTCCCAATTTATGCAGTACACATTAATAATTAGTCACTTGTGCACTTTATATAGCAAGCTGCAATTATTTTACTTATTTTTGAATTCACATTCAGTGACTGAGTTATTTTTTAAAAAAATTTTACACTTAAGTAATTCAGCATTTTATAAAATCATTCTATCTTAAAACTAATCCAGATCATTGATGAATAAGTCATCCTTGTAAGTGTCACCTATTACCTCTGTCCCAAAAGTTTTTAGAATGTGGAGTCGGAGTTCTCATCTTTGATGATTTAAAATATCCTCTACAATCCCTATTCATTTTCTTATGATGTGTTTGATCTTGATTCTTTTGTTTACTTCTGTCCATACTTATCATTTTACTTAAAAGGGAGATCCATTTGATGGTCTGTCATAAGTACTTTGTTTTTTTTGGTTTGGGGTACTACCTATGTTTTTTCACCATTTTTGATTTTTCCAATTCTAACTTTATTTTTATAAGCTTGTAATATTTGGCATGGCCAGAATCAGCCACTGATTAATATATATATATATATATATATATATATATATATATATGGCTGATCAGTGGCCATATATATATATATATATATATATATATATATATATAATGGCCAGAAGGCATCCTAATACTAATCACCAGTAGGCACCATTAAGCATCTAGCCTAGGAGTTATAATTGACTGATGAGAATAGCAAGTATAATATCTACCCCAGGTATCACTCAGATAACTAAAATTGCCTCTAGTTCATGGAGAACAGGGATTCTTGAAAAATAGAAATTGGCAGAGCAGATAACAATAAACAAAATGCTGGACAAATCTAACAATCACAAAAAAATGTTCATTAACAATTTAACATAGCATAATATATAGCTGAATTGTAAGATTTAAATACCCTGGAGTTTAAATATGACAGAATATGAATAGTGATTATCTCTTTTCATGTAAGCATAGTGTGTATTTGATAGCTGGTAGTTTAAATATTACATGTCTCAAAATTTTTTACTTATAATACTATTAGATAATCCCTGAAGTTTGATGATGTCTTAATAATTTATTGAGATCTGTGCACATATATATTTCACATTTGCATTAAACAAACAATCAATAATCAAGTATCCTTAATCTACTGTACATGCTCATGCAAGCAGGCTATCACAAAATTTAAACCTATATGCTGTGCATTTGATCCAGCCACTATATATATATATATATATATATATATATATATGGATATATATATATATATATATATATATAGAGAGAGAGAGAGAGAGAATGACAATAAATAGCCCTCTTAATCACTCATGTTATAAAGCAAAAATGTATAACATTATGTCTCTATCCTAATGCAAATATAGTCAACTGAATAGTTCAAGCAAGAATTATAATAAAAAGATGGAGGTCCAAAACATATAATAATAAATTCATATGGTGAATAAATATCTAGGATCACTACATACAATGCACACATATTTCAGATGCATGTGATGCATGCATAGTGAGCAAGCAAAACTGCTAATCAATTTAATCAGCTTATTAACAATTTATATAGTTGTGTACCCACTGAGTCAAGCACGCATATATAGTAAGGATTTTAAAATCTTCAGAAAAAATTATGATAATTATTAATAAAAATTATACAATATATGAGAAAAAAATAAAATCTCCCTTTCTAAAACTTTCTTTTTTATATTTTTTTATGTAAACTTTTTATTAAAGCAAGCTGGTCCATAATTAAACAGTCGCTAGTAGAAGTGATTTTTTTCTAATAAACTTTTGTTTATGATGGTGAAAAAGAATAAAAAATTTAAAATTTTAAAAGCAAACAATTTTTTGTTATTAAAACTAATGTTAGCATGCTGTGAAATACATTATGTTAGACAAAATGTTAAACAAACATTAATAAAAATAATTTATGAAACAGATAAATGCATAAATATAAAATTATATCATTTAAATTATCAATCGTTGACTAAAAGATGGTTAAGGGAAATATTATTTTCCAGAAGAGTTCAATCTTATATAGAAGTACATACATGTGCAATAGTTTCTGTAGTAATTTTCATGTGGTCTTTTATTTACCTTTTTTTTTAAATCTTGTAAAGAAAGTTTGTTCTGGAATTGGTCTTTCATATTGAGAAGTGCATTTGTCGAACTGCAGGTTTGAACATAGTGCATGACTCAAAGTCAGTATGTAAAGTTGAATCAAATTCAGTGAGCAAAGTTAGATATTCTATGGCTTTGAGCTTTGCATTAAAAAAGTATTTATGGTTTTTAATATTACTGGTAAAAGCTCTGAATACATCTTGCATGCTAAGCAGGCAAAGGTAATGATCATAAGATGATCCAGGTTCCATGACAAATAAAAGCAAAATGACCTATTATTCTGAAATGGGTTTTTTAATAACATTAAATTTTTAATTAACAAAAGTGATTACCTGTTTACATTTTTTTAACTTAGGTAAACCAGTACTTATCTTTATTTCTTCAGTTGATCAAAAATTCCATAATTAATTTTAAGCAAGTAATTATTTCCATTCAATAGATTTACCAAACATTTTTTATAAGTAAATCTGTATGCTTGCAGATAACCATAAAATATTAAAACCAGAAATAAGACTTAATAAAACAAAGTTTTAATTGATTAAAAAGAAATGAAATAATTAAGAAAGGTTTTATAGATTATTAAGTGTTGTTCCTATAATATAAATTTTAAACAAATTATATTTGAAATAATTTTAATTACAAAGAATTTCTCTTTTTTTATAAACTAAATAAAATTAACTAACTTAAATCAACACAGATCTTTATCAGTGAATATATATATATATATCAAAAAATGATCAAATTTTAAATTATATATATATATATCAAAAAATGATCAAATTTTAAATTAAAACTTGTTCATAATGTTGTCTTTGCAACGTAATATATTAAAAATAATTCAATAAAAAATTATTTAATAAGACAACTTTTTAAAAAATATTATATAAGATTATTTGTGAATTTGTAACAAGATATATATTGGTCAGACAGAGAAAACTGCATTAGAAAGAGGTAAAGAACATGATAGAGCAATTAAAAGGAAGGATATGAGATCAGGGATTTATCTACATTTTTTAAATACTGGACATAGAATAAATTGTGAAAAAAACATTCAAGTAATTAAATATATAAAAAAGTATAATGAGAGGATATGCTTTGTATATACAAGAGAACTTTGAAAATGTATGAATATAGTTAAAGGTCCTGTAAAATTAGCTGGAAAATGGGTGTTATTAGATAGCTGGAAAATTTAATTTAAGTTAAGTATAATTATAGGTAAATTATATGTATATATTTATATAGATAATTATCATTCTAATTATGTTACTTTAAATTATTAAATATAGTTATAATATGTAAAAAAGAGAAAATTAGATTAAAATATAAATATGTGATTATATAATATAAATACATTATTATAATTTATAAGTAAATATTATGTATAATTATTTATGTATGTAATGAATAGGAAATAGATTATTTTAGCTTTAATATTGTAATGTAAAATGAAGCCTGTAGATGGAGGTGCTGTAAAATAGAAGGAATTATAATATAACTTTGTGTATTTACATCTTGATAAGGCTCCAATATAGAAGCGAAATCCGGGTTGGTGAAGTTTATTAAACATAATATTTTTTAAAAAGTTGTCTTATTAAATAATTTTTTATTGAATTATTTTTAATATATATATATATAATTGCAATAAAAATATAATACAAACATAAAAAAACTTAATGAACTGAAATTTAACTTCAACTTTGCCAACCATGAAATGTTTAAAATAATTTTGATATTGAGATAACAGAGATACCATCATAATATATATTCAAATCCCTCTATTTACTTATATAAGAAACATTCAGAACACTGAATGAAATAGACTAATTATATATTGCCTTGGAAATAGGTTATATCTATAAGTTTATCTCATCCTTTTCCTATTTATATATGTATGTGTAATGGTATGATAATATGAAGAGTTAGATTGACACAATCTCTACATGGGTATAATTACAATATGAAAACAATAAAGGGCTTTAAGGTTTCCATCATTGGTTTTTAAATGAAATGAATAGTTGTTTTTTTAAAAAAAAAACAAAGAACTTTATTAAGGCTTGTGGTTACATCAGTGAAACATAATAGTGATTAACATAAGGTTTATCATATGGGCAAGATGATGAAATGTATAGTTGAATAGTTCTTAAGCATGAGACAGTTGAAGCCTGTCCAGTAAAGTTTAAAAACTTGCTATCATAATATAAGCCAAGAACTGTTTGTATATATGAGTGGGAGATTATGATCTGGCCCAACTAATGAATGCTGGTTCTGGTCAAAATATGTACATTGGGGATTATCCATCTTTTTGCACTTATGTGATCATGGGTGTAAGTTGTTTGAGATTAAATAGACAAAGAATACAAACTTAAAAATCCTGTTCAAATTCTTTGATTTACTTATGTAAAAAACATTTAGTTCACTGAAAGAATAAGCTAATTACATATTGCCTTGGAAATAGGTTACATCTATAAGTTCAGCCCATTCCTCTCCTATTAATATATGGATATCTAATGGACTGATAATATGAGAGATTAAATTGATGTAATGTCTACATGTGTATTACTACAGTATTAAATCTATGAAGGGCTTTGAGCCTTACATCATTGGTTTTTCAATGAAATGGATGGTTGAATAGTTGGAAGGGTGAGACAGTTAAAGCTAACTTTAAGACATTGCTATCTTAATATATGCCAAACTCCGGTTGTATATATGTGTGAGAGATTATGAACTACCCAATTGAAGAATGTTGGTTCTGTACAAAATATGTATATTGGGGATCATCTATATTTTTCACCTGTCTTTAATAAAGTGTGTAAGTTGCTTGAGATGGAATGGAGGAGTAATATAGACTGAAAAATCCTATGTTAAAATCTGTCTATTTGCATATATTTATATTGTAAGCAAAAATATATGATAGATAGAAGATGGTAGCTACCTAATGAATATGAGGTTTCATCCATGAGGATCCTTGCCTTTCATTCACTTATACAGAAACCATCTTTGAGTCTTTTATATTGTACAAAATGTAACATTTATTTAAACAACCTAAATTTACAAACATGTATCAACTTTTTCAATTTGGGAACTCAGTTGGCTTCTATGTCTCTTGTTTACTCAAGTTATACAATAGATGGTTCTGGTATAGTGTAAATAGAGTAAATTGCTTCCATTAATGTAATTTAAAGAAAGTAATTAATATAATTATATAAATAATTATTTATGATATTTAAAATATTAAAATATATTATTAAAAACTTAATCTGTTATCAAAGATTATAACATTGAATAGAGTTCAAGATTATTAATAATGATCAATCATTCTGTTTCAAATAGAAATTTTGAAACAACTTTAAGAGTCTGTCTTTAAATTATGTAAGAAGATTTGGAATTTAATGTAAGATTGTTTCATAATTGTCTAAACACAAGTAGTCAGATCAATGGACTTTTTCAATTGCTGCTTGAGTTAAACATTCATAGAACAATAATTAGAAAGTCTTATAAGAGTTTCTAGGTTTTCTTTTCTAGATGGTGGTAATGTTCTTTTTACTTTAAGTTGATTTTTTTAAAAGCTTAAACAACAGAATTCAATAGTACTTTTTTATTTTTTTTTTTGCATTATATCTCTGTATTTTATTGTGATAACATTTTCTAAAGTTGTTCCTTGATGGGAGATTAATCAATATTTTACATCTAATAATTCAATCTTTATGTTGCTTTCATTTCTTTCTCTTTTGTTTTCTATATGATTAGTTGGAAAATTTTGTAGATTTTTTTTTCTGCCCACTTTAGAAGTCAGGAATGACTTAGCAATGTTTTTCATCTATTATTTCATTAATAAATATTACTTTACATAACGAGTATGCACTTTATAAATATAATTATTACAACTTTATATCATATCAATTGTAGGTCTTTTTTGTTTGTATTGTTGATTAATATAATTCTGATTTAAATTAATCATTCTAGATTGGCATTTTGTTTTCTTAGAAAAATCCAGGGTAGCTAGTAATTTTCTTTATTAATATTGATTACCAAATATATTTTTATTGAAAGAGGGTATGAATACTTTTGAATGAATACATATTGACTTTTCTAAACAATATCTGAAATAAACTATCAACTTCTGGCAGCAGAAAATAAAACATAGGATATGTTTAGCATGATTTTTAATGATTCATGATTGAATATTATTGTTTATTGATTTTAAAAGATAGATTCATTCTCTAAGTTAACATTATTTTTTAATCTTTTTCAGTTTTTTTTTCATTCATAATTCCCATCTCTTTCATAATGATAATATACTTTTATATGTTTTATATACATTGTTTGATAATTATGATCTAGATTTTTATGAATCAGTAACATCTTGGAACTCCAAAGATTTATTATTTAAAATATGTATAACTTTTGTATATATGCCTTTAGCAGTATGTATTATATAGTTATTTAATAAAGCAAGTTTATCTACTCAGTGATGCAAATTACATTTTCAGTAATGAAAAATAAGTAGTAGGAAAATATATTAAATTTGTGTAATAATCTTTATTTTTATTTATTTATTTAAAAATTAGACAAATATGCATCATATCATTTCCCATAATCCTTTGCGCTTGTTTTTATCAAAACTGGTTTTTTTTTTTTTGTTTTTTTTTTTTTTTTTGGGGGGGGGGGGATTATTATTCATGAGTTATTGACATTTCTCTCTATTACTACATGGGATTCTGAAAAAAAACTACCAAGCTAGTTGAAAATTTAAAAATAATTTTGATGTATATTCTTTTCTTTTAAATTTCTATATAAATTTATATTTAAATAAAGATTATTAACAAATATTAAAAATTAAACAATCCGACTTGATATTTTGGCCTAGCTAAAATGACTAATATGTTTAAAAAAATCTTTTATTTTTATTATTCATATCTCAACTTTTTTTTAGATTCTAGTAAAGAAATTTTGTTATTGCTCTAAAGTTTTTTAAAAAAGTATCAGGAGTGACACAGACCTAATTAATTCATGAATTTTATGCAGTACAATTAATATTCTACCAGCTGGCACAGTCTACATTCTAGTAAGATATAATAAATAGATTTCTCTTTAAAATTTGTTTAATTAAAAATATGTTATTTTTTATTTGCTATTTAATTAATAAATTAAAAAAATTACCTCATCTGTAATATCCAAATCAACACCCTCTTCTGCAAGTAATTGAATGATTGGGATGTGACCGTGTTCAGATGCCAAGTGTAACAGTGTTCTTTCGTTCTCTTTTTTTCCCTATATAGTAAATAAACATCAATAAGTGCCATTAATATATATATAATAAATTAAGTTTGATGTTTATATTCTTTATATATATATATATATATATTAAGTATTTCTAATAAAATAACTATAATTTATGAGAATTTTACTGTATTTTAATATATATATATATTGATTTGAATATTATATATTGAAGCAGATGGATCTGTAGGCCAGATCCATGCTTCATGTCTTTCCAGATTACTAGACAAGGATCAAACCTGATCCATGCGTGTTACGATGTTTGTAAAACTTTCCCTCTGCCATTTTATCTAAGTTTAAATTTTAGGCCAGTAAATAAGTTATTAAAGTATTAAATTTCTATTAAAATGTTTTATTATAAATATTAGAGAGGCTCGGATAGATATACGCAAATACATATATATATAAAATTACAGTTGGAAACTTTTATAAAAATCAATATATAAATTTTTAATATGATATTTTTTTAAGTATTTTATTCTGGAGATTTGCTTTCACGATAAACCTTACTAACATTCCTTAGCGTTCAAACAAAAGAAATTCCATTAACAAAATGGTAATATATTTTCTAATTAAAGTAAAATTAAAATAGAAAAGATAATTTGAAATATAAATTCTGCAAATCTACATTTAATTAAAAATAGATTTGAAACAATTAAATCATTGGGTTTATCGGGGGAGTTGATCTCAAGAATACAATACCAATATACTTTAGGTATTCCAACATTGCCATTTAGCGTGAAGCATATGAGAAAGGGAATTTTCCAAAAATAGTTTAAAAAGGTATAAATAGCTAAAGAGAACAATAGAAGTCAGCCAGTCCCAGTTTTTGTCAGCAATTGCCTGGGAAACCTATGCCAGTCAAATTTTTAAAAATGATAAAAATGTTCCGAAGTATGATAGCAGAGTAGACAGTGTCAATTTGCCAGTCTTCTGTGTCCTAAATATGATCAACAAAATACCATAAGCCGGAGAAACCTTGTAAAAATGAACTGCTGAACTCTTTTATTCAATTCATAGCTAGCTATGCCTGTGTGGAAATTCAGTTTTCATCGTGGGATTCCATCTTCCACTTGGACTCATAATAAATTAGGTAATATGTCTCCAATTTGTTATTTCTAACCACCTAATTTATTCTTCTAAACTCCAGTGACCCAATAATGTAACTCCTGCTAATTGTAATGTCTTCTAAAGTGTAATCCCCATAATGTAATTTAAAATATTTAATTTAATATTCTATAAAAATATACTTGCTATTACTTAAAATCTAATGTCTTTGCTCTCTTTCTATCTGTTTTAAAATTATGCCTCTTCTTAATGCTAAACTTCCTTCTAATTGCAGTTTAGAAAATATTATTATTAATTACTTAAAATGAAATGAATATATGCCAATTTTTGTTCCATCTCGACAAAAGCTTTACTTGAATAAATATTTTGCTGCCTATTTCCCGACCAATGTTTGTTGGTAAATAAAAATAAATAATTCCTTAGCTCTGAAGATTTTAGAGCAACCTTTGTTTTGTCAAGATGAAACCATTTTATATTATTATGTGTCTTTTTTTTATATTTATACGTACACAGTTTAGTTCTGGGGAGACGTGAGATTCAAGTATGAGAAGTCATTTAGCTAAATTATTTCATTTTTAAAGAGTGAAAGGGAGGGGGTTTAGAAAATTAGATATGTGTTAAATAATAAGAGAGTAATAGAAGTTATTTGAAATGTTAGTAGGATTTTGTGTTGAAGGGAGAGATGGTTAGCTAATTATAATAATTAATGCTTATTTTATTTTTGTTTGCCTGATTTTGGTCAATCCATATAATATTTGTGTAATCTTTAGCTCAGCACACTTATATATTTAAATGCTAAAATATATTTTCCAGTACTCGTATTTTGCCTCACTGGCATTTGGCTTGATTACTTGTCTTTTGTTCTTTGTGATCGCTAGATCAAAACTAGACCACATGATAATTTCACTGGCCATGATTTATCAGAATATGAAAGCCAAAATGGGAATAATCAGGGCAAGCTAAGCTCAGCTAGCCTTGGTGATTCTCATATTTCTTTCACCTGAAATATTTTTAGGTTTGCTAAAGACACAGACCATTCTTTCTTTATTTGTTGGTATCACGGGAATGGGGGCAGGTGAATTGAGTCTATGCTGGTAGTGTAATATTGAATGCTGGGATTTGTTCCTTTCCTTTGTCTGAGCACATTATGGTGGATTGATCATGATCTAATTTATGTATTTTAAATCTTGAAATATTTATTTGTGAAGATCGCGATCCATTTATATTTTAAATGTGTCACTCTCTCTGACACCAGTTCCTATAGTTTGAGTTAATCATTTCTCTCTTAAAATAAATTCAAATCATAAAAAAATTATGTTTAAAATAGCTCTTTAAAATATCCCTTCTGATATCTCAGACTTGGGCAGGTGTCTTCCATAAATCACTAATCGTGACATTTGTTATATTGGCATATAAACTATACCACTCTCTCACCAGAGGCATAATAAATGATAAAATAGAAACTTGTATTAAATAATTTTATGAAATCAAATCAGAGACATTAGATAAATTATAAAATGTTTTATTAAATATATATATATATGTGTGTGTGTGTGTGAATTTGGTTTGACTCTATTTATTCATTCTAAAATTTTTCTAATTATTTATTGTGCTGCTATCTAATGACTCAAGGTCACACGCATACCATTTTATATTAAATAAATAGATAGTCTAATTAAAGTTAATAATTAGAGTTAGACATACAAATTAGTTGAGGCTCATATTCCACCATTGATGCTAGTGGGCCAGAGTGTGGAAAAAATTAATTGCTTGCCTCAAAAATGTTGTTAATTTGTTTTCAGATTTAGAGAGTGAGTAAACAGGGCAGAATCCATAAGTATTCTTTATATTTGATCTCATGTACTGTTGGATTCAAGGTACTTTTACCCAGGCTATGAATCATGTTGAGCTAACATACAATTTTGACTGGTACGGGGATTTTTTTTTCTTCCCTGGATTCTGGTGCCAACAACATGAGGCTTCATTTAAAAACACCTATTTACCCTGAGTATTGAAGTATGTCAATATGTATGTATAAAAAAAATTTTTTTATCTGGATTATGGACACCCATTAGTGAGGCAAGAGTTTAGTTATTATAACACCCTGTAGATTATGAACATACATATATGTGTAGATATTTTTTCTGAATTCTGACGCTGATGGATTTTTTTTTGTTGTTGCAAACCTGGCTCATACATTAAATAAAATAGACATTGAATAATAAATTTTGTTAACAGATAATAGAAAGAAGGGAAATATAATTTTTTTTTGCTTTTCCCGGATTGTGCCTGTAAAGTTTGAACATGTATAAATGGTGTAATAATTTTTCTCTTCCTAGAGACTGACCCTCCAAACATGGGACTTTGATCAAAAAACCCACATACAAGTATATTTTTCATTTCCCCAGATTTTGATGAAAATAATTCCAAAATCTTATTCAATTATAAATGTATTTTAAAACAAATACAGCCACGATATATGTATATATGTTATTTTATTTTTAATAACCTGACACGATAGGTGAAGACCTTCAAACTGGGAATTGCATGTCAAGTGGTTGATGTAGTGAGCATTACACTTCAATGACAGCAATTTTTAGAGTAACCACAGATATGTGAAGACCCATTCACCGAGTTAAAAATGTATATGCTCGCTCTCTATATATATTTATCGAGTAATAAAACATATTTTAAAACAAATGTGCTTGAAATATATTTGTATTTTTTTAGTAACCTGACACGATACATGAAGACCTTCAAACTAGGAATAGCATGTCAAGCGGTCTGATATAGTGGACATTACGCTTCAATGACAGCAATTTTTAGAGTAACCACAGATAGGTGAAGACCCTCAAACTGGGAATTGCATGTCAAGCAGTCCGATGTAGTGGACATTATGCTTCAACAGCAATTTTTAGAGTAACCATAGGACAGGTGAAGACCCATTTGCCAAGTTAAAAATGTATACGCTTGTTATGTATGTATTTACTGAGTAACAAAATGCATTTTAAAACAAATGCGCTCAAAATATATATGTATTTTTGTTTAGTAAACTGATACACTCGCTATATATATATTTGTTGAGAACAAAACATATTTTAAAACAAATGCGCTCGAAAAATATATGTATTTTTTTTTTAGTAACCTGATTAGTCGCTTGAATAAATAAGTGAAGAACTTATGCTAATATCGTTGTTATACCATTTATATAAATCTCGAAGTAAAAAAAGTTTTCAAATAAGTTAGAAACCAAAATATGACCAAATAGCATATTTTTTGTGTGTGTGGACTTGAGTGATCCTTCGTGATTTATGGGATCTCATCTTGTTGGCTGGTGCCCTTATAAACAAATTTTGTCAACAAGTTGATCATCGATAGCTGCTGCAATATTCTTGAACCTAGGTAGTACAAATAGCTAGTCTTAAAATGATAAAAAAATAAATTGATGAAGAAAAAGAAATGTTAAACAAGTAACTATGTACATATATTAATCTAATATGTCTTATTTGTTTCAGGAACCAGAGGACATTCGGATGACAAATTTTTTTTGCAAGTAGCAGGGGAACTGGAAATTAAGCACAGGAATAAAAGAGAAAGGCAGAACAAAATGGAGTAGACATGGCATAGGTAGGTTAGACTAAGGGGTCCTTGGGGATTGGGCAGATTAAAATGGGTCTTGAACTAGGAATTGGATTGGAATTAGGAAAAATGATCTTGAATAATCCAAATAGTCTAGGAATGTTAGGTAGAATGGTAAATAAAAAGTATGGGGAAATTAGAAGACAATTAATATATATATATATATATATATATATATATATTTATATATATATATATATATATATATATAAAAGGTAGAACAAACCACTTCAAACCCGGATGTTTTCTGTGTCCACCTGTAGCAAGGTCATATTTTTTTTGGTTATTTTTTTATATTGTAAATAGAGGAAAATGAAGCAGATGGTTCTGTAGGCCAGATCCATGCTTCATGTCTTTCTAGATTACTAGACAAGGATCAAACCTGATCCACGTGTATTACAATGTTTGTAAAACTTTCCATCTGCCATTTTATCTACATTAAAATTTTAGGCCAGTAAATAAGTTATTAAAGTATTAATTTTCTATTAAAATGTTTTATTATAAATATTAGAGGGGTCCAGATATATATATATATAATTACAGACAGAAACTAAATATTAGAGGGGTCCAGATATATATATATATAATTACAGACAGAAACTGTTATAAAATTCAATATATAAATTTTTAATATATTTTTTTAAGTATTTTATTCTGGAGATTTGCTTTCACGAACCTTACTAACATTCTCTAGTGTTCAAACAAAAAAAAATCCATTAACAAAATGGTAATGGATTTTCTAATTAAAGTAAAATTAAAATAGAAAAGATAATTTGAAATATAAATTCTGCAAATCTACATTTAATTAAAAATAGATTTGAAACAAGTAAATCATTGGGTTTATCATGGGAGTTGATTTCAAGAATATAATACCAATATACTTTAGGTATTCCAACATTGCCACTTAGCCTGGAGCATATGAGAAAGGGAATTTTCCAAAAATGGTTAAAAAAGGTATAAATATCTAAAGAGAACAATAGAAGTCAGCCAGTCCCAGTTTTTGTCAGCAATTGCCTGGCGAATCTATGACAGGCAAATTTTTAAAAATGATAAAAATGTTCCAAAGTATGATAGCAGAGTAAACAGCATCAATTTTCCCATCTCCCATGTCCTAAATATGATCATCAAAATACCCTAAGTCAGAGAAACCTTGTAAAAATGAACTGCTGAACTCTTTTATTCAATTCATATCTAGCTATACCTGTGTGGAAATTCAGTTTTCATTGTGGGATTCCAACTTCCACTTGGGCTTATAATAAATTAGGTAATATGTCTCCAATTTATTTCTAACCACCTAATTTATTCTTCTAAACTCCAGTGACCCAATAATGTAACTCCTGCTAATTGTAATGTCTTCTAAAGTGTAATTCCCATAATGTAATTTAAAATATTTAATTTAATATTCTATAAAAATATAATGGCTATTACTTAAAATCAATGTCTTTGCTCCCTTTCTATCTGTTTTAAAATTATGCCTCTTCTTAATGCTAAACTTCCTTCTAATTGCGGTTTAGAAAATATTATTATTAATTACTTAAAATGAAATGAATATATGCCAATTTTTGTTCCATCTCAACAAAAGCTTTACTTAAATAAATATTTTTACTGCCTATTTCTTGACCAATGTTTGTCGGTAAATAAAAATAAATAATTCCTTAGCTCTGAAGATTTTGGAGCAACCTTTGTTTTGTTGAGATGAAACCATTTTATATTAATATGTGTCTTTTTTATATATTTATACGTACATGGTTTAGTTGTGGGGAGATGTGAGATTCAAGTATGAGAAGTCATTTAGCTAAATTATTTCATTTTTAAAGAGTGAAAGGGAGGGGGTTTAGAAAATTAGATATGTGTGAAATAATAAGAAAGTAATAGAATGTTATTTGAAATGTTAGTAGGATTTTGTGTTGAAGGGAGAGACGGTTCACTAATTACAAATATTCGTAATAATAATTAACGCTTATTTTAGTCTTGTTTGTCTGATTTTGGTCAATCCGTATAACACATGTGTAAACTTTAGCTCAGCACCCTTCTATATTTAAATGCTAAAATACATTTTCCAGTACTTGTATTTTGCCTCGCCAGCATTTGGCTTGATTACTTGTCTTTTGTTCTTTGTGATCACTAGATCAAAACTAGACCAGTGATAATTTCACCGGCCATGATTTATCAGGATATGAAAGCCAAAATGGGAAGAACCAAGGCAAGCTAAACTCAGCTAGCCTTGGCAATTTTCATATTTCTTTCATCTGAAATATTTTTAGGTTTGCTAAAAATGCAGACCATTCTTTCTTTATTCTTGGCATCACAGTAACAGGGTCAGGTGAATTGAGTCTATGCTGGTAGTGTAATATCGAATGCTGGGATTTGTTCACTTTCCTTTGTCTGAGCACATTATGGTGGATTGATCACAATCTGACTAATTTATGTATTTTAAATCTTGAAATATTTATTTGTGAATATTGTGATCCATTTATATTTTAAATGTGTCACTCTCTCCAAAATCAGTTTCTATAGTTTGAGTTAATCATTTCTCTCTTAAAATAAATTCAAATCATAAGAAAATTATGTTTAAAATAGCTCTTTAAAATATCCCTTCCGATATCTCAGACTTGGGCAGGTGTCTTCATAAATTGTTAATTGTGACATTTGTTATATTGGCATATAAACTATACCACTCTCTCACCAGAGGCATAATAAATGGCAGAATAGAAACTTGTATTAAATAATTTTATGAAATCAAATCAGAGACATTAGATAAATTATAAAATGTTTTATTATATATATATATATATATATATATATATATGGATTTAAGCTACCTGTGATTCATCTCTATTTATTCATTCTAAAATTATATATTTTCTAATTAATTATTGTGCTGCTATCTGATGACTCAAGATCACACACATACCATTTTATATTTAAATAAATAGATAGTCTAATTAAAGTTAATAATTAGAGTTAGACATATGAATTAGTTGAGAATCATGCTCCACCGTTGATGCTAGTGGGCCAGATTGTGGAAAAGATTAATTGCTTGCCTCGAAAATGTTGTTAATTAGTTCACAGATTTAGAGAGTGGGTAAACAGGGTATTCTTTATTTTTGATCTTGCATATGGTTGGATTCGAGATACTTTTACCCAGGCTGTGAATCGTGTTGAGTTAACATACAATTTCAATCGGTACAATATATATATTAAACCATAAGTCCAAACAAATAATAGTTTATCATCTGGAATAACATCTTTCATGCTTAAACAATTTAATAAAATATCAGCAATATGACTCGATAATAATTTGCTGATGATTCACTGATTTATTTAATCAGAGGGATGTGGTCATTTGTATATATAAAATGCCATTATTTGGTTTTACATCGGTACTTTAATATTTCAATTAGAGAACTCGTGTTTGTAACAAAATACAAGCCTATATACAATAGTTATTAAAAAAGAAAGAGAGAAGCTGTGTAGACAAACTGATTGCATTTTGTTTTTCATTTATATATTTTCTTTGATTAATTTTTATTGCTTCCATATACATATGTAAATAAAATAAAATATTCATTATATATTAATTTTGTAATAAAGTTATAAAATAATGAATTATAATAGTAATAATATATTATAGAAATATTCATAATAAACCACAGAAGTACTTTCAGTTAATTTCATCAACTTCTTCATCTGTAAACCATTTAAATACAAATTTATGAAACACCATCCTGTCATATCCTAAGATTCATCAATTTTAACGTTAGCACATTTTAATTATGACTAAAAAAATTAAGGAAAAAATTTTGATAAATAAAAATAGGACATTTTTAATTAACAGACAATATGTTAAGATTGACATGGTTACGTTTACATCCACTAAATTTGTATTTTAAAGATTTACAATTAAAGAGGGTTAAGAAATTAACTGAAAATATTATAAATATGTACATGTTATTATCATTATATATTCATTAATAATATGCTGCTGCATTGCAGTGAAACTTCTATATAATAATTTGTAGGCTTTTTTATGTTATAATTTCATCAGACTAAGTGCTTTCAGAGCCCTTGTTGCTCCATAATCATAGTCTCTATATAATTAACATTATTATATGCAAATGTATGCAAAATTATTTCCTATACTATCCATTTTCAGGAAATGGCAAAACAAGTATGAAATTATAATATAAAAAAGCCTATAAATTATTATATAAAAGTTTCACTGCAACACAGCAGCGTATTATTAATTACAAAGTAAAAGTGAAATAAAAAAATTTGTTATTATATATTCATTATTTTTAGTACAATTATATATATATTCTATTAAATATAGAATATGTAATTACATACAATTTATATAAAATAATACTTTATGTAAATAATAATGCCACAAATTAAATAGTCATCTCCATATCTAACACAAATTTAATGGCTATAAATCTTATTTTCAAATTCAGACATACTATAATTGTATGAGAACACAGATATGTTTTTAGGATTCACTCATTAACTCCAAGCTTTTCTTAACAAAGTAATTTACCATGAAAGTGCTTAACATATTATATCAGTAGTAAAATCATACTTTGACCAATTATATATGGAAACTCTTCTATGTAAAACTACCAATTTACTCCTTTGTTTTTAATATTTGAATACAAATATAATGTATATACTGAACTTTAGATATAATTAGAGGGATTTAAACATAGACTTTCAAGCTCCCTTCAGCTATCCATTCCATCTTATATAATCAATACACATGACCACATACATGTGGAAAAGATAAATGATGTCCAGTATATATATTTTATGCTGAACCAGCATTCATCAGTTGGTTCACATCATCATCTTCTACACACTTATATAATCAGTGCTCAGTTTATGTTAATATAGAAAATCTTCAAACTTTAATGGATAGACTTCAATCTTCTCCACCCTCCAACTTTTCAGCCATCCATATTATTGAAAATCTGAAGTTGGAATGCTCAAAGCCCTGTTGATGCCAATATTGTTGTCATACCCATGATGACTTTGTTAATATGTCCATTTAAATATGCAGAAGAGGGATGGGCAAAATTCAGGCTGAATCTTAATATTTGAATACAAGTATAATGTATATATTTTAAATGTAATTAAAGGGGACTTGAACATAGACTTTTACGCTCCTTTCAGCTATCCACTCTATCTTACATATGACAAAGATAGATAATTTCTAATATATGTATTTTGTGCAGAACCAATGCTCATTAGTTGGTCCAGATTATCATCCCCACACTTATATATATATATATATATATAAACTTATATATATATATATATATATAAACTTAAGAGCATGCTAATGCTCTAAACAAGCTTTTTTTTTATTATGATAAATGCTACTACAAGAGAAGGCATTCAAATCATCTTTATCTTAGATTGTCCCCATCCCCAGACCGGTTTCGACCTATGGGTCTCTTCAGTGAGGAGTTGGGACATTAGATTCAAAAAACCAACTGAAGCTAAGCATTTATCTAAAAGATAATTCTCAAGAAGATCTAAACCTTTAGACATCTGCATGTCTTTAAAGTCAGCTCTCCAACTGAAAAAATTATATGGGCCTGAACTTAATTCAGATACTCCATATATTAATAGGCTTAGCCATTTAATTTAGCCAAAGCCTCAACAACAAAATAATAATAGTAATAATAAAAAGTCAGATGTCACATGACTTATATATAGCTTGCAATTACCAATATGTAAACTTAAGAGCAGTGATCAATTTGTGTTAATATAGAAAATCTTCAAACTTTAATACACAGCTTTCAATCTTCTCTAACCTGAAAGTCTTCAGCCATCCATATCATTAAAAATATGATGATGGAATACTCAAAGCCTTTGTTAATGCCAATATTATTGTCATACCCAAGTTGACTTTGTCACTCTGGCCACTCACATGGGCAGAATTCAGGCTAAATATGTAATGTTTGAATACAAGTATAATGCATATACTCAACTTTAGATGTAATTAGAGTGGTTAGCCAGAGCTTGAAAATCTGCCTTCAAATTTCCTCTAATTATAACTAAAGCCCAGTATATACATTATATTTATATTCAAATATTACAGATTTAGCCAGAATTCCACCCACCTCTCTTCTATATATTTAAATGGATATATTAAGGTTTTATTCATGAGAAGTCAGAATGACTTATAGTCAACATGTGTATGACAACAGTAATGGCATCAACAAGGGATTGGAGCATTTCATCATCAGATTTTTAATAATATGGATGGTTGAAGAGTTGCAGGGTGGAGAAGATTGAAAGCTGTTCATTAAAATTTGAAGATTTGCTTTTTTAACATAAACTGGGCACTGATTATATATGTGTGGGGGAGTTGATCTGGACCAACTGATGAGTGCTGCTATACATATATTGGAGATTATTAATCTTTTCCAAATGCATGTGGTTATGTGTATCCATGATATAAGATAGAGTGGATAGCAGAATGGAACTTAAACTGTGTTCAAATCCCCTCTAATTACCCTATTTTTAGTAAATAATTATAAAAATTTCCTATAAAAAACCATTTATGAAGATATCTGGATTTATAGATATTTTTTAAAATCTAACTGAAACTTATATAGCTAATTCAGTATTTATTGTCTATACATCATTTTAAAAATGTTCACTTTGATCATCATAATTTGTATGAGATGTCTATTCACAGAAAAATATACAATATTTGTATAAAATGTATTATTTCTGAAATCAAAAACTAATTGACCATAAATATATATAATCGATTATTTAGATTATTCATATCTGAAAAACGTCATCAGTAAGATTTTCAAGTAGGAGTGTTTTCCATTTGTTTAAGTGGTGATGTAACAACAAAGACCTGACTTTAATTATCTAAATTACTGCATTTGAGCTTGATGTTTAACATTTTCTTCCTAGTTAAGAATGACATGTTATCAGTATATTTCGTTGCAATACAACAGCTTTGAAAATGCTTTTATTGATATTGTTTTAAAACAATGATAATCTATATGCTTTCTCATGAATTTGATCGTATTAGTCTTATATGCTGTCTAATGAATTTGATTATATTATTTATATTATATTAATCAGGGTTTTTTTATTTAAAAAAAATATATGATAAAATCTCAGGTAACGAATAAGATAAGTTGGGTCATTGATTTAATCCTTCATCAATACTATGCAACTTTATTATGTTAATTAACAATATTTGTTTTACAAGTATCAAATGATTTCAAGACTGTCTCCATCTTGCATTGAATGACAGTTTTATTTGATTAACTATTACTAATGTTGCTAGATTTTTTTTAAATTATACCAAAAAATTATTATTATTTTAGATCATTATTTATATCTGCATTTAATAACGTATGAGCATTCTGGGGCATTGACTGGTTTGATACAATTTCAGAAAAAATGCTTTTTGCTTTTAGGCTACATTGTAAATTGTTTTTTTCATTTATCTTTTCTCTTTCTTTAAAATTATTATTATTATTATCTTGGTGATTACTTTGGCCTTATGTAAACAAGTTATACAATAATCATTAAATTATTTTTTTCACAAACACATTTGTGTGATATATGAATGTGCTGCGTGTATGTCTAAATAATTATATAATATTATGGTTATTGCATCTGTTCTAATATATCCATTTCATAGAGCTCAAATTGTGTGAAACATGAACTTTTTTGCAATATAGCTGAGAATGGGATTTTATTTTAGATAATTGAATTAGAGTCAATGCAACTTGGCATTTAATTATTAACATAAAGAAATATCTAAATACTAAGGAAAGAAATGGTTAAAAGCTCGCCAATCAGTAATTGGGCAGTGATGGTTTCTCATTCACTGTAGTTTTTGTTGTTGTTATTGTTTTTTTTAGCTGGAGAGTTTGTTTTACATTTTCACACTAATGTTTCCTCAACACAGTATTTATATAAATAAATACTAGTTAAATTTTGAAATGCAATGAAAATCGTTTCCCAAGATAATTAGCTCTATTTAAGATTACTTAGTTTTTCTTTGACTACTTTGAAAATAAAACAATAAATTATATACCATGAGTGCATATATTTAATTGTTTTGGATGCTACATTTTCAGTAATCTCAGAATGTGATAATTTTTGTGAAAATCTACACACATAGGTTTCCAGAAACATTAAAAGAATTTAGCTTTTTATTTTTTACCAAAATCTACATTTGAATTAGAATTTTATTGCATTTAAAGTTATGAATTTTAAAATATTTTCAAATGTTTTTTTCAGTTTCTATTAACACACCTTCCTGGTAGTCCAATATCATTTATTAGTCATTCTTTTAAAAACTAGACCTGGTTTCTATCCACTTCTAATAGCCTTATAGAAGAATGCATAATCTGTATTGCAAAAATATTTCAAATTCTTTTTACAATTTTTTATCAGCTTTCCCTTCATCTCAAATTCTATAATATCACAATTGTCCGCCGATGATTTTTTTTTTTTGCTTTTAGAATTATTTATGCTGTTTTTTGTTTTTTTTACAGATGGTCATAGTATATTATTTGAACTATTTATTGACATTTTATACTTTCTTGATTATATTTTTTTATTTTCAAATTTTAAACTTATCAGTCTTTCTAAAAATATTTCTTTATTAAAAACATTATGTGATATGATGTGATGAGGCTACTCCTTTATTGAAGTTAGGAATCTCTCAGCCACTATGCTCAGAGAAATCTATTAGCCACCTTATCTTCCCTTTCCATTCCCCACTATAAGTTTTTTCCATATTTTTCTCTATCCTGTTCCATCCCATTTCCACAACATTATCTTTGTCCACTCTATAATCTTTATATCTAAATCCCCCTTATGTTTTTCCAAACCCAGGATAAAACCCAAGAATCCACTTTCTGTATAATCACATTATTTGTAACCTTTCTGCTTGTAAGCATTTATATTCAATTAGCAGATACCTAATATTTTCCATCTCTTTATTATAACTAATAGACTAAATCACCTACATTTCTCTATTAATGTGTATATTCCTTTGTTCCTACCGATCCTGTTTAAGCCTTAAACACACACACACACACATATATATATAAACTCTTTTGGACCGTTATAATATATATATATATAAACTCTTTTTACCCTCCATACTTGTTCTCTATCTCTCTAGTTCCCTATTTTTTTTAATGCATCTTTTCTTTTATCCCATTCTTTGCCACTATAATACTCATCCAATCCTCCTAACACAATCATCCCACTTTTTCTACAAGTATACTGAGATATACTGAGATAAAGTCTTTACCCAGTAATGTGATGTGATGTGATGTATTATGGCTTCTTCTTAAACGAAGTCAAGAATATCTCAGTAATTATGCCCAGATAAACCTGTTAGCCACTTTATTTTACATTCCCCACTCTAAAAATTACCCATAATTTGCTCTATCCCATTTCCACAACATAATCTTTGTTAACTCTATAACCTTTATATCTAAATCCCCCTTATCTTTTCCCAAACCCAGCATAAAAACCAATAATTCACTTTCTGTATAATCACTCTTTTCATATTTATTTTTCCACAACTTCAGTATATGTACCCTTTTTGTTTTCAAACATTTACATTCAATTAGCAAATGCCTAATACTTTCTATTCCTTCCTTACATAAATTTACAAAATAAATCACCCATATTTTTCCATTTACATGTATATTCTTTTGTAGCTAAAGATCCCGTTCGAGCCTTAAACAATAAACTACTTTCCTTACTATTATCATATATTAACTCACACCTAATATTCTGTTTATTTCTATATATATTTAAACTCTTTTTACTCTCCATACTATTTCTCCATCTCTCTAACTCCCTAGTCTTTATTAATAAATTTATTCTTTTATCCCATTCCTTACTACTATAACACTCAATAATCCTCTTAACACAATCATCCCATCTTTTGTACAAATATATTGATATAAATTCTTTATCCAAATCTTTTGCATACCGCATTACCTTTCTCACCCATTTTGTTACCTGCCCTTTACTCATAACCCAATTAAATACTATTTTAGCTATTCTTTTATTATCCATAAACTGCAATCTACCAAACATTTTCATTTTACTTTTTGCATCTCTCATATGAAAACTTGACCATCCCATTTCTCCTTGAATTGCCTCCCTTGCTGTCCATACTTCTGCATCCAATGCATGTCTTCCTACTTCCCTTTGAGCTTTTTCTAAGTAATCTAATATCTTTTTACTAACATATAATGCATCATTACCATATGTTAACCCTGCTACTGCAACTCCTTTCCATATAATTCTAGCTACATCATATTTATTATATGAAAATACTGTTAATTTCTTTATCAATCCCTTTCTTTTCTTTGCTTCATTTATCAATTTTTTTCCCATTCATCCAAATAATTTTTCTGATTACTTAAAATAATTCCCAAATAACTATATCTATTCACCACACTTAACTTAATATCTCCCAATAAAAATTCTACATCTTCTCTTTCCCCAGTATTAACCATCATTATATTTGATTTTTCTTCACTAAATTTAATCCCCATCTCTTTACCCACCCTTGCACATGTCCTCAACATAACTTCCATATCTTCTCTTTTTTCTGCACACAAAAATATATCATCTGCAAAAAAGACCTGACAAAATATATACTCCCTTACTACCTATTAACGGTATCTCTATCCCTCTTCCTAATCTTTCTATTGCTCTTTCCATTTCACTCAAATACAACACAAACAAAATAGGTGACATAGGGCATCCTTGCCTTAGTCCCACACCATTTTTAACTTTAATTGATTCTATATTCTCTAATTGATATATATAATAATTATTTTCATATAATTTCTTAATAATATCTATTAAAGCTTCATCCATTCCCAAATTTGCTAAACTTATCCATAATCTATTTCTATTTACTCTATCATATGCCTTCTCTATATCTATAAAACTCATATATAACTGTTTACCTGCAATCCTACTCATATCCATAAGTTGTGTAACTACAAATAAATTATCTCCTATATGCCTATCTAATCTAAAACCTCCTTGCATTTCCCCCACTACATTATTCCCTTCCATCCATTTTACAACTTTACTAGCCACCATATATGAGAAAACTTTATATAAAACTGATGTTACCACTATCGGTCTATAATTATTCAACTTTCTATGATCCTTACCCTTTCCTTTAAATAATAACCTTACTCTTGTATTACTCCAACTACTTGGGAAAACTCTATTCTGTGCCATTTTATTAAAACAAGATAATAACTTTACTTTTGCCCTATATCCTAAATTCATTACCATCTCTGCTGCCCATCCATCTAAACCTCTTGCCTTCCCACTTTTCAATTTCTTCTCTACCTCATTTAGTTCATTTTCTGAAAAACTAATATTCCCATTACTATATTCTTTCATATTTTCTAACACTCTATCATTCACATCTAACATCTTTTCTATATTCATTACATAACTATTTAAGATTCTCTCTAAATCTTCTCTAGAGCTACACTCTGTTCCCTCATCATCTAGTAATACTAACTCTTTCTTCCCCACATTTCTCCTTTTAATATAATTCCAAAATTTTTTACTCCCATCTCTTCCACTTTTATTAATATCCTCCAACAATTTACTATTCAATTTCATTCTCTCTCTATAAATATCTATTTTAGCCAACTTCTTCTTTTCTAAGTACTTTTCCCATTTAGCATTAATATCTTTTTCACTTTCCTTATTCTTAATAGCACACTTATATTCTCTACATGCTTCTTTCCTTTCTTTTACACTTTTACTAATTCTCATTTTTTATTACTTTTATTCTTCGGAATATTCTCACCTAAAACCCTATTTGCCACTTTTTCTACTTCTTTACACCAGTCCTTATACTCATCCCCAACCCACTCTTCCATTATTTCTTCAACTTGTATTTTATACTCTTCCAACTTATTCTTATCATTCACTCTCCATCCACATCTTTCACTATTATTTCTACTTTTATTTCTATTCTCCATCACATTACTAACCATTTCAATTACAATGAAATTATGATCACTAGTGCATACTTTTTCTTCATTATCAAACACTTTAATTTTCTGTATTTTATTTATTCCCTCTTTCTCTACCAATACATAATCTATTGTGTGAAATATATTATTTCTGAACCATGTGTATTGTCCCTCATAAATATTTAATAAATTTCCAATACTCAAATTCACTTTCTGACAAAAATTCTTCAAAAGCTGTCCATTTTTATTATCTACATCATCAATTTCTTCAATATGTCCATTCATATCCCCTATAACCATTATTCTCTTCCCCTTTTCTTTAAAACTTTGTATATCCTTAACTAGACATTCATATATGTTACTATTCCACTCCAATATAATTTGACTATCTCCAGTAACAAACACTCCATATAGTAGTGCCATCTACTGCAAGTCATAGTAATCAATGGATGCTAGAAAGTTTGTGCATCAAATTCTCTATCAGTTGCTTAGCCATCCAATAACCCCAGACTAGTATCTAACTTATGACTTTCTTCAATGAGGAGACTTAGATTTGAGAGGACTGCACTTAGATCTTTGGATCTAATGCAGCCCTACAGCAGCCATACCTTTTACCTTTCACTTATCTATAAATCTATGAATCCCAAATAAAAATACAATAAAGTTCTCAATCTAAGTTAATTTACTTGTATAGTTATACAGATCTGAACCTAATTGAGTATGTATACATTTTGGTGTTTATTTTTTTAAAAACTGTAATTACTATTATTCTTTGGGAAGGATTGGTATAAAACGAATCAAACATCACATAATCACCATTTTCTATGGTCACAGAAGCTATAAAAACAATAGCAAATTCTCCATACAGGAATGTCATTCTCTCAGTGCAATCCATAATAATCAATTAATGCTAGAAGGTGTATTTATTAACATAGGGATTTTGATGCACAAAACTTTTAGCATTCATGGATTATTATGGTTTGCACTAGGCAGCAGTACTATATGACGAGTTTGCTACTATTTGATAGCTTGTGTAAGCGTAAGAAATAACGATAATAATGACATTTTAGTCATTTAACATTTCTTTATTAGTGCAATATTTGAATTACTTAAAAATTTTGTATTTTTTTTTTAAATACTATAAGGATTTCTTAGTAATTTATAGTTGCACAATATAACATTACAGATCCAGTTCAAATAGTATTTCAATAAACTATACATGAAGGTATGAACATTATGACAATTCAATAAGAGAAATTTTATAGCATCAAATTTAAAAAAAACTAATGGCATTAATTCTTTTATTAATTATACCATAAATGATAATTAGGAAGCAAAACAGGAAGTGTTAATTAACCAAGATTGTCGTCTTTAAATGTTTGAATAATATACTTAGAAAACTATAAAAGATGAAAATAATTTGTTAGATGGACATGAGAAAAAGTCGAAGTCCCAAGCTGTGCAGATCTTCCAATATGAATTTAACTTGACAATTTAACAAAAGGATAAAATAGAGTTGAACAAGCAGTAAGACATGTTGTTAATAGAGTTGTTTTGTATAGCAAATATTATACATATATATATATATATATATATATATATATATATATATATATATATACAAATGTTTATCAATATATATATATATATATATATTGATAAACATTTGTTTTTCTTCTTCCCTATAGTTTATCCATCTTCTGTAGAGATGGAAAGGTAAAGTCTGACATAGAAGCTATTCAAATATATAAAAAGCATTTCTAGAAGCTTTTTAGTAAAAAGAAATTCTCGTGATTTTCAAGTTTAAATCTATTCTAAATTATATTTGGTAGCATATATTTGCTGTGAGATTCTTTGTACTTTCAGTTTTGCATCAGTTTTTGGCGAATTTGAAAATACTGTAGCTATTTTATAGATTTTTTTATTCTTTATTTTATAAATATATGTTTTTGTAAGATGACCGGTGACTTCTCTCTCCCCTCTCTTGTATATATTTTTTATCATACTTTGAACATTTTTATTTTATTCCAGTCAAAATAATTCAATATAATTTTCTAGGAAATCGTTACAAGGTAGATGAGTTGGATTGATTATTGTCTGCTAACAAAACATGTTGTGATAGAAAACTTGTGGCAGTAAATGCATAAGAACTACTTCTAAAGTTTTATAATTCAACAAAACCTATCAAAGACTAATAGATGAAATCATTTAGTAAAGTTTGCAGAAGCGGAAATATATAAATCACAAATTCAAACTTATTGGACTAATTTAGTTGTATATACACAAAAAACCCTAAAAATAAATGATAAAAAAATATCTATAAATAAATTAATATAATTTTAAATTAACTTACTGTAAAATGAATCGATGGGTTTATTCCATTGTCTAAACTCTCCTTTACTTTATCAACATCTCCACTTATGGCGGCCTGATAAACTAGGTTTAACTAATTAAAATTAAATACGGTATTACTTATTAAAAATTACAAAAATAGAAATTCACTTTTAATTATATTTTTATGTCAGTATTACATTTTTTACCTGTTGAATAACTAAACAATAGAATGCTATGTTGCTATTTAATACAGAAGCATTAAAAATAAAAAACTAAATAATTTTTTTTTTCTCAAAGTAACCTTTATTAATAAAAGACTACAAAAATTTTGGGTACACTTACCCATTGAGGATTACACAGTGATTCAATGTAACAAGGTAAAATGTACATATGTTCAAAAATAATTACATTCATAAAAATTGCTGTAATGTGATTAATGTATGTGTATCTGTATGTGGATCTACATGGCCCATGCATTGAGAAGTTGACCATCACCCAATGGTCTCACCCCTGGGGACCCAAAGTGAAGACTCAAATGCTTCAGCTGAATGGGTGAAGTCCAGCATTGTGCCAACCACCACAACAGGCAGCAAGATCCAATGCCCAAGTTCACCAAGCAATAGACTCTCGAACCACAGCCGAGCCATGTCAAGACAATTCTGAATACCTCTGCTTCCCAATTAGCAGTCCAAATGAGCAGGGACCACAATCAGTCTACTTGCCCAAAATTGGAATGCCAACTTGGGTAAAAACTAAGAAGTAATAAGTGAAGAACCAGATCGACACTGCCCAAAACCAGCCTATCAGGGACACAGCAGCCACCCAGAGCAGGAATAGCACCAACTTTGACTATGTAGCCTCCCAGCAGGTGTTCTGGGCAGTGTCAAAATTGTTAACAGCCCACACCATAAACCAGATACCTAATGTCTACAACCAGCCACCCCTGAAGAAAAGGGGGGAGTGCAGACCCATGCCCACAAAACAGAACTCCATCCATGTTACAAAAAAGAAACGGTGGTGGCTCAAAATAGACCAACCGCTTTACAAATGCACTAAATTTAAAGCTAACAAATGAAATCTAATGATAGTGAGTGCAAATGAACACTGACCTATCAAATAATCCATCAAAGGGTGCAGTAGCCCTTCGTGGCAAAGTCCATGTGAAGGTAGTGACTTTCACCCTCCCGGCAGGTTTTCCCAGGCTAGACAATGATCATTGACCATCCCCTCAAATGAACCAAGCCCCTTATGACCACTATCACCACACTTGAGAAAAAGGAATGCAAACTCACACCCACCAATACAACATTTAATTCAAAATCAAGCCGGATTTACATGCACACCATGGGAATATAAATAATATGTCCATATCATCTTGCACACTGAGGTCAATGGAGCTGAACATTCACCCTAGATCATCATCAGATTCCTGTGTCTGCAAATGTTCACAGCAGCTGCTAAACCCACCAACCAAAGTCCTTCAGGGTTCACAATGATTTTTCTTTGTTGATACTAGTTGGATTCTACTTTTTTTGATTGAATTTTAGTTTTTGGTTAGTAATGAATGACACAAGTATAATTTGAAAGTTTGTTGTTAAACTTTGGAAAATTCTCAATAATTATTGCTTAAAAAGTATGATTAATTTGTAGCTTCAAAGTTTCTGTTTAGGTTTAAAACATCATTTGTATTCATTTTTGTCTTTAGATCATTATTTTTTAGCTCAGGAATCACTTCATTGTAGTTCTGTGTTGATTTGAAAAATTTTTATTTATTGATTTTTTTAGGGGGCGGGCAATCCACCGGAAGGGAAGTGATAACTTCTGTCCTGATCATCGGAGAAATTTGATTTTTGAGCAGGGCGATAGCTTAGGTTATTTTCTATAATGTTCACTTCCAAAATTGAGATCAAATTAATAATTGAAATTTGTTTAACACTGCTAAAATCTGATGCAAAGATAAAATTCTTAAAACCATCATTGCTAACATATTATATTCCATGTTTTCTATGAGATTTGGTGTGCAAATGAATTTCCTGTTTATTCTATTAATAAAATTAGGATTTCTAGTGTCTATTCTTTTTAGAAATATTTGGTTTCATTTAATTTCATTTAAAATTATTTTTAAAAGGTTTATAATATTTTAATGATTCCAAGAATTAATTAAGCTAGCTTTTGGCTCTTTCTAATGGCATCCATTTGCATAAAATGGAACGATGGATAATTTCAATTATCATTGAATGAAAACTGTTTCAAAATTTCTTCTAAAGATGAAAAAACAATAAAACAGACAATCACTTACATTTTGGTAACCTTTTTGTTTATGAATCCAACAATGGACTATGACTTTGGTGAATAGAACAGGGAGCCTGAAACAGTGAAAACTGGAATCCCAGGCTCCCTCTAGTGGACAGCAAAACTAAATAATTTTAAATTAAAAAAATTTAATATAACATCTTGACAATTAAGATTGAGCTTTTATTACCTACTCTTTCAAGAGAATGTTGTTAATCAATGATATGCATTTTAATTTTTGAAAAGTGAAGTCTTTTTTCAATTTCGACTCTAAATTGGAAATACAGATTACTTATATTTCCAAGATTTTGACAAAAAATGATAGAAGAAAAATCTTCAACAAACTTTTAGCTCTGTTATGAATTTGGGAATAAAAATCATTAGCTTTTAAAACAGAAAGTGAACTTAAATGCAGAAATACAGCATAGTTTCCAATAGATTACTACTTCTTAAGTTAAAAGAGAATATTTCATCATAATGAAATAACTATTGCAACTAAATTAGTTATATACAAATTTTACTTAATTTATTGTAGGGAAATAGAACTTGGGTTTCCTATCAACACAACAGTAGAAAAATTTTATTTAGGAATATTTTTTAAAATTGTAAAAAATGTGATGGCAAAATGTGTTTTCCAGCTTACTAGATGGAATGTTATAGAATCCAATCCAGTATTACAAAACCACATCTTTGTTGGATTGGAGATGTGAAATGAATGAACAATAGAAACTTCCTAAGCAAGAACTTTATCATAAAAATGAGCATGGTTTTTGTGGAAGAAGCATATTTCATCTATATTAAAGATATTCTAAGGATGTGCTATATTGATTGCTTTCATTGGAAAGATATGATGGAAGATAGAATACAATGGAGATCTATAATTAGACAAGGTATTTATATCTTTAAGAAAGAAATGTTTGCAGTATAAATAAGACAGTATTGCAAAATGTCAAATAATCAGAATACTGAACCAGCACATTTTTTGCTATATGGACTGGTGTCTATTATCATCCCAAAACTCATGTATAGTATGTTTTCATTATAATAATTTTCTGATCTTTTTTTTTTGAAGTTACAAGTAGTTGCTGCATGTAATAATGATAATGATGTATATTTGTGAATAGGTTTAAAAAAGCAATATGTTCAAACCAAAATTGAAAATAATAACAAAGAAATAACATCAGTATAAAAAAAATATTTGATAACTATCAATAATTAAGTAATTTATACTTGAATTTTTTTAAATTAACTATTTTATTATTTTTATTTTAAAACCATGCATTAAGTCTTCTTCTTCCACAGCTTGATTAATCCCACTTCAAGTGGGGTTACTGGTGCAGATCATTCATCTCCAAATTGCTTGGTCTGAAGACATTTCCTCCTTGAGTAACATTTCCTGCAGGTCCCTCTTTACTCAATCAATCCATCTGGTATTGGGTCTGCCCCTGAGCCTTTTTCCCAGTGGTAAATCTCCATAATCTTTCTGATGTATATTTTCTTCTCTTCTCTTAACATATCCAAACCAGTTCAACCTTGATTCTTTCATTTTTTCATTGATTTTTTTCACCTTCATATTTTCTTGTACTATGCCATTTCTCAGATTGTCCTTTCTACTCAAACCCAAGGTGAACCTAAGCATTCTCATTTCTGTTACAGATTGTTTGTTTTCTATTTTCTTAGTGGTCAGCCATGTTTCTACCCCATACATCAGTGTTGGATGCACCACAGTTTTATAGACATTCCCTTTCAGTCTTATCCTATTATCCTATCGCAGAGTATCCTAGAGACCCTTCTCCAATTATTCCATCCAGCTTGAGTCTCCCTACAACCTCTCCATCCAGTAATCCATCTTTATTCATCCAGGTGCTGAGATATCTAAATTTTTCAGCCTCAGATAACTTCTTTCCTCCTAACATAATGCTCCCTCTACCACTTCCACAGAAGAGCACTTCAGTTTTATTTCTGTTAATTCTCATCCCTCCTTCCACCAGTGCTTTCCTCCATTCTTCTATTCTATCCTGAGCTTCTTTGATGTCTTTGGCTGCAATAACATCATCATCAGCATACATCATGTTCCAAAGTGCTTATGTGCAGCTATCTTCTGTTAGACATCAATGATGATATTAAATAGTAAGGGACTCAGGGCTGATCCCTGATGCACATCTACTTTCACCTGAAATGAATCTGTTTCTCCTGAACTGCATCTCATACTGGTTTGACATCCTCAATACATATCTTGGATCAAGTGGATATATTTTTCTAGGACCAGTTTTTTCCTGAGGCATCTCCAAAGTTCATCTCTAGGCACTCTATCAAATGGAAAAGTCAATGAATATTAATTTCTTGGTTGACTTCTCTGTGTTTTTTTAAGTTGCCATAGTGCAAAGATTGCATCAGTGGTTCCTCTATCTGGCATAAGGCCAAACTGTTCCTTGCTAATGTCTATTTCCTGTCATAGCCAATTTTCTATTATTTTCTTCCATATTTTTATTGTGTGGCTCATCAGCTTTATTCCTCGTAATTACCATAGTCTAGAATATCTCCTTTATTCTTATAGATTGGAACCAAAATGTTTCACCATTCATTTAGCATATTCTCTGTGACCATGATGTTGTTAAGTTTGGTCAGAAAGGTGATTCCCTCTTCTCCCATTGCCTTCCACACTTTCCACATTTCATTCTTCTAACTGCTTGTCTGACTTCTTCCCTACTTATCTCTAGGACTGCGCCCAAATTTGGAGTTCCCCCATTCCCTTGACAAAACTGGAGTTTTCTTCATTTAATAGGTGCCCATAATTTGCTGCCATCTAGCTGCAATTTCATTCTTGCTGTACAATTCCTTATTGTTTGATTTTTTTATTCAATTTTCTTGGTAAGTATCTTTACCATTCTTGTCTCATTGTTTTGCAAAGTATAATCTTTTAAACTCCTTCTTTCTCTAAGGTTTCATATAAGTCAGAGAATGTGTCAGGCTTGGCTTTGGCAACAGCTTTCTTTGCTTATTTCTTTTCTGTGTTATATTTAACTCTAACACTCACCTCTGTCTTTGTCCCATTCTTTTTGGCCATTTTTTATTTTTAATTTTTTTCCTGTACCTTTGTATTCCACAACCAAGTCTCCTTATTCGCTTTTATCACTCCCAATGTCTGGCCAAAAACTTGATCCCAGTTGTATGAATGTTGTTTCTGCTCTTGTCCAGATATCTTCCCTTTTCTTCTTTGTCTTCAGCCTTCATCAATTTGTCAATAAATTGCTTTCTGCAGACTTCAGCCCCAAGTTTCCACCATTTGGTCTTTATGATGCCTCTTTTAGGATTCAGTTTAATTCCTGCGAGATTTGCATGGCATAGTAAAAGTCTATGCTGTTGACCTATAGCTTCTCCTGAAATAATCTTGAAATCCTGTATTTCTTTTAGGCATGTTCATCTATACATGTTATAGTCAATTTGGGATTCCTTTCTGCCATTCAGATAAGTGATCTTTTGACCTGGGAGTTTTGTGAAGGTGTTCAATAGTGCCATATTCATTGAAATAGCAAAATCAATTATTCTATCCCCTTTCTTTATTTCTTTTCCCAATTCCCTGATTCCCAGGATTCTCTCTAACCCACTGTTCTCTCTGCCCACATGTTCATTTAAATCTCCACAGAGCAAGTTTGTTGGATTGAGCCCCAAATGTCATCCATCTCATCCCAAAACTTGTCCTTTTCTTCCTCATCACAACCTGACTGTGGAGCATACACACTAAGCACAGTAATCACACAACTCTCCAAGTCAATTCTCATTGAGATAATCCTGTCATTATACTGGATAACTTTCAATGCCTTATGTTTTAAATATGGGCTCAGTATAATTCCAATCCCATTTCTTCTAGAATCGATACCACAGTAGAATAGTTTAAAGCCACTTCCCAATTCACTTGCCTTTTGGCCTTTCCACTTTGTTTCTTGAACTGCCACAATGTCCACTTTCCTTCTTATCATCATGTCACAATCTCATTGCTTTTCCCAGTCATGGTGCCAACCTTGAGAGTACCAACAATCAGTCTGACCAAGTGACCTTTTATCCTTATTTCACTTATCATCCTCCTACTCCTCTGAGCTATCTTCTTTAACCATATCCACTCACAATATGTTAGCCCTCATCCACTTCTCAGTGGGGTCAGGCAAGGCCCCATTGTGTCACTTATGGGGTACATCCGAGCATGATCTTGATCTGAATTTTTCTGCATCACATAGTTTGAGTGGCAAGGTTCTAGTTTTACAGCCACATGCCCTTGCTGCCACCAACTCCTCATGGGTATCTCCAGATAGGAAATGAGAATCTTTCTAAATATTTGCAGTGCTATGGCCATTAAAGATGCTACATCCATGCCTATAGATCTCTAGTACCAAGGCTTTCTAATGTCCTCATCTTCTGCCTTGGGTCAGTAATGGTAATGCTGATGACTCATTACTATGGCTTCTGGTAATGGCACCAGAAACTCTGGCACATTGTTCTCATTGGATTTCTGTGGCATTTAGCTGGAAACATAAGGGGCCACTCTTGTGATCTGCCACACCCTGTTAGCATTGCCGCTGTTGGTTCAGGATTGCTTATTTGCCTGGATGTTTATTTGCAGCTGACCTTCATATTTGGGGCCATTTCCTTATCCACCACCTAGGGACCCACCTGGTAGAAGTTGCAGCTCTGCCTCAGGAAAACCATGCATTAAGTATGGTGTAAATTAAATTGCCAGCACAAAATAAATAAAAAATTCACCAATTAAAAATAATCAAAACAAGTGATAATTCTTAATAGTTGATAAATTAGAAACAAGATATAGAGTAAGGTAGCAATTAATTTTAAATTCCAGAAAAAATGTAGGGGTAAAATAAATAAGGTTAACCTTGATTGAACTACTCCTGAGGTTTTGGAATGCTTCTATTCCAAGGATTGCATTGAAAACTTAATATTATTGTCAATGGTTGCAGCTGCTACATCAACCAAAAATTTTATCAGTAATGTTCTTTTTAAAATCTTCAAAACTCCCTATTATTGTTCATTATCTCATCAAAGAAAGAATTATGTAGACTTCATTATAAAGAATTTTAAACTGCCTGGTGATGACTACTGTGGTATTCAAATTATAAACAAATTTATGTTTTTAAAAATATTATTTAAATATTCTTGCATAGTAAAATTGGTTTTTAAGTTTATTGTATCTAAGAGTAATTAATTTCATTGCTTAATTGTTTATTTAGATTTAATTATGTTTGCAATTAAACATTTAGTTTACACAATTATTGTGTGTAAATGTGCTATTATAATTCAAACAACTATTAAAGCTGCTAGAAACTATTAAAATTTTTTAAAAATATTATTTAAATATTCTTGCATATAAATTTTTTTTAATTTATTTTTTTTAATAATTAATTTATTTTAATTTTTATTTAGATTTAATTATTTTAATTAAAATTTATTTAACAATTATTGTGTGTAAATGTGCTATTATAATTCAAACAACTATTAAAGCTGCTAGAAACTATTAAAATTATTTTAATTTTAAACATTCATTGTATTGACAGACACATATTGCAATAGCATATTATCTCAAATATTAAAAATAATCAAATGATTTTTGCTCTGGAATTCTTAAGAAGTTTGATCACTAGAAATGATAGCCCTGGTATGAGATCCATGCTCTTGAGTTCCAGAATCTGCCTATCTATCATGATAGAAAACATCACAGAGCATATCAGAAATTATTTGAATAACATTGTACAAATAATTTAATTATTTGAAATTTCTGTATTTCTAATGGAATATGTTAAAAGACAAGAATGATATGTGTGTGTGAATATCTTACACTGTTGGAGGACAGAAGATATGAATTGGTTAGAGTTGGTTAGATTCTCTTTTTAGTTAAGTCTTAAAAAAGAAAAAGAGGGCCAATTCTGAGAAGTAAATTATTTGCATATAAATAACACTGTTGTTTTTCTTGCCCTGTGGAAATTTATTATTATTACTACTATTATAGTGATGATGATGTTTCAAAGCAAATTTTTTTGAGGTAAAAACAAGCTTACATCAGTATGGTACAATTGATACAGTCAACATTGAATTGCAATTCAAATATATACATAGATATACAAGGTTACACATCAATTGATACAGAAAAAATGTTATAAAGGCATAAGTAATAAGGGGGAGTTATATATGTAATTATTATTATTATTATTATTATTATTATTATTATTAGTAGTAGTAGTAGTAGTAGTAGTAGTAGTAGTAGTATGATGATGATGATGATGCTGATGATAATGACTCAGGCATTTGACAAAGTTTCATATATTAGACTTTTGTATAAACTTAAAATGATGGGTGTTAGTCCTCATTTAGTTGAGTGGTTTTCTAATTATTTGAGGGGTCGTAAATCTTATGTGCATATGGATAGAACTAATTCTCTTTTTTTTAATAATATGATAGGTGTTCATCAGGGTGAAATATTAGCATCATTATTTTTTAATGTTTATATGTGTGATCTTGATCATAGAATAAAAATAGTATGATACTTACTTATGCTGATGATTAAAAGAATTATTACTTATAGTGATCATATTGAGGTTCAAAAGGATATAGATAGTTTTATTATATGATGTAGGTATAACAATATGGAGATTAATATTAATAAAACATGCATTGTTTCCTATACTAATAAAACTGAAAAATCTGTTCATCAATATAAAATTGAGAATGGTGTTATTAAATATAAAGAGATTGTATCTGATTTAGGAATTATATTTTATAGTAATTTTACTTTTAATGCACATATTAAATTTATTATTAATAAAGCATACAGAAAGATGGGCTGTATTTTGAGATATAGGAGAGATTTATCTATTTCCATAAAATATAGGGGTTTTTTTTCTCTTGTTGTTACACTTTTAGAATATAATTCTTGTATATGGAACTTCAGTCTGATTAATATTCAGTCTAGAGTATATAATGTTGAAAAAATATTTAATAAATTAATAATGGGAGAATGTCAAATTGTTAAAACAGTATTGAAAGAAAGGAGAATATTGAAAGATATGATATTGTTAAAAAAGTTGATTGATGGGGAAATTGATGTCAGTAACTATATATCAAAAATTAAATTGAAAGTACCTAGTCGTTTATTAAGAGAAATGCAAACTTTCAAGGTTAGTATATGTAAAAATACTTTCTTTAGTAAGTCAGTTATTAATAGATTGCAAATAGTATACAATCTAACTTTTAATAATATTGATATTTTTTGTGATCAATTTGTTATGAATGTTAGAAAACAACTAAATTTATAATTATGAACATATATATAATCTTATGTATGTAGTTTGTATTTACTTATAGTTGTTTTGTTTTTTTTAATTATTATTGTTGTTTTTTTTTGTTTTCTTTATTGTGTATTTCTGTTAAAGTGTAAATGTTGAAATGCACATAATAAATGGATATTGAATTTAATAATAATAATAATAATAATAATAATAATAATAATAATAATAATAATAATAATAATAATAATAATAATAATAATAATAATAATAATAATAATAATAATAATAATAATAATAATAATAATAATAATAATAATAATAATAATAATAATAATAATAATAATAATAATAATAATAATAATAATAATAATAATAATAATAATAATAATAATAATAATAATAATAATAATAATAATAATAATAATACTGCTGCTACTACTGCTACTACAGCTACTGCTGCTGCTGTTATCTCTACTGCTGCTGCTGATACTACTACTACTACTGCTGCTGCTGCTGCTACTGCTACTGCTGCTGCTGCTACTACTACTACTACTACTACTACACTGGACACATACAAGATAATCATAACCAAAGTAAGCTTAAAATGGCACACCAGAAAAGGCCAGCTCAGCTCTATGAGCAAGAGAGATTAAACAATGAAAAAGAGGATAAAAGAATTGCAACAAATGTAAGCCATATGAAATGTGACCAACAAAATCAGTCAAAGAGTGCAAATAAAGACTACACGCAAATTATGGCACTTGAGACTGAAACTGAAGATGTGATTCATGGAAATAAAAGATGCAAAATTTTAACTAAAGTCATACCATGGCCAACAATTATTAATAAAACATCTGCTGAAATGATGGAGGCTATTACTCCAGATCTGCCTACCCAAATAGAAATGCACACTGAATATAGGTACAAACCAGGGCATCCACCAAAACAAGGTAGAAGATATAAAAAGGTGAGAATTGAACAAGAGAATCCTCACAGTGAGCAGGAAATATATAATTGGGCTGTAGCAGTGGAGGAAGAGAGTGGCCTGGTGTTTCAAGATGCAGTGGAAATCAAGGAAGAAAAGTAGGAAGACATGAATTCCTAAACTCAAAAGGAAAAAAACTACTAATATAACTTAAAATTGCTGTTTTAAATGTCAGAGAACTTAATGCAATCAATAAAAATTTCAAAGTCAGAAATTGGATAAATCAAATACGAGCACATATAACAGGATTATTAGAAACAAAGATATATGCAGGCTCGGGAATAGACCCAGATACCTACCTGAGGGGCCAGGGATTCTCTGCATGTTCCAGAAATTTTTCCTTCCCATCTGCAGGAACTGGAATAGTAATTGCTCAAGATTGTCCTTTTGAAAATTTCAAAATACTTTACATTGATTTAAACCTTCTAATAATAACATTGACTCAAAAAATAATTACAATGAATATAGTGCTTGTATATATGCCAGTAGAAAAGCAAAAGATAGAATCTATAATTTATAATATAAATTCAATTCTTGCCATGAATGCAAGCCCCACTGTTCTGGTTGGGGACTGCAACTCATCTTATGAAGAATTTATACAGAAATCACTACATAAAATAGCCATACCATTGATTAGTGGACAAGGTTTTCTGCCAGAAGGGGCTATCTCCTTTCATAATGGTCGGTTTGCAACATTAATAGATCTTGTCTTTTACTCACCATTGCTGCATCACCTCATGGAAGTAAAATTGGTCCCGACCACTTTTTCTGATCATTCTGCCCAGATAATCATGATAAATCTAGGAAAACTGCAAGCAGTTAATCACAGCCTAACAAAAACAATAAGAGTACTTATCCCAACAAATGTGACAGAATTCCTCTTCTCAGAGACATATATTCTGTTGCAGAAGGTTAAAGGGATGAGCCTCAATCCTATACAGCAATACCTGACTTTTATAAATATCTTGTCTTTCAATGTTGATCATGTAACAAGAAATCAACCACCACCATCAAGGCTTCTGCAATATGCTGATCAGCTACATCAGAGACTAATGATGATGACTCCAACACACAACACCCAAATACACATAAGAAAGCTGACTGATGCTTATAACAAGGCCTGTGAATCACTGAAAGAATATCTGAAGATAAAGAAAAGTAAGCTTTGCATGGCACAACAGCACACATGGACCCACAAGTTTATCAAGTGGGCTTTGGGTTATGTACCAGACATAAAAGTGCCAATGGCCATACAGACTGAGGATGGTATGTTCACTGGCCATAACATGATTATGCCATTGTTCAAATATTTTCAGGATAAGTTAAGTGCGGAGCCTCACCTTTTTTTTTCAGCCAAAAATGTTTGGAGAGGTTGAGGGTGAATTACCAGTTAGTGAAAATGATATAATAGAGAAAATGAGAACTATCAGCAATGCTTGTCACCCAGGTGGCCATGGGATACCACTGTTCATTTTCAAGCATTTAAGTTTTTTACAGCTAAATACCTCAAGGATTTAGCAAACCATCTTGCTCAAGAAATTAAACCAACCACAGGGATATATCCCATGGCAATAGTGCCATATAATAAGAAAAAGAAAGGCATACCAATGCCAAATGAGCTTAGACCAATATCTATGGGGCCACTTCCTATTAAAATATTGGAAAAAATTATAAAAGATAAGATTGAGCCCTATATTTTACCAACCATCAGTGAATCACAATTTGCAAAGAAGACATCATCAACAGGGCAAGCAGCATTGTTATTCAAGACCATGATGATAGCCACCAGGGTGAGAAAGAAATACAGCACAGTAGTGGTGCAAATAGATATTGCTTCAGCTTTTGATTCAGTGAGAATCCCTGTGTTACTGGATATGCTCAAGCAGACTAAAATACCCAAAGGTCTGCTATATTTGACTGCAAACTTGATACTGAGCAGAGAACTGTATGGCCAAAATTCACCCTCATTTATCCCAACACAATCACTATCCCAAGGGTCTCCTCTGAGTGCATTAATGTTTATTTATTATATCAATCCTCTTATTGAAAAAATCAATAGCACATTCATTGGAGTTCAAATACCTGGTACAACACAGAAGATTGCATGTCTTGCATACATGGATGATATCACAGTCTTCTTGACATCAAAGAAGCAAGTACCACAGCTTCAGGCAGTGCTTGAACCATTCTCAAAGCAACATGAATTGAGCATAAACCCAGAAAAGTCTGTGGCCTGGATGCTACTCACTGGAAAGCCATGTGGACCAATGTATCAAGCAAAACCAGCTCCATTCCTAGGCTTTCCTTTTTTTCTAGGAGCCACTGGAATGAGATGTCAGATCCAAGCCAAGCTCAAAGAGGAAGTCAAAAGCATAGCTGAATCACTCTCAAAGGCATATTTGTCCATATATGCAAAGGTGCAACTGATTAACAAACTTATAATAACCAAGATAACATATTACATGCCTGTAGTTGAATTTTCAAAAAAATTTATGGCATGCATTAATTCCATATGTTGCAAGCTCATCTGGGGGAAAAAGACGGTGGCAATTTCAATGGCAAAACTGAATCGCCCTCTTATAGCAAATGGACTGGGATTGCATAGCTTACAAACATTTCAAACATTCAAAACAAGGAATGCTATAATTGCTATACTCACTCAATTTCCTAAATTAAGACACCTAGAGCAGATAACACCTACAGATAGACCTCCTCCAAAAGATTGTTTTTTGGCAATCACCATCTACCAATGCAGGAGAGAAAGAACAATTCCAGATCAATTGGACCAAAAATATAAATATTGGGAAATATATAAAGTTTATACATCAAAATAATTACAATGAGGAGATCCCATCAATACTAGAAATAGAAAACAAATATCTGATCAAGCAATATAAAAAATGGCAACTAGAACCTAAGTTCCTAGATTTTATAATCAAGATGAATTTGAATGCTTTACCTACTAAATATTTTTTACATCACAGAAGAATGTACAGGTCAGTTGATCCATTCTGTGGCCTTTGCCATATGGCTGAGGAGACTTTACAGCATATAATTTTCAACTGCAAGGCCTTGGAGCAGACTAGATGCATTTTGCAGGGCAAATACTACAAATGATGCAAATTATATCAAATTACAAAGGTATGTCTATACCAGCTATAAGGGCCTCAACATTTGTTTTATATGCACTTTGGTGCACTAGGTGTGTATTCATATTGGGTAATAACCCCAGAAGGCATCCAGCCACATTTGAAAATAAGTTGAATAAAATTCAAGTTAGAGACAAACAGATCACCAGCCCGGATATTTATGCAGCTACTTGGTCCCTGCTCAGACAAATAGCAAAGCTATAAAAAACAAAAATTAAAAAAAGCATGGTCCTGATTATGCTCCTATTGGACAATAATATGATTAATTAACATTGATAAAGTGGATAGAATCATGTAAAATTACCCGTACAGATATGTACTTTTAAAAAAATGAATATTGTAGACTTGAAATTGAACTGACAATAATAAGATTCAACATGTATCTTGCTATGGCATTATAATACTGTGTAACTATTGGATCAATAAAGTTTACTATTGTTGAAACTTAATAATAATAATAATAATAATAATAATAATAATAATAATAATAATAATAATAATAATAATAATAATAATAATAATAATAATAATAATAATAATAATAATAAAATAATAATAATAATAATATAATAATAATAATATATAATATAATAATAATAATAATAATAATAATAATAATAATAATAATATAATAATAATAATAAAAAAAAAAAAAAAAAAAAGGAAGGCATGCGTGTATGCCTAAGTCATCAAGAATGAAGGTCTTATTAATAATCTTTTTTTTTCCATATTCTAATCGTTTTCACACTTAAAAACTGTGATATATAACTGTGATAGATAAAGACAGCGATGGGTGATTACTGAACAGTTGTTTTCTAGCAAAAGTAAGTAAAACGGTTGTTCATAACAAAAAATAAATTCTAGCGTCATAAACAAGCATGGTGTCACATCAAGAAGTGAACGACGTAAATTGTGCTCAAACAAATGGCGATAAAATGAAAACTGTGACTAACGCCAAAACATACGTGAACGTAACAAAAATAAACCAGCAGCCTCACAGCATCGAAAAAAGTCCAGCATTAACACAGACAGCAAGATTTAGGAAGGTAAATCAAGCTGACATAAATAATTTAAACCTCATAGAAAACAATAATGAAGAGCCCTCCCCAACGATATGGAATCAAGATGAACTGCAAGAAATAAACGTTAATTTCAACAGCACCATCCCCAAAAAATTATTCGCAACTTTCCAAAAAATTTTTTCACTGAGATCATTAGTGTTAGCTGTCACCGATAGGAATTTAACACTTTATAAATTCCCCAGAGAGCTTCTTTACGAAGAGCTGACAGCAACAGCAATGTGGGATACAGTCTCTAGTATTGGAGACCATCCAAACTCATGATACGTTGCAATTCAGTTTTTCAATGAACATCAGCATGCAAGATTTCAAACTAAAGTAAAAACTTTGGGAAGCTACGCACTAATAATAGTCGATCAAAGCTTGCAAAACTATTGTAACAGAATAATTAAAAACACTTACTTCGGATATACCATTCAGGATTTTCAAAAATTAATACAGTCATTTGGCAAAGCTATTTATATAAAACAAATCTACTTATCCGACACCCCCATCCCAGTTTTCAGCAACAACTTTCATTTCAAAATAAAGCTGAATGACAGTGTAAACCCGGAGGATATTCCAACACAAATAATTGACCAGAATGCAATACTGACCATTCACATAAAAGGATTAAGGCCAAGATGTTTTGCGTGCAGTGAAACCGGACACTTAGCAATCGATTGCAACACCAAAATCAACCAGAAAAACCAACCGAGCTCTGAAGATCAACCAACAGAAGCTCACCAACAGGAATCAAACAGTACAAAACAGATAACAAAAACAACTAATAAACAAGAAAAAATTAATAAAAAATCCACAGATCAACAGCAATTGAATAATAAAAAAACTGCACACACATTGCCAGCACCTGAAATTCTGGATTTATCAACAAAATCAACCAATAGAATTCAAACCCCCACTGATAAAAAAAAAACAGAAAGTCAACAGCCTCAAGAGGCTGCAATGGAAAAAACAGTGCACAATCTAAGTCAGCCTACCAAAGATACTGATGAAAAAGAGATAATAAAAGAACAAATAAACTCACACAGTAATAGTGATCAAGAAAATATATATATAACACACCAAACACCCAATATTAAAAATAATACAACAATGAAAATTATGAAAGCTATCACCCCAAATATGCCTCAAATCACCAAAGCTGACACAGAACAAAGAAGAAGACCAGGCCGCCCACCAAAGAAAAATAGAGGGCCCAAAAAAATCAAAACAGAATCCAACTTTAGCCTTTCTGATCACAACAATACAACTACAGTGGAAACAGATGAAGATCTGGAAATGGAATATGAGAATGAATGGGAAGAAACACCAGATCAACCCTAATATTTAAATCTCAACCAAAAAACAACATATAATGAAAGTAAAAATTGTGGCAATCAATGTCAGGGGTTTGAACTCGACCTCAAAAAATAATAAGTTAAAACATTGGATCAAGGATATACAACCACACTTGCTTGGTATACTTAAGACAAAAATTTATGCTGGATCACATGGAATATGAGAATGAATGGGAAGAAACACCAGATCAATCCTAATATGTAAATCTCAACTAAAAAAACAACATATAATGAAAGTAAAAATTGCAGCAATCAATGTCAGGGATTTGAACTCAACCTCAAAAATTAATAAGTTAAAACATTGGATCAAGGATATACAACCACACTTGCTTGGTATACTTGAGACAAAAATTTATGCTGGATCACAAACTGACCCAGCCAAACATTTAAATATGGAAGGTTTCTGTGCATGCTCCAGAGACTCTTCCTCTCCCTCAGCTGGCACCAGACTCATAATTGCTAGAAATTGCCCATTCACAATGTTCAAAATAATTCACATTGACATGAACTTATTAATTGCAACCTTCAACCAAAAAAGCATAACAATAAATCTGGTTTTTGTATATATGCCTTTACAGGATAAAAAAATAGATACCATAATTGCAAACATTAATTCAAGGTTAGCTACAACTTCAAACCCAACCATCTTAATTGGAGATTTTAATTTAAAATATCAGGAATTTACCCAACGTTGGCTTCACAGAATAAACATACCACTAATGAGTGGCCAAGGTTTTTTGCCAGATGATGCCATCTCTTTCCACAATAATCGCTTCTCTTCACTTATTGATCTGTGCTTTTATTCTCCAATGCTTCACCACCTTATTGAAATAAAACTAACTCCCTCAACTTTTTCTGATCACTCAGCTCAAATAGTCACAATTGACTGTGCCCAAATTCAAATATCACCCTTTCCACTTACAAGAACAATAAGAGTTTTACTCCCAGAAACAACCCCTGAATTTCTGTTCTCTGAGACCTACATAATGCTAAACAAAATCAAAGATATGACTTTGAACCCGGTCCAGAAATATCTAGCATTTATGGGAATGTTGTCCTTTAACATCAACCATATAACAAAAAAACAACCTCCACCATCAAGACTTTTGTCTCTGGCAGATCAGTTACACCAGAGAATAATCATGATTAACCCATCACCCTGCACCCAGCAGTATATATTCAAGCTTACACATGCATACAATAAAGCATGTTATGAACTCAAAAGCTATCTGAAAATAAAGAAAAGCAAGGTATGCCTAACCAGCCACACACTTGGACAAGAGATTATATAAGATGGGCACTGGAGAACCAACCAGATGTAAGAGTGCCAATGGCACTATATACAAATAGTGGAACATATGCAGGACACAATATGATTATGCCAATTTTTGAATATTTTAAAAAGAAATTACAAGAAAAACAACCATATAAAATACCATATAATCTGTTTGGCCCACCAGAGACAAAAACCCCATTCACAAAAGATCTATTCATAACAAAACTGAATACTATTTGAAATGCTTGCCATCCAGGTAGTCCTGGAGTCCCATTGTTTGTATTAAAGCATGTAAGTAAATTCACAACAGAATATTTGTGTCAGTTAGCAAACCATCTAGCACAACAAATTCAACCCATGGAGGGTGTCTATCCAATAGCCATAGTACCCTATAATAAAAAGAAAGCAATTATCCCACCTATTACAGACCTCAAACCAATATCTGGGACCTTTGCCGATTATAGAGAAAATTATTAAAGATGAAATTGAACCATATGTAATGCCACTTATCTCCGAAGCACAATATGCAAAGAAAAACTTTTCAACAACAGAAGCAGCCTTATTCTTCAAAGCAATTCTAGCCACAGTAAAACAGCGGAAAAAATACGGCCCCATTGTCATGCAGATTGACATAGAAGCTGCATTTGACTCAGTCAATATATACACACTTCTAAAAATGCTAAAAGACACAGAAATTCCTAGAACCCACCTATATATAATTGCTAACCTGCTTCTGAACAGAGAGATCTATATAACTTTAAATGGAAGAAACTCACCATCTTTCACATCCACCAAATCTATATCCCAAGGATCCCCTCTTAGTTCACTACTGTTTATATTTTACATCAATCCCCTTATTAAAAGCATACAAAATGCATTTACTGGGATCGAGTTACCAGACACAACACAGCGCAATACACGCATCGCCTATATGGATGATGTTACCATATTCCTAACATCAAAAAAACAAATACCGCAACTCCAAAAGATATTGCAAGAATATTCACAAAAATATGAATTAACATTTAATCCAGCAAAAACCACAGCCTGGTCACTATACACTGGTAAACCATGTACATCAATTTACAAATCAAAACCAAACTCTTTCCTTAGGTTTCCATTTCATATGGGAATTACAGGAATGAGATGCCATATCCAAAATAAACTTAAAGAAGAAGCCACAAAAATTATAAACTCCTTGTCCAAGGCATATCTTTCACTATATTCCAAAGTACAGTTAATTAACCAGCTTATCACAACCAAAATAACATACTATGTACCGGTTATTTCATTCTCAAAGGGGTTCATTTCAAAAATTAAAACCATATATAATAAACTACTTTGGGGCAGAAAAACAGTAGCAATTTCCACAAAAAAACTTAGCCAACCCCTAATTAAAAATGGACTTGGCTTGCACAACATCAATATTTTTCATCAACAGAAGTTAAGGAACTCAATAATCACAATACTTGCCAAATATCCTAAAATTAACCACTTGCTAGAAGTTACTCCAACAGATAGACCACCTCCAAAAGGTTATTTTTTCACCAACACTATATACCAATGCAAAACCACAGACAAGATTCCAGAACAGTATTTGCATAAGTATTCATACTGGGATATTTATGGTTTAATAAACAGAGAAGCAGATACTAATGTTATACAACCTATGCTAGGAATTAACAACAAGAGACTACTCAAGGAATATAAAAAATGGGTTCTAGAGCCCAATTGATTTTATCATAAAAATCAATCTCATTGCCTTGCCAACAACCCACTTTCTTTATCATAAAAGAATGTATATATCTATTGACCCCTTCTGTGGACTCTGCCATCAAGCAGAAGAGACACTGGATCACTTTATTTATCAATATGTAGCACTTAACCAAACACAACAGATGATGTGTAACACCTACAGAAAACCGGGTACAATCATTAATCACATAATGGCTGCTTTTCAGGGAAGATCAATACCTAGCATTAGGGCAGCCACCTTTGTTCTATATGCATACTGGTGCACCCGATGTACTTTCTTATATGGCAATAACACCAGATGACACCCAGCTACATTTAGCAACAAACTACTACACATTCGAAATAGAGATAAAATAATAACCAACCCCCACTTATATGCAGCAACGTGATCATTGTTAAAACAACCATCAATGCTGTGAATGCTGCAAAGAAAACTATAATACAACTAACATTCAAAGTGTCATGTGGACAAAACTAAATAAGCTCCTCAAACTTTAGAACTCTGATTATTTTTGCTTTTTTATTTTTTATATTGTTATAGTCCATTAACCACAAAGTGTAACCACTAAATTCATTTATATGTGTTTACCCTAATATTATTCATTGTATGTTAAATTTGAAATTTTCTAGATGTAAACTTATGTAAACCATTGAGATCAATAAAGCCTTTATTGAAACATCATCATCATCATCATCATAATAATAATAATAATTATTATTATTGTTATTATTATTATTATTATTATTATTATTATTATTATTGGTGTTGTTGTTATTATTATTATCATCATCATCTTTTTCAAGCCATTTTACTTTACAAATAAAATTAAAATTAAATGTTTACAAAATGTTGACCTTATATTAATCCATGAATATTTGAGCAATGTAATGATAATGGTTTGAGGTATAAGATCCTCCAATTAATGATGGAAAATTGAAATGATTATAGTCCTTGAATCCAGCTATGAGCTGTGACCACCATATCTTATAAAAGGGTGCAACAGACTAAGAGAAGAAATTGAAAAGTGTTAGTTATGTGATTATATTCAGAAGTTGGATTGATTACATTTGTGGAGATTAGAGATTGAATCAATGCTTCAATACTGACCTTGAGGCACCATATATTTCCATGTGAGTAAATTTGGAGTTCCTTACTCTGAGTTGTTTGAGTTTATTTGAAAAGGTAATTGGGTGTCATCTGATGTTGCTACCAAAGTAAAAGTTGTGTTACATATGCCAGAAGGCAGAGAGAATAAAAATAGTTGCACAAATGGCAGGGACAACATGTTTAGCGTAAGTTTTAAATATTTTATTGAGAGTGGAGATTACTCCACCTGTATATGATCAGTAGGATTTCCCCAAGTGTGTGCCAGTATCATCACATTTCAGTTGGAACTGATTTAATTTTCAAAATGAGTGAAATCTTCTTTGTTTGATGTTTGTTTTAAAAATCTGAATGAATTATTTTTAATAACTACAAAATCTATTAATTTATGCTTTAAAAGTTTAACAAAATTTCATAATTTTTATGATATCACTAAATATTATAACAATCTGCTGAGTGACCTCATTTCTAGACAGCTGTGTTCCCCATGACTGTAATCTTTATAGTAACAATATTCAGAAGAATATATTGTTTTAGATTAATAAATAAAATATTTCTGTAAAAAATAAATATGTAATAATATTTATTTTTGACTTTTAATAATTATTACATTATTACAATACAAATATAATTATAAACTTTCCAAAAAAATCAAGTTTTTAGACCATCGTAATATTTTCTCAAAGTAATTTTGCAAGTTAGAGATTGCAAAATATATAAATCACCCATCATCATGGAGCTTGAAATGCTTTGAAGAACTGCATATTCTATTTTCCTGCCATCTTTTGAATTTTTTTGTATTTAAAATATTGGAAAATAAATATACACAAATTTTATAGCCATCAAAAAAAGCTTTTCAAAATTTTCAGTAGAGGGGGGAAATGCAAATTTAACTTTTAAAAATCTTAGACGTGGCTCCACGATCTGGCATTAATAAGTAATTGGTTTATGATAAATTGTTTAACTGCCATTTTAATAAAACAAGGGATATTCTATTTTCTTATAAATATTCTCCATATTTATTTAGTATCAGTATTTGTACTTAATATCAAATTTATTTTAATAGTATTTATCAGATGTCACATGACCTAATTTTAATAAAGCTTGTATATATAAAATAATACTAACAAAATCAATATTATCATATATAAATATTGATTTTGTTAGATTATAAAAGACCCAGAAAGAGACCACATGTGAGATGGATGGGTGAAATAAGAAAGTGTGAAGGGGTGATGTGGGGAAGAGAAGTTAAAGATGGGAAAAGATGGATTGAACTTGGAGAGACCTTCATCCTGCAGTGAATTGATAATGGTTGATGATGATGGTGGTGATTGATTTTGTTGATAACTATTGTTATTTAAGTGTTTTTATTGATTGAAGATTGCCTTGATCAAGGCTTATTGCCTATTTCTATTCTCAATTATGCAAAATTAATTATTTATTTTATTTCTTGCCTAAATGTTTTGACCATTTATGTTGTTTGTTATCAATGTACAGTATATAGTATTATAATATCTCTATTTAGGGTAATTGTACTGATTACTTACTATCATCATATACTTTAAAAAATTACACAATATGTATTATTTTTGGTAGCCTAAACTGACTTCTGTGCATAATACCTATGTTAATTTTTGTGAGTTGTATGTTCTTAAACTATATGAGTATAGAATTGTTATTGATATATGTCATCTTATTATGTCATAACGTGTCAGTTGTAAATATCCATTTAGCTGATCTTTCATTTGACATTGCCAGATTTTTACTTGGAATGTAGTTCATGACAATTTAGCTTCAATGGTCTCAGACTGTTTAATTTTTTTATTACTGACTATTCAGTAGATGTTGACCATTTCTCATTTTATATATTCAAAAAATGTTTAAACTTTATAAGTAAGAAGAAATTGAAATACAGATCATTAATGTAATTTATTACTTTTATTTCATTTAACTTATTAATTTTTTTTTAATTTAACAACTAATATCTTCAAAAAGAGAAATTGTATATCCCTGAACTATACATTTATCAAAAATACTGTAAAATCTTGCTTACCATAAAACAGAAAAATACCCAAGATTTTATTTGCTGTCACTATCTGACAATAAACTCATACGTTTGTGTGTGATTGGAACATCATTGCTATCTCTAAAACATTGTATAACTCACTATCTATTAATTTTTGGGAAAATTAATAAATATTAATTTAAACAAATTAATTACTTAAATTTAAACAAAACTGAATGTTTTTGACATCTATACCAACAAGGATTTTTTTTAAAACTAAATATTAAAATGTAAACAAAGTATCAATACCAAAAATGTACTTCCCTTTCAAAACAAGAATATTGCCAAAAAAGGGATTTTTGTTCTTAAAATAATGAGAAATAAGGAGACAATTTTTTTTTTAAAAAAAAAAATTAGATGATAAGATACTTTTGTAGAAGATATACTATGGAAATTTGTCTCCAATGTTTGTTTTAGTTATTCATTTACCGGAGCACCAAAAAAATCTTCCAAACAATATGGCTGTCTACAAGCTATCATATTTAATACTATTTTTTAATATGATTCTAAAAACAAAAGAAAATACACAAAACTACAAATGATTGTAATTAAAGGAAATTTAATATAAATAAAAGTGAAAAAGCTGGTCAGAGAAAGTATAACAAAAGTGTGCTTCATGTCAGCAGGCAGAAATCAGAAATCTTTAATAGCATGCCTATTACTCACAAATGTACATTCATCTTTATACAGTCAGCACAACACAAATTTTGCTAAATAGAAATCAATGTGTTGTTTTAAAGTTCCCCTATGCTTTTTGGGCCCTCTGTCATTGGAAGATCCCAAATTTTAATCATTTCCACAAAAAACAAAAGCTCAAAAATAATATTACACTAAATGTATTAAAACACTTCCAAATAATGACAACAATATTTGCAACATATTTACATTCATACGCTATTATATACATAAAAAAGTGTTAATTATATGTTGTGAAATGGAATTTATAATCCATTTAGTAATATTTTTTAAAGGTAAAAGTAACTTATAATTTATTTTTTAATATTGTTTAATTTTAATAAGTATCACATGTTCATTAAAATAGTAGAGAAAATAAATATAAACATATAGTTGAAACCCCTGAAAATGGATAACTAAGACAAACATGAACTTCCATCATACAGCTTTTACAAAATTACCAATAATAATAACAGACTTTTTGTTTTTTAGTTTGTGATGTAATCCTGATAAATTCTATTTCAGAAATAAATCTATAAATATACACTTAATTAAAAACATTTACAATCTTCTAAAAAGAAAAATAAATTATTTTATATTATATACATGAAATTATTTAGAATTTAAAAAAAAGTTTAATAACAACTTAAAACAATCTATAAACTACTTTAAGAATGTAAGATTATATTTTTAATCTTCCAGACAATAATGTTTGTTTTTTCACTACAATCATGAATATATCACCACAGCTCCAATACCTTTTCTTTTAACTGGTTGTGTTATTTTAAAATAATTTGTGTAAAAAGAGAATTTTTTTTAAATTCATGATATTTGCAAAATTGTGCAAAAAAAGTAATATAGAAGAATAATTAGGTGTATATTTTGTAAATAATAACTCCTAGCACAAGTTCTGCTTGTTTGGAATTAATCTCTTATATATATATATATATATATATATATATATATATATATATATATATATATATATATATATATATATATATATTATATATATATTGTTTAATAAATTAAATAATAAATAAATATTATTATTAGAATGTTATTCAGAAGACTTCAGATATAAATGGGCTGTACAATTCTATTAATATATTATTTTCATATTGCATATATTCATTATGATATTAATTTATTATTGCCTTGTAGGATGTTGTTTTAATAAATATTTTATTTTAGTATGACTGAAATAAAACAGAATGTGTTCTTTTCCACATATATATTTATGAAAAGTGTATTTTAATGTGTGTGTGCTTTATTTATGTAATGCTGGCTTGAAAAGTTAGTGTTATTAATAATTTATATTAAAAAAAGTTTTTGTTAGTTACATTTCATTAAATGTGTGTGTATTTATTTACACTTCTTGACAGCTATCTTAAATATGTTATCGCTTTAATGTACCCATTTGGTAATAACTCTATTTCTCTTACAAGTTTTAAATTTGCTATTATTAGTCTTTTTACATTATAATTTAAAAAAAATTAAATCTGATTTTGTTTATTAATAGTTTCTTGTTTCTTTTTGGACCATTTTCAACTGATATAGTTTAAATATAATTATGTAAAAGAGAATATATATATAATTAGGTTATTTGTTTATTGAATGCTTGTTGTTGCCTAACATATATATTAAGGGATATCACATGCATGTCATTATATATATGAATTGTCATCATTTTCAATCCTTATCAATTCATATAGAAAGAAGGGTTTTCAATGTCTAATCCATTTTTCTGATCTATAATCTCTCCGCTAAACATTACATTAACAAATTTCTTTATTTTATCCATCCATGTCATGTATAATCTCTTTCATGTTCTTATAAATCCCTTAGAATCTAATTTAAAATTTCAATTGTCCATTTTTTATCATCTCTTCTAGTAATATGTCTATTCTTTCAATGATATCAGTGATATTTATTTGCTCTCTCGCCAAGTATTTCATTTTCGAGTCCTTCTCGTTATTCCCAAACATACATCTCTCCATACTTCATTGACTGATTACCCTTCTGCTGAATGTCCAAATTTTAGATACTACATGAAAACTGATAAAATACTTCTGTTAAAAAGTTTTCTTTTCAAATAAGTTTTTTTTTTTTCAAATATATACACATATTTTCTTTTGATATTAAATTTTTCTATCAAAAGCAACATCATCCAAACTAAACAAACATATTTATATGTTCATTACAGTGTATATATATATATATATATATATATATATATACATATATATATATTAAATATATATATCTATATATATATATATATATATATATATATATATATATATATCTGGATTAGAAATAATCTTTAATTTAATAAATAATTAATAGTAAATAATCAGTGAAATATTTATCTGAAATATTTGATATCAATATTGTATGGAGAAAGTTTGACACAAGTCAAAGTGTAATATATATTTATACTGCACACACTCACATATCAAGCATATTTATTAAACATAAAAAAATGTATAAACAATGAGCATTGCCAATTGTTCAACAAGCTTTGTGATAAATGACTTAAGGCTTATGTGATGTTATATTGCTAAGACTACTAAAATGTGGTATGGCTGAAGATCTCTCAATCCCATATAGCTATTTGAGTTGAATAGCTGGGTTTGAAGACGTGGGTGTCTGAAAATTTCCGATTTTCCACTCAATAGATAACTTTTAGATAAATGCTGGCTTTGGGTCGGTATTTTTAGATCTAGCATCTGAAGCCACTCTAGTGCCTCTCTGAGGAGTTCCAAAGCATGAAACCATGGTCAGAGGTTAGGGAGGGGTCCCTGACAGAGATATTTTAAATGCTTTCTCTGGCTAAGCATTTATCACAAAGCTTGTTGAGCAATTGGCAATGCTCATTGTTTATAACTTACAAGCTTAAGAGAATATGGTCATGTGATCTATGACTCTTATTTTAACTATTTATAGCCTCTGCCTTAAGTCTTGTGCAATGTTATATTGCTAAGACTACTAATATATGGTATGGCTAAAGATCTCTCAGCCCCATATAGCAATTGAGTTGGATAGCTGGGTTTGAAGACATGTAGGTGTTTGAAAATTTCCGATTTTCCACTCAATAGATAACTTTTAGATAAATTCTGACTTTGGGTTGGTATTTTTAGATCTAGGGTCTGAAGCCATCCTAGTGCTTCTTTGAGGAGTGCCAAAGCACAAAACCATGGTCAGAGGTTAGGGAGGGGTTCCTGACAGAGATATTTTAAATGCTTTCTCTGGCTAAGCATTTATCAGAAAGCTTGTTAAGCAATTGGCAATGCTCATTGTTTATATCTTACAAGCTTAAGAGAATTGGGTCATGTGATCTATGACTTATTTTGACTATAAAAAAATGTATTTTGTAATTAGTATTTTTTTGTAAGTTACTAACCCGTGAATCTTCATGTCGACTGCCAGTAGGCCTTAAGCTGCTCTAAAAGAAAGTAAAGTAACAAAACATTTAAATGTATTTATGAATGCAGTTATATTTTCAAATATATACATACATGCACAAACAAGGTTAATAATTTTTAAAAAAAAGTAAAATATGCAAGCTTATAAATATATTTATAAATTCAGATATGCATACATGCATATATAAGTAAAGTTATTTTCATTTATTAAATCTAAAATAAATAAAAAAGAGAGATACACTTGTGATTACAGTGCAGTTTTTCTGGCCATTTCTAGAAAATAATTGTTTAAAGACTTAAACTTCTAAATAATGTATAACAATCTACATTTACATCTACAAGTGGCATATTCTGGATGTTTAAAGTCCACGAATCATGCTTACACCTATCACTTCCGTGCTCAATTTTTTATGAACTCCCAAGCAAACAAAATCATTTGATTATTTATTTTGTTTATTAAGAAATCCAATTGTTATTTTTATTGATATTAAGCTATTATCTAGTAACAAATCAAACACATAAAGGCAAGACTAAAATAATTTGACCTTACTGCTTATTAAATACACTAACCTTTTAAGATTTTTTTTTAAATAAAAAAAATCAATATTCTTTATTATACAATTTTGCTGCTTAAAAAATATAGCAAAATATCTCAAAAGATAATCATCATCATCAACAACCATTATAAAATTTACTGCAGGATGAAGGTCTCTCCAAGTTCAATCCATCTTCTCTGATCTTTAGCTTCTCTTCTCCACACCACCCTTGCACACTTTCTTATTTCATCCATCCATCTAACATGTGATCTCTTTCTTGGTCTTTTACAATCTCTTAGAATCCAGTTTAAGATTTAAATTGTCCATCTATTATCATCTCTTTTAGCAATATGTCCAGCCCAACTCCACTTCAATCTTTTAATTTTTTCAATGAGGTCAGTAACACCTGTTTGTTCTTTTACCCATACAGTGTGTTTTCGATCTCTTCTTGTTACTCCCAACATGCATCTCTCCATACTTCTTTAGTGGTCTAAAGATGATTATACAAGCACAAAAGTGAATGTAAAATATATATTTTTTTTTTAGGACAGAAGTCCATTCCACTTAATAAAGGTGATAATTTCTCTTTGAATTGGTTATGTAAAACTTTCTTTTTTAAACATCTGTCTAATAAAATAAAAAAAATATTGTAACCTACTTTTTAATGCTTATATTTTAAACTTACTGATATTAAATGAACACTTTTTACATTCTGAAATGTTTTTAAAAAAATTAAAGTGATATAGGGAGAGATTTCTTAACAAAATGACACTTTCAAAATACCCAAATATTAAAAAATAAAAATTATATAAAAAAGTACCCTATATTGCTTGAATTAATTAATTTATGGATGAACCACATGTTTATTTAAAGTTATATATAACAACCAAATTTATGGGTCAATAAAAATAAACATTGTTTTGGCTTTCTAGTGCATTTGTCCTCAAATTAAATAAAAACAATTTTAAAAAATCTTTTTATACATATTATTTCAAATTTCAAACTACCATTCAAATAAAAGCTTGTCTCCACATTGCTTAACTATTGTAAATAAACTTTTCTAAAATCTTTATTAAATAAACTATAAATGCTATATCTAATCATATGCAATGAATTCTTGATCCATAATTTTTCAAATGACTGGAGAAAATAAATAATAAATACTGAAAAGCTTAATTATATACAAAAATAAAGTGTCTATAAAATATAATTTAACCATTAGCTTTAAATACAATTCAAAACATTCTCTACTAGTATTTATAAAATTTGTTTACTTTTATATATGCATAGAATATCTATTTAAAATGATAACCGTATATGTTTTAAAAATTGGGATTAATATTAATAACTATGCAGCAATTGGATAAGGCTATTGTTAAAAAAAAAGTAATCATTTCTTACTACTTTGTTATCAAAAGTAATTTGTTTTAATTGACATTTATTTGACAAACTTTTATGATTCAATTAATTTTTGAAAATATTTAATTTATTTGTAAAACTATTTAAAAGAGACGCTCTTTAAGGAGTAACAGAATATAATAGTTGGGGGAGGAAGTGGTAATTATTTTCAAAGGATTTCTAATTTTTAACAAAGTGAATTAAAAGAGAGAGAGGATAAATAAAAAAAACTATCTTTGAGGGATAATATATATTGGTACTATGATATGTCAATAAGAGATGAGAAAAAATAAGTTTGAAAACAACAGATTCATATTTCTAAAACAGATATTTCTTGACTCTGATTTTTGAATCAAAAAAAGCAGACGATAGATTTTACTATATATACATATGCAATATTGTTTTGGAATCATATTAAGGAAAATGTAAAAATGAAAAAGTAGAATGCACATAACTAAGTTATATATTTGATCTGAACAATAGAATTTTTTTAAAACATAACAGTCAAAATAGTAGTATTTTCTAAACATTAGGCAGTTTGTTCAATAGAACTTCTAAAATAATACTCTTCCAGGGGTCAGATCCAAAAGACAAGAAACTATTACTTCAGAGATTAATTAAAAGGGATTGTGAGAATTCAAGTAATCAATTCCCAGGGTGATTTGGTGTTGCAATAGAGTGGCATAATCTGGATTTCAAGGTCTATAGATCATAGTTCAGTTCCATCATTTCTGGTATTCAAACTTTTATATAGACCCAAGCATTAAACCATTCAATTATTTATTTTATTTAACCAATCAATGATTATGATTTCAAAAACAATTCTTAAATCTGATCTTCATAAGAATATTTCTCTTAGGATTTTTGATATGAGTATCAAAGAAATGAATTCAAGAGTAAAGGAATAAGTAAAGAAGATATATTCTAACCCTCCTGAATTCCCTGACAAGTCAGTAAAATGTTAGTGGCTCTAGGAATACAATGTTAGTTTCAGGTCTCCTATATTAGGTCGAATTAAAAAAGGATAACAAAGCTTCACTGTAATATTTTGAAGCTAAACTGAGAGTAAACTCATTACCTTTAAGTGTTATTATCAAAATGAAGAAAGCTTTTAGTTTCCTAACAGCAATAAGGGTTTAACTGACATCGTTGTGAAAACAAAAATGGCAGAGAATGTATCAAATCAAGTGCAGAATAAAGAAGAAAATACGAGTCAAGAAAACAGCAGTATAACTAAACAACTGATGGAAGAAGAGAATCCAGTTAACAAAGAAAACAACTCAGGTGATTTGGACTATATGTCACCCAAAATGTCACAAGGGAAAGAGAAAGCGAATGTCGTTGAAGGCTTCAAAAAGTTTAAAATTGAAAACAACGTTATCTAAAAAGCGAAACCGATTAATAAAAGTTTAAAATTGAAAACATCTAAAAGCAAATCAGATTAATAAGAACAAATCTATAAAATCTAAATTTGAAACTAATGAGAGAAGTAAGTCAAACAAATTATTTAATGTTAATAACCAAGAATTTAAGTATGAAGAGGCATTACAATCAAAGTATGGGGTAAATAAAGTTATGCAAGAGGCTTATGATAATATATTGGATTTAATGGATGAGGAAGATGAAAAATCAACTGTTTTAACAAAGTCACTTAATGAATAACTTTTAATAAGGATTGAGAAATTTAGGGAATAAAAGTGAACAATTCTTTTATCAAGATCATAACCACAGACAAATTCATTTGACAAACTGGATGCTAAACACTCCAGCTACAAATACCATTTTTGTAACAGTAATAGAATTTTGTTGTAATATTTGAGTGCACAGGTCTGCACTCCTCATTTCTTCCACAGGTGTTGATGATGGCAGTCAGTGGGGGTCTGGTTTATGGATGCAGGCTGTTGACAATTATTGCCCCTACCTGAAAAACCTGCCGGGAGGGTACAGGGTCAAAGTTTTCAGTGCATTTTCCACTCTGATGGGCTGCTGCTCTCCCTTGATGGATTGTTTTTGGGCAGTGCGGATCTGTGCTCATCCATGTATAGATATCACATCAAGCAAAATTATACAACCCTTTTATGGATATATTTGTTATCGAGCGTATGTACTTTGTAAACCTTGTCAGTAATTGTTTTACCTTGTAACATTAAACACCTTGTAACATCATGTAGTGGGTGATCAGTCACCTGTATTTTTTTTCCTTAATAAAAAAAAAAAGTCAGTCAAACATTGTTAGTTTTAAAAAACTTTCAGCTAAGAGTATATCAGAGAAGCTGTAAACACTTTTTGTAAAAAAAAATTCTAATTAACTTTTTAATTGCATATATTTATTTATATTAATAAACTCATATTTTTTACTTTAGTTTTAATCCTAAGGCTTCTCATCATTCTTTTTCTCCAATAGAATTTTAAAGTAACCAAAAGTAAATTTATAGGCTATTTTTTTGAGAGCAGACCAACAGCTTTTAATGATTCAATGGAATTCATATGAGGTTCTGTAATTTGTCAATCTTCATTTTAATGATAGTTTTTAGTCTGTGTTGTGCAGATTATTTATTATTTTCTATCTGATTAATACAGATGAAAACATGGTATCTGTATTATGTTATAAATCTTTTTGCTTCATTTATCTTTAATTAACTTTTGACATCTAAACTATTTTATTCAGCTACATACTAAATGTAATTTACCTTTTTTTTTTTTTTGTAATTTTTCTATTTCTATATATCTTTTTCTTAACCAATATTATTTAGATTATTTTTTTTATATCTCACTTTCACTCAAACTTTTTATAAATATTTCTACCATTTTTATTTTCTTGTTAGTTCATAGTTAAACATCTCTTAAATAATTCGGGGCATTTATTGCTTATTTTTATAATCTGTATAATTTTTACTATCTTAATTAAGTTTATTACTTAATCTTTTACTATCCACATTTATTTTGTTACCCAGTAAATTTTATTTTTCTAATATTTGTTTTCAATTTATTTATGATTTCTTTATTGTTTGGTTTAATTTTTTTTATAGTTTTTTTTATAAATATTATTCAATTCTATTACTATTAAATTGTGATCTAAATCTATATCAGCTATAAAAAATGTCTATCAATACTATTTTTTAATTAATATGAGTGAGTTTACAATTCCTTTGAGATCATTCTTTCATATATTTATGTTATCATATATTTTTTATCCCAAAAGCTTATCAACTGTTTCATCTTTTCTATTTTTCTCTTCTCCTAATTGGAGATATGCATACCCTTAGGGATATATGTTGGATCATTCATGAATACATGGAAAATAATCAGTAATAGTGGAAAAAGATTAAGTTTACAATTCATATCTGCAAAAAATTAGAGGAACTGCAGAACAAAATAAGAAAAGAAATACCCAATTTCTCAAAAACTAAATTATGTGTTAAAATTTTAAAAAGCAACTATTATTTTAAAAAGAAATAGTACAGTTTATAAAAATTGGTTTAAAAGGAATACAGAAGCGTGAAATGGTAAGAAATCATTAATCTAACCCATAATCTTCTACAATTTTTGATACTCATTATATATTTATTTTATAATTGATTTCCATTATATTTTCTTTATATTTATGAGTGAACCACTTCTTTTAATATAATTTTTAACATAATCTTTAAAAAATAATCCAATAGTTAGTTAGATGACAGGTATAAAAAAATATATATAATATTTAAGCACCATAAATAATGAATCAAGTTTTAGTCCAAGACCCATAACTCTCAAATTCCGCTATTTTAAATGGCACATAGTACACCAAACACTAATGATCTATCATTTTTATATAAATTCTTTTGTTGCTTTTTTTTAATAGAGACATTACTCCATTATTTCTGATATTTCTCCCATAGTTATAAAATCATACTTAATTTATTTTTTATACTTCTTCTATTGCATTTCTACAAAATTCTGGATTATTGTAATTTTATTTTATCTTCTAGTTTGATTATAATTTTGATATATTATGTACATATTCTTTCAATATTTGTAATTCAAAAAATCACAGCACTACCATATTATCATACTTCTTCCTCAGATATATCACTCCTATGTACAGACTTACATTTCTGACCCTCAAGTCAAAAAAATAGTACTGTAACTAAACAACCAAACTTACAAAAATTTGTAAATTATCTAAAAATTAGAAACAAATGTTTACCTTTATTAAATAAGGATTAATTACATATTTTAAATTAAAACTGAAAAAGCATATAAACAAAATTTTGAATAATAAGAGCTAATTAAAAACTTGTGTCAGTTCTAAATAAAAATAATAAAATTTTAAACAAAAAAAAGTTTTATAAAGTAAATAATATTTGTTTTATTTTTTAGAAAAACTGTTACATGTATTGGAAATGTGTGTGTTGAGGGGAAGGGGAAGGTATCCATGCTAATGTCTTCTCAAATACATAAATTATTATTTTGTATTTATATTTTATGTACATTACATAAATTTACTGTGCAAGTTCCAATTTTTTTAGGAAGTACTTATTAGCAATAATCATTAATTAACTTTTCAATGTATTTTTAAATGGCTATTAATAAATCATATAATTGTGAATTTTCCAGTAAAACAACATGGCGGCCCATATTTTTGATAAATATACAGTTTCGAGAACCCACAACCTATTGAAGATGTGTTATTAGTTAAGTTAAAACAAAATTAATAAGTAATTTGTTAAATTTAAAAAAAGGAATAAATTCCGATAAATTTCATTAAAAAGCTTTATTTCAAAATTTTTTTTTTTTTTTGCTTATATTACAATGTAGGAAATGATGAGTCCTCTTAACAGTTCAATTCAGCGTGTTTTTTTTTTTGTCAGTAGTTTTTTTCATTAAAATGTCATAATGATAAAAATTTGGCATCTATCTGTCGCAGTGGTGACCATTTCCAAAGATACTAAATTCTGCCTTCCTGAAAAGTGTGTGTTAATGAGCTCGATATATTTTCATTCCGTTAGCGTGAATAAAGTGTAATTATTGTATTGAGACTTTTTTTTTTCATTTTTCTTTTAATAAAGTAATCCAAAAAAAAGAAAATAAACTGTAAATATTGTAATTAATTTTTACGTAATGATTTTTTTAAAAAAAATAACAGTAATAAAAAAATATAAATATCAAATACGTTTCCTAGCAGGCATTGTTTTTGTAAACATTTTTGAGGGCCCCAAAACTGTAAATTTATCAAAAATAGGATCTGCCATGTTAGTTTACTGGAAAACTCATAAGTATGATAAAGTCATTATTGGATTATAAATTATTGTAGTTCATTTAATTACAGTTATAGATTTTACATATCTAATATATTCTTTTTATATGTGCTTGACAATCTCCATTTTTTAATTTTTTTTACTTTATAATCATGATCCACCTTATTCTTGCATTTTAAATATATGGTTTCAAAAATTGAAAACAATCCATACTAATAGGTTTTAAAATCAATAGCAGAATGTTTCTGTTTGTTGTATAATTTTTAATTGAATTGATCTAGTGAAATAAATATATTGGAATATGAGTTGATTAAAAAAAAAACTCCAGGCGAGCATGCTTGGGCTACAGTATAGCAATAAAGATTAAATAGTCTGATATAATGAAAACTTTTGGGCTAGGAGAAATTTCAGTTTCTTTTTTTTATTTTTTGATACTATAATCACTAATAAAAAATTAAAATGTATTTAATCGAATTAAAAATAATTTAAAATTATTTATTTAAAAAAGATCTACATAAAGTTCTATATTTATATTTTATGTTCAGTCGATTTCACTAATACAGGGGTCCCCAATCCTATGCCCACAGGCACCATGGCGCCCGCAGACAATTTTATGTGTGCCTGCCGTTATTCAAACACGATAAAAAAAATATTTATCTGATACAAATTAAATTTAATTTTTAAAATTTCTTATAAATTATTGTATTATATTGTAATCAAATTGTAGGGCATACTCTACTTTTACAGCGTAAAAATATAAATGTTAATTATATATTAAAATTTTATTTTTGAAATAAATATTTTTTTGTACATTATGTGTTTTATTAACAATATCCAACTATAAATTTGCATTGAAAAAATAAATGGTGCCCACCACCTGGCCAGTATTATAGAATGTACTCTTAAGTGCAAAAAGGTTGGGGACCCCTGCACTAATACATAAGATATAATTTTTAAAAAGCATTGATTACTTTTACATATCCTATATATAATCCATTGAGTTTTTTTTGTAATCTAATGATTTCTATTTTGTTATTTTGTCACTTATGTTGGTTCTAATTTCAAACAAACCTATTCCAATTATCAGGATTATTATAATATTGAATAATGAATTTTCTAATGATGTATTTAAACAAAGCACTTTTAACAATTAGTATAGATGGACTCTATTATCATTATCAATTATAGAGGATATCAAGATATAACAAAGTTTTTCTTGGGTGGGATAACTTGTTCCCTCAAAAAATCAATTTTCAGATTCTGTTAAGTGATTTTCAAGGTTGGTATTTTGAGGCTATTAACTAAACTTTTAATCCCATTTAAGTCAATAATTAAAAAAAATGGTTTGTTGAATATCTACTTTATAATAAAGTCTGATTGAGAGATATTTTGAATTTGAAATTTAAAAAAATATTTATTAGATTTAACTATTAAATAGAGAAAATCAAAGAGGTTTAACAAAGAATAATAAAATAGTCAAGCATTGGTGTCCGAGTGGTTAGCACAGTTGCCTTACAAGCAGTTGTTCCTGGTTCGCTTCCCGGCTGACACTTTGACATATAAAAAAAAAAGAATAATAAAATAAATTAGTCAATGGAAGATCATATGATATTCCGGTACTAGAAGTGACATCTTGATCTTCATTTCAGAAACTTCTAATTCTTATTTTGTATTTTACCATTATCTAAATCATCCAGGATCATGGGGGGGAAGTTGAGGACACAAACTAATAAAATACAAAGTTACTTTTAAAAAAAAGTGATAAATGAATGTTTGTTGAAAACATTAAAATTAAGGGGGAAAAAATTGAATGAAACCTATTTTTAGAAGTGGAGGAATAACAATACATATGTCAGAAAAATGCATTATTAAAAAAAAAATGGGAAAAAAAGAAAGTTGATGTATTATGAGAATTTAAAGAATAAAATAAGACTGGAAGAATAAGAGTTCTTGGCTCAGGTAATTTATATTAGTAAGACTTTATTCACATTTAACATTAAGAATAAATAAGAATAAGGAAATTTTGACCAGAAAATATATAGTTGTACTTTTATTAAAATAATTACTAACAAAAAATATATTACAAATATATCAGTTTTGGTTTATTTATGAAGATAGTTTTCAGAGACATTTTAAAAAAGTCTAACATTAATTAGTTTTATAGAAAAAGTAAATTCAGAATAAAATATAATGAAGAATTGAGAAAGCTTTATTGCAAATAGTTAAAAACACTGCTGCAAAATGATTGATAGTCAGACTTTGGGACCAGCATGTGATTTCAACAGAAAGTCTCTTTTTTTTTCTAGAGTTAGGAAGACCATCCTCTTTTACAATAATAAAAATTGGTGTTGATGATGAAAATAAAAAGTACAATATCTGAAATTATGTTTGTTTAACATGATTATCTTATTTGATTAAAATCTTTTTATTATCGTAAAATTCTCTGCCCTAAGGTAGGTTGAGTAGCTGGATAATATAACACTACAATCAAACAATAACAATTAATCATCAGAGATAGTCTGACATTTCTCGCCATTCTCTTATTACAATTTATTCTAGCAACCCAGTATAAATATAGGACCAAAAACAAATATTTTTGTATTAAACATTTACTATATGATTATTAGATTGCAATTAATTACATCTAAACAAATTTTTAAAAATGAGAAAAAATAGAAGCAGTAGCTTATCTTCCTGCCTTTCAATTTTCATCTTTCCATGTTTCATCAGCATATATATAAATAACACTATCTGGGTTCATTCACATATATATATATATATATATAGATAGATAGATAGATAGATAGATAGATAGATAGATAGATAGATAGATAGATAGATAGATAGATAGATAGATAGATAGATAGATAGATAGATAGATAGATAGATAGATAGATAGATAGATAGATAGATAGATAGATAGGTAGGTAGGTAGGTAGGTAGGTAGGTAGGTAGGTAGGTAGGTAGGTAGGTAGGTAGGTAGGTAGGTAGGTAGGTAGGTAGGTAGGTAGGTAGGTAGGTAGGTAGGTAGGTAGGTAGGTAGGTAGGTAGGTAGGTAGGTAGATAGATAGATAGATAGATAGATAGATAGATAGATAGATAGATAGATAGATAGATAGATAATTTATTATACTAAAATATATATATATGACTGGGTTACATTGGCCATCGACTGGGTAATGAATATTATAAAAATGGTTGTAGAGATAATGTAAACATTGACATACAACAACATTGAAAGTTCTACAGATAGAAAACTGGTAGAAATAATACAAATGAGAAAATATTTAGATTAATTGGTTTTAAAAAATTCTTCCAAAAAGGTATTTTACATATACCATCATGTTGTTGATACAATCTGCCCTTTTAATGATTTCAATGGTTTCTCTGATCTTACATTGTTGGATGGTATCACATCTTGATAAGATTCTGATGTTAGATAAATCAATACTATGATCCTTGTCCAGTTCTGTTGCTGCTGAGTGCTATTTAATTGCATTAACATGTTCATCTCTTCTAGCACTTATGCAATGAGTGTTTATACCTATATAAGAAGCTCTACAGAGGCCACATAAAATTTCATAAATTCCATGGCCTTCAAGAGGGATTGAGCCTTTAGGCTTGGATAGAATGTTACTAATTTTTTGATAAATAGTATATGCTGTTTTTATATTGTAGTGTTTTAGAATAGACTAATATTGTCTGTAATTTCTTTTATTTAAGGAATACCAACTCTAATAATTGTTTTTCTTTTCTTTGTTTTTTATTTTGATTGTTTAGAGTTATAATTAAGGCTTGGCATATAAATTTATTATTATAGCCATTAAACTAATAAGACATTACTTATATGATTTACTTCTTCCAGATGTGATTTATCTGAAGGCTTTATTAGTAGAACTTTCAATAATGTTGCATGTCAGTCTTTGCAGTACCTTTATAACCATTTTTATATTTATTACCCAGTTAATAGCTAGTGTGGTTCAGCCAAAACATTGGTATATTATTTTTAGTACAATAAATTAATAAACTGATGAACGGGACAATGACATTTATATCTATAGTCGTGAGAATCTTAGTTTTAACATATACATATATATGCATACTGATACTTGATAAATTTTCTATTAAAATGCAGATATCTAAACGACAAGCAAATAATAACGCTTTGTATCTACTCTCTTGTTGTTTATTTTAGCATATTAAGTATCTCATGATTTTTGAAAAAAAATGTTATTAAGTGTGACGCATTCAAATATTAGCTTACTTGATATTCAGTAAAATACTGGTTGAATTTTTTTTTTAATATTTGCATTTAAATTATTTTTTATTTATAAATTGTTCTGTCAATTATTTACTGATTCCATTTTCAAAATGTTTAATTAGGGTCGCGCATTTAGTAGTAATTTTATTGCAGAATTGATAAGAAGCTTATTGTCTTGATAATAATTTATTAAAGTTTGACTTTCATAGGTGTAATACTATACTGTATTTATAAATTGAAACTTTATAGACACATTATTTACTTGCTAATATTTATGGTTAAAGAGAGAAATATAATTTTTATATAAATATTCAATTTTTATATAAATCATTTAAATGTAAGTAACTAGACTAGAGATTATTGCACATTAAATTACAGCTACTAACATTAACTAAATAACTGATTATAAAACTATCAAAATATATACCATAATACTGTTCGCATGTAAAGAATAAATAGAGTAAATAATATTACTATCACAATGATTCAATTCAAACAAGTATTTTTCGAGTGATGGATAAAAAATCAGCTCCAAATATGTTTCTAGGTATCGTGATCAATATTTAAAATTAAAAATGCAATTAAAATATTTTTTAGTTTCAAATATATTATAAGTTTTTGGGAATGATTTTTTATTTTCTGAATCACTTTTGAAAAAGACTTGCTAGAATCCAAACAGATATCCTCTGAGATATTTCTCTATTTTACATTAACTATTAGGAGAAGGGAGTATAAAACAATTATTTAGCTGGAGTATTTAACATTAATAGATGTAATTTAATCAATAATATATTTATAAAATAAGTTGCAAACCCTAGCTAAAATTCAAATATTAAATATCACCAAATTCTAAATTATTTCAGCAGCTACCTGTGAGAGGAACATAAAGTCTGAATAAAGCAGCATAGGTGTAACCTCTTACCTATAAGTCTGCAGAATTGTTAAATATATGTTTCTGCAGTCCATTTCTTACATTAAAAAAGCAAACCCTATTATAACACAAAGCTACCAACAGGCAGACAAATGGTGCATTTTTCTGCTGCATGGCTGCACTTATAAATAATATACTATTACAGTATTTTCATTATAACAATATGGTTGAATATTCAATAAATCAAGAATATTACAATCGCAAGTTCTACTAACTTTCTTCACAAAGTAATGTAAATATGTAATGCTTTTAATAATTTTATAAACCATAATGACTTAAACAAATTAAAGAATTAAGCAATGTCAATGGTTAATTAGCATTTATTAATAAGAACAATATCACAACAATCTAATATATATAATAAACCAGCAATTCTACTTAATGTTAAAGAGCCCAAATTAGTAGAAGTTAGAAAGAAAAAAATAATGAGAAAATGCAATTTTTTTTTGAAAAAAAAGTATACAATAAAATATTTAAATATTAATGTATGCAGCATATATTGTGAAACAATATGATTTATGTATCATCCAGTTTCGCCTACTATGTTTCATAGTAGTATATTTTCTTTAATTCAAACCCATCCAAGTTCACACATATTCTTTAAAAACCATTATAGACTAGTATGTAATAAGCTCTATTAATGAGTAAGTGCATGTATTTATATTGTGTACATTAATTAATCAAATCTGTATGTGCATAATAATGTATATATAGTTATATTTTTAAAATGATTAAATTAAAGTAAATTGTAAACATTGTTGTATGTGTAGAAGCACACCTATGTATATATGCAAAGGAAATTGTAATGTGATAAATTTTTTGAACATTACAATTTTCTAAATTATCTCTTTTAAGTTATTAAATTTATAAATTCATTTGTATTTGCATATAAAATCTTAAATCCAGGGTGACAGTCTTATACATATAGTAGAATATTGACAACTTAAATCTCTTTTTTAAAAAAAGAGAAGAAAAAGGCCATCAGTTTCTTAGAAATGCCTCTCATTAAATTGTAAACTGAGAAATGAAATTTCAAAGATGTTTTAAAAATAAAGTAAAAGACAAAATCATTAACTTGGCATTGCTTGTTAGTAACTATAGCTGGATCTTTTGTCTTGCTAAAATTTTATTGGAGTATTAAAATTTGGAATTTAAAATTAAAAGGTGTAATCAACTTAATGGCTTGTGATGGTGGTGAGACAGATTTGCTATAAAAACCCCAGTTTGAATTCAAAAGGGACTGACTCTTGCCATTTTACAAACCAAATACAGCCAGGCACTATGCCCAAATTTACAATGATGACCTGAGGCTAGAAGGCTTATCATTGCATTCTTCCTCACAGAGGAAATTGGTCTAGAAGATGGAGGTAGTCCAGAACAGCAGCATACCAAGAATGAAGCAGCCTATCACTGAATGTAAGTGCTTATGTCATGCAAGCCACCTTAGCAAGAAGATGATCGGTATTTAAATCTTCTGCAGATCTCTTAACTAAACCATAATAAATCACTCTAATAATTGTTATAAGCTAGCTATACTATAAATGTGCATAAACTGTTAAACTAAAGTCTACTATTATTTATTAAATTCTGTAATAAATTTGTATTATTAAGCCTCTTATTGTGATCTTATTTAAAAATTATAATATTGTAAAATCTTGCCTACTTGAAAGTTAAACTAGTAATACTTCTGTTAAACATGATAACTATTTTAGTTATTGTTCTTAATCTATTCAATTGGCAGATATGCCTTCATTACTTTGCTTATTATTATTTTATTAATTATGCTACATCATCCTTCAAGGCAGAGGCTGCTAATATTATAACAGTAGAGAGACAATCAGACACTCTCATATAACTTATCTTGCTTTTTAGCATACAAATAAATCCTGGATCTGAAAATCTACCTTTATATATGTTAAGCGACTATTTTTTAGCTTATTGTAATTCAGGTTTTCAGGCTAAATAATTATATTTAGTTAAATAACTAGTTAAGTCCCAAATATGCTTTACTTCTCCTTAGTTTATTATTATAAACTATATAGATTAATTGGTAAACTCGATCATTTTAATTAACCCTTTTTAGCATGTTTGAAGTATGCTAATTTATGAATGGGCATATAGTAGTTTCGCAGATTGAAACTAAAGATTTAGTGCTTTATTAATTTTATATTTGATATTTGGAAAGCATTGTGAATGTGTCTTTATAAAGCATATCTGTGCATTACACCTTGCTATATTCTTATTAAAATGGGCTTTGGTTTTATGGGCCACCCCACTATTCTTAATTTGGACAGCTCTCTCTTAGAACAGGAACACAAGGGTCCAGAACTGTATATTAAGCTGCTAGTTCATACAGCTCTCTTTTAGAACAGAAACATGAGGGTCCATCCAGAACCATATATTAAGTTCTCTGATCACCTGAACTAAATGTTCTTATATTTTATGATAGCAAGTTGTACAGTCCACAGGAACCAAGTACTTGGTATTGAATCCCATGAGTAACTGTACATTTGAATCACAACCCTTATTAGTTTATGTAGCGCCATAGTCTCATAAGCTACACTGCAAATGGCCAGTTCATCTTCATAGGGAGCACTTGTATGTTTAACCTTAGCAAACCTTGGCATGACATAACTAAGTCAGGCATATTAACTGTAGATAGCCAAATTAATAAAGTGGGAATAATAATTGATAAAATGTATAAAGTGTAAGTAGAGATGAGATTTTGCATCCATCCACTCATCATTATACACCTGCTATGTAACCTCATACACTATTGCCATATTGTTGTTATTAATTTCTTTCAATAAATATATATAAAATGTATTCATGTTCAGCATCTTATTCAATTCTCATTTCATTCAACCCAATTTTCTAAATTTATCATGTTAGCTTACATTTGAATATCTCATTCATCTAACAGCCATAAGTGTATGTGTATATTAGTTATGATATTGGTTATTGTAATTCTCGGGTCTTGTGCTCCACCCTTTGCTACTGCCAGCATGTGAATTAAGGAACTCTGAATGTGGCCTCATTTATGTCATTCATAAGGTAGTAAATCATGGAGCATTGGTGAAGGAACTGAGGTATGATCTGATTCAAGGTCTCAACCCCTCATCTAGATAAGACTTGGGATAATTTGCCAAAACTCTGGATTTTGTTGCATGAATGTCAAATATGACCATTACATAGGATTTTTTCCCCAGGTATGGTACCCAATGTGGGGACTCTATTAACTTCTACAGCCCTGATTCTGAACTAATTGTACATTGGCAATAAAAAACTAGTAAAAATTTTCCCCTGGATATGGACACCAAAATGTGGGGGCTTTCATTAACAATTCCACATCCTAAGCAGATTATACATTGTCATGCAAAAAAAAAAAAAAAAAGAATGCTTATCAATTTTTTTTCAGTAGTATATGTATTTTTTCCTGTGTATGGTGCATGAGCATGAGGGCTATGAATTATTTCTCCATGCCCCTCTACAGTGTTTTTGTATATGTAAAAAAATTTCTTGTTGGGAAAATTTTTTTTTTTTAACAATACTCATATATGTAATTTTTTTTCTTCACAGGTATGGTCATCTAATCAGGGGAACATCAATCACTTTCCATGGCTCTATAATGGATCACATGTTGATGCAAATATATGTATTGTCTTAATAATGTTCCCAAAAATGAACATTCAATTGTCATCAAAGGCAGTAGCTATATTAATTTCGTATTTTGTTATCAATTATATATATATATGAGTAAAAATAAAATTTTAGTTTAAATTATAAATTTTGTTATAATGAGACTCATAAATGCAAATGGTCAAATTGAAATGTGACACACTGTGACTTAATAGCAAATTTTTTATTATATAATTCAAGATGCATATTGTGAAGTCCAGTATTATCTATATATAAGTGTATATATCTCATCTACTGAAAACTGGTACCCTAGGTAGCTTGAATAGATTAATCATCCTCATAAATTTGTTGTCAGAAAGAGAGAAATTTTTTTTAAAGAACTCACTTTTTGAAAATTTTTCCAGTGGGATTGGAAGGAATGGGATTGAGCTATGAATACACAAGTGATTAGGTAAATTTATTATATATGTGTGTACTTGGAAGTGAAACTTTATGAAGTAAAAAAAAAGCAATCATTAAATTTTTTTATTCAACAACTCTGCAGCAAAAGGGAGCAAGGGTAAGATATATATATATATATATATATATATATATATATATATATATATATATATATATATATATATATATATATAAGATTAAAGGCACTAAGGACTACAAATTCAGTTGTGGGCAGATTTAGGTGGTAAAACAGCCAAGATAGACAGTTTCTTGATTTGGGAGAGGGCGATTAGCCATTATAAGTAGTACAAATAAGTTTTATAATCATTAAATAATACAAAGGAAAAGGTGCTAGGAGAAATGATTGATGGGGAAAGAAAGGGAAGTAAGGGAGAGTTGCAGAGAGAAATTAAGAAGAAAGACAAGATGCTCAGGCTGGGAAAAGAAGTAGGGAAATACAGTAGCAGTACAGAGGGAGAGGGAGAAGAAATGAAAGCTAGCCAATATCCTGAGAGTGAGCCTGTAGAGAGTCCCAGATATTTAAGGTAAGTTGAATAGTGTAACACCAGAACTGGATGCCAGAAAAGATGGAAACATAATATTGGTGCTGTTCATGAAAGAAAAAGAGAAGAGAGAAGAAAAGGGGAAGGTAAGAGACAAGGGAGAGGAAGCAAAAATGGAGAAGAGAAGGAAAGGAAGGGAAAGAAGAGAAAAAGAGGAAGAAAATAACAAGATGTTGTCAGCTGTATGCAGTAGGATGAAAAAAAAGACTGAAAGATGAGGGAAGAAAATGAAGCTAGAGGTAGTGCAATGGATAGTAGATTCCAAATCTTAGAGAAGAAGGTAGAAAACCTAAGAATAAACTGTCAAAAAGATTACCTAGAGGTATACAATCAATTCCAAGGACCCTTGAAAAATCATAAAAATGAGATGACTGATCTAGGAATAGAGGTGGAGCTTAAAAGGTTGGAAGAAAATTATGTTAGGAGTGATGAAGAGAAAGCTGAAGTAGTAGGAATTCATGGGGAGCCCTTAGAAATTAGTACTGGATATAACAGACCAGAACCAGTGAAAGGAGACCCAGATGGAACCTATATGGAGATAGAGGAAAAAGAGAGTTGGAAACCAACAGCAACTCATCTCATAAAATTAGAAGAATGTATCAGGTGTAGTAAGCCAGAATCAGTAAAGAAGATAGAAGGAGCAGATTGGGAACAGAGGCAGGAGTGTACTTTGAAGATATAGAGATCATGTGCATGACTACAACCTTGAAAGAACATTAGCCCTTCAGATCAAGCATAGGCAAGATGAGCCATATAACATGGAGAAAGCTCAGCATGAGAGGTAAAATAGAGAACAAGATGTGCTGAAAACCATCAGTCATTGGAGTTATAATGAAAAAAAACATTGATAAGATGGTAGAAGTCAAGGCCTATTGGAAAAGAATAGTCTTAGAGGAGAGGAAGAGTAGTAAGGATAGTATTAGCATTAGCAGAGGGAAGACAGCATGGAAGAGAAAGAGGAGGAAGGAAAACATGCATGTCTTTAGTATGAGAAATCGTATATGGGTTCAAATACCTAGATCTAAATGGGAATGAGTGGCAGCACAAGAGTGCAAGCAGTCAATCTTAGCTTAAGATTGAGCTTCATGATTCTATATCTACTAACCTGTATTTAAAGCCTATATCCCATTCCGCTCCTTTAGTCGCATATATATATTTTATGTATATATTTGAGATGCGCACCTAAAAGTTATAAAATTTTAACTTTTAAATAATATTTTTTAATTATTATTAATTCTTTTTTATTAAAGTACATAGGTGTGGCTCAAATATATATATAGGAGCAACCATACTAACAAAATATTGATTTTTTAAAAATATTTTATTATACATCATTTTAAAACTTTTTCTTTTTAAATTGTTTTTTTTCTATTAAACTGTATATTTTTATAAAATCCAAGGTAGAAGATGCAACCATTAATTGTCCAAAAATAATTAAAGAGTTCGAAATATAATATTGTTTTAATCTTGGAAAGGAATTTTAATTAAAGTTTTTACTTAAAATAAAATGGGGATTAAGATTAACAATTGTACTTTTGTTATAAACATTTGTCAAATCTATTTTCAATTTGGAAATAGATTTGAATTTATTTTTGGAGATTATCTTACAATTGCATCTCCAATAACAATGGACAAAGTATTTCTTTAGATTAGAGTTTAGAGCTTAAGCTAGAAATAAGAAATTGGAAGTATTCCCGAAATACCTGAGCAGTATATAAAATGGCCTGATTTTAAATCACCAACAGATTAGCTATTATTGATAAAACTGTGCTGTTATAACCCATGCTGCACTGTAATATAAAAATGATGATTAGGTAGAAACCCCATCACCTTTCCGATCCTTGGGGGCTCATCTCCACTGCCGTACCATCCTCCCTGTAGAATGAAGCAAAGGCCTACTTGAAAACTTTGGAATGCTGATCAGAAGCTGGCTGTCACTGAGAAGAATTCATAGGAATCCATTAAATGCTGTACTTTGAAAAATGGACTCTTAAAATGGTGCAAGGTAAATTATTTCAAACCGCTACCATTGAAACTAAATCTAGCTTGCCTAACTAGTCTCAAACTCTATTAAGATTTCTCCTAATGTATTATTTATTAACTTTGTATCTTATTAAAACATAAATGTAAATTGCTCTTAAGGAATTTTTATGAATCTTATTCTTTAACTTTGGTATAGTCAATTATGTATTTACTACATGATTTAATATGTATGCTTTTATTATTATTAACATGCCAATCTCAAACAATCTGACAAGTTGAATTCCTAAAATCTTTTCTTTCTTCTTTTTAAGCAAACCTCCATGAATTAAGGTTATTAACATCCTTTTAAAACAATGCATTATTAATTAATATGTTCACCAGATTGTTTTTACGAGTCAACATTTTGTTTATGTTTTAATATAAAAATTTGTTATTTGTTTAACTCTGGATTCTACCTGGGGTGAATCCAGAACATAGGCTAATTAACATTCTGAAATTTTAAAATGTTATTTATTAAATTCTGAAAAGGTGACCTATTACTTGTTTTCTCTTTAACTGCAATTTTACTTTATTTCTTTATACTCTTAAAATATCAAATGCTCAAATATTCTCAGTTATCAAAATATATGAAAGTGGGATTGAATTATTAAAATAGCAGAAAAGGAAGGGTCAAATTTTAATGTATATTTTATTAAATGAAATCTTCTATATGTATATATTATAGTGGCATAGTGTATTATTTGTCTAAACTATGACATTCAAACAAGGGTCATTTATTTTAAAGCAGGAAATCTTATTCAATGTCATTAGTGACATTTATCCATGCTGCATTGCTGATATCCGGCTTATCTTCATAAATATATTATGTGCTTGTAATCTGAGGGTTGGAACAAGATCGAACCCATAGATTTCTTCTTATGTCCTGCCTATTCTGTGGATAGTTGATCTTCTCAGGACTTATTTCATATAAAAAAACCTCAGATGGTGATTCCGGTATGGCTGGCACATGCTATGCTTATCCACTTTCTTTGTATAAAGAGCCTGCATATCGGTGATGTTCATGGCATGCCTATCCACTTTTCTCTAAGTACTGCCCAAGAAGGGGGTCTTAGATTTTATTTTTTGTTCAAAAGCATGACCTTTTTCTTTTATTTCTTTGCCACAATGTCAGTACTGCAAACTTCTTACGTATTATTATTTCTTTTACTTCATGACCCAGTTTTGATGTTGTAATCTTAAAATTGCACTCTGCTCAAAATATATATAAATGCCAACTACTACTAGTTTTATTAATAAAATTTATTTCAATCTTATACAATCCTATCATCGTAATTTGTTATTTATGTATTTAAGAGTATTTGTATTGGGAAAAATAAAGCGTTCTTCTTACCAGTGCTATTAAAAGAATATTAAGTATTTTGTTCTATAATCAAATATGTTTTCAAAGGTATTTTATTTATTTTCATGACCATAATGTTGTGAAAATAGTTTATATTATATCTGTAATGAATATTGGAATGCTCCCCAAAATAATATTAGTCACTGTGCTTCAGAACTGTAACCCAAAGCGTTAATAGCAATTTTATGTAAATTCTTTCTAATAATTGATTGGCATCTCAATATTGGACCCACCAAAGATGTGTGTTTATTTATAGTATATGTCATTTAATTAATATAGGAGCATATGAGAAATAATAGTGTGAATGACAATATGTAATCATCTACCACTTAGTAGACCACTTGCTCATTCACACACACACACTAATGTATGCAATTAATTCATCAT